>CM049606.1:1177500-1650000 GCA_026979955.1 Megalurothrips usitatus
GGGAGGGGGCGGCTGGGGCGGACGGGGGAAGGGCGGGGCGGCGGCGCTGGTCAGCGCGGCGCGGGCAGGATGGAAATCCGGCGCCGGCCGGGGGACGGGGGGCGTGGCGCGGCGTGGCGCGGCGTGGCGCGGCGTGGCGGCGGAAGGGAACGTACCCCGCCCGGCCGCCCGGCATGCGCAGCGTACCCCGGTGCTTTAATCATGCGCTTTAGGTGGCATGCGCGCTCACACACACACACACACACACACACACGTCCGCCCCGTGCAGGGGAGCACCGAGATGACGAAAGGGCATTCGGCGGCTCGACGGGAGCCCCCTGCCGCGGCGGCCCTCAAGAAGGCCCGCGTCTGCCTCGCGAACCCGGCCGCCCTGCCCCGCGTCGTCGGGGGCGCGGCGGGGGTGACGGCGAAGTTCGTGGGGGCGGGGGTCGCGGGGCGGACAGGCGAGTCTGGCCGGGAGCCGCCCCGCCGGCGCCAGCCCACCGCCCCCCTCCTTTCCTCGCCCATTTCCCGTTCTTGTCCTGCAAGATGCACACAGCCGGCGGCGTCTGCGGCGCGGGGAGTGGAAGGGGAGTTGGGGTTACTTTACTTCTGTTTTTCGGGGGTGTTGTCGGTGGCTCCGACCCGGCCGGTTTTGTCGTTTGTGTGTCTTCTGTGTCGCGTGGAGCGGTTTCGCCGGGTTTTTGGAAAAGCCGCGGCGGACTCGCTCTGTGTGGCGCGCGTGTACGTGAGTGAGTGAGTGAGAAGGCTAGCAGGGAGAGGCTGTGTGTGAGCGAGACGGGCAGCACGCGCCTCTCGCAGTGCGCGCGACTCCATTCCAGGAAAATGGTCTGGACTGGACTTGTCCGTGGGAGGGGGGGGGGGGCGGTGCCGTGGCACCGTGCCATAACGTGCCCCGGCCGCGTGCGGGCCGCGCGTGGCGCCGCGTGCGCGCCGCGTGCCCGTCGCGTGCCGCCCGCGCCGCGCCACCCTCCAAGCAGCCGTCGCTGTCATCGTGCCAATGGACGAACTTTTACACGATATTTGTTTAACGCAGCCCGCGGCGGGACTTTCCTCGAGAAAAATAAAAAGTGTACGGGAAATAGGTTTATACCGGGATTGCAGGCCCCCGGGCCCCCGGGGCCTCCGGCGCCTCCGGGCTCCGGGCTCCGGGCTCCGGGCTCCAGGCTCCGGGCTCGCAGGGCCACTCCGGCCACAATGAGGATGCGAGAAAAACAAAGAGCAGAAAAAGGCGGCAGCGGCGTCGGCTTTTCGCGCAGTCACCCCCATTATAATCAATCAATGTTTCGTCAATTACCTCTCCCTGGCCGCCGCGCCGCCGCCGCCGCCCTTTCCCACACCTTGGCGGCACCGGCCAGCTTCCGGCCGAGCCGAGCCCCGATCAGGCGCCGAAAAAGAAAGCCCTCCCCCGGGGCCGGGATCGAACCCGCGGCCGCCGCTCGGCTGCTGCCGGCGTCGGTTGTTAGCGCCGCTTATGCCGCGCTACGCCCTCCGCTCCCTTCCTCTTCCTGTGGCCGTGGCTGCCCCGCACCGCCCGGGACTCACCGTGGGACAGCCGGGACAGACGCGCCGCCGCCGACGCCGACGGTATTAGAAGGGACCAATTTCCGTTTGGGGAGGCGCCCCGTCGCGGGCTGCACGAGTCCGGCCCGGGTTCGAGTACCGGCGGCGGTCTCCATTTTTATTTGTCGCGGTGCTCGGCGGTGCCGCGTTGGGGTAGGCTGCGGGTGACACGCACGGGTGACGCGGCCGCCGCGGTGCAAGTCACGGCGGCGGCGGTCAGGGCTCCGGGCCGAGGACCCCGGAGGGGGCCCTGAGGGGGCCCGGAGGGGGCTCCGGGCGACAAAGTGAAGCTGCCGCCTTTTGTTTCGCCCCTCCGCTCGCCGGCGACGCCCTTTGATGGCGGCGGCCTGCGGGCCCGGATCATCCCGGAGGCCCCGGAGGCCCCGGAGGCGGGGGGAGTGTGGTTTCCGGCTAATATCCCGGCCCGCGTCACGGCGGCTCCAGTTGAGTCACCCGGAGAGGTAAAGGGGCCGCAGGACACGGCGCGGCCCTGGAGAAGCGTCTTAGATGTCAGCTCGGGGCGGCGGACTCTGTCCCGACTCTGTCCCGACTCTGTCCCGACTCTGTCCCGACTCTGTCCCGACTCTGTCCTCTGTCCCAACTCTGACTCTGCATCGGGAGCATCACGGCGCCTTCCTTTATTGTCCCGGATTTATGAACGAAGCGAAACGAACGAGTTCGGCCGGTACTACACAGGAAACGGCGCCCCCTTTTTTTCTCTCTTTCTCCTTTCCTCCGTCTCTCTCACACTCACTCTCCATCCCCATCCCCGCACAACGTCATGTGTTCCTGTTTTTATCACGGGTTTATATTGTTCGGGTGCGTCCCGCTGCGGCTGAAGCGGCTGAAGCAGCCGAACCTCCGCCCGTGAGCCGGGCAGCCGGGCCCCCAGGTGCCCTGCCCTTACGCAGGCGCGGGGGTCCCCCTGCTTATTTAGCCGACTCTGCCCCGCCGCAGCAGCAGCAGCAGCCCCCGCGGCTTCTAACTTTATTATGCCATTTTCTTTTCCTCTGCCGCTTCCCCTGTCTCTCTCTCTCCCTCTCTCTCCGCGACGCTTGGCGACAATGCGCCGCTCCATGATTTACGGCGCCGCTTGTCGCCGTACGCCGACGCCCTGCCCGGTAATGGTGTTTACTCTCACGAGATTCTCACATATTTATCTGACCGGCCGTGCGGAGGAGCAGAGCGCCCCCCCCCCCCTGCCCCCGCACCGGATCCCCCACCCCCACCCCGTGAAGCTGGACATGTGTGCGTCAGGCCGGGCGGCGACGTACCCCATCCGGTACCGCTGCTGCCCCCGCCTCCCCCGCCGGCCGCCCGGCATGCCGCGCGGTGCTTCTGACCTGTCGGTGGCCTGCAGGAAGTCTCCCCCCCCCCCCCCCCCCGGAGCCCCGCTGCCCTCACCATACTCCCGCCCGCCCGCCAGTGACGTCCGCCTCAATCGAATTAATTGAGCGCATGCAGAATGAACGAGTGCAGCGGCGGCGGTGGGGGAGGATCTGATAAGGGCGCCAGCGGTGACGGCCGGCCCGAGCGGCGCGGCGCGGGGGAGGTGGCAACGACCCCGCCGCGCTCTCTCTCTCTCTCTCTCTCTCTCTCTCTCTCTGTGCAGCGTCTAGCGCCTGGCCAGCTGGGGGATAGGCCACCATCCGGCACCAGTGCGCCGCGGGCCTGCCTACCCAGCCGGGCGGTCGACGCGAGGGAATGTAGCGGGGCCTCCATCGGGTGTCCAGCGGGTGTCCGGCGGGTGTCCGGCGGGTGTCCAGCCGGTGTGTACACTACACGCAGCCGCTGGAATCCCGGCACCGGAAACGCTCTGGAACGGGGCCTCTGGGGGGGGGGGGACAGGGCCCCTTCCGGCCCTCGGCCGCCGGCCCAGCGTCCACACCGCCGCAGCCCCGCCAGCCGAACCGGGCCAGGCCGTTGCCCACGGCAGTGATTCGGTGGACCCGGGCCGGCTGGCTGGTCGAATGATGGACTTTACGGGTCATAAGCCGGCACCGCCACCGACCGCCACCGGGCTAACACTCACGGACCTGTCTGTCCCTATCTCTCCCTCCCCCCCCCTCTCTCTCTCTCTCTCTCTCTCCACCTCTTCCTCCCTCTCCGCATCCTCTTCCACCTGTACCTGACACAATGCAGCCGGGGATCGCTTAGATTTCAGAAGTCCGACAAGCGCCGCCGAGGGGCGGGGTCATCTGCGGCGATTAATTGCTCACCCTTTTAAATCCGCGCGCCTTATTCAATTTTAGACTCGACGGCCGTGTTGGTTCGGGGAGAGAGAGAGAGAGAATGAGAGCTTATTGGCGGCGCGCCTCCTCGCGGGATAACATCCATCGGTCGTTATACTCGCGCATGAGAAATTTCTTCCATAAAATGCACGTGCCTCTCTGCTCCTCTGCCTCCGCTGCAGCCATTGTGCGTTTCGCTCATCAGGAGGGCCGTGAGAATAAGTGAGTAATATAAATAATACGTCATTCTACAGTCCTGACGACCAAAACCGCTGCACGTCCTCTCTCTCTCTCTCTCTCTCTCTCTCTCTCTCTCTCATCCCTGGCCCTCTCCGTCCCTCCTGAGGTCAGTAATTACCCATGAAGACACTACTTGACTCGGGGGCCCCGCGACCGCACCACCCGCACCGGGCCGCGTCCGAACGCAGCGGCGCCGTCTCCGTCGCACCCGGTCCCCCCCACGCGAGTGCGACAGGGACAGCCTGAGGCGCACTCCGGACGCGCCGTGTTTTGTCAGCCCGCCGGAAACTTTGTGGCGAAAGGAAATTAAAAAGTTGAATCGGAATTGAGTCGTCCCGCACGTCCCGTCGGCTGTCGGCTCGCCTCTCTCTGTCTCTCTCGTTCTCTCTCCTCCCTTGTATCCCCTCCGGCTGTTTTGGCTGTGGAGAGAGAGAGAGAGAGGAGGGAGGTAGAGAGGGAAAGGGAATTTGTGTTTATTTATTTTTTCGGTAGGCACCGTGGGGGGTCCCCGGCAAACAGGATGTCCGATGCGCGTATCTGCGGCTGCGGCCGCGACCAGCGCTGCGTCACTAGCAAAATCTCATCATTTCTTTTCCCTTTTTTTTCGGCCGCCCTGTCACTGATTCCAACACTAGTTACAACAATTCACGTCGCAAAGCACGTCGCAGCAATTTTTCTTTCTCGATCATTTTTTTTTGTATATAATATAAAATGACTGAGTTTCCCCGCGGGTTGTTCAGTCAGCCAGCAGTGAGTGGGTGTGTGTTGGCGGCGCTGGTGTTGACATGATAATGCACGGAGCAGTAAGTACCGGCTCTCTCCGCGGGGCACGTTCTGGTCACGCCACGCCCCCCGCCGGTCTCCCCTGGTCTCCCCTGGTCCTGGTTCGTCACGCTGAGGGTGTCGTGCATGCCGCTGCCGCTGCCGCCGCCGCTTGCAGTGGGTAACAACGCGACGGACCCTGGGCCTCGGCCCCGGCCCCCCCCCCGGCTCGGCTCGGCTCCGCTGGGCTCCGCGCGGTGCGCATGCAGCGCCTGTTTATGGACCACTTGGCACGCCGCGGCGGGCGGTGCTGGCTGGTGCACCTGCACGCGGTGCCGCCACACCTGGTGCGGGCGCCACGCCCCCCTCGTCCTCCTCCCCTCCCCGTGTCGTTCCGCCCCCCACCGATACTGTTATATTTGTCACGCCGGTCTCTCTCTCTCTCTCTCTCTCTCTCTCTCTCTCTCTCTCTCTCTCTCTCTCCATCTCGTCGCGCGGGGGGCTGTGGGAGGCGGAAGGGTGGCGACGCGCGGCGCGGTATTAAAATGAAAAGTATAGGAGCGGCGGGTGCGTGCGGGGTGTGCGCTGCACAGAGTGAGGGGGGGGGGGGTGTCGCGGGTTCGAACTCCACCGCGCCCGCGCCGCCGCCGCCGCCAGCGCGTCTGTGGGGTTTCCAGGACAGCCGACGACCCCCGGCGAGGACACGTGTAGGACTGCGTGCGCCGCTCCGGTATCACGCAAACGACCACGCCGCGCCACGCCGCGCCACGCCACGCCACGCCACGCCACGCCACGCGATGTGAAGCGGAGCGCCGCCACCGCGGACGCCGCGCGCCGCTATGGCATATTGCACGCTATACGCACCGGCCTCTGAGTCTGCGTCCGAAAAATAGATAGGCGGCTCGCGGACCGTGTCTCTCTCTCTCTCTCCTCTCGCTCTCATCCCGGAGTGGGGGCGATATGATTCGTGGGGAGAGAGAGGGAGGGAGGAGGAAGGGAGCTATTTTCGGCGGCAGCCCCTCGCCCGCCGCGCCGGTGCGGTATGGTCGTATGGTTCCCGTGTGACCTTTTCCTGAGGGCCCCCCGCTCCGCGGCCTCCGGGATTGGACGGATGGATAGGTGGGCCGGCCGCGGCGAGGTTCGACGGAGGAAGCCGCCGCACAAAAAAAAAAATCACACACGTCGCAACTCGGCGAGCAAGACGTTGCGTTTTGAAATTAAATATTCCCTCATTAGCTTCCGTGTTCGGGTTCGAATACCGGTTGCGCGTGGAACTTTTTTTCTCCGTCCTCCGCATCGGCTATAATTACTACTGTCTGCTGGTATGCCACCTCCGTCGTGCTCCACATCTCGCTCATGTTGCCGCGGGTTCGACTCCGACCCACGGCGGCGATCACTTTTTTTTCATTATTTTGTTTCTCTTTAATTTTTTTTTTGCGATTCTCTTTCTTTTTGGCCGCGATGCCCGCGAGCTGCGAGTCACTCACGTCCGCAACGGCCCTTTGTTGTGACTAAACCGTATATGACAAATTCGGGTGCTGGCCGTCACGCTCTAGGAGGAGGCGCCCCAGCCCGACACAGCGTCCTGCTTTAGCCCAGCGTAGCCGAGCGGCCGCTGATCAAGATCCATTGTATGGCGAACGGTCCGGTCGCAGGTCCGGCCGGGTCCGCGTGTAGTGCAGGCCGCAGGGAGTAGTGTCAGTCACCGTCACCGGCTCAGGGCGGCCGACCTCGGGCCAACCGGCACGCTGGACTATATGTATTTCTCGGGGTAGAAATGAAAGATGGAGAATTGCCGAAAAAACACGGCGGTTCCCTCCTTCGCTCTCTCTCTCTCTCTCTCTCTCTCTCTCTCTCTCTCTCTCTCTCTCTCTCTCTCTCGTCCCTCATGATCATAACCCATCGGCTTGACAAGGCTTGACGGTCCCCGTGACGTTATTGGCGAGGACATGACGGGTGGCAGCCTCGGCCGGTGCCAGCGGGGGGTAAACGGACTTACCCGGGGCTTACCCGGGAGTTACCCGGGAGTTACCCGGCGCGTATACTCTGCAGTCGGATACCCTGGGCCGTGGCCCCCCGGATCCCCCGGCCGGCAGCTGCCCGCTCGCCTGTTGGTCATTCGTGACCAGCCAATGGGCCTGGTTTATTCTGTCCGGCTGGGCTGCGGGGGCCCGGGCGGCCGGCAGGGCCCCTGCTGGAATGCGACGAGGGGCCGCTGGCGTCACGCCACACTGACCAGGCGGAGGGCCCCCAGGGGGTCCCGGGGGGGCCGGGGGGGGGGGGGGGGGGGTCATCGGCAACCTCTACGGGCTTCACACAGCCGGAGCCCGCCTCTGCCGGCATCCTCAGAGGGGCGTAAGTGATCTCATCATTTGCTCAATGAATACAGCCCGGCCGCCCCCCGGGCTGCCCCCCGCCCCCGGGGCCCCCGCCCGGCACGCGCTTATAACAGTGATTTGACGGCCGCGGGCCGGCGGCACGCCAGGCCAGGCCGCCGCGGGCCCCCGGAGGGGGCACGGTCTGCCCCCAAAGGGGGTCCGCCCTGGGCGCCGCCAAGAGAATTCCAATTCCAATACACCGGCGCGATGCACGCACTATGTCGTCTTGTCCACCGGCGGGAGTGGAAGACCCGCAGGGGGCCGCCCACTCCAGACCCGGCCCCGACTCCAGGCACGCCCGATCGTTCCATAAATTGGCCGCGACACAGGCATCTCTCTCTCTCTCTCTCTCGCTCGCTCGCTCACCCGTACGGTCCTCCCTCTCGTGCCGGTGGCACCATTCGAAGTGTAATTGATAATACCCGGAGTCGGCGCACACGCCCGCTCTGGACGGGTTACCGGAGGCTCCAGCGCAGACTCCGGCGTGGCGTTCGGGACGCCGGATTTCCTGCGGCGGAGCAGATTCCAGAAAAGAGGCCGATTTCGGCCGCGTTCCTTCCGCCTCCAGCGGCCTCCAGGCCAGGCGCGCGACCCGAGCCGCTGCTCCGCGACTGGCAGGACAAAGCGAGGAAGCGGCGGGCCTCGGCTAGCAGGGCAGGCGGAGGGACGGAGACGGACAATGGGCGGGGTGCGAGTGGGACGCGAGCGGACGCGAGCCGGGAGGCTGGAGCTGGAGCGAGCCGTGCGGCGCGGTGCAGCTGGAGAAGGGAAGTCCGACCCGACGCGCGCCACGCGCCGCCCCGTGCTCTTGCGGAACGTGCGGCTGATGCGGCGGGCGGGCGCCGGGCCGGGTAGGCCACGGCTGCGGGCGCGTGGCGGGCGCGTGGCGGGCGCGTGGCGGGCGCGTGCGGCGGGACTGCCGACCCTCACGGCGGCCCCGGCCCGCCAGGCGCGGGGACTCGAACCCGTACAGTGCAGTGAGAGGCTGTGGCCGCGGCGGCCGGCCCGGGATACAAGTACGTTCACCATCAAGATTATCGCGCTCCATTGCCACATTCCCAGGGCTGAATTGAGTACTTGGGGGGCGGTGCGGGAGGAGGGGGCCGAGGGGGAGCCAGGTGACGCGGCGAACGGGAGCTCGGAGCCCCCGCGGGGCCCGGCGGGTCCCCCGGCGGGGCAATCAGAGAGTGTTTCTCAAGTGAGGGAGAGATGCATATCTGGGCACTTGTCAGGGCCGGAAACCGGCCGTCGTCTGCTCTGTGTGCCCATGGCGGGGCCCCGCCGGGCTGCGCCGGGCTGCGGTGCTCTGCAAGGCGTTGCCTTCTTGGAAGGCGGCGGCGGCAGCGCCCCTGCCGGCCGGCCAGCGCGGTCGCAAAACGGTCGCAAAGAGCGCAGCGCAAGGCTGGTGCTGGTCGCAAGCGGTCGCAATGACCGCGCGCGGCCCCATCGTGTGCAGTTGTGCGCGGGCCGTGAATGCGGAGCGGAGAATGTAGTCGGGCTGTCTCGTGTGTAGGATTGAGTTCTCATTCAGAGGAGGGCGTTTTCAGATACTTTACCCCCCCCCCCCCCCCACCTCATTCCCGGCGGTACGGAGATGACCAATGGAGCAGCACGAAGCGTCGTCGTCATACATTTTGGTTTTGTTGTGCAAAGTGCACGCCGAGGGAGCGCTGTGTGGAGACTGGCTCGTTTTACCGCCACTCCCATCCCTCGTGCTCTTGCTCTCTCTGTCTCCCTCCCACTGCTGTCGCGCGCGCCGCCGGGGCGACGGAGACAGAAGACGTTATTGCATCGCTGCTGCTGCTGCTCGGCCGCCGCCACTGCCACACTGCGCCGCAGAACGGGCGGAGAGACTTTTAAAATCACCGGTTCCTTTCTCTCTCTCTCTCTCTCTCCCTCTCGCTCGCTCTCCCTTTTTTCGGTTGAAACTTTCCGGAGGGAGGGAGATGGGATAAGAGAGAGGGAAGAGAGAGAGAGAGAGAGAGAGAGAGAGAGAGAGAGAGAGGGGAGGGAGGAGAGAGAGAGGGGGGGGGGAGAGTCGCCTTGGGGCGTGGCGCAGGGCGTTGTCTCACGGAGCGCGAGTCCGTGGTGTCCGGGTTGAGGAATACATTAAATGCATCTTCCATACGCTGGCTGGCCGGGCTCACGGCCGTGCTGTGCCGTGCCGTGCCGTGCTGTGCCTTACGTACGTGTTTATCCCCCTGGGAAGCATTTATTCTTACTTCCCTCCTGGAAAAAAAAATGAGCGAGCGCATAGGAGAACCGCTGCAAAACCGAGCTGTGCGGGGCCTGTCCGCTCAGTGTTCAGGCTTTAGAGCCCCTGCTGGAGTTTCTGGAGTCTCTGAATTCCCTGGAGTTCCTGGCGGCCCTAGAAGCCCCTGCGTTAGTCCCTGGAGCCTCTGGAGTCTCTGGAGTCCCTGGAGTGTGAAGTCCCTGGAGTTCCAGCCGCCGCCTCCCACGCCGCCCCATTATTGTCCCACCGGACAGGCATAGGTCAAAGCCAAAAGGGCTCCGGGAGGGCCGTGTCCTGCGACAGGGCCGACAGGGCCGACAGGGCCGACAGGACCCCTGTCAGGCGATAACGTCACTCTGGCTGACACTGGGGCGGAGGCTGCGGCGGCCCATGCGGCCCATTCATCTCTTTCATATGGGAAGACACATCGCCTCGCTGCCGCCGCCGCTGCCGCCGCTGCCGCCGCGTGCGTCCGTGTCCGACAGGGTGGCCCCCGGCGGCTCCCGCCTCTCGGCCCGGCCCTGCCCCAGCGGTGGGACCTGCAGCGGCAGAACTGTGCTCTCCCAGAAGGCGGCGGCTCTCGGCGAGACGCGGAGACTTGGCCGCGGGAGGCGCACGCAGACCTGCCGGCCCCCTGCTCAGGGTTTCTAATCCCGAAAGTTTCAAATAAACATGCATAGAAAACATTCCGAAAAAAAAATCTGAAAGTTTCGAAAAATTTGTGAGAATTTTCTGAAATATTACGGATTTTTCTGCACGAAAATTTCTCTTGAAATTTTCCGGCCTCGGGTCCGGCCGTCCGCCGCCGCGAGACGAGATGGCATCGGACGCGTCGTCTGCAGACAAACGCTGTCACATGAAGAGGCCGCGATACGTATCGGAGATGACTCAACAAGCGCTGTCGCGGCTGTCGCTTATGTCGGGCCGCCGCCGGATTATCTCGCCAACTAACCCGCTCCCTCCCACGCACCCTCTGCTGCGACGCACGCGGGACAAACGCCACATTTTACGGGAAAGGAAAAAAAAAGGAAAAAGCCGCACCAAGGGAGATGTGTAAAGGATGTGGGCGATCGGATACACGAACTGTGTCTTCCAAATCGCATGGAATTTGTAGAACAATAAAAATTTGTTCTCACGCTGGAGTCTGGATAGCGACGACTGCTTCGCTGCGTCTCGTTCTGTTGTAACGCAATGTATTTCTTTTTTTTTTTCATTTTCTTTTTAGCGTTTGCTCTGAAGTGGCCGTCGAACCAATAATTACCGGCCAGCTTGTTCTTAAAAGTAGGTGGGGATCGAAAAAAGTCATTGTGACGGTCGAGTTGCTGTTGCTATTGATGGAAAATCAATGACGGGCTGGCGCGTAATTGCCGAGTTATTGTCCATAGTTTTTGTTGTTTTGTTTGCGTAATTAGTCCGTAGTCCTGACTAAGGTTCCCCGCGAGCACTTGCGAGGGCTCTTCTGGGACTGCTGCTCCTTTTGGAAACGCACCGCCACAGGGAGGAGAGAGAGAGAGAGAGAGAGAGAGAGAGAGAGAGAGAGAGAGAGAGAGAGAGAGGAGGGAGGGAGAGGGAGAACAGAGTGGTGTTGCAATATTGCGGCGGCCTCTTTTCGTTTCCTCCTTTTCGTCTCCCACCCACTTCGGCCCTTTTTACTACCCGCCCGACCTTTCACGAGGCGTTTTGACCACACAGGGTCCCGGCAAGGTCACGTTGACGGCAAACAATTAGGAGAGCGTCCGGTCGGAGATTCGTTTTTCGCGAAAATTCCGCCGACGTCTGTGGCGGCGGTAGTGGTGGTGATGCACTCGGTTTTTTGGAGAGGTTAGGAGAAGGCCAGTGCGAGAATGACAATGTCGTCTAGCAATACGCCGCGCGGGCCGAGGGGTAGGGGGAGGGAAGGAGATGGGGGGGGGGGCGAAGATGGAGAAATAATCAGTCTGCAGTGGGCAGGTGTCTGCGGATGTTCGCCATTAGTACGGGCCCGCCGGCACACACGTCCCCTGCTTCCTTCCTTCCTTCCGCCCCTGCCTCTCCTCCGCACTCTGCAAATTGCCTCTCAAATGTAAAGCAAATTGTCGGCCGGGGAGCGCTAACCGTTTTACCTGCCTCGGGACAATCAGTGACACGCACTCGGGGGAGTGGGGGGGGGGGGGGCGCTGCCTGGATGCCAATGATGCAGGCCCCGCCGAAGGGGTGCCGAAGGGAAGAACACCCACACCCAACGCCGCCCGCATTCTCTGTTGCAGAAACCAAGGAGCTGGACGGCGAGGACGTGATCAAGGAGTACTGCCCCATCTCGGGCCGGTTCAACTTCACGTACAACGTCAACGACGGCCTGGAGAACAAGCAGGAGTGCCCCACGCCCGCGTCGGACCTCAACAACTGCCCGCTGGGCAACGCGCTCAACGTGCACTTCCGGGGCTGCTCCTTCGAGAACCACGGTGAGTGCGGCGTGTTCGGCAGGGCGTCCACAAGGCTTGTGCTCCCGATAACTGCGGGGAAATCCATGTAGGGAAATCCACCGCATAAGTTTCACAAATTTTCTAAAAATTTCAGAGTTGGTTTGAAAAACTCCATTCTTTCCCCTAATTTTGTTTTGAAAATTTTGTGACTAGAAACCCTTCACCTGTGCACCGAAGGGTGAACACTGAGGGGTGTTCACCACGGGTTGTACACTGAGGGGTGTACACTGAGGGGTGTACACTGAGGGGTGTACACTGAGGGGTGTACACTGAGGGGTGTACACCAAGGGGTGTGGGGTGTTCACCCGCGACATTCCGCCAGCAGCACCGAGTCCCGCTCAGCGCGCCCCGCCTGCCCCGCCCGCTACAAACACATAATGAATAGTCACACACCCGCGGCCCACACTGCTTTCCTCCGTTCGCTCATTCACCCGCGCCGCTCGAGAGTCGTTCATTGACGGGTGCCTTCATTGAGGCGCGGCCCGCGGGGCCGGCGGTGACCGCACTTACCGCGTCACTCCCCACTAATACCCGGCCAGCGCCCCGGGCAGCGCCGGCAGTGCCACATCGCCTGTCGAAAGCTGTTACAAATGAGCGGCGTGAGGTGTCTCCCTGCCGCCGCCTGCGCCGGCCGCCTGCGCCGGGCTGATTAACGACTGACGATTGACGCACGCATGCGGCCCGGCCGGGGTCGGGCTCCCGCGCACGCCACGCGCGTGTGTTTGTTTTTCGGGGCCGAATGCGACTAATGGTCGTATTGAGTGCCGCCGCCGCTGGCGCTAGTGTGCCGACCCAGGCCCCGCCGCCCCCACGCCACTCCCCGCCCGTGTCGTGCGGCGCCGCCGCCTCGCAAGTTTTCGTCACTCTCTGTGATTCTTCTTCCCCAGCCCCGGATCGAGGGTCGATGCCCCGAAAACGCGAATCAATTTTTTAAAAAAAGGATAACAGATAGGAGGAATAAGGGGGAGAAAAATGGCCATGTAAAAATAAAAGTGCACACCGCCGCAGGAAAAGCGGGTGAAATAAACGGGCCGCGCGGTCCACGGGAATAGCAAGCGCGCCCGCTTTCAAACAAAAGTGAAGCAAAAAGAAAAATATATACAAAAAAAATATATGAAGGATCGAGCAATTTAAGGTGAGAGTTGGCGTCCTGTCGCCCTGCGGGCCCCGCGGGCAGCCGCCTCGCTGGCCGCCCGGTCCGGCCGGCCGTGTCCCGCCGTCCCGGCCGGCTGAGCGCTCAGCCATCGATCAATCGACGTGCCGACCCGCCGAGCACCACGCCAAAGCCCTCACGGGGCATTTTTATTTTCCTCCCTTTCCTCTCTCGCTCGCTTTCTCTCTCTGTCTCTCTCTCTCACTCTTCTTCCCCTTAACGCAACAGGGAGCGATTTGGAGAGAGAGAGAGAGAGAGAGAGAGAGAGAGAGAGAGGGGGGGGGGGGGGGGGGACGTTGTGCGGCAGTCGTTCCGTCAGCAGCTCGACGACGGCGTCCAGCGGACGCGCGGCTATGTTCGATTGTTTTCCGAAGAGCGAAACGCGCGGGGCGTTCTGAAATCTGGAATGCGGGCAAACAGGCGGAGCGGCGGAGTGGCGGCTCGGCGGCTCGGGGCAGCGGCCGGCGGCGGCGGGCGAGGCGGACAGGTGCAGGACGGCCCCGCGGGGTTGTGGTTGTGACGGGATGGTGATTGTGTGGATTGTGATTGTGTTGCAGACATCACGTTCGAGTGCCTGGGCCACTGGACGGGCGCCGACAACCAGCGCTACCTGGCGCTGCTGGACACGCGCGTGGACGCCGTGCGGCGCGCCCAGTACCGCTGCGCGGTGAGTACCAAACACCTGAAGTAGCGGGAGTACACCACCGGCATACCGGGAGATGCCAAGGGTTTTCAAAGAAATTTTCAGAAAAAAAATCAAAATATGGATTTTTCCTGAAAATTTCCTCGGGATTTTTGGGATTGAAAACTCTACCAAGGGTATCGAGGGTACCGCAGCGCGGGAGTACCGATGGTAACGAGAGTAACGAGAGTAGCTGGAGCACCGAGAGTAACAACAGCGGCGGCGGGCGCCTTGCGGGGTAGGCAGTCCCGACAGCGGCACGCACCCGAGCCGTGCGGGCCGGCCTACCCCGGGGCTCGCAGGCGTCATGCGCCATGCGCCTCGCCGTGTGGTGTGCTGTATGCTGTGCTCAGCACGCCGAGGGGTACGGACCCGGACGCGGTCCGATACGCCATCGACGGGCCGCGTCCGGGGTGACCCTCTGCCGTGCTGTGCCTGGCTGTGCCTGGCTGCCGACGGGGCTCTGCCAGGCTCCGCATGCCGCCCCGGACGCAGCCTCCGCTCTCTGCGTTGGCGATGCGATGCGTTTGCGATGCCATCGCTCGGCACCATCTGATCCGCGCCGCGTCTACGTGTGTGCGTGTGTGTGTGTGTGTGTGTGTGTGTGCACGGCGCGCGTGTATTAAACCGCGTCCGCGGCGCCGTGCGGACAGGATAGCAAACGCTCTGGTGCTGGTTCCCGGTGCAGTGAGAGAGAGAGAGAGAGAGAGAGAGAGAGAGAGAGAGAGAGAGAGAGAGAGAGAGACAGGACGGTGGGGCCTACGGGGCGCGGAAATGTGACCACGTTGTGACCACGACACGTGACCGCAATGTGACCGAAGTGTGACCAGCGGGCAGTGTGTGACGCCGCGCAGCCACTCTCCCGTGGCGTTACGTGGTTCGGGGACGCTGGAGCTGGAAGCTGGACGCCTGCCCGCCGCGCCGCCGCGACGTGAAGGGATGCGGCCGGCGGCGGCGGCTCCGGCAGGGGCATTCCTCTCGGATCGATTCCATGACCGACGATCATCAAAATTGTTTGGGCGACTCGATGCCGCCGCTCCGCTGCTGGAGGGCTGGAGGCAGGCTGGAGGAGGCTGGAGGAGGCTGGAGCCGAGTGCCACGGGATCCTGCCGCCCTCTGTCTGGACCAAGCTGGTCAAGGACCGCTTACGTTCCGGGGGCTCCTTCCTTACCCCCCGGCGGCGACTATGTATTTCTCATCTCACTCTCTCTCTCTCTCTCTGTCTCTCTCTCTCATACACACACACGCGTCGCTGTAGCCCTGAACGTCGCCTGCGTTGTACACAGTAATATTATGGACATTTTGCGCATTAAGTACGCGTCCCGGTCGAGGTGCGAAAGCGAATAGAGGCCCCGAGAGTGAGAGGAGAGAGAGAGAGAGAGAGAGAGAGAGAGAGAGAGAGAGAGAGGCAGCGGGGAGGTGATGCGTGGATGAGTGGCGCAGAGGCCTTGGCCCGTCCCGTCCCATAACCTCACTTCCGGTGGCCTTATCGCAACAGCCAATCAGAGCGCGCCGCGCCGGTCGTGGCGTACGTACGCGTGCTGGAAGCGCTGCCGGCGCGCCGCGGCTTACTTCCGATTCGCCTGACGCGGGCCGAGAGCGAGGGAGAGAGAGAGAGAGAGCGAGAGACCGCAAAGCGAGCGATAGGCAGCCCGCCCTGCCCTGGTGCGTTGCGTCCGCCGGCGGAGCTCTCGAGCACGGGGTGTGTACCGGGCGCTGGACGAGTGACTGGGGGAGGGGCGTTACGTGGTTCGTGGACGTTTGGCCCGGGCCGCCGCAGCCGCCGCTGCTTGGACGCTGCGCTCGGGGCCTGAGTTATGGTTATTGGGCCCGGTCACATACACACGAGCTGGAGCCTGCTGGAGCCGGGCTGGAGCCGGGCTGGAGCCGGGCTGGAGCCGGCGGCACGGACACCGCAACACACCGCAGGGCTCCGAGCTCCGCCGGCCTCCGCTGCGCCGGCCTCAGCGCGCTTAACATGCATCACCCAGGTGGTCCCGGCGGCCGCGCCGCGCCGCGCGCTGTCCGTTCCGTTTGCTGACGACTGTTTGTTTGTTTGTTTGCAGATGTACCGCGAGGATGAGGCCACCGGCATGGCGTACATGGCCTTCTCCAGCGACTCGACCTGCTCCACGGACCTGCACTCGCCGACCAAGGGCTACGAGACGCTGACGCTGAAGCGGGCCGTCAACAACGACTGGCCGCCGCGCGTCCAGGCCGCCACCTGCCAGTGAGTGCCGTCGCCGTGTCCGGGTCCCGGGTTCGATCCCCGCTGCCCGCGCAGAGCGGACTCTGACACCGCCGCCGTCCTTTTGCAGGTTCCCCGGCTGGGCGCAGGGCCGCTGGGAGCACGTGACGGTGGGCTCCAACTCGCTGACGTACCGCGACCACCTGGAGATGAAGACGTTCTCGGTGCGGTGCATCGGCCCCGACCAGGGCCCCGTGGCCGAGCGCTTCCCCGTCTTCTACAAGACGCAGTGGTCAGTCCCGGTCACACTTAGCCCTCACCGGCCAACCTAACGACCCGTTGTCGCTTATGTTTTGTTTTTGTTTTTGTTTTTGCAGCGGAGAGGAGAGGTTCTCGTGCGTCTGGCTGAAGCAGCGCGGAGACAACGTCCTCGAGTTCCAGATGGGTAAGTGTGTCCTCCGCCACCGCGGCTTTTTAGAGCCCGCCGCCGCTCCAGCATAGCGGGCTCCGGTGGGTTCCAGTTCCAGCCCGCTGGACGCGCAGCCGCTCCCGCGGGCCGCGGGCTCCCACCCCCTGCCGCGCCGTACTGTGCGGCACGGCATTGCCCACTTGCGCGGCTGTGACGTCACGTGACGTGACAGTCGGGGCCGCGTCTGGTCTCGTGATGCGGCGGTCTAGACGCGAGGCGAGGTGGCCGCCGCGTTATCGCCCGCCCGCCCGCACCCGCCGCGGCGGCCAGGTGCTGCGGCGCCCCCCCCCCCTCCCCTCTCCGCGGCGCGCGTCATGTGGCGCGGTCGTTGGCTCGCGTACCGCCCGCCTCAGTGAACTGCTCCGCGCGCGCCGGCCCGCCGCCCGCCGCCCCGAGCAAGGAAACGAAGAGAGACGCTCTGGGTCCCGGCCGCCGCCAATTAAAATGCAATCCCGACGCAAAACTCTCTCGCCTTTGCGGACACACGCCCGAACACGCGCGTGTCCGCCGCCTCAAAGCGGGTGCGCGGTTTCCACACCGCGCGGAGTCTCTGCGCGGGTCCGCGGGCCGGGCGGGCGGGGTCTTCCCTGCGCTCATAAACGGCCGCAGGCCTCTGCAGTCGCAGTCCAGTCCCGTTGCTCTAGCCCGGCATGGCCACCCGGGTGGAAATGCACCCGGCAGGTTGTCATAGTGTGCGTGGGTGGGTGGAGTGGGCGAGGGGAGGGGGGAGGGCTCAAGCTGGGTGCAGTGACAGAGTTTCCGGAGGAAATCTGAGCCGGGAGCCGAGTGGGTGAATATGCCGTGGAAACACGAGATGACAGGGGGGAGGGGGGGGAGGGGGCGCCGCAAGGCGTTGACAGGTTGGCCGGGCCGGAGCCGAGCCGCGTCGGTGTTGTGACGTGGTGACCGTGAAGGAGTTTTTGTCAGGGGCAACGCACTGCTGGAAGTCGGAAAGGCGGGGAACAAAGCCCGACTCAGGTGGCGTGGCGTGGCCTGGCGGTGGTTCCGGGGGAGGGGGTGGCGGTTGGGGGTGTAAGTGGGCAGGTATCGCACGGGCTCCGGAAACGAGCAGTGGCAGCCAACGCGAGTGGCTGGGGGGAGGGGTGGAGACTACAAGTGCCAGGGTACCGGGGTACCAGGGGTGCCGGGGTGGGTCAAAGTGGGGATGTATTTCCAAAGCCATAACTGAGCAAATAAAATCACTATCCCAACGTCTAGGATATTAAGGCACTTGCTTGGCACATTTTTAAAAGTTGCACCCCCTCTGCAATGTTCCAGGTATCCAGGAGAGTGACCGCTTCAACAACAGCTTATGCTCGGTCAGCAATTTCCGAGAGAAAATCTGGGTCACCCAAGGCAGTACGTACGCCTTAACACCAAATTAAAAAAATCCACGAACTTTGTTATGTGCAGATATTCATTATCCACGTGTTCATTTGCACAGGAACGGACCGGGTGCAGGAGTCTCCCTGCCCCATCACCGGCGAGTACAACGGACACATCCCGGACGCTGTCAACCTCTGCGCCCGGCTGTCCTCGGACTGCACCAACCCCGAGGTCATGTACTACACCGTGTCTGACTGTGGCACCGAGGTGTACGAAGGTATGTGACAAACACAGTTCAGTTGTATGCAATTCTTTTTGTCCCCTCCGCAGTTAATCAATCGGCATTCTTACTGTTTAATTTCGCCTTGTCGTGCTTAATTTTTTGTTTCTTTGACTTTTTTTCTAAATGGTAATTATTTTGTAGCTTTCTACGAAATGTCGGCGCGGAGCATGTCTGCAAATTATCTTTTACTTTTGTCTAATTTACTTTTAATGTTTTTGTAAATAGTTGAGCCACGCTTTGTACTAGTGCTAGCTGAAGTTGTCGCTGACCTCGCCGCCCTTGTATCATATCTAATCGCCCCGTACAGCAGCAGCTGCAGCTGCAGCTGCGTCCCCGGGCAGCCACACCCCTGCAGCCCCTGCTGGCTGCTGGCCCTCCTGACGAGTTCCATGCTTTGCAGCCCGACCCAAGCCCAGGTACTCCCGGCGGCCCAAGAGCCGGCAGACTCGCGACGCGGACGCCATCGCGGACGTGCAGGAGCAGCCGCCGCAGCAGCCGCAGCCGGCCCAGGACTCGGCCACCGCCGCCCAACAGCAGGGCAACTCGCAGGGCACCACGGCCGCGTCCAGGATCTTCCGCATCAGCAGCAGCCCCCGGCAGACGAGCCCCACCCCCTTGCTTGACCAGCAGCAGGACGCGTCCTGGGCCGTCAGCAACCGCAGCACGTCCACATCGTTGTGGGGTCAGCGAACGGACTCGACGCTCATCGCGTACTCCGTGCCCAAGGCACCCGTCCCCGCGCCGCCGCAGCCCGTGCCGCTGCAGCACACCGCCGCAGCCCAGCCCAGGTCGTACGCCACGGGCCACGGCCCCATGTACCCCACCTCCTACAACGCCCACCTCAACCTGTCCACGACCACGTCCTCCACGTCGAGGTCCGCGGCGGGGCCGGACGGAGCCGCCTTCTCCGAGGAGGAGTACGACCCCTGGGCCTTCCCCAAGATGCACGGCCTGCAGACGACGAGCCCCGGCCCCGCCGCCAGCATCGGCCGGCCCGTGGCCCCTGCCGGCCCCGCCGGCCCCGCTGGCGCCATGTACTCGCGGCCCGTCATGTACTTCAACAGCCAGAGCGGGTACCGCGACCCCGCCAGGGACACGGCGCGCGACTCCCCCGCCAACCCCTTCTACTACCAGGCAGCACCCGGGGTGCCGCCGTCGGCGCTGCCGGAGGCCGAGCTGCCTCAGCCGTCCGCGGCGCCCGCGCCCCGGGAGGTGTCCATCGGCTGGCCCGCGCCGCGGCCGCCGGTCGACCTCGCGGCCACGAGTACGGCGGGGGTGGGCGTCGGCGGCAGGGGCGTGGTGCCCACGGCCACCGGGACCGCCACAGGGGGGACGTACCGCGGCCGGCCCGTCGAGATCCCGGGGCCGCCGCCGTCGCCGTTCCTCGAGGCCCGGAGCTACTCCGGCACTGGCAGGATGCGCATCGTCCCCATGGCTGTCCCCGTCCACGGCGGCCCCGGCCTGAGCGCGCGCGCGCCCACAGACCGCGGCATGGAGTTCGGAGAGAGGAGCTTCCAGGAGCGCAGCTCGACGCCACGCCGCGCCCTGCAGCCGCAGCCCCACGACTCCGGGTGGACAGAGTTCAGGCTGAGGCCCTCTGCGGGCGTGGCGCTGTCGGCCCAGGCACCGCGGAGCGAGGCGCGCAGCGCGGCACCTTTCAGGACGGAAGGTAGCCATGCACGAGTGCAATTGCAGCCCCACCCCGCTGTCCCCACCCCCGCCTGTCCCCACCCCCGAGACCCCCCAACCCACCCTGTGTTCCGCAACGCTGCCAGGCTACATGTGTTGCTCACTACGTGTGTTTTTGTGTGTTTCTCAATTATTAGGTGTTCTGGTTTTGTGTTTGTCTGTGATATTTGAGTGCACTGTACCACCAATGTTTGCTTCATCTACTTCTCCATGCTCACCTTCTGATCACCCCGCTGTGTATACTCTAGTCATGTTCAGCACAAGTATAAAAGATCATTTTTGACTTAGGTCTGCATATAAGCACATTTTATTTTGCTGCACCTGTTAGCTTTTGCCTATATATTGCACTATAATTATTTCACCTTGTGTTTTGCACAGCATTTCCGTGTTTAAAGTTTCATGATGATATTGCTTCTTTGCTATGTTCTATCTGCAGATTTGAATTTAAAGTGGTGGTAAAATATGTAAGTGAACATAAAGGTCTCATAAGATATTTTCTTTTTTGTTCCAGAGAGACAATATCGGTGTCTTGGGCAGTGGAAAGAAGGCGAACGAGTGTATACCTACACTCAAAGGAAAGATGTTGGGACCTATGAATGTTTTGTAGGTTCTATTCTGTCCCAGACAGAAATCTACATCAAGGAAGCAGGTGAACACTGTGAAAGAGATGTCGATCCTCTCCAGCATGGCATGTTACTGAAAAGAAAAGGTAAGCTCAAGTTAGGTTCACTGTCATGTTTAGGTTACTTTCAAAATTTCTCAAAAGCTTTTTATGTTTGTGAGGGTGAGAAAGTATATTTATTTTGGTATTTCAATCTGTTGGTGGCACAGGCGCATGTGTCGGATCAGCCCCCATCCCCCAACCATCACCAACACCCCGACCAAGAACGACGACACCATGGCCCATCACACGACGACCTGTGGAAACTCACACCAAAACATGGAGACCAATTACAGGTAAGGCTCATGCAGTTTTGCTGATTACACTGCTTGCTACCAGGAAAATATTGTCTAACATACTTGTCATTTTTTCAGTGCCTACTACTCGAAAGCCACCAGTGCAGAGCTCAGCTACATCACTCCAAACAACAGCAGTACTCTTTATCTCAAGTACTCTCTTTGTTCTTTTAAGGGAAATTTAAGGGGATTCTTGTATTGCATTGAATCCCGTGGTACTGCCAAAAAGTCAAACTTAATTTTAGGCTCAATAGTTTTTTTTTCATCAATAGTATTTTTTTTTTGTTAAACTTACAATTAGACCTGTGGAAATGGAAAATGAATTTGTCAGATGATTTGGTTTGTGAGTGGCTGATGAGATATTTTTAGACTGAGTCATTTTAATATGAAATTTAAATCTTCTCTGTGATTCTTGTACTTCTGCAGTCTCAGTACTTTCTTTTGTCATAGAATGCTTGTTCAACCTTAAAATCGGACAAAAGTTTGTTTGATAATAAAATTTCATAGGTGTAGGAGTTCTTAGAGTGGACCTATTTCATGCCATTGTATATCTATTTTCATCAGTGTGATACATTTTGTTTCGTTTATGAGGTATCAAAGTTGCGTGAATTTGTTAAAACCTTCTTCACTAGTCTTTAGGAGAATTTATGAAGAAAGCTGGAATTTGGAACTCATGTGATGATGGCTAATAACTTTTCAATATCTGCTTGTGAAAATATTTCTGCATATTTGTTGTAAATAATTTCAATCTGTTTACCTAGAGATCTTTAATCATGCCATTGAAGTTGTTAAATAGTGTTAGTTTTTGATATGTCTCTTTAGCGTGTCAAGTGTGATGAAGAGATTTTGAGAGATTGTGGTGAGGCCATATAAACCATCAACAGCCCCACCCTGTCATTCCCATTCTTACTGTATAATGATCCTTTGGCTGACACTCATTGCATGTACTGTGAGTTTCCAATTTTGATGATTTTTATAGCAAATCTTTTGCTTGTAGTGATACCTTGCTGTCCATTAACAATATTCAAGCTGTCATGAGTATTTTAATTATTTATTTGTGAATATGTACTTGATGTATATGTAAGTATTTTAATTTATTGCACTTTACTTGGGAGTGTATTTTACACCAGGAATTTAGTCATTATGTTTTAGTTGTTTTGGTTCATTTTGTCAAGGAAGGTACCAAACCATTTTCCCGATCCTTTTCTTTCAACACAAACTGATATCTTGGGCAGATGAAATACCAATCCCGAGCAATAACTTTTTACAACTTACTTCCCTCAGTTACTTTCTTCCTTATAGTGCAAACGAAACATTTATAACAGTGGTTCAGTAGTTTCTATGATAAATGTATGTGATGTGTGATAAAAAGGCATATGTAATATAGTGAAATTACCGTAAGAGCAATGTATATTGTGTAAAAAAAATGTCTTGTTTACTTATGGCCCCCGTTGTTTGTACTGTACATAAAATGTTCCTAAATTTGATTTAATACATATTTCTATAAGCATTAAATGTGGTCATCAGGATAAACAAGAGTGTCATGTAAATAAATAATAATGAAGATGTACCATCTGAAATAAAGATTGTGATTATCATGAGTTGAGGAAAAACCAGAGTTCTTAATCTAAACCCTAAACTTTCTGCAATCAATTTAAAAATCTGAAGTCTTGGAAAATCTCTTTTATATACAACATCTCACAAGCGCATTAGTAAACCCGACGTATCATGTCAGTATGGTGAGAGAAGATATGAACTTTTCATGAGACAGCAGCAACTTCAATAAATGCCAATGTTCGGGTGCTTCCACAACGGCTCACGTCACATCACCTCACGTCACGTCAGTTAGACATACCTCGCTTTGACTTCGTGAGCGATTGTGGGAGCAACTTTAGTTCTTTTAAAATGCCCAATCACATACACCAGAGAAAAAAAAATGGCATCTGGTCAAAACTTGTTCCCAAAGATTATATTCTGGTCCCCGCTTGTCCCAACCCCCTAGCAACAATGTGGCTGGATGGGTGTCATTCCCCGGGCGTCCCTGCGTTGCCCTGCATTAGCTACAGATATATAAAAGTCATTAAATCTGGTAGTGCCAAGGAAAGTAAAGGGGGATAATGTGACGATCAATCAGGTGTTTCTTTCTCGCCACTTCAAATTCAACAGCTGGTTTTTTGTCTGAGAAATCGATGCATTAAATATAAAAATTATAAGGAAGTACAACGCGTGCCGCCAGTACAGCGCGGCAGCCGGCTGGAGGTTCGGGTGTGCTACGGAACGGAGAGCGGCATTTCCCGCTGTGGCGCTGTCAGTGCAGGTCGATACATCGAGGGGAAGTCGATCTCGAGTCGAAAGGATCCAGAAGGCTAGGCGGACTGATGACGTCAGAACATCGTAGGCCGCCATTTCAGAAGCCCAAACACCTCCTCCTTCAACTTGAAATTTCGTCCGTTTAATCTAATTTAATCCGCTTGAATTTTCCACCATCGGGTCTTGACCCGTGTGTTAACCATCTTCAGTTTTTCAATTCCAATGGCCGAAACGAATAATTGGAATATAGACGCTATTATCGCCCGGTTACTCGAAGGTAAATATACGACCTCGCATGAGCCTATACCGATCTCCACATAAATTCGTGTTACTCTCTCTTCCTGTTCGACTGATAAAACGATGCCGTAGATAGTACCAGCTCAGATCTAGCAAGAAAATAAAATAGCACCTTTTCCCAACGGTACTGGACTGATTAGGGGAGACCTGTGCCCTACAAATTTCGTTGATCGAGATTTAAAACAGAATGTAGGCCTAGGCTATGGCCTTGAGCATGTAAAGCGGTATATAGTACTATAGTAGCCTCGGTTTTGCCTTCCTGTTTGAATTTCTGGTTTCTCATTTTGGATACATTTGCGAAGGATCTTTCTCCGCTTGGTTATTTTCTCTCTGCTTTGTGGGGCCCGATGTAACTTGACTTGAACTCCCTACTCTCCAGCGGTTTATATTAGTGTTGTAATTACACCTGCTTCAGTGTCTCTAACAAATTGAGGAATTATTTAAAATTAATGCTCCACCCTTCTGACGTACGTGTCCTGATCTAGCTACACTGCTGGCTTTCAATATTTTATCAATTTAACCTACATTTTTTTTTTTCATCCCATCAATTACCTGTGTCTGTTCCCTTTTCCCTCTAAATCTCTGCTGTTTCCATCTTACCCGTTTTATAATGGTTTTGCTTGTAAATTCATTTTTACTTGCAGTTTTAAGTATTTATCAGCTCATATGATGTAGATGAACTAACCTCTTTGAGTAACTTTTTGTGGGCCTGTGATTGGTTATCTGTGTGTTGCCCCTGAATTGTTTCTATTGGTGGCTCATGAAATTCATCATCAAAAGGCCTATCTTGCTGTCCATTGTCCTGCTTATCTTAAGTACTAAAATGTTTTAATTTCTTCTTTACCAGTTCGAGGTGGTAGACCAGGCAAGAATGTTCAGCTGACAGAAGCAGAAATCAGAAACCTGTGCCTGAAGTCAAGGGAAATATTCCTTTCTCAGCCTATTCTGTTGGAGCTTGAAGCTCCTCTGAAGATTTGTGGTGAGTTGGATTTACGTAAATATTAATTACAGAGTCAAATGCTTGAGTCCATTAGTCCAAGGTCTTCCCAGATAAGTCTGTTGAACTGTACCGTGTGTGATGCAGGTGATATACATGGACAATACTATGACCTCCTTCGTCTCTTCGAATATGGTGGATTCCCCCCAGAATCAAATTACCTCTTCCTTGGAGACTACGTCGATAGAGGCAAGCAGTCTTTGGAAACTATCTGTATCTTGCTTGCATACAAGATAAAATACCCTGAGAACTTTTTCCTACTCCGAGGCAACCACGAATGTGCATCAATTAACAGGATATATGGCTTCTACGATGAATGTGAGTAATCTGTCAACAGTCTTAGTCTGTCATCTTTGAATGCAGGTAATTTCCTCACTTCTGTGTTCACTTTTTCAGGCAAACGGCGGTACAACATAAAACTGTGGAAGACATTCACAGACTGCTTTAACTGTCTGCCAGTGGCAGCTATTGTTGATGAGAAAATTTTCTGTTGTCATGGTGGTTTGAGCCCGGATCTGCACAGCATGGAACAGATTCGGCGGATCATGAGGCCTACTGATGTTCCAGACCAGGGTCTCTTGTGTGATCTCCTGTGGTCAGACCCTGACAAGGTACGTTTTACATTTCCATTTAAACAATGGTAATTGTTGAACTTTTCTATTTTTAACTGTTTTTGTTCGAATTCCAGGATACAATGGGATGGGGTGAAAATGATAGAGGTGTCTCTTTCACTTTTGGTGCCGAAGTAGTAGCAAAGTTCTTACACAAACATGACTTCGACCTCATCTGCAGAGCACATCAAGTAGGTGTTCATTCCACTGAACTCTAATTTTTATTTTGAAGTGTATCTGTTATGAGCTGCAACTGTTCTAACCAAATAACCTTCATGTTTACAGGTTGTTGAAGATGGCTATGAATTTTTTGCTAAACGTCAACTGGTGACACTATTCTCTGCTCCCAACTACTGTGGCGAGTTTGACAATGCAGGTGCAATGATGTCTGTGGATGAGACATTAATGTGCTCGTTTCAGATCCTGAAGGTATGTGCATGAAGGGACTGTGCGATGGATAAGTGTTTGATCTGTTTCTAATTCTTCCACTTCTTGCATGCAGCCTGCTGATAAAAGGAAATTCACATATGGTGGACTGAATGCTGGAAGACCTGTTACGCCACCTCGTGGAGCCACGAACAAAAACAAGAAGAAGTGAGTGCTTGAATGAAGGGTTAAGTGAAATTGTGTGTGTGAATGTATGTGTGTGACTGCTTGAATGATAGTTTACTACATCACTCTCTCAGCTCTTACTTGTCCTTAATAGGAAGTAGAGTGAGGTGCCTGTGATGTCATGTTTTCACAAAACTTTTCTCAATTTTATTTTTTATTTTTTTATTGATATTTTTGGGTAGTTCCATTTCATTTGCAATCCAAAATCAGAGTACTATCCTACCAAGGGAATGTTATTTATTTCTAATGTTCAATATCTTCTTAGAACCAACATTTTTCCAGTGAATTGAAAGAGTAGTATGTATGATGCTTTGATACTAAAGCTACTGAGGGCTCTTTTAATACTTGTTAGTGGTTAGTAACCTCAGTTCACTTATTGTTACGTATCTAAAATGTGTTATCGAACACCTTTTGAGCCACTGTTGAGCCATGTGGCGGCTTCTTTGGCGACTGGCCCATACATCTGATGTGGAATGCCCATGCAAGGTGACAATATGTGCTCAATCATTTATTTAAAAACTTGAATCATGTGCGTCTTTCCCTTTTCTCCATTTCTGGAGGTTGAATGTGTCAAAGCATTTGTTTCACAATCATAATACCATTCTTAGACTTACATCACTCCCTGTCTACTCATTTTTATCATCTGACTTGAGTGGTGATGTCAATAATTGTGATCTAGTTATCGATTATTTCTTTTTTTTTAGAAAGTGATGGAATAATTTCTTGGAGGATTATGTTGTTGGCTGCCAATTTTTAGTGGCTGTTGTTAAAATTTTATGTTGCTGGAAGAATAAATTCCAGTGTCATTTTAATTGGAGTTAGCACTGTAATTCACTAGGTCAGATTGTGTTGTTACATGCCATCAAGTTCATAATCCTGGGGAAGACTCTAGCTTGGAATCTGCTTGACACATTTTTAGAGTTAACTCACTATTTTCTTGTGAATTTCGGGTATTCTGTTTCCTTTTACCACCAGCTACGAAATCAAGCTGTGTGTCAGTTCTGTAGTTAGTTCAAAGCTTTAGGTGAAACTGTAATCATCTTTGTTTATTAATTTGTTGAATCCTGCTAGTTCTTCAAAAGATGCAGCAAAAGGTTCCTATGGAACGAGGTTTTGTAGTGCTTGTATGTGTGTGTCTTGCCTAGATTGTGAGTCTTAATTTATTTCACCCTAAAATTGCATTTAAAATAGAAGCTGAGAAGCTAGTGGTTAACTTGTGATCTTTGACCATAGAGACATGACAAGTGGGTGAACTCGTTGTTCTTTTAAGGACACTGTCATCATTCTTGGTTCTGTTTTCTTCGAAAGAAGATTTGTAATGCTTTTGTCCACTTTGTCTTTTCTGCTCTGCAGTTTGGTTAAGTAAATTTATCTGGTAGTATGTGAGGATGGGCACTAAAAGCAATTTCATTGTTCAGTTTTGCCAGATATCACTCCCTTGAAGATGTAGTAGTATTTACAACATTATTATGTGTAGAGTTTGCAAGTCTGCCCAGCATGTCCTCCAACATTGTAATAAACAAATCATGCTTGAGGTCTACGACATTGCACTAGTTCCCTGCCTTTACTTGCCTGAATCTGCATTAATGCTTGGAGATACAATGGATAGACTTGTTGTTGCTTTAGTAACCATCAGACCCTTGGAGAACGAGTGAGATATGGAGTTTGACATTGTTCAATGGTCATAGCAACCTCAGTGCCAGGTTTCAGTGGCGGCAAGAATGGATGTGGATTTTAGTGGAAGGTCGGCAGCTAATGTAGTATTTAAAGTATTTTACTGATAAAGGAGGTTGATAGTTTACACTATATTAGTCTCGCTACTTATAACTGTTAAATCAAACTTCTTTCTATGACTAGATATTTTTATTTAGTGTGATGAATCCATCCATGAAATTCTGACTGTGGACCATTAATTTCGATGGCAGTATGAAGTTGTTCCTTTTAGAATTTGCTTGTTTACTTAGAGATTTTTCTTTGCCTACGGCCAGGGATGATATGCCACTTATTTTCTTTTGTAAATGTTTTACTGATATCTTTTCCCCCTTGTCACTGTCCCATTAATTGAGCGCAACTTAACATTATAGATAGTTCATATGTGTTGCATATTTATTTTGACTGGAGATATCGGTTATCTCAACACCAGGTATGATGTTTTATTCAAAGAAATACAAAGAATACTTCAGAAAGCAATAACTGTGTTCCTTACTATGCCTTGTGTCCTTCCTCACATTCTTATCAGTTCTGTTGCGGGCTTGGAGGCTAGATGCTGGAACTGTACACATTAAATAGTGGTTCGGTGATCCACTTTACTGTTCAGGAATGAAGTTCGTTAAAATTCAATGTCTGTGCGTGTGAGCTGGATTATTATTTGGAGTTGGTTTTTTCATTGATATATTGTGATGCGAGCAGAAGAGAAGAGTGGACTGAACTGTAGACTTGGTGATGCCCAAAGACTAATGTTAACTGCTGTAAGTGTGTCTATAGGTCTGTTTGTATCCGCAGTTGTGCCATATGGCAACTTGCAGAGTGGCATTCAATGAACATGCAAGTCGTATTTCAATGAGGCCTTATTCCATATTTGCATGATGTTCATTGCATGCTTGAGTTTAGTATTGCTTAAATTCAAATTGCCTATTTCAACCATTTAAAAAAATGTAAAAAAATTGGAACAGAAGCAAAAATATTTCTTAATGCACCACAGGGGGGAAATTAAATTGTTCTTTTTGCATGTGTTCAAATGACTGACTGGTAAATGGACAAACTTTTGGATGGTTATCTTCTGAAGATCCAGTGACTGATTCTTGATAAATGTTAGTTAAGTGCTTTCACGGTCACTAATGTAATGTACCTGTTGTGTTCTGTGACAGTTAACAACGTTCCGATGCAGTGCAGAATGGCCAAGTTACATCCTTGCAAAGTCACCTTAATCTACAGGTACTTCACCTTAAAATTTTCAGAAAACTATAGTGCTATCAGCCCTTTTAAAATGTTTTCCCCATTTTACAGTGTAGCATAGCGGTCCATTCTCTTGTACAGTTAGGTTTTCTTAGGTGAGTTACAAAAGTTTCAGACTTCTGATGACAAACTAAAACAACTTTATGATAATTGATGGTATATTTGTTTTGTGATCACAGAACCGATCAAGACACTGAAGGACTTCACCTCCAGGACTACAGCCTATATGTTAATATATCATCGCACATTGCAACAAATTCTGCATCCTATCCCCATATCAGCATTATCTCTTCAGTTTTGTATCTTTCTCATAATTCAAGTGTAAGTGATGTTTGAGCATCATCTGAGCACCATCTCATGTAACTGAAATGATCTAAAATAAGACCGATTGCAGTGTTGTGTTTTCTTCTGTTTTAACAAAAGCGTTATTTCTTTCCTCTCAAATAATCTTATTTGGAAAAATGTCTGATCAGCTTGATGACTAATATTTTAAGGAATTTCTGGCTGGTGCAAATACCAATTATGAAACTGGCACCAAGACAATTTTCTCTCATAGCCCTACAACTTAAATGTGCGTATGTATAAAGGTGTATCTTTGTTATCATTTAGTTTCCATTTATCTGTATTCTTACTTGTACTATGGCAAACGTTTCATGTATAATAAAATACACATAAGACAGAAACTGTGATCTGTTCATGACAACAAATAAATACTGCTAGAATGTAACACATATGTTCTGCGTCTTACTCAATTCTCACCGGCTTTCCTCCCCTCCGGTCGTCCCTCCACGATCGGGCATAGCCCCTGGCAAGTAGGTAGGGAGCAGACCACCACACCGCTCCCGGGGTCGGAAAGACTTTATTCCCTGGCACAACCCCTCCCGTCCCCACAGGTGACGACGAAACCGCCCAGACATATGATGGTCCGGTCAGACGACATCAGCAGCGCGAGAAGTCGGCTGGCAGTTGAACGGTGGCGCCATCTCGCGGAACTCTGGCGTACTACCCCCCACCCTTCCCCTCCACCCTCCCCCCCGCGGGACTATTTCCCCACCCTTCCCCTCCACCCTTCCCCTCTGCACTGGGGGGGAGGGTGGAGGAGAAGGGTGGGGGAGTAGTACGCCAGAGTTCCGCGAGATGGCGCCGCCGTGCAACTGGCAGCCGACTTCTCGCGCCGCGCGTTTCTGTTGGACTTACACGACTACCTCGGCACCAAACCTCTCGGGTGTTGCGCCCCGGCGCCGCGAGATGGCGCCACCGTTCAACTGCCAGCCGACTTCTCGCGCTGCTGATGTCGTCTGACCGGACCATGATATGTCTGGGCGGTCTTTGCGTCACCTGTGGGGACGGGAGGGGTTGTGCCAGGGAATAAAGCCTTTCTGACCCCGGGAGCGGTGTGGTGGTCTGCTCCCTACTGACTTGCCGGGGGCTATGTCCGATCGTGAAGTGCTGGCCGGCCTGCACCCGAGTCCTGGGTGTGGACAGAGCCCGGCGGTACTATGAGAGGGGCGTTTCTGTCTCTGTGTAACTAACCAGTCGGGGGGATTTCTGATGTCCTGTACTAGCATCTGGCATTTTTCACGTTTAAGATTTTAGATAAGTGCGTGCTATAGACGCACGCGGGAACGTGAAGGCTTTTCGATTTCAGAACGACCGCGCTTTGCTCAGCTTTGCCCCGATCCTATGTCTACGGTACTTAAGGTCATCAGAGGCCTTGGAGCTCCGGGGGGCGATTTCAACCCTGAGTTCTCACTTTTCCCTGCCGTTCGCCGGCTCCTTCACGACACGATAAATGTGGGCGTCACGCTGTGTGAAAGTGGCCCATCCGATCCGGTCCCTGACAGCCCTAGATCGGCGCAGCCGCCCCGGAGCCGGTAGACAGACAGACGCGCAGCGCCCACTAGAGGCAGACAGCTGAGCCTGAGCAGCTAGACAGCTGCATCCCTGCGTCGACCAGGTACTTGTTGACCCATTGATCGTGATACGCCACGCTTCATGTGAACATCAATGAAGTAGAATTGTAATTCGATTGTCCATCTGGGTTCCGAGTACCTGGCTGCGACTTTGTGGAAGGTGGCAGGACTCTTAACCTCTTAGAAAGGTTACTCATGTCACTTTAATCCAAGATAATTGTTCCGCACGTAATGGATCATTTAAATAAATGCCAATTGATGATGTACCCATGTCTCCAGTATCAGATTGGTTCACTGAATACCTGTCTATCTTCTGAATCACCGAACCTTAACCTCAGCTGTCAAAGAGCAGATCACAACAATGTACAGTTACCCTTTTCCATCTGCATTATGAGGATCAAGATAGAGCGGGGCAAAACAGCAATTTTAGCTAGGAGAATATGCTGCAACTAAATTACTTTTTATGAAATTAAAATCTAATTTTGTGTTATAATACTTCTCCTTTTTGTAGATGAAACTGTAAGACTCAAGACGATTTAACTGTCTGTGATCACCATGGATGACTCCAGAGGGCCTGGGCTAGTAACAAAAGAAAGAAACATGTTACTAGAAAGCTTGGGATAAGCCCATTCCTGATCGATGGTTACATTGTCCACGGAAGGCGAACAATCTGATAGCTGGAAGATTTTTAGCCTTTAAAACCCCTCTCGACAAACGCTACAACAGCCAAATACCTCCACAGTTCTTCTTTTACCCCTCAATGCTGTTTTCTGTTATGGACAGTTATAAGGTAAAGTGACTTGTCACACATCACACACTTCCTTTCTACTATTACAATTCTTCAGTTTTTTTCTTTACCATAATCTGTTACTTAAAATTAAAGAAGAATTATGCTATGCCTTCCAGGTCAAGTTGGGTCTCTGGATTGATTTGACATACACATCGAGGTTTTATCGAAAAGAGGATGTAGAGGCCCTCCACGCAAAATATGTTAAGGTTCAGTGCAGAGGTCATGGCGAAACTCCCACCATTGAACAGACAAATATATTTGTCAATATTTGTGATAAATTCATCCGCACTAACCCTTTGGAGTGTATTGGTAATTTGATTTATACTAACACATCTACTTGAAACCTGTAAGTGATTTCATATTTTAGAAGTGGAAAATTTTATAATTGTGGGTTTGCTTTACAGGGGTACATTGCACTCATGGTTTCAACAGAACTGGTTTCTTAATCATAGCTTATTTAGTAGAAAAGATGGATTATTCTGTTGACGCTGCTTTGCGAGAGTTTGCAGTTGCCAGGTATGTAAGAATAGTAAATGTCACAAAAATTTATTGTAAAGTGCCTTTCCTCTAGTGTCTTTTTGTGCTGTTCAGACCCCCAGGTATCTATAAAGTTGATTACATTGAGGAATTATTTCGACGTTATGATGATGTAGCTGACATGCCTTTGGCACCTGAAAGACCAGACTGGTGTAATGGTATGGACGGTCTGTCTTATAACTGGGTAAAATATTCAATTGCATTTTACTTATATGCTAAATTTAATTTCAGAGTTTGATGATGGAGATGGAAATGGAGACCAAGATAATGAAGAAGAATCAGATAATGTGAATGGCAGCAGGTACATGTCCTTAATAAGTTGAGTTTTCTTGTCTTAAATTATGCCGTCGCTCCTTGAAACTGAATTTAATATTACACAGCTCAAGCACAGGAGGTAATAAAAGACGTGGGAAGAACAACAAGAATCCCGTATTCATGCAAGGAGTGCCTGGTGTTACTGTAGTCCGTGATCCTAAAATGTCAGATGTCCAGAGACGAGCTCAAGATTTGTGTGGGTGGAGAAAGTTAGTGCTTGTACTATTTTTCTTTTGACACGTCTTTCCTTTATTATGCACAATGATATGTTTTGTAACATCATTTAATACTAATATGAGTGTACTTTACTTTTATAGAAATAGTTTCCCAGGGTCACAACCTGTGTCTATGGATATGAAAAACATTGCATTCTTAAGTGAAAAGCCATACAGAGTATCGTGGAAGGCAGATGGGACAAGGTATTGTTTATCTAGCATTAGATCGAGGTTCCCTTTTCCTTTGATCAAAATGCAAATCCTAATTTATTTGTTTTTCCAAACAGATACATGATGCTGATTTTGAGAAAAAATGAAATATTTTTCCTAGACAGAGACAACTCAGTTTTCCAAGTAGCTAATCTAAGGTTCCCTATGAGGAAGGATCCACAACGTCATATAGAAAACACCTTGCTTGACGGAGTATGTTTCTTATTCTTTGACTGTATTTATTTTATGGTTTCATGTTTTTTTCTTCTCTAATTTATTTATCAATATTTAAATGTGTAGGAAATGGTTATAGACAAAACGGAGACTGGGGAAAGTATTCCTCGGTATTTAGTTTATGATATTATTAAATTGAATGGTCAGGATCTAATGAATCAACCATTCTACCCAAATAGATATCATTGTATTAGGGTAAGTTGTTTATCCTCTATGTTTATCATTAAACTTATTGTCTCTCTCCTGTAAACATGTGATTTATATTAGAACTTCTTTTTTCATCCTTAGGAAGAAATTGTGGACACCCGAAACAAAGCTATAATGAAAGGGATGATAAACAAGACAATGGAGCCATTTAGTGTGAGACTGAAAGAATTTTGGGACATCACAACAACAGCTTACCTCTTGAGTGACAAGTTTGCTAAGAAACTATCTCATGAACCGGATGGACTGATTTTTCAACCCAGTAGTGATGTGAGTAAAAATTGAATGTTTTTCTTTACTGTTAAATATTTAGTATTCAGCCTTGTAATTCTTGCCTTTTTCTCCCTCTCCCCTGCAAAAAAATTTAGCCTTATGTTCCGGGCCAGTGTCCAGAAAGCTTAAAGTGGAAGCCTCCAAGCCACAACTCAGTAGATTTTAGGTTGAAAATTGTAACTGAAAGTGGTGTAGGGTAAGTAAGCACAACATCTCTAAAATATTGCATCAGTGCTTTGTTTTCACCTGTCTTTATATTCTATTATCTGGATTATTTTCAGTATATTATCTCAAAAAATTTGTCAACTCTTCTGTGGGCAAATGGCCCATCCTTTTGGAGTTATGAAGTATTCTAAAAATCTCAAAGAATTGGATAACAAGATAGTTGAGTGCAAGTTCAACAATGGTCAGTGGGAGTTCATGCGAGAAAGAACTGATAAGTCCTTCCCGAACAGCTACAATACGGCTGCAGGTAATTTTAAGATTGCAAACATCTAGCAGAAAATTCAAGATAGATTTCTCTAATTTGAACTCTTGCCTTTTCACAGCCGTTTTCAACAGTATTCGGGACCCTGTAACTCCAGAATACCTCACTGACTACATCCAGCGCTACAGATGGCGCCCCGATGATCATGATCTGATGCCCCCACCATCCAAAATCCGACGAAATTGATGCTCAAATACGTAATATCAGTAAATTCAAAACAAATAAAAAATTTAGTGCATGTATCGTAAGATCAAGCATCTTTTCCTTCTAGTTGGCCTACTGTAATTGCTGCTCAAGTGATGCAAGAACAGCATTTCTCACGCAGTCTTCTCTCTACAATTAATTATTTTTCCTTTATAGTTTGACACTTGTTAGGTATGCTGTTCAGTTTCAAATGCTGTGTGTTTTATTCAGTTTCATTGATTTATTTCCATCATGTTAAAATGGACATATGTAAATAGAACTTCATTATTCATTTAGAATGCGCTAGGATACAACATGGCTCATGTGCAACGGTTTACATCTTTGTTATGAAATGCTAATAATTTATTATTTATTGGTGGTTCTGGTTATCTCTGAAGATCTTGAGCGCTGTAAATTTTATTGAATTAGATTCACTTTCAAAATTGTTTCATACTACTATGGTCACTGCCACATACAGATTATAGGTCCTGTGTTACAACAAATATTCAGGTGCAATCATCAATTAGATATTTACAGTTTTGTACTTAGATAATGTTATTTATTCAATTTTTATGGTGACCTTCTTTGTAGTCATGAAGAAAAGCAAATGCATAAATTATACACATAATTGAAATAAAAACTTTAATTTGTGTAACCCTGAGTTTCTCATTGTCGCCGGCACCCGAGCATCCCTCTGAGTCCCACCACATTTTTCCCTCGTGTAATTTGGCGGGCTTTCCCCTTCCCGTCGTAAAAGAAGTGAATTTTGCAACGGTGGCCACAGATAAGGCACCGGGGGGTAGGGGGGGGGAGGAGTGTGACTAGACGGTCAGCCCCGTCACACCCCTCCTAGCCTCACAAAGGAATGTTCCCAGGCGCAACCCCTCGCCCCGAACCGGAGTCGGAGGAGGTCGCTCTAGGGCCTTGCGTGTCCACCCGGGCGGGTGGACGACGCGTCCGTACATACTGCACGCGGGGTCCCCTTTGACTAGTCCAGAGCGCGTCGGAAACGCGCGGCGCGAACGGGCGGCGGCTGCCCGAGAGCCTGCGGCAAACGCGGCGCCGCCCGGCAGGCAGGCAACCCCGGCAACGTCGCTGTGCGGCGGGCCGTCCGTGCCTACCTCCCAGGGGCTGAGGGGGGAGGGAGGGGGAGGGTGGGGGGAAGTACAACAGAGTCCCGAGGGATGGCGCTGCCGGTCAGCGCCGGACGTTAGCTCTCGCGGGGTGCTCCGTCCGGCGCCAGCACGACCTCCCTGCGGCTCCCTCGACACGTCCGGGCGGCACTCCGACTTGGGTTGGCGCTAGGGCGGCGCACGCCTCCAGTTGTAGACGATGGCTTTCGAATGCCAGCTAGACTATATCGTCAGCCCTACACCCGGACCCGCGCCCTTCTCATAGACAGAAACTGAGCGCCGTACGAAAGCGCCTCGCTAGCTCTCTCTCCCTCACTCTCTCACTCCCGCACGCACGCCTCGCCCGCGACGCTCCCCAACTTGACAGCGAGCAGTGCACCACCAGCGCAGTGTCAATTTATGTTTATTAATGAGCGTAAGATGCCATCCCCCCGCCCCGCCCCCCCCCCCCCCCCCGCGGTCCTATGGGCGTCGCCTGACGCCGCTGCCAGCCTTATCCCTTATCTCTTATCACTGTCTGCCCTCACTCCCCCGCGGAAGGTACGGCGCGGCACGGCGAGGCGCGGCGGCAGTCCGCCCAGACCAGCCCTCCGGCCCTGCCGGTCCAATCTAGAAATAGGATGTAAAGTAGTGCTGGTAGTTTGCGGAGCCGAACAGCTAAGCCCGCGGGCCGGGCCGCGCGCGTGGCTCTGTTTGCCTGCCGCGGGCGAGGCTGCGGCTGCGGCCGCGCTGACGAGCTGTCTCTGTCGCACTCGTGAGGTGCTCCATGGGCAGTGTCCGTGTTTAGCCGCGTCCGGCCTGCAGCAGGACTGCGGGCCCCCGGGGCCTGCGGGGCCTCCGGGCTTTGTCGCCTCCGAGTCGTGTGCCGGTAATAAAATCACAATGTTATCGCTATTTCGCGGTCATTTGCTCCAAAGCTCCTCCCCCCCGCATTGCCGTGTCGCACGGAGTAGAGACCGGCAGGGACCCGCCTCCAGGACACCGTCCCCAGGACTCCGCCAGCGTCGGCCTTGCGAGCGTGTAATCCCAATGACCACACAAAGGCAGTGGGTTTATTTCGATTTGGTTCGTGCGCCGCGGCACCAGCAGTCTGGCCTGCTCCGCCTGCTCGGGGACGGGGGCTGCTGCTGCTGCCGGCGCTGGCCGTGTCGGCCTTGGGGGTGGCTGCCGCCCCGCCCCGCCCCGCCCCGCCCCGCCCCGCCCCGCCCCGCCCCGCCCCTGCCCCCGGCGACGCCACGCCACGCCGCACTGCCGATTTATGGCCGTGCGATCAGATAGTGTCATCCCCGTTTGGCGCGGCGTGGCGCGGCGTAGAGAGGACTACCACGCCACGCGTTTTGAGCTGTTGAACTCGTCAACAATTCAGAGGGGCGAGCGGAGGCGCCGCGCCGTGCGCTGCAGAGCAGTTTGGAGGGGGCGGTGCGGTGCGGTGTGGTGGTGGCGGCGGCGGCGGCGGCCGTGCCGAAGAAAGAGACAAAAAAGTAATGCACGGCAGACATGTTAGGGGTCCCCGCCACGTAGTATGTGAACGTAGGAAGGGAGAGAGGGAGAGAGAGACAGAGAGAGGAGGGAGGGCGGCAGAGCGTAGCTGGACCGTGCCCAACTGCCAGCCACCGTGTCCCGTGCCGTCCCGCCCGGCATGAAATATATCATCTCGTTATTAAATTCAACCGGCCTGACCCGGAGTCGCAGTCGGGTCGGGTCGGGGGGCCGACAGGACGGACTTGGCCTCCGCCCGGCGGGCCGCTGCTGTGACCACGGCCAGGACGCGGCGGGGCGGCCGACGTGCTGCAAGTGCGTCCAGGAGCGGAGGGCAGGGCAGCTGTCATCATCACCGAACACTGGGCCTTGTTCTAGTCGGGCAGGGCGGCTCAGCGTGTGGCACCTCATCTCACCCCCCACCCCCCGCGCTCCCGCGCTCCCGCGCTCACCTCTCGCCGACGGCGCCCCCAGCCACCCCCACCCCCACCCCCAGCCGCTATGCGCGCACCGCGCCGCGCGTTGTTAAATTTGCCCGATTCAGCAAAAGTTGCATGGAGCGCCGGGGCACAGCGGTGGGGTGGGGGTGGGGGTGGGGGCGGGATCACAGCCACCCCACCACACTCCGAGCCGAGAGGGGCCCAAACTCTATGAAACAGTCGATCCCGTCGCGGTGCCACCGTGAGCGTCTCACTCACACACGACCACACCCGCACACACACACACACACACGCACACACGCGCTTCCACTGCGGGAATGACCCGAATCTTAGCGCTACCGGCACTACCCCCTTCATCACGGTACGCCACGCCCGATCGCCTGATGACCTGTGGCAGAGGGTATTCCTGCAAGGGGCGCGGAAGGGGCAAACCCTGCTTCATACCGTGGAGAGAGGGTGAAAAATTACGTGAAGCTGAGAAAGAGAGAGAGAGCGAGAGTGATGAAGCAGACGGCCGGGGCTGTTCCTGTGTAGCGCCGGGGGCTGTTGGCTGCTGTGGCGGGCTGCGTAATGTCGCGTGAAGGGGATGAGATATTCACTTCGTCTCAATCACCAGCGCCGTGCGCCTCGGTGCGTCTGAGACAGTCTGGAAGGGGGAGGGGGTGACATCCTTGGAGGGGAGGGATGTCCTCGGGGGGCGTCCTGAAATCATGTACGTCGTTCAGGGCTGCTCCCTGGTGGTATTGCCACCATATATTTTGTCCGTCATAATTTCTGCAAAAATTTGGTTAAAATTCCGGAGAAATTTTTTTAAAAGCTGGGAACACTACACGACATGGGACACGAGGTGGGGTCCTCCCTAGCACTCCTTTCACCCTCGCGCGGTCTCTCTCTCCCTCCCTCCCTCTCTCCCCCTCTCTCTCCCCCGATAAGGCCATCGCCGGCTCTCACCCCCGCCGCAGCCGAGGGCCCTCGGTCGGGACCCTACCTACGACCTGTCGTCCTGCCCTGTGTCTCTTCTCCCTTTATTACAACGTTAACGTTATTGTTATTTTTTTTCGCTTCATCTTCTTGTCCTTTTTGTTCTGCTCTCTGCCCCTCGGCCACGCGCCGCGTTAGAAAGTTTCGATGTTCCGCTGAGGCGTCCGCTGTTCCAAAAAGCGGAGCGGTGCAAATCAATGCAGGACCACGCCGCACCGACCCCCCCTACACACAACTGGCAGCCGCTATTTTTTCCATTTTTTTTTTTGCGCCTGCCCTGCTGCTGCCCATAAGCAGGCATGTCCTCTATTTGCAGTCTCCTTGCGGCCACCACTCGGCTTGCACGGCTTGCAGCACGGGGCGCCTCCCTCGCAGCCACGGACGCCGCTGTCACCCCGTCACCGCGCCGCTGTCACCCGGCCGCCGCCGCCGCCGGTCACCCGCGGAGGTGAAGCTCGGTGAAGGGGACGTGCGGATTTGCATAAAGACCTCCTAATGAGAGTCAAGTGGTGACGGGACGGCTGCGCCGCGCTCCTCCTTTTCTTTGCCCGCTCTCCTGTGTCCCCTTTCATCTCCCTCGCACACCCGGCGGACCCCGCCGCGCGGCCCTCCCTCCCTCTCCCTCCCTCTCGCGCACGTGTGTGGCCCCGGACTCGCGTCATAAACCGATCAGCCGCAAGTACTCCGCTAAGTACTTTTGGCCACTTGTTCCCCCCCGGCCGGTGCGCGGAAGCGGCGGAAGCGGGAGGAAGCGCTACCGGAAACGGGCGAGGGGGTGGGCAGCGTGAGGTGTGCGACGGAGACAGGGAGGGAGGGAGAGAGAAAGACGGGGCGGCGCTCGCCCGCACACCCTCTGCCGTACTCTTTTGCTTCGGTAGGAGTGAGAGGGCAAACGGGAGATATTTTAAGACGAGAAGGAGAGAAAGATAGAGAGAGAGAGGGAGAGAGAGAGAGAGAGAGAGAGAGAGAGAGAGAGAGAGAGAGAGAGAGGCAGACAGACACGCAGACAGAGAAAGGAAAAGTTTGCGGGGGCTGGTCGGGCGGTGCGCTGTCCTGGGCCGGGGCTGTTGGCTGCCGCTGGCTGCCGTTGGCTGCCGTTGCCCCTGATTGCTAGCCATTTTCAACTCTATAAGCTCCTTTTCTCCCACTGCCGGGGTCCCCAAGGAGTCGACGGCCCGGGGTTCTGCCCCCTCCCCCGCAGACCTGGCCGGGAGGGCCGGCGGGGCCGGCAGGGCCGCCCCTGAGGCCGGTCACTACCCCGTCGATGACCTGGCCGGGAAGGCCAGCGCCACCACCGTGCGAAAAGAGGCCGGCCGGACGCACCGAGGCGGGCGGCGTGACATCCACCCGAGGGGACCCCACTGCTTCCAGTCAGTGTACGCCTCCCAGCCCAGTCACTCTCCAGTCAGACTCCAGACAATATCCAGTCGGACACGTCGTGCGGCTACAGGACCGGGAGCGCACGGCTGTCCCGCACTGTAGCTCGGTAGCCGTGTGGTTAGCGAGTCCGGCCGGCGGGCTGCCGGTCGGGGGTTCAACTCTTTGCCGATCTGTGCATTTTTCTGTCGGCTCAGCTAAGACGACGGTGTGTTAAGTATGATGGGCGCGCCGCCGACATCATCGCGGCTCTGTGGCCGCATCGGTAGAGTTACTGACCAACGACCGAGGGGTTGTAGGTTCGACACTTGCCAGTTCCTCAAAATTTTTCTTGTGTCTGCGCTTGGAAGACGGAGGGTAAAATATACTTCCGAACGTGGCGTCGGTATGGCTGTCTGAACGGCCGTGCGCGCTGCGTCACTGAGAGATGTAAGCGTTGGGTTTCAACTTGAAGATTCCCGCAGCACGGTCGGGCTTACCCCCGTTCCCGGGTCCGAGGTTCTCTCGGTCGCCCGGGGTTTCCGGCGGGGGGGCTCTGTGTCTACCAAGGAAACTTGGTTCGGAGACTCGGGTGTATGCTACGGGGGTACCTAGGGTTCGGTACCTTCGTTTTCGCTCCCTGTGAATCTGGCAGACGAGGACACGCCGTCGCGACTAGGGTTCGTCGTGAAGTACAGCAGCTTCGGCTGTGTACGATATAGGAAAGCCTACCTCCCCCCCAATCCGCTCGGGAGTGGCCGCAGTGCCACAGACCAACCAGCCAGTCGAAGGGAGTTGATTCCGGAAATCTGGCTGGCGGAGGGGGCTACATTGACCGTTGCGGAAGCGTGCCCCTGAAAAAGGCCGCTGCGTTGTGCCGGTGTCTTTGCGGCGGTCAATACCTGGTACACCGGTTCCCATTCGAACACCGAAGTTAAGCAGGAGGGTTCCAGGCGGAGGCCTGGGACGAGGTAGTGCCCACCCATTTTTGCAATTTTTTCAAAAGCATCCACAGATTTCTAAGCAAAACAAAAAAATAAAAATATTTCTGTTTTGAGTTTTTCATACCCACGCATCCGCCTCCAGCCGGGGACGCTGCCGCGCCGGGCACCGCGGCGGTGCCGGCCGCCTGGGAGGTAGGCAGGCCGCTGCGGGGCGGTGCGCCGGTGTGAGGCGGCTGCCTACCTCCCAGGCGTGCTGACGGGGTGGGGCCGCGAGAGCGACAGAGACAGAGAGAGCCGCTGCTAATGGCGGCCTAACTGGCGGCTGTCAGGGTCTGCGCCGGCCGGGGGCCCTCCCGGATCACATCCCCACAAGCCGCGGCTCCCGACCGCTTCCCATCCGCCTCTTGCCTTTCCCGATTCGGTGTGTTTTCGGGTGATGACTCCCCGGAGAGGAGCTCGCCGAGTCCCGCGCCGCTGCAGGGAGGCGTGTGCGAGTGCGAGAGAGAAGGGGGTAGGGGGATGGAGAGGGGAGAGAGAGAGGCAGAGAAGACGGTAGGTTTCCTTTGTGCGTCCGGCCGGTATTTGAACCCGCGCGCTGCCGCAGAGCAGCCCGACCGGGATGCGCAGCGCAGTCGGTCGTTGGAGACGCCTGCAAATCACCGGGCTTGGTGGGGCTGCAGCATGCGGCCCTGTCCCTGTAGGTTACTGCTGCAGAGGCGCTCGCTGCCGCCGGCCTACACGGTGCTGCGGAGGAGGAGGAGGAGGAGGAGGAGGACAAAGTTATCTGTTTGCCGTCGCCGTCCCTCCTGGCCCGCCTCCCCGCCGCGCCTTGCCTTTCCCTATGAGGCAAAGTTGCGGCCATAAATAACTGTATCTGGCCGGCCGAGGCCTAGGGGACGGCGGCCAATTGTACAATTTGGGTAAATAGAGACCGAACGGCGGCGGCATCAGATGGCCGCACTCTTTGCCCGGCGGCTGCGCATGTCGTCGGGGTGCTCCGGGGTGGGGGAAAGGGGGGGGGGGGCACCACCGGGGTCTTAATTGTGATTGCAGCGACCGGAAGGGAAGGAAAGGGAAGGGGGTGGCGAAGCGGTTGCATTGGCAGCCTGCCATTTGATGACTGTTATTGTGCAAGGTTAAGCGATAGAGATGTATCCCGTCGATTGGCGTCGTGGTGCGGGGCCAGCGGCGCGGAGGGGCAGAAATCAGGGGAACGGCTATGAAAGCGACGTCATTAGGGCAAGGGCGCGGGTTAGAGAGAGAGAGGGAAGACGGGGTGCGGAAGGGAGAGATAGAAAGAGAGAGGGGCGGAGAGGAGGGGGTGCAGAGAGAGAGAGAGAGAGACAGGGGGGGGGGGCGCAGAACTTCTTCTCTTTCGTGTGCGGTGACAAACTACTCCCGCCGTCCGCCGGCAGCGAGTGTCATAACTGGTGTGTTCGGCGCGGAGTGCGGGGCGGAGTGATTAGAGCGCCCCCTTCATAATTCTTTATTTGATGCGTTTCCCGTCCGGCGGCGGCGGAAGAAGGGGGGCGCCGACGGAGCGCCAAACTGTGCCGCTGCAGCCAGTCCGTTTTGAATGTCAGTTGGTCAGTTTCGATGTCAGTCAGTTCAGTTTGGCATGTCAGTTAGTCAGTTATGATGTCAGTCAGTGGACCGACCGCAATCCCGCTCGGGCACCATAATCCGCTTCGGCCCAGCAAGGCGCCGACTGCGTTTCCCTGATGAATTCAACACGTCCATTTCCACAAGTCTACGCCGCTCCGCCGCTCCGCCGCTCCGCCCCGGAACGTCTTAGGGAGGCCGCGGGCCGCACAGGGCGAGGTCGCTGCCGCCGTCGTCGTCGGCGTCTTGAAAGACGTCGTCCGTGGCGTCCAGGGCGGCCTGCCGGAGGGCCCTGCCGATCGGGAACATCTTAAATGGGATTTACGCTAATGCCCGGCCGGACCAGGGCCGCCCGCCGCGCTCCCCGGCAGCAGAGAGGTCCCGGCCGCGCATCTGCCCTGCCGCGGCCAAGCCGCCGCCCTGTTTGTAATGGCCCGGTCAATCCGGCGGGAGCGGCAAGGAGAGAGAGAGAGAGAGAGAGAGAGAGAGAGAGAGAGAGAGGGAGGGAGAGAGAGAAGGCCGAGGGGGATGCCGGGGGACGGGCGGTATGACACAAGTTATCGAAATTGGGGGAAGGGCCTCGGCCGTCGTCACCGCGGGCTTTACTTCTGAAACGGGGCATTTTACAGTCGCTTGCACACTCTACCTTCTCTCTCTCTGTCTCTCTTAGACACACTCCCTCTCTCTCGCACACACACTCCCTCGCGCCCTCCCGGGGGGGAGTCCATGTCTGACCAGTGGTCACGTCGGTCACCAAAGGAAGCTGGGGGACGTCGGCGCAGGCTCCATTTCGATGCAGCAGTACGCCGCCTTTTTTCCCCTCGCCCTCCCCCCCCCCCCCCCCTCCTCTTCCCCTCTCCTTCCCTCTCGCCTTATTTTATTTCTTCCCCCTTCCTATACGTGAGGTGAAGCCGATCCCGGCCCGGCCACAGTAGCAGCGGACCTTGTGGGTCAAGCCGTCGCACCATACACAGTGCCCTAACGAACCGCCGTCGGGGCGGGGCGAGGCGAGGAGAGGAGAGGTCACACAGGCGCACACGACCCATGCCAGCATTTTTATTCTGTTTGTAGTTTTAGTTCACAGGGTTGAATGCCATTGCAAATTATTCAATAAAATGTTCTCTGTATCACTGCAAAGCGCACGGGCACAGAGTCTGGGTACAGCGGCGCCTCTTGGCCTAGAGAGACTTAGAGACTGAGAGACCTCTCTAAGTCTCTCTAGGCAGCCCCTCCCGCACCGCTGCCTGCGGGCTCAAATACCGGCACACGCGCACAGAATTCATGGCAACGTTTTTGGTCGACTTGAACAGTTCCATTTTTTGGCGATGTGTTTTGACGGGGCGCACGTCAGATTCCCCTGGGCAACCCCTTTCTCTCCGACAGGTCTGACGGCCGCGCGCCCGGCCACGCGCCGCCACGCGCCGCCACGCGCCGCCACGCGCCGCCACGCGCCGCCACGCGCCGCCACGCGCCGCCACGCGCCCGGCACGTGACCGGACTCCACCGCCGCCTCCATTTCCCCTCCCTTCATTCACCGAAACGAGGCATGGAAATGGAGAAGGAGAAGAAAAGGAAGGCCGCGCATATTTCTCCTTTGAGGATCATTGGCACCAGGCGGCCGGGGGGCGGCGGAATATGCGATGAGGCCGCGGCCCGCACCGCACACTGGCCGCGGACTGACCGCGGACTGACCGCGGACTGACCACAGACTGACCGCGGACTGACCGCACGCCGTCCAAAATTATGTACCGCATCATCTGAGACGCCCCTTACCCTTTTTACGTGTTCCAAATAAAATTAATACTGTGATGATAAAAAATTAATAAAACTGAAGCGCGGGGGGGGGGGGGGATACTTTGTACACTACTTCGTGTAAGTGGTCATCCAAATTATCTGCCCGTCCGCGTTAGAGGGAGAGAGCGGGGCGAGGAGGCGCCTCCTTAGGGTAGGAGGGAGAGGGGTTGAGGTTGCGGCGGCGGTGGTGGCGGTGGCGGCAGAGATGCAATCAATTTGTATCTGGCGCCGCGTGGCGCTCTCTATGGCGTGTTTGCACATGCATATGGAATGCCGGCAGCACCCGCTCCCTCCCGGCCGTCTCTCTCGCACTGCCGCAGTCGCTGCCGCAGTCACGGCGCCCGTCTCCCTCGCACCCCCGCACCGCACGGACCCGCCGCCGCCACCGGATCGGACCGGAATGATCGGAAGCATTAAACCTCGGCGGCCAGCGGAGCGGCAGCAACGTCTTGGGGTCCGCTCTGGTTAGGGTGGCGACCGCGGAGGGAGGGAGGGACAGAGACAGAGAAAGAAAGAGGAAGGGATACAGAGTGACGCCGCCACATCGGCGCACAGCATTAAAAATAATTTGTCAGGGTGAAAAAATTTGAGCGAGATTTTTTTCAGGTTCCTTCTTTTCTCACGCGCCTCGTAAAATCACATTCTCGCACCTCGGCGAGGTTAATCCCCCCGTTAACGTCACTAATGCTGTGAGCCGCTGCGTGCCTCCGGCCGGGGGCGGCCAGGGGCCCCGGGCGACCCGCACGCGCTGCAGCGGGGACACACACACACACACACACTCTCTCTCTCTCTCTCTCTCTCTCTCGCCCTGTCTCTCTCTCCCACAGGGCTCGGAGCACGCGCTGGCTATTACTGACCCGTGTCCAGCGAAAGGGAGTGCCATGCCGCTGAGATCAAGGCTCCCCCCCCCCCCCCCCCCCCCCCCCCCCCCCCCCCCGCAGACCCCGCTTTGGGTCTCCCGCCGCCGGACTCGGCCACGGGGTGAAGTCTGGGAGCCGGGGAGGGAGGGAGAGAGAGCGAGAGAGACAGAGAGGACAAGAGCGTCCGTGTCGCTGGTAGTCGCAAGAGGCGCTCGCTCTTAGAAGCGGAAAGGCCACTTATAACGAAAACGGTAGCGTTTTTAATAACCACGAGATCTGCCATTACACTGTACTGTAGTCATTTTAGTTTGCCACGGTGGGTGGCACCACACCTAGGGCTGTAGTTCCGCCGCGTAGCTCGCGCACACGGCGGGGGACTCGAGCTACGTGTGCGCTGATGGGGGGCCAGGGCACTCTCTGCTCTGCGGTCCGCCGCCGCCCTCTCAAATAACGAGTGCAAACAGATTAAAGAGAGCTAAAACAGCGCTGGCCATTCGGGCGGCCCGGACCCATATTCCTGGAGGTGTTTGAACGGGCGTGCGGACGCCAGATAGGGGCGGCGGGTGCGGTGTCCTGAGAGAGTTACGGGGCCGCTGCTTAGGTGTGAGAGAGAGAGGCAGAGAGAGAGAGAGAGAGAGAGAGAGAGAGAGGTGGGAAGCACGGGCGGGGCGTGTGTTTGTCCCTCTTTTGTTTCAGAGGCCGGGGGGGGGGGGGGGGGGGTCCGGCCTTATCTTAACTGCTAATTGCTGGTCAAGCTTTGGCCTCGGCGTGGTGGGCGCGCTGGACCCGGCAGCGGCGGCGGCGGCGGCAGGGAGAGGTGACGTGCCAGCACCCCAGCATCTGGGATGCAGCGGGACCTCGAGTCCTCCCTGTGCCCTGTGTGAGCCTGAGGTGTGGCCTTCGTGAGCAGTGCCTTGCTGACCGTCTTGTGCCCCCTCACAACCGTGTACCCTTAGCTCTGACCCTCTCAGATCCCCAATCCTCTCTCTCTCTCTCTCTCATCCGTTCGCCCCCCCCCCCCTCTTCCCCCTCTCCTCCCCCTCCACCCCCTGTAGTTCGGGGCCTCTCCGATAACACCAACGATTTTAAAACAAACTGCTGGCCGTGTTTGTACGGGCCGGCCGCCTAATGGTGTCTTCAATAACGTTGACGACGCCCTCCTCCCCGGGCCGCGCTCGGACCTCGGACGCAGCCCGCCTGCATGCCGCGCCGCGCGCCTCCGGGAGCCGGACATGCAAATGCGGAGGCTGGCGGAGGCACGCCCCGGAGGCACGCCCCGGAGGCACGCCCCGGAGGCGGCCCCCGCCCGCCGCTTGACCAACAAACGTGTGTACTCTGGTGATAACAAGCCCGGTGCGCGAGCAGAGCCGAGCCGGGCAGAGCCGGGGGCCGCGGGCGTGCCGGGCGGGCGAGGACGGCGGGGCGGAAATGTAATTGACTTAGCGCATAGGCCCGGGCTCCCTATACGCGCTGTTTGCACGGGGGCCACTTTTCGCCGTGTTCACACACACACATGGGAAAAAGTCTGTGCTGCTCTCTGCACGTGTGTAAGAGGGAGAGAGGCAGAGAGACAGAAAGAGAGAGGTAGAGGGACAGGGCGAGAGAGAGAGAGAGAGAGAGAGAGAGAGAGAGAGAGAGAGAGAGAGAGAGAGACCCTCTGGGTGCGGCGGCAGTGGCGCGCCTTTGATCAGCGGGCCCGCGGCGTTGTCGGGCAGGTGCGGCCCGTTACACGCCGCCGCGGTGCCGCCCCGATGCGGGTGCCGGCAGTGCCATGGCAGCGCTGGCGGCCCGCCGCCTGCTGTGGCCGGGGTAGGCCGGCCCGCGCGACACGCGTGCGCGCCGGAGCCGGGGGCTGCCTACCTGGCAGGCGCGCCCGCACGGCAGCGCAGCGTCGCGCGGTACCCACGGCCGCCGCCGCGCCGCTCCGGAGTCTTCCCAGGGGAACGGACGACGGCGAGCACGACGACGCCGGCCGACGGGGGTGGTCGTCCGCCCCCGATCACGCCGAGCACATCCCCCCGGCCGCCGCCGCCGCCGCCGCCGCCCCCGCCGCCCCTCGCGATGTCTTAGTTATGCGGGCGCCTCCTCTTTTTTTTTACACTTCCTTTTTCCCTCCTCTTGCGCTACGACTGTCGGAGAGCGAGAAATCTATCATCGCGTAGAGAGGCCTGCGGGAGGAGGAGGAGGAGGGGGTCGGCGACAAAGCCTGTCACAAGGAGCGCCGCTTCACAATGAGAGGGGCCCCGCCGAGGGCCCCGCCGGCCCCGCGAGCCCCGCGCCGACAATCCGATGTGGTGTGGTCCGTTTTGTTGCGAGGCGGCGGCGCCCCCACCCGGGGGCCTCACGGGCCTCACCACCATGAGGCGCCGCCATGCCCCACGGCAGAGCACGCACTGTCGTCCGACTCATGGCACGACACGCCCACACGCCGCCGCAAGGAGTAGCCGCGGGCGATCCAGAGGGCTCGTGGGGCCGTGAGGCAGTGGTGGCCAAGACACGATGGTAGCTCATGGCCGTATGACAGTGCCGATGGTAGCTTGCCATGACCGTGGTGAGCCAGGGCGGCAGGCAGGGGGCAGGTGTTTAGCCGGCTGGAGGGCCCGAGCAGGCGGACAGGGAGTTCTCTCTCTCTCTCTCCGGGTGCCGCCCCCCTCGTCGTCTGCTCCGCTCCGCTCAGCTCTGCTGGGGACCGGCGGCCATTCGTCTCGGGCCGGTATTGTGGTGTGGCGCCACACGGCATCATTACCACTGTCCGATCCAGGACATTGTCATTTCCGTCGGCAGTGTGCTGGAGCTGTTCCTTCCCGATCCTCGCCTCTCTCTCTCTCTCTCTCTCTCTCTCTCTCTCTCTCTCTCTCTCTCTCTCTCTTTCTCTCTCTCTCTCTCTCTCCTCTCTGTCCCATTCGCAGAGCCTCTTGGCTTATCTCGCCATGGTCGCCAATAATGCCCCGTATCGTCTACACCGTGTCCCCCCCCCCCTCCCTTCCCGATATTTCTGTCGCGGGTTCAAATACCGCGGCCACAAGGAAGTCGCCCGCGCGGAAGAAAAGGAGTGAGAAGCGACTTTCAACGAGAGAAAAAGAAAATGGCGTCGGCGGGATTCGCCTAGTTTGCCTTGTGTGTGTGAGAGTGTGTGTTCAGTTGGCACCATTTGGCATTGCCGCACGTGCCCGCGGGCGCCGCGCCTCCTCCGTGCACGTGCACGACGCTCGGGGCCTCACCCCGTTCCTGCACGAGCCAGAAGCGGATTCTCAAAGGGGTGAAAGATGCGAGATAAAAAAAGAGGAGGAATTGTAAGAAAACGAGGGCGATGAACGTGTACCTGTGACGTACCGCGGGTTTGCCAGCCACGCGCTGTAGCGACAGTGCCTGGGTAAGGCACGGCCGAACCGAAAATGGAACAAGAAGAAAAAGGAGGAGGAGGAGGAGGAGGAGGAGGAGGAGGAGAAAGGGCCGTTGGCTCGCTCTCCTTCGGATCGGTGCACCAATAAAAAAGATATTCAATGAAGCAGGCAGAGGCAGCCTCTATCCCAGTGAATCTGGCGGAGATAACCTTGAAAGCCGCAGACTTCCTCCTCCAACCCCCATACCGCACCCCGTGTGTGTGTCCGGCTACGCGCCCTATAAAAGTAATGGAGATCCCCCAAACACACACACACACACACACACACACACACACACACGCACGCACACACATGTAGCAGCGTAGCGGCCGGTACGGCCGAGTAGCCCGCCCATCTCGCGCTATTAGGATTACGGTTAGCTCTGCCATTGCAGGCAGCCCCCTTTGCATCCGCGCCGCGACGTGGTTCTCTGCAGGGAGCGGCGCCCAAAGTGCGGGCGGGCCGCCGAGGTCACGGCTGAACCGTTTCCAAAAAATTAAAAAAGGAATAGCTTATATAATTAGCATTTGGCCGGGAGATTCACGACAAACGAATCCTAATCTGATTTTCCTGGCGCAATTTTCGTTTCGTTATTTTTGTTCTGAGCCTCCCCCTCCCCCTCACCCCAGCGATGGCTACGCCGCCGGACGATCGCGGAGGCAGTGGACCGGTATGGCAGGAAGCGCGCGGAGAGAGAGAGAGAGAGAGAGAGAGAGAGAGAGAGAGAGAGAGAGAGAGAGAGAGAGAGAGAGAGAGAGAGAGACAGAGAGAGAGAGAGACAGAGAGGAGAGAGGGAGAGAGAGGCGGCCGCATAAAACAACAGAAGTAGCAATTGAAGTCGAGGAAGGCGATTCAATGGGGGCATTTATGATGGAATCTCGTGTCACATTATACGATATACGCCGAAAGGGATGCGCGCCCTGCGCCCCTCTCTCTCTCTCTCTCTCTCTCTCTCTCTCTCTCTCTCTCTCTCTCTCTCTCTCTCTCTCTCTCTCTCACATTCCTTCTCTCCCCCCGCACCCCTTGTGTGTCTCTCTCGCACTCCCTGGGCCGCGCGGCTCCGGGTAATGGGATGGGAACCCGGGGGCGGTTCGGTCCTCGGTCCCCGGTTCGCAGGCCCGACCCGTCCATGCGGGCGCCAGCGGCTTCTGTCTCCTTTTCCCACAGCCGGCCGGGCCGAGCCGGGTTCAGGTGAGGTGAGCGGTGCGGAGGCCGCCCCCGTCAGGCACTCGGTGAAGGGTGAAGGCATAGTTAAGGTGCGGTCCGCGCTCCTGGAACAAAGAGAACATGGACCAGTACACCATTTGCAATTGGAAAAAAAATAATCAAAAATGGATCCGAGGTCTACCATTTTACCCAATTTGTGTCAACATTTTTTTCTGATCTTCCTTTTTAAATATGAAAATCTGATTTTTTTAAAAATAAAATATTCTTTTTTTTTAATTCTGAAGTGCCTCCCTTTTTAAGAGTGCGGCACTTTAGGCGTCAGTGGTGCGCGAGTGCGCGAGTGCGTGAGTGCGCGGGCCCGCGGGGGTGTCGGCCAGAATGAAACTGCAGCACGCCGGAGAAGGGAACTCCGCCGCGCAGCGCCGCGTCCCGCAATTGGGTTGGCATGGCAGTCCCCATCTCGGGGCGGGCGTCTGAGGGAGAGGAGGCGAGAAAGAGAAGGAGAGACACACGCGCCCCTCTAGGCAGCTCACGTACGCCTCGGGGATGCGCTCTCTCTCTCTCTCTCTCTCTCTCTCTCTCTGCCCGGCACTCCCACAGCGAGAGCGAGTGGGACAGCGGCATACCGCCGTGTCGTATGAGGAGCTACGCCGTGTAGCAGTCCAGTCGGTGTCGTAAAACCCAATCCAACGCTAAACGCTGTTTACTACGCCAAAACCCAACTTAATTACAGCTCTTGACACTATAAAGGACAAAACACTTTTCGCCGCAGATTTGGCCCCAGGGACCACCTATCCTGCCCAAGCTCTCGGCAACGGTCTGATATTATGTCTATATTATCCTGGGGCGTTAGCAGGACATCGGAACAAGACACACACACACACATACATACACACACAGACATTCAAACCTACCCACACAGAGGCGAGTCGAGCGTACTCGCTATTGACACGGTCGTCACGGTCAATCCGATTTGTCCTCCCCATGTGTCCACCACCCGTGGGCCTTCCTTGTTCTCTCTCTCTCTCACTCTCCTTCTCTCTCGCCTTTTATTTGCTATGCCGAACACGCACGGGGCCCGCGCCTCCGCTCGGCGTGTGTGTGTGTGTGTGTGTGTGTGTGTGTGTGTGTGTGTGTGCACGCGCGCTCCGTGGAGTGTAAGTAGCAGTAGCCGGGTAATCACGTTCGGTCACCACAGTTATCTAGTTACTGCCACCTCTAGCCCCGTGTGCCCACTGCCCCCTCCCTCCCCCTCTCTCCCCTCTCTCTCTCTCTCACTCCCCCTCTCTCTCTCTCTCTCTCTCTCTCTCTAGCACACAGAGGGGTGCTAGCTGGCACCCCTGCTGCACACGGGGCAGCGCAGACCTAGGCCAGGCAGCGTGAAACCAAACACGATCGACTCTTTGAGAAAAATCAGAGTACAGAGGGAGGAAAGTAGGGAGAGTGACTAAAACTCCTGACTCCGAGGAGAGGGAGAGAGGGAGAGAGAGAGAGAGATTGGTATGAGATTTGTGACAAGGAGCGGGACGAATTCCCCGCTACTCCCCTTCCGCCCCCCCCCCCCCCCCCCCCCCCCCCCCCCCCCGATCCCTCCCGGGCCGTCCTGGTCTGTCCGCCCGGCCTCCCTTCACGTCCAATCGCGCCAATGGCCGGCCGCTCCGCCCCGCTCCGCCCCGCTCCGCCCCGCGGAGCCCCCGGCGGGGACCCCGGCCGCTGCGGGGCCCCAATCGACGCGGTTTGACAAATTAGCCCCGTCCGAGTGTCTCCTCGGGGAGCCGCTGCTGTGCGGCGGCGGAGCCCGACTGGACCAATACGATTTACATTTCCGCCTCTCTCTCTCTCTCTCTCTCTCTCTCTCTCTCTCTCTCTCTCTCTGCGTGGGGCGGGGCGGTCAAGACGCCGCTCGATGTGACTGGAGCCCAGAGGGTGGCAGCGGCGGCGCGGCGGCCGGCCAGAGGTGACCGCATCGCCCGCGGCCCCGCGGCCAGGACCTTTAACATAAACGTCAAACCCAGGACCGGGATGGTGATAAAAATACTAAAAAAAGAAAGAGAGCGAGAGGGGAGAGATGTGTGCGGGTGGGGTGCGGAGGGGGGAGGGGCACGCTATGCTAAGGGAGGGCTGGGCGGGCCTCCAGCGGGCCTCCAGCGGGCCTCCAGCGGGCCTCCAGCGGGCCTCCAGCGGGCCTCCAGCGGGCCTCCAGCGGGCCTCCAGCGGGCCTCCAGCGGGCCTCCAGGCGGGCCTCCAGCGGGCCTGCAAGGAGGACGCATGGATTCGTGTTCGCACTACTTGAGAACATTTAGGTACCGGCCCAAGGTCCTGCAAGGAGGAGAGGATTCGTGTTCGCACTACTTGAGAACATTTAGGTACCCGGCGAGAGAGAGAGAGAGAGAGAGAGAGAGAGAGAGAGAGAGAGAGAGAGAGAGAGAGAGAGTGGCCGTGCTGAAGTTGAGAGGTGCTAAGGGATGCGGGCACAAGGGCGCACTCCGGATCCCAATTTACGAGGCAATTTTAGGGCAAGGAGGGGGGGGGGTGAAAAAGTGAGTTACTTTGTGATTGGCGGTTCGAGAGAATCATCAGCGCGGGCGGCGGTGCGGAGCGCGGGCAGTTAGAGCCCCCGCGGCCCCCGCGGCCCCCACGGGGGCCCCGCCGGGGTGGTCGCCGTCAATGGCTCGCCATTTAGTGGCGGAGTCCGTGTGCAGTGGGGCCCACCACCACCAAGGGGTGCGGGGGCGTGCGGGCGCAGCCAACAACGGGCAGCGACACTAAACCCAGACTCCTCCTCGGGAACGAAATGATTTAAGTGGTGAGAATGTGAAGCAGCGCTGCGGTGTCCAGCGGGCCGCCTCTTTATCCCGGAGACAAGTGACCCGCCGTGTATCACATGCCCCCCCCCCCCCCCCCCTCCCTCTGCCGGCCGCAGGGGGTGTTGGTCGGCCGCGTCCCCCCCCCCCCCCTGCCTCTCACCCGCCGGTCAGTTTGTGATAAGCGCCGCCACTGGCATGCACACCCCATTACACAATTCTAACCCCATTTTATTGCAATTTAAAAGACATTTGCCTCTTCATCGTGACCACTGGTCGGAGCGGCCGCCCCGCCGCTGCAGCCGCTCGCCACACACCCTTTCGCACATCCTCACTGACTCTAATATCTCACCGCGTTATCGGCACGACCGCATTATCGCTGAAAACACTTCGTCCGCTTATTTAATGAATCTGCGGATAGTGGCAGCGAGTCCACGCATACACTGGGTTTACACACCACGTGCGTCGACTTGTTTTTCTTTTTGAAAATATTTTAGCTGCATGCCTCGTGATGTGTACCGGTATCATCTGCTAGCAAGAACATTTCGCAGTGACCACATATATTCGTACCGTTATACTTCTCATACTCGGCGCCATCCGTCTTGAGTCGCAGAGTTTAGTGCAGTGCGGCAGGTGCGGCGTTGCGGGCCCGGCGGCTGCTGCCCGCTGCTGCCCCCCCCCCCCCCCCCCGGAGCCCATGGCCGCCGCCATGGCTGGCCATGACTCGCCTTTGGCCAGTATTAGTCGTCCGAGCCCGATTTATGGCCCGGACCTTACGTCAATATCAGAAGGAGGCGACGCGTAAAAAAAAGAGAGCAGTTATTCTCACGTGCTGCCGGGCAGTGCCCGCGCTGGTAATATGCTGCCATGTGTATGCGGATGCACCGCCCCACCCTCTGTCTCCGTCTCTCTCTCTCTGTCTGTCTCTCTGTCTCTCTCCCTTTGCCAACGCTCAGTAATTTTTCTTTTTCAAATTGAATATAATAAGGATATTCCGCTGAAACTCGGACCGGATGTGTCGCAGAATTCAAGAATCACAAAAGCAGATCCGGTACAGTAGCATGGTGGGAACCGCAGCAGAGAGTATCTCCGCCGCGGGCTGTGTGTCTGTGTGTGTGTGTGTGTGTGTGTGTGGCTCCCTCGCATCGCAGCAACAACAACTAATCCTCGTGTGTTGCATATCGCTCGCCTCCGATCACTTTGGCGCGGGAGATAGTGTATACGGGCAAGAATACACACGCACACATACGCAGGGGCTGCCGCTGTCGCGTGCCCCTCATGATCTACGAAATTATCTGGACACACACGCGTGCGCGCACACACACACACATACACACGCGAGCCAGTCGTGATGTCCGGCGGCCGCTCGGTCGGCCGATAGCTTTAACTGACTGCAATAAATTGCAGGATGCGCCCTATAAAGAGACCGGAGGGAGGCGCGGGGAGGAGAGGGGAAAGAAGAAAGGAAGGACGCTAAAAAAAAGGAAAAAAAGGAGAAGAGAAGAGCGGCCGTAAAAACGTGCGGGAAAGAAGATGCGTGGTGACCCGGAGCCTTTAGAATGCTGCTTCCGCGGCCTGTACTAAAGGGGAGGGAGAGAGACGGAGAACGCGGGACAGCCTCGGACAGGACAAGGACAGCGAGAGGGCGTTCGTTCCTCTTCCTGGATCTCTCATACCACAACCGCACGCTTGAATGTTTCTTTCTGGCCGTGTCGATTCTGTCGGTGGTGACCTTTCGCTGGAGAGTTAATTTCTCATACACGGCACGCCGTTCGGTCCGTGTTCGCAATGTCAACTCACACCTAAAAGGAGAGAGAGATAGAGAGAGAGAGAGAGAGAGAGAGAGAGAGAGAGAGAGAGAGAGAGAGAGAGAGAGAGAGTGGTTAGGAGCCGAGTGCGGTGGCGGCGGTGGCGGCGTCGCGGGGGGAGGGACCGCGGGGGTGGTCGTGGTGCTCGGGGTGGCCGGCGACGGCCGCCGCCCAGGAGTCCGGGCCGGGCACATGATCAGAGCTGTTGGCGATCAGCTATCAAGAGGCCGATGAGCCAGAGGAGGGCGGCCGGGACGGGAGGGGAGGGGAGGGGAGGGTCGCGAAACGGTCCCCAGGGCTCGCATAAAAAGAGGAGCAAATAACGTATCCACCCTCTCTCTCTGTCTCTCTCTGTCTCTTTCTCTCTCTCTGTCTCTCTCTCGGTCTCGGTCTCTCTCTCTCTCTCTCTGACACCCCCGCCGACGCCTCCCCTTCGCTCGCCGGTTGTCGCCGTTGCATCCACACGCACACGCGCGCCGGCGGGAACTGAGACCAAAAAAAAAAAAAAAAAACACATGTGTGCGGCAAGTCCGGTATTCGAACCCCGCGAGTGCTCAAGATGGACGGAGAGTTTTCGCGGAGCCCGGCGTGGAGTGGCGTCGCGCCCGCGAGGCGTGGAGAGGAACGACAGAGCAACCTGTGGCCCCGCCGCGGCCCGGGGGGGGGGGGGGGGGGGGGGGGGGGGGGGCTGGGGCTCTGTCCCCGCATGGCCGCAGCTGCGAGTCCCCCGCGGCTCTGCGGCGGCCGGAGATTCTGATCAGAGCCGAGTCGATCCGGCCAGATCTGGGGCCGTAACGCCGGCTGGCCCGCTCGGCCCGGCGGCCTCGGCCAGCTCCCTACAGCCTCGGCCACTCCCTTTCGCTGTCGGCCGTAAGGAGCGGCGACACTGGGGACGTTGGGGAGGAGGGGGCGATGACGTCACACCTAAGGCTGCCGGGGTGCCTACAACATTTGAAAGAAAACGTGTCCTCGTCGGTATCAAACCAACCAGCCGCGGCATGAGGTGCATTCCCTAACCAGGGCCGGGAGAGGCCAGGATACCTTTTTCTCGTTGTATCTCTTTTCCGTTTATGAATTGCGTGAGCGTTGTTACCAGACCGTGCGGATGACCGAAACTGATTTAGCGGCGGCGGTCTCTAAGTTTTGTGGACACCCCCCGCGGTCGCGTTGGCCGCGGTGGTGGTGGCGGCGGCGGCGGCAGCAGCCAGGGTGGCAGGACACAATCACGTTTTATTCCCGCCCGGAGGCCGGCGGGGCGGTGGCGGGGGCGGCGGGGGCGGCGGGGGCGGGGGGGGCGGCGGGGGCGGCGGGGGCGGCGGGGGCGGGGGGGGGGGCGGGTCCCGAGGGGAGTGGCACATCGGCCACGGTCACTTGCTTCCGCTAAAAACCTTCCAAAAAGGGGGGGATTACGAAATAGAGGTGCATGTGCTTCGCACGAAAAAGACTCAAAACGGCGAAATTTATAACGAGAATTCTGCGAAAGCAAAATGTTTGCCCTCGTTATCTATCTAGATTTGCTTTGGCCGTGTACCAAACCCGCACCGGTTCAGCCGCTGTCTCGCTGCCGCGCGCTGCGACCTCCTCGTCGCGGTGCCAACACGGCCACCTGCCTCTCCTCCTCCCCGACGAGTGGCCATACGCATAAAGAGGAAAACCGTGCGAGCAACCCCCCGACACGGCGTCGTCGCTCTCTCTCCCTCTCCCACCCCTACGCCGCACCACTCGCCCGGTGAGACGCTCCCCTCTCTCTCTCTGTCTCTCTCGCTCCATCTCCCCTGCATCCCCCACGTGGCCTTCCGAATTCGCGCCGGAAATCTGCTTAGTCCCCTGAGGTCAGACGGAGTTTAGGTCCGAACAAGACGCTTGGGACAAACTAGCCCTGGGAGACGGCGGTCGGGGGAGGGGGGGGGGGGGGGGGGAGAGAGGGTGGAGGGCGCTGTGTATCGGCGAGCATGTCCTCATTTCCAACTTGAATCATTGATGGCCAGTTTATCTGAGGGTGGAGTCGGACGGGACGGGGACGCCGGTCCTCGTCCAGACTTATCGTCCTCCGCGAGACGGGGGCCTTTTCCACGTCCCCCCTCCCTCCCTCCCTCCCTCCCTCCCTCCCTCCCTCCCCCCTCCCCTCCTCCCTCCCCTCCCTTCCCCCTACCACTCCCCCGCACCACGCCCCGCCAACCCGCCCCCAACCCAGCCCTCAACATGTGACGAACAAATGAGTCGCTTTGTCGTGTGTTGACGCCGGCGCCGCCACGCGCCGCCACGCGCCGCCACGCGCCGCCACGGCCACGCGGCCACCACCGCGCGGACGGACTAACACGGTTACAGAAACCGCCGCATGGATCACCGCGGCCACTGTGGACGATTCGTTACACAGCAAAAATAATAATAATTATTATTATTATTGCAGTTGTAATAATGAATTGAAAAGGTCGTTCTACTGCTTTTGTCTCCGTGAAATCCATTTAGAAACGACGTTTTCAGCAGCATTTTTGTCAATTTTTTGAACGTACAAGGCGCAGGCAACGTCAACGTCACGCAAGAGAAAAGGGGGAAGAAGCAAGTCCTTCTCGCTCTTGTCAGTGATCGTGTGAAGCGGCCGCGGGCGATGAGATTATAGAATCACGCCGCCGGCCGCCAAACAAATCAGCTTCAATTTCAAACACCTCCCCTCGCCCTTCCCCGCCCCGCCCCTACCGGCGGGGGGTGGCGCGGTACGGAGGGAGGGGGAGAGGGTGTGAGGGTGGCTCGTCCGTCCTGGTCCATTGAGCAGGAACGTGTGCGTGTGTGAGAGAGAGAGAGAGACAGGGGGGGGGGGGGGTCAGGGCGTACTCCCGGACTCCGACTCGGCCTGTTACTTTGAAATCAATCGGGCAGAAATGATTGCAAGATGCTGTTTATGCCCCCTCTCCCTCGCTCCCGCTCGCCAATGCCGATGATAATTGATGCGTTCTCTCTGTCCCGCTCGCAACCCTTTACGTCACGGCAGCCACCCGTCATGATGCGGGAGGGAGCGAGAGTGAAGCGAAGAGAGAGAGAGAGAGAGAGAGAGAGAGAGAGGCGCGGGGGCGGGGAGATGCTGGCGGGCCGGGGGCGTGTGCCAGCGCAGCCAGCGCGATGAGAAATTGTTTGGCCTTTTGGCAGCGGAGCCCCGTGGCCCGGCGGCTGCCGGCGGCGCCCCGCCCCGCTCATCCGAGAGGGCAGAGGCGCGGCGCGCGCGGCGGCGGCTGCCGGACTTCCGGGCGCCGTTTAGAGGGCGTTCAGGAAACACGTAACGCTTGTAGAAGGGGCGCGGTGTGCCGGGCAGCACGCAGTCCATCATCATCAGATATCATCATCACCACAATCATTGAAAATATCCATGTCGCGTGGTGTGTGATCTATCTAACTAACGCACGAGAAAAAATAATTCCGAAACCGTGTCTCTCGAAACTCAAGTATTCTCCCATGTTTTACGTCGTTTTTCTTTTTCACTTCGTGCTTTTTTCATTATTTTCCGCAGCAAACCGGCCCAGAGGGCACGTCGCTCTCGGCGGCGCTGCCTCGGAAGTGAGCCCCATTTGACGATCGGCCGCGTGGCCTGCCTGATGGGCCGTGAAAATAAATCGGCGCGACGACTGTTTGCGATGAATTAGTACGCGAAGGTGAGCAGCGAAGGCACGCTGCGTCTCACTCACTCCCTCCGAACTCCCGCTCCGAGCGCACCCTTCTCTCTCTCTCTCGCTCTCTCACCCCATCCGCGGGGGACTGGGTCACCCCTTGTGCTGCAAGACAGATTGCCCACCCGCCCCATTTCAATGTTGTCCGACACAAAATCGGTTTATTCTTTATGGAGTTCAGAAGTCACTTTAAAGGAATCCCCGGGAAAGATAAAAAGATATATGGCCGCCCGCCCGCGCGTCCGTGTGTGTGTGTGTGTGTGTGCGTGTGGCGCTGCGCGGGGGCAGTTTGTGGACAACTTGGCTTCTTTCCTTTCCCCTTTTTCCCGTCCTCCGCTCCCTCCCCCCACGGCGTCTCCGAGGGGTTAGAGAGAGAGAGAGGGAGGGTGGTGGGTTAGATAGAAGGAGACAAGGCTAAGAAGAAAAGTCTAAAAAATACTCCCTTCCGATATGCTTGCCTATCCCATACAATCTCAGAGCAAAGCGATGCGAAGAGATTTTCAAAATTTTTATTTCATTTCGACGGCGATGCCGGTCTGCTGACACTGCCGGGCCGCGGCTAAGTGGATGGTGCGTCCAAGTGGAATAAGGCTCATAAGCGGATAGAGTATCGGCCAGTCATCGCGGTGCGCACACTCACATGCTCACACACACACACATGCTCACACACACATGCTCACACACACACACATGCTCACACACACATGCACACACACACATGCTCACACACACACATGCACACACACACGGAAACGACAATTTGCGACTCGGAGCATCAGCGGGAGGATATAAGTAATATAAAAAGGCGACTTCAATTTAGGATGAGATGAAAAATAAAAACCCGACGATGATGAGACGATATGTGGTAACAAAGAGGATCTCTCTCTCTCTCTCTCTCTGCAACACGAAAAGCCTCAAGCGGATCCATTGATGCCCGAATAGGTAGAAAACAACGCGCAGTAAAAGCATTCACGGGCGTTGGGGGTCGTTTTGAGGCGCTGCTACGCAGTCAGATGCGGTCGGATGCGGTCAGATGTGGTCAGATTTGGTAAGATGCGGTCTGGTGTGGTCGGATGTGGTCAACAGATGTGGTCAGATGCGGTCAGACAGGGGGTCGGCACGATGCAAGGTGCGGACAGTTTTAGGGCGCGCATATAATAAATGCGGGGTCCTGCTGGGGGCGCCGCTGCTGCTGCCGGCCCGGTGGTGGCGTCACTTGGAACTAACTGCCCCGGCAGCAGTCCACTACAGCCACCGCGGCGCGGGGAGGGGCGCTGCAGCCAGAGGGACTCGCGTGGGCGGGACAGAAAAAATGCAAGAAAAAACACAGAAAAACAAATCACTCCCTGATAAAACTGGGTTGCGTGTGCCTTGTTCAGTTAGAGGTCGTTCGCAAACTCAGGTCAGTGTGATATACTAAGCCTGCAAGGGATGTTCTTTTGCTTTTTGTCCGACACAAAGAGCAGCAGCGGATTTGCCGTATAGCCGCCCGCTTCTGGAGTGGTTTAGCCAGTCAGGAGGGTGTGATGGCGGCTGGAAGAGCTGGCGGCGAGAGGGAGAGAGAGAGTGTGTGCGGGCGAGAGAGACGCAGAGAGAGAGAGAGGGAGAGAGAGGGGGGGGGGGAGCCCCCGTATATAAATCGGCCAAGTGCCCAATAAACGGCGAGATGAGGCCCCCGACGACGGCCGCCACCCCGTTCCAGTCCATGTCAACGGCCCGCTAAGGCCCCCCGTCATGGAGGCCATGAGGGCCGCCGTCAGGACGCCGTCAGGACGCCGTCATGGAGGCGATACAGTGTTGCCTCGGCACAAATAGATACTGGGGGGCAGCGGGAGGGGTGTGAGGGGGCGGCTGCTGCAGGACCGAGGGTGGACGCGGCGGGCGCGGCGCGGACGCGGCACGGAACCTTATATAACGCGTTTTACTGCAACGCGGAACAGGCTCACGCACACACACGCACCCCGCAGCAGCAGCGGCAGGCACTCCGTGTGCCGCGCTGAGATACGTCCCTCTGCACGCCGCCCTCCCACAGCGCCGCATGCAGCCGCCGGCCTCCGGGGCTGCAGTGCGTCGGGATCGGCACGGCCAGGCCAGGCACGCCGGGCGCGGCGCGGCCCGGGGCAGTAAAAAAGCAGATGGTCATCTTGCTGACAGTCGCGGTGCTGTGGGGCCGCTGCTGCCGCTGCTGCCGCTGCTGCCGCTGCTGCCGCGCGCTGTTGCGACTCGCTTAGGAGATAGGGCAGCGCGGCCCACCCCTGACCCTCCCCTCCGGCCGGACCCACACTCCCCAAAGATTATTCTGCTCTGCATTTTTTGGGGTTCGACTGTTAGTTGTGTGTGCGGGCTTGTATGGGATGGTGCTGTCCTGAGACGGGGAGAGAGAGAGAGGGAGAGAGAGAGAGGCAGCATAGCAGAGTCTGGCTGTAGCCGGGACACCCGGCTGGGCATACCCCCGCGGCCAGGCACCCATCCCTCTTGCACCGCGGCCGGCGGTGTTACGGTGGTGTTACGGTAATTTGTGCACACCCCTCCCGGGGCCTGCAGGCCAGCGCTCCCCCTCTGCCTCCCTGCTTATTAAGAATGAGCTTGCTTTTCGTTACCGAGCAAACTCTGGCGAAGCAGGTCGGGCCCGCCGCGGCGGCGCGGTGCGGCAGCCTGCAGGGCGGCCACCAGGGCGGCCAACCGCTGCCAGCGCCGCGCTGATCACTGCGATCAGCGGCCCCGGGGAGGGAAGGGTTGTCCGGGGGGCCGCGGCGCGGCGGCGGCCAGGAGGGAGATAACAGGTAACTGCGGCCGGCCAGCGTTTGCCGCGCCGCCCCACACCGCAGTGTTTCACGCGAGTTTAAGTCTCCGATATGAAAATGTAATATCATTAAAAAGCTCGCCGAAATCTCTGCTGCGTAAAATGTGTATATAAAATTTGTGCGGGCTGAATGGATTAGCCAGATATCCCTCTCCGTAGGGTTACTGCAGCGCGGGGGTGGGGAGCGAGAGGAGAGGGGCGGGTGTATATAAGAGTGAGAGAGACACGGATAGGAGTTCACGGTGAACAACTCTCTCTCTCTCACACACACACACACGCGGGTCCGTCAGTCGTCGGCTGACACTCGTACTATCTCGGCTCCGTTTCAATTTTTGACGTCCGGGGCGTGGCGGCGCGCGGCTGGGGCACACGATAAGCAGACGACGCGCCACGCCCCCCCCCCCCACCCGACACGCCCTCGCGGCCGGCCACTGCATCGCAGAGGGCCCGGTGGGGGCGGGGCTGGAGAGAGAGAGAGAGAGAGGCCTGGGGCACACGGGCCGGGGAGCACCCTGGGGGCTCTTTGCTGTCCTCTCGACACGGCAAACGACACCACCGTGGAACACCTCCCGGCCGGCGGCGCGCGCCACGCCCCCGCCACGCCCCTGCCACACCCCCGCCACGCCACGCCCCACTTAACATCTATCATGTTGACAGTGCGCTCCAGCCCGGACGCAAATTGGTTTCATTTCGCAAGACTCTGCCACTGAAGAGGGAGGGAGTGAGGGAGAGAGCGAGAGAGAGAGAGAGACAGAGAAAGAGAGAGGCGGAGGGCGCCGCGGGCGACAGACGACGGGGAGTGGGGAAGGGGTACGGCGGGCGGAGCGCTCACCTGCTGCGCGATGGGGCGAGGGGTTGGGGAGGGGAAGGGGGAGGGGAAGGGGGGGGGGGGGGGGGGGGGTCGCCTCTCGCCCCGCAGGTCGACCGGCACTTTGTGCACGCCCGGGTCGGGTCGGGTGCGGAGCGTGCGCGGCCGCCGCACGACAAGGAGGCCAGCGGCAAGGAGGCCGCGGTGGCCGCGGCTGGTGGCCGCTCGGCCGCGGGGAGGAGGACGCCGGGTTCCTGCACGGCCGCCGCCCCGGTGTCACCTAGCAGGACCTGGGCTCTCCCTCATTGACCGGTCACCGGGGTCGGGAAGGGAGGGAGAAGGAGGGAGAGGAGGGGAGTGGGGTGGAGCGGGAGGGAGGAGGGAGGAGGGGCGCGGGCTGTGGGGCACTCGGCATGCAAACCAACAGCTCGAGCCGAAGCCGGGCGGAAGCCTTAGGGAGACTTGGCTAACCGGATCTGGTCACGCAGGCCGCCCTTAGGCCCCTGCCGGGGCCCTGCGGCCCTCCCGCAAGGGCCACAAGGGCCCGCGCCGCTCTCGGGCCCCTCGCTTGACCTTCAGTCGACCCCTGACCTCGCAGGCGTCACACCCAGCCTCTCCGTGCACCGCCCTTAACATCCCGTCGGTCTTGCACCCCCCCCCCCCCCTCCCCTTACCGCAAACAAGTGATATTCATCGTGCAGTGGGAGGTGTCTGCTCAACTGACCAGCTGATTTTTTTCTGCTTCTTTTACGGCGACACGCGACTGGAATCTCTGACCCCAGCCGTGGAGGTGGAGGATGGCGGATAAAACATGAACTCACTCTCACTCTATTTTTGGCGCTTTTTTATTTTGTCGCTCACACACACGCACCCGCGCGGGCGTTCGGCTTTTGTTTTCACTCGGCCAGCGCTGACGTCGGCCAGCAGCGCACGGCCACACGTTGCTGCCGTTCCAGGACCCCGCACTTCGACACTACAAAACTTTTCAGGACGTTTATTATTTCGCTCTGAATGTCCATACTGTTGAGGCCCTTCCGTTCCCTTTCCAATGTGTGCGTCCGTGGTACTCGAGTCTCCCGGCGCTCCTCTGTCCATCCCCGTCCCCCATCTCTCCCCCTCTCTCTCACTCTCTTCCTCTCTCTCCCTCTTCTCTCCCTCCCGCCCCAATCAGCATTAATGACGGGAAATGATTGGCCGATTGCTCTTCATTATTCGGGATCCAATCACTGCACACCACCGCTTCCTCTCTCTCTCTCTCCCTCTCTCTGCCTGTCTCCTGTCTCGCGCTCATCCACACCACCCTCCAACCGACACCACAAGGGAGCGCACGGTCGTCCAGCATCGAAGCTCGGTAGCCGCGTGGTCAGCGAGTCCGACCGGCGGGCGGCTGGTCGGGGGTTCAACTCTTCGCCGATCCGTGCATTTTTCTGTCGGCTCAGCTAAGACGACGGTGTGTTAAGTATGGTGGGCGCGCCGCCGACATCATCGCGGCTCTGTGGCCGCATCGGTAGAGTTACTAACCGACGACCGAGAGGTTGAAGGTTCGACACTTGCCAGTCCCTCAAAATTTTTCTTGTGTCTGCGCTTGGAAGACGGAGGGTAAAATATACTTCCGAACGTGGCGTCGGTATGGCTGTCTGAACGGCCGTGCGCGCTGCGTCACTGAGAGATGTAAGCGTTGGGTTTCAACTTGAAGATTCCCGCAGCACGGTCGGGCTTACCCCCGTTCCCGGGTCCGAGGTTCTCTCGGTCGCCCGGGGTTTCCGGCGGGGGGGCTCTGTGTCTACCAAGGAAACTTGGTTCGGAGACTCGGGTGTATGCTACGGGGGTACCTAGGGTTCGGTACCTTCGTTTTCGCTCCCTGTGAATCTGGCAGACGAGGACACGCCGTCGCGACTAGGGTTCGTCGTGAAGTACAGCAGCTTCGGCTGTGTACGATATAGGAAAGCCTACCTCCCCCCCAATCCGCTCGGGAGTGGCCGCAGTGCCACAGACCAACCAGCCAGTCGAAGGGAGTTGATTCCGGAAATCTGGCTGGCGGAGGGGGCTACATTGACCGTTGCGGAAGCGTGCCCCTGAAAAAGGCCGCTGCGTTGTGCCGGTGTCTTTGCGGCGGTCAATACCTGGTACACCGGTTCCCATTCGAACACCGAAGTTAAGCAGGAGGGTTCCAGGCGGAGGCCTGGGACGAGGTAGTGCCCACCCATTTTTGCAATTTCTTTTCATAAGCATCCACATATTTCTAAGCGAAACAAAAATATTTTCGTTTTGAGTTTTGGTCACGGTCGGAATGACTTTTTAACCTACTTTGCGGTGGGTGACAGCTCAGAACACAGAAACCATAACTGATCGTGAGTTTTTCATTCCGGTCACTGGAAGAGTCCGGTCCAGCCACCAGTCAGTGTGCACCCTGAGGTGAGGTGAGGCGCCCCTCCCGCGCCGCTCTCTGACCGCATCCCCTCCGCCGGCTGTGACGTACTACGTGGACAGCCCCCGGGACAGCACCCCGACCCCGGGCAGCGCGGGGCACCTTATCTTGGTGTCCCTGGCGGCGCGCGGCCGCAGCACGCCACGCCACGCCACGCCGCGCCACGCCACACGCCACACCACGCCGGGCCCGCTGCTGTGGGCGCGTGCTGGTGTGGCTGTAATCGCATTCAGGAGTCTTACAGAGCAGCGAAGCCCTAAAGACCTACTTCAGACCGCCCCCCACCCCTCTCCACACTTCTCACCCCAATCACCCCGCCCCTCTTCTCTCTCTCCCACTAATGCGGATTCCTCGCGGGATTCTCTTTCCCTCCCCCTCCCTCCTCCATCCGCGCGCGCCTGTGTCGTCGGTTCCGTCTCTCTCTCTCTCTCTCTCTCTCTCTCTCTCTCTCTCTCTCTCTCTCTCTCTCTAGCTCCCTTGGGGGTGTTGTCACGATGACTCTTGTCACCGCAAGCAAGGTGCGCAAGGGTCAGGAGGAAGCGTCGCGGGTTCGAATACCAAGAAAATAACTTTTTGGTTCGTAGTTTACGCGCGGGACGCGTCTGCCACGCGTAATCATGCCGCACGGTGTGTGAGTGTGTGTATGTGTGAGAGAGAGACTGTGTGTGTGTGAGGGAGACGGTGGAATGCGTGGGGTTAGCGCCGGCGGCCACGCCGTCCCGGCTTATCGCCGTGGCTTCAATGTCTTGCTCGGCCCCCTCGGCCCCGCGGCCCCGCGGCCGCTGCATCTAGTCCAGGTCGCGGCGCTAGCCGTGTTGGGGATAAACAGTGACTCGGTTATCGCGGCAGCGCTGCCAGCATCCGACACGCAGTACTCCCGCAGTACTCAACTCTCCGTTTATTTTGTCGTCTGTCAATGCCAAGTTGTGCCGCTCGGCGGCGATGCGGCCCGTCGCAGTCATGAGGGACAGGCTCTTCTTCGAGGGGCGGGAGTGCGTGGCGCGTGGCCTGGCTTTGGTGGCGCCCGGCTGGTTGTGAAGAACGCCGCGAAAAATATTAAAATTAATGTTAATATTTAACATCGCATTTCTATTTCGAACGCTCTTACTCACAGGGCCTTTCATAGTATGACTTTCAGTTTTCTTATTTTTTAAACTCTTAAATTCTTCGGGCGATGAAGTCGCCAGCCAAACCAACCAGAGATAAGCCTTTTACCATCGCCCCCTCCCTTCCTCTCTCTCTCTCTCTCTCGTTCTCGTCTCTTTTTCGCTCTCATTAGCGGGCCGGGAGCCTTTAGTGTGATGACAGCCGGCGACTTAAAAACGCCCCCTCCCCTTCCACCCCTACAGACCCCCCCCCCTCTCCTCCAGCCCCGCAGCCACCCCCTCCCCTCCCCGCACCCCCTCATATCAGTCGCCCCTATCAGGCCGCCGCTGTCGCGTTGCTCCCCTGCGGAGCCGCGCGCCGACGGCACCGGATCGGTATGAATTTAATTTTTGCCACGTGGCTGGACCTCAAAGGTGACGCCGCCGCCGACGCCGCCCCCGGAGCGACGGACGCCTCACTTAAAATAAAACAATTTGTGGGAAAACTCGCGATTTTCGTACGAGAGGGGAGCGGCGGTGGAGCCCGAGGGGACACGACGCGATCAGCGGAGTTACGCCGAGTCACCCCGCCTCCGCCGCTCCTGTTGGTGGTCTCTCTCTCTCTCTCTCTCTCTCTCTCTGTCACTCCCCCTCCCTCCTTCCCTCTTTATTTTCGCGCGAGGCGAGACACGGCCCGGCGGCGCCGCGCCGACCATCTCAAGAAGAGGCGGTCCTGATGCACATGTATGGCTTTCGACCCGCAACACACACAACAAAAACCCTCCGCCCCCTCTCAGCCCGCCGCCGCCACCGCCGCCTCGAGACGGCGACAGTGGCGATGTAGGACGGCCTTTTTGTGTTTCCCCGAGGCGCCCCGCGCGACAAGACCGCCGCAGAGATATTCTTTTATTCCGCGTTATTTGTGCGTCCGGGGTTGGCGGCAGTGGCGGCAGTGGGGCGGCAGTGGTTGCAGTGCTGCCACCCTGTCAACCAAAGTCCCAAATCTGCCGCGGACGCAGTGTTTACAAACACCCACCCGCCTCCGATGACTGACTCGCCCGCTCTCCTGCCACCCCCGCCGAAATGCCCATCCTCACCTATACGGGTCGATTGCCCACTCCACCCACCCGCCGACAGAGAAGGCAGGACACTGAGAGGGAGAGAGAGAGAGAGCAAGTACACGATCTCATCTCGACAACACCACTACACGAGCACCGGTTATTTCTCGCTCGCCTTTCCATTCTCGGCTCCGCTACAGCCAACAACAACACCGACGACAAAAACCAAACAACAACAATGCTCGAACAACTGAAATGCTCCCTGTTGACACGTCTCACTACTACTGCGTATTGCACCCACCCACACACACACATACACACACACACACACGCACACACGCACGGACAAGAGGCCCCCTGTCGGACAGACAGGCCAACAGAAGAACAACAAACATAGACGGACGGAGAATCATACGGCTCGCAAACAGTCGCGAGTTGGTGTCCCAAAAAGTCGCGAGCCGCTAGCTGCGTTGTGTGTACGATCATGTGTGCGTGCGTGTGTGTGTGTGTGTGTGCGTGGCCGGTGCCTGGGAGCGCGTGAGTCACAAGTGCGCAGCAGGCAGCAGGCGGCAGTGACCCACAGAGACTGGGGAGGAGGGTTGACGACTCAGCAGAGACACACTGCCTCCGGGCCGCCCGCAGCCGCCCGCCGGCCGTGCGGTAGGCAACCCGCCCACAGGTGCGCGCCGCCGCGGCCTACCTGCCACGGGGGTCAGCGGCCGGGTAGGCAACCCGCTCACCTGCCCTTCACCGGCCCCTCCCCCTCCCCCTCCTCCATTCGCTCCGGGCCGCTCCGGGCTCCGGCCAATAGGCGGCGCCCGCCCAGCCCCCGAGCCCCATTGGCAGAGCCTGGCAAAGCCTGGCGTGCCCCAGGCCTGGTCCGGGGGCCGCGGCCCGGGGCTCCGGGGCTCCGGGCGCCACCCCACGCTGCCGCTCTATCTCTCTCTCTCTCTCTCCGTTCACTCCTTCGCTCACTGTTCCCCCCTCCCTCCCTCCCTCCCTCTCTCTCTCTCTCTCTCTCTCTCTCATCCTAGGCCGTGGCGCCATCCTATTCCATGAGGTCGTAAACGACGTCAAAGTCGTGATGGCACAAAAGTAAGTGTATTAGATGTCCCTTATAATGGGCCAATGAGGATGCCCCCTCCCCCTCCCTTTCCCCGAGCGCCGCTCGCCGCTTCCGCTCCGCAGGTACCGCACGGAGAGGAGACAAATCGACCGAGCAGAGGACGCGGCCGTGTCCATTACTCCTGCGAAAGCTGACAGGGCCCTCTGGATTTATTCTGCCGTTGATGTCAGATCGTTGCTGTCATTGTTTCGTATTCTCGTGGCTTCTTTTTATTATTTTTTCCCGCCCGCCTGTGCCTTGCCCGGGAAAAGTGATTCATACTTAGAGGGAATGGGATGGTTGGCCCTCGAGCATGCGCCCCGGCCGCCTGAAAGGGCCCTGTGAAGGGCCTGCTCTGCTGCCCACTGCCAGCCCATGGGCACCCAGGGGCACCCAGGGGCCCCTCAGCGGCAGCTCAGGGCCGGCAGAGACGAGCAGTGGCCGGGGGCAGAAGGTTTTCAGCATCCCCTGGTGTTACGTGGATCGTGCACGGGCGGCCCCTTAAATCGAAACGCGGCGGCAGCGCGTCACGTAGTCACCTCGTAAAAAGGAGAATAAGCATCGCCTGTCTCACTCGCACGCCCGGGAAAGGCGGCCCCCCGGGCTGTGCTGTAACTACCCTGCCAATCCCGCCCCGGTTACACGCCACCGGCACGCGACGAAAGTGTGAAAAAACGATAGAGAGAGAAAGAGAGTGAGAGAGAGAGAGGGGGGGGGGAGACGGAGAACGAGAGAGAGAGAGAGAGAGAGAGAGAGAGAGAGCAGGGGGCGCCGTGCTGGGAACGTGCTCTGCAAACTGACCACCAGCCAAAGGGCCGTACGTAAGGGAGCGTGCACAAATTGCGTAGCGGACTTGGCGGCTGGTTGACGACCCCCGACCCCGGTCACATGGCAGCCGCGGCTATAGGGTAGCGCCGGGTCCCGGGAAGTCGTCTGAATCTCTCATCCTGACACCGCCGCCGCCACCCGTGGAATGCAAAGGACTTTGATGAGTCAGAAAGCGAGAGAGGGATAGGGGAACAAAGGGTGGGGGGGGGGGGGGGGCAGAGAAGGGAGAGGGGGCGGGGAGGGGCAGAGAAGGGAGAGGGGGCGGGGAGGGCTCGCCTGGCCGGTCGCTGCGCGTCGGCGGCGGGGCGGCCTGGCGCGGCCGGCCGTGGTGTTGTCTTTCAGTCACACAATGTTGCAGGGCTCACATGTTTTGTTTCGAGACCGGCGCGGCGGACGGACAGACAGACAGACCGAGGGGCGGGCGGGCGACAGAGGCCGCGTGCGAAACGGCTCCTCGGCACCGGGGCGTCGCGTGGCGTCGAGTGGCCGCCCCGGACGCGCCCCACGACACCACTGCGGTGCCGCCCCTCCCCCCTTCTCCCCCCTTCTCCCCTCCTTGCCTGGAGCGCGCGAAGCAGGCGGGGCAGGCTCCGGTGCGCACGCCGTGTTGTTTGGTCTGTCTTCGGGGCCCCCGGTCCGGCGGCGGCGCGAGGCCGATGGAAAATTGCGCGTTCCCCACGGCGGCGGCGCCGCCGCCCGGCACGCGGCCACCCACGCGCGCCCCCGCCTCCGCTCCGCCGCCTCCGCGGCCGCGATTTCTCATCCGGAATATAAAAGAAAAAAGTCACCCCTTGGTTGTTCCCCGCGTCGTCCCGCATGCAGCGGGCGCCGAACACACCGCATTTCACGGGATGATTGAATCCGTGCGGCGCCGAGATGTAGGCTCGGCAAGTGCAGAGGCACCCGCCGTGCATGCGAACGCCCCTCCCCCCCCCCCCCAACCGTCCACATAACACGTAACGCCAGATAGACCTGGCGGCTTTCCTACTTTTAGGTCGGCACTACCCCAACGTTCTCACTCCAGCAGCGGCAGCGCCCCGCCGCTCGCTAACCCACTTTCCTCGCGCCTGTAGTCTGTTGTTGTTGTGTTTTCCTCGTCCAGCCGCTCGTTCGCACGCACTCGTGCTCTCTCTCACTCACCCGCCGCGCATACCCACTTGCTTAGCGAGAAAGAAAAGAAAATGACAAAAAGGAAATGAGCAGTGCCATTTTACGGCTCGGCGTCCAGGGAGACCTGCGCGCTGCGCGCGGTATTGGCGAATAGGGTATTCCGCTGAAACTCAGACCGGATGTCGAGAAGAATTCAAGAATCACAAAAGCGGATCTAGTTTTTGGGGAACCGCAGCAGAGAGTGTCTCCACCGCGGGCGTCAGGCGCACGAGCCGACTGAAAAATCGTCAGCGAGAGCCAAGACCCGCAGGTTCTTCTGTCGGCGAAGTCTCACAGCGGAATACCCTATGTGACTGTGTTGCGGTGCCGGCTGTGTGCGGGGCTGAGCCATACCGGCGCACAGCCACGGCAGCCACGGCCACGCAATCCGGTTAGCTCAACTGAGAAGTCAATCGGACTTTGATGCATCCATGCACATCGAGAAGGGAATAGTGGCGGGGGGGGGGGGGGGGATGCGAGGGGAGGTTGGGGCGGCGGGGGCGGCGGGGGCGGCGGGGTGCGGGGGGAGGCTCGCCGGTCTCGGCTGGCTGTCGCGGTTCGTTGTGCACAGAGACACGCTCGTCGAGTGCTGTCTGCATGCGCCGCCGGCGCCTGGTGGTGCGGCGTGTGCGGCCCGCGCGCCCGGTTTGACAGCAAGCTTGCCGAAATCCTCTCCGAAAGCTGCCTCCCCCCGACACTGCCAATCCTAGTTTGGCGCGGCGCCGCCGTTCCGACGTCCCCGTAAACGTATTCCCACTGACCGGCACGCGTGCGGCTCGCCGCCCGGCCCCCGCGACGGAGCATCTCCAGTGTGAACTACCCCCCAAAAAAACTACGGTAGTTTACGTGCGGAAAACTGTAGTTCACCTGAAAAAAAATTGTAGTTCGTTCTGAGAGAAACTGTTGTTCTCCACCCTGACTACACTTTAGTAACAGGGAAATAAAACTACAGTTTGCGGAACTACAGTTTGGTCAGTGCAGTCTCGCTGTAGACCCTCGCGGGGGGCCGGCCGCCCTTCCGCGTCCCGTCCTCCTTCTTTGTCGGAGGTTCACCGACCCATGCGGGCGTGACCGGGGGGCGGCGTGCGCGCCGGGCACGCCGCCGACACGCCGCCGACACGACCCGACACGGCCCCGCGGCACGCCCCGGCACACGCCCGTGTCGTCCCGTGGGAACGTAGGGCGTGCGGCCGGCAGCACCGCCTTAGCCCCCACGGCACTGCTGCTGCTGCTGCCGCACCCTAAACGGGATACAAAAATGAAAAGAGGAACAATGATAGCGAGCGAGGTGCGGGGTGAAAGTCGCCTGCAGATAGATGTTAGAGGGCGCCGGTAATGAGCGGCCGGGGACGTGTCTGTGTGCGATAGCCTCTTTGCACGCGCCGCCGTGGGCGCGCTGGGTGCTCTGGTGGGCGCGGCACGGCGGCCTCAATGTCAACGCCTTCCCCGCCGCGCCGCCGCGCCCCGCTGGGAGGTGACGGGTCATTACATCGCATTGCCCGCAGCGCCAAGGAAGGAGTCGCCCTCATCTGCTGAAACTAGTCGAGGGTGTCAACTGTTCCGGGGTGTTTATCTCACAAGGACGTATGGCCTTTTCAAGTTTGCCAGTTTTTGATTCCTCTTCTTTTTCGTTATTTTTATTATTTCTTTATTTTTTTATGTTTTTTTTTAGTTGAGAGCACTATGGCAGGTGGACTCGTTTTCCCTATCGCTAAAAATGTGCAATGCGGGAAGCGATAAGAAGTGATCGACTTTGAACTTGCGCTGATGTGGTACATGTGCCTCTGCTGGCAAGATACGAAAAGTGCAACTGCTGCTTTTAGTGTGTGATAGTGATACTGAGGCGTGCGGTGGGATGTTTTTATGGCTTAGCTAGAAATCTGCCTTTTCTGCCTTTTCTCACTTTTAATTCGGTTTTCTCCATGTTTCTCGAATGGTAACTGTTGATTCTCATGTCAAAATTTAATGTTTTGGGAGGGGAGTTAAATAAGGGCAAGTATGTTCGGCGATTGTTATTTTTCATTTATTGAAATCTAACAATGTTCAACATTAAAACAGGATATTTTCGCGGTAGTCAATCAGCTCACTAATCCTTTGTTTGATACAAACACCTATTTGGAACGTTTTGGATATTCACTTTGTACAAAAACACTAACTTGAATGAGCATCTGATACAGAGAGCAGTAACATACGAGGTGTAACAAATAACGATATAAAAGAGGTCAATCTGACGTCAAGATTTATGTACAGAATCACAGACGCTCTCCAGCACTCACAAACTGAAAAAGTAAAAACCTCGTAATTTTAATATTTTAATTTAATCGTTGCCCTCAAAATAAAAAAACAAAAAATTATCACAACTAAGGCATTGTTTCAGCTTACAACTTAGAAAACATAATAATACAAACATGAAAATGCTGCGCGAGTGGAGAGGTAAGAAAAAAAAACAAAGATATACAACATTCGAAACAAAATTCGTATACATTTGCATAAATTTAACGACATGACAGAACGAGATAAGCTCAGACCTATCCGATAAAATTTGAAATAATTACAATTTTGGATTTACAAAATGATGATTTGATAATAGGAAAAATTAATTTGTTTAGCTACATTTGGACTAGAAAAGTGATAAAAACACTCGAGAGATGAATATTTGAGACAATCTAGGGGCTGATATACTCAATGAAGTATCAAATATCTCGTATTGAATGCCAGAAAACAAAGACCAATGTCTGCGGTCGATAAAATTTTGTTCAGGAAGATGCCAGTGGGAAAGTTTGTACTATTAACATTCTTCCTCCTACCGATTCTCTGTACTATGCCCCTCTCAATCAAGTCTCAAAGAAGAAAGAAATTAATCAGACGCGTGATATTGGTCTGTTTCTGCTGTCTGGAAAGCTGACTTCAATCATGCTTGCGAATCAGTCTACTTACAGATCTACGAAAAAGGGAAAAAAGGATCCGTCTATCTGTCTTTGTCAAATGTCATTAACCTAGGCTTACATCTTTTCTCACATTCCCGCTCTTAAAAATTTTCAGTCAGCACCCCCGGGCAACAAAAGTAAAAAGAAAAAGATATTACTAAACAGAGAAGAAAAAAGTCAATTTTCTTAACAATCACACATTTCTTAGCTTAGTTTGTACATACTTTATTGGAACGGGACTGATGAACTTATTAAAAAATTAGCATAATGTCACTACCAGAGAGAAGTAAAATTGTCATGCCGTAAATATACTAGATTTAAAATGGTATCACTAAGATTTAACAATGTTCCGTTTCATCGGACTTCGTCCGCATTTCAACGTGTTGGTATGTATAAGTCACTTCCTAGGCAGATATATTCACTGAAAACACTATGCCAATAAATTCAACCAGTTCTGAGAAAATAACAGTCGATATAAGTTGTTCGATATGTTGTACTGTATTCAATCATATTGTCATCCCCTGATCAACGCAACCGAAACCATTGTGTTCGTTTGCAGGCTGCTGACATGCGCAGTAAGGAGTGCAGAGAGACAGAATGCCAAATCGTACGCCTAGGCAGTGATATAACAGTTTGACCTCAAAACGACGCTGATAAAAGTTTGACGCCGTTTCGAACCACCGACCTGGCGCGTGGGTTGCCACGCCGCAGCCCACGACGCCACCGCCGCAGTGCCCCTCGCAGGCAGCGCTGCAAGGAGAGGGCTGGCTCGGGAAAACATGATATCGTAAGCAGTATAGCACCATTATTCCACATATTCCTATTTTTTTAAAAAAAATGTACATTCAGAAATGAAAAAAACAAATATTGAGGGTTTGAGTATCCTACCGAGGCTAACACGGGGCATTTTGTCTCTGCGCTGGGAAGTTGACAATGGCCGCCTACCGCCACCCCCAGTTAATACTACATGGTGGAACTGCTACGTTGTGCTTTCTCACGAGGGCCGAATATCACGGGGCGCCCGCTGTGAGAATGTGCGTTGCAAGAAGTACTCAGAACGGGACACATTATTTTACAGCCACATTTTTCAAATGAGATAGTAAAACGAATTTATCACGAAATACATTTCATAAAACAAACATGTTTTCGAACACTTAAACATTAACCGCAGCATTGGCGGCCTCCCCGACCGTCCGCACTCACACACACGCACGCACACACACGCACGCACTCGGACACGCGACGCGTGTGTCGCCACTATAGTTATACACAAAAATAGAGCAATCTAACTTAGAGTGAGATATTTTGTGTGACTTACACGTTTACACCCCGCGATCGGGCACTCGTCAATCGTGAAATGAGTTCATTGGCGCAGTGGCTCTGTCACTTGTCCCGCGCGCGCCGCGCCTAGCTCCAGGCGGCGGCGCGCAGCTGGCGTCATTGGGGGTAGTAGTCGGGGCTGGCGCCGTGGCTGGCGCCCTCCAGCCGCTCCTTGAGCCGGTCCCGCTCCTGCCGCACCACCTTCAGCTCCATCTCCAGGCTGCGGACCCGCTCCACGAGCTGGTGGTTGTTGTGCTCCAGCTGGTTGCGCTGCAGCATCCGCTTGGAGCGGCAGTTCTGCGCGTAGCCGCGGTTCTTGAGCGTGCGCCGCTTCTGCTTGAGCCGCACCACCTCGTCGCGGGGGTAGCCGTGGAGACGCTTGTTGAGCTCGCGTACGGTGAGTGTCATGAGCTGGTCGTCGCTGATGATGTCGTCGCCGCCGTGGCTGGGCTGCGGCGTCTGGTAGGGCCGGCTGATGACGCTGCCGCTGCAGCTCATGGACCGGTGGTGGCTCATGGGGCCCGGCGACATGGGCGACATGTCGTCGTGCATGGGCGGCGCGTGCGGCGGCACGTGCTGCGGCGGCCCGTGCAGGTAGTCCTGGTGGTGCATGCGCAGGATGCCCTGCTTGGAGGGGCTGAGGCCGGGGCTGAGGCCGGGGCTGATGCCGCCCGCGATGACGGACGTGTGGCCGTGGTGGTGGTGCATGGCGGGGCCCGGCGGGCCGTGGCCCGGGCCGTGGGCCGGGCCGTGGCCGTGCGGCGTCGGCGGCGGCGGCACCCCCCAGCCGCCTATCTCCTGCTGCATCCCGTCGCTGCTGAGGTTCGGTCTGAGGTCGAGCGGCTCCTGCCGCATCTGCGGGCCCCCCAGCCAGCTCATTTCATCCATGAGGCCCGCGGGGCCGGCGGGGCCCCCCGGTCCCTGGGCGGCGGGCGGGCCCGCGCTGCCCCGCAGCTGGGCGATGTGAGGGTGCTCGGGGTCAAGGGCGTAGTGCGGCGACTGCGGCGGCGGCAGCCCCGGCGACGCCCGCCCCGGGCTGGGCGTGTTGGGCGGCGTGGTCGTGTCGGGCTGCGCGTACGTCACCAGCGCCGTGCTCTTCATGGCGGAGACGAGCACGCCGCCCGTGTGCTGCGGCATCATGGGCTGCATGGGCATGATGCCCATGTGGTGGTAGATGGGCTCCTGGTGCTGGCCGGGCGGCGTGAGCAGCTGGTGCGGCGGCGACTGCTGCTGCTGCTGCTGCAGCTGGTGCTGCTGCATGGACACGATGGCCCCCGCCATGGAGGGCAGCCGGATGGTCTGCGGCCTGCGCTGCGCCAGCTGCGCCAGCTGCGCCGCACGCTCCTCGGCCTGCTCCCGCTTCACGGACACGTCCAGGTGGTCCAGCACAAACTCCTGCACGTACGCGTCCGTCATGGAGCCCGAGTCCATGTCGTCGGCCGGCGGCACCTCCTGGAGGGGCGTGCCCGGGGCCTGGCCGGGGGCCGCGGCGTGCTCCGTGTTGGTCATCGCACTCTCACTCACTCGCACCGCTTTGTCTCACTCGATCCGCGCACGGCAGGCGGCGGCGCGGCGCCACGGGGCGCATAACAAGCCGTCGGCGGGCGTCGGCGGGCGTCGGCGGCCGGGCGTTCCGTTCGGGCGTCGCGGTGCAACAGCGTTCCGTCGCGATCCAGGCGTGGCTCAAGAATGAGGCGGCGCTCGCCTCCACCGGCCGCCGGGGCTGCCACCCGCCACCCCCAGGGCGGCCGCCGCGGCCGCAGCCGCAGCCCTGGGCCTCACCCCCGGGCCGCCGCGCCGCGGTGGGCGGGGCCAGCTCCCGGCCGCCGCCAAGCCCCGCCCCACCGCGGCCCCACCCGGCCCCGCCCCGCACCGGCGCCGTCTGGTTGGTCGCCCGGCCGCGCCCTCCCCCGCCCCCCCAACCCCCCGCCGCCCCGCGGGCCCCCTGCTGCCGGCGGGGCCCACACACAAGCTCGAGAGGCCGCGGGGCGCAACACGACCTGCCCGCACCGCCCACACGGGTCAGCCTCTCCAAGTGGAGAGCCGCTGCGATAGAGAGGAACAGTCCGCTAGAGCACCCCGCGCGCCAGATTGGCGCACAGTTCGCGACCTCGGCCCTGGACTCGGAGTAATCCATCCTGGAGGCCGCGGCAGCCAGCATGGCGGGCAGCAGCGGCAGAGGCGGCAGGTCCTCTCTCCGTATTCAGGCATGATTTATGGAGGGAGAGAGTTCCTTCATTGAAATATACGGCCTCATCAGAGAGTCAATACACTACTATGCCGGAGGAAAAGCAACGGACAGAAGGAGACGATGCAGGAGAGAGAAAGAGAAGGGGGCGGTGAGAGTGGGGAGAGGGGGTGAAAGGCGGTGTCCGATGCCCCATGGACACAAGACAGCACTATGAATTCGCATTTTCCAGCTCCCATTTCCCTCTACACGTATACTTTGAACCGTGAGCGAACAGTGGATGCTTTAGAGAAAAGAAAATGCGGCCGCCGAGCCGTGATGTTTGCGACGGCATGCGACCAATACACAGCCACCGTCCGCCAAGCAGAGCCGACAGGAAAATTGGGAGAACCGGCAAAGAGTCGAACCCACGATCGGCCGCTCGACGAGCGAGATCGCTGACCACGCAGCCACGGAGCCACCGTGCGAACAGCATGTGCGCTGTTAGTACTACTGCCACACCCTAAGTACAGGCCTTGTCCACCTCTCCTGCGGGACACCTGGTGCAAGTGCAAGTCCAACAACCCCCTCTGCCTCCCCTCCCCCCCCCCCCCCCCCTCACCCCCCTCGTGGAACACTGCCGTATTTCGTCGAACGCCGAATTCAACGCTAGCAGCGATCGCGAGAACAATAGGAGAGACTGCAGCGGACTGCACAACCTGCAACCGGAGCCCCCCGCGTCCAGGCCGACCAGCCAGGCGGGGCCCCACACACTGCCCTGCAGGCCCGGCAGGCCTGCCCAGTCGGCAGTTTTCACGCCATCTTCTTCTTCTTCCTCTCCTCCTCCTCTTCCTTCTCCTTCTGTCGCCTGTCATTGTTTGCGGTCGACGCGGCCATCTTTGTCCCTCTCGTGCACGTCTCCTTCCTTCCTCGTCTCGACTGCTCCGTTCGCCACGGACGCGTCGCGTCGCAGGAAGTTTGCGCACCGCCGCCGCCGCCGCCGCCGCCGCCGCACGGAATCTGCGCACTTGGCACCCGGAGGCGATGCAGCGCCGACACACACACACACACACACACACACACACACACACGTGGACAGGATGCACAGACCGGGCCGCCATCGTGGACAACGCAACAGAATCATCGCCAATCTCTAGCGTCGCATCTCCCACCGTGTCGTTCGTAATGTTTTCGTCGGGCGGCGCGGCGCGCTCCGAGAGCCGTGTAGGTAGGCACGCCCGCAGAGCACGGCTGCGGGCGGGCTGCCTGTCGAGCGGGCTGCGGCTGGGGGACACCTGCTCCCTCCTCGCAGTGCCGCTCCTGCTCTCTCTCTCTCTCTCTCTCTCTCTCTCTATCTCATCAGCAGCTTTACTGATGACGAACACCTCTCCCTCCGTCACCCGTCTCATCTCGCAGTGCGTAAACACGAGCGGTACCGCCCGCCCATTCACCAAAGAGAGCACGGCAATGCGTGAGGTGGGGTGCGAGTGAGTAACTGTATTTGGAAAGAGCAGCGCAAAGCGTCGTGCGTGCGGGGAGAGAGAGACCTGACATACGCAAGTGAGTCATTCATGCACTGCAGCAGTGGCAGCTGCACACGCACGCAGCGCGCACAACGCCACCGGAAGCCGGCGGGCCGTGAGCACTGCACCACACACAATCTGCCGAGGACGGCCGAGGCTGTGGGTGCCGGCTATGAGAAATATGTCCTGCCCGGCTGGGATGGCACGGAACTGGCAGAGCCTGTCGGGGTGAGCCAGGATTGGGGACGCGGCGCTGCTATAGGTATGGCCCCCTAAGCTTTTCGCCGTATATATCGATTTCTTCGGGTAATTATTTACTCTAACCCGCTCGGTTAGAAAAATAATTTTTTAGATGCCGGCCATTGGGAAAATAAGTAGTTATTTTCAGTAACCGCCTAGTTTTTGGTCCCGTCTGGTGGCGAACGTTTTGGTTTCTCTCTCTCTCTCTCTCTCACACACACACACTCCTGCACCATTGTCTCTCTCGCACTCTCGCAGTCCCTTCTCTCTCTCTCTCTCTCTCTCTCTCTCTGTTTCTCTCCCCATAAGCTAGACAGAGACAGGCTCTAGCGTCGGCTGCTTGCTCAGCAGGTGTTGCATATACGTCTCCGTGGTGGCGCTCTGTTGTTTGCCTCTGATTTTTTGTCGATCGCGCGGAAGTGAGAGTTGCGTCGTGTTATTAGGCGACGACGGCCGCGCCGCGTCAGCAGGTTAGGTTAGGACTAACCTGTGGGAGCCGCAGGGGGCGCGCGGTACCCGTACAAGTACGACAGAGACGGGACGCCGGCAGAGAGAGAGACAGAGAGAGAGAGACACGCCCCGTCAGGCATCCCCTCGGTCGCTAGCCTGTGTCCCTCTCTCTCTTGCACTAACGCAATCGAATGCGGCATCCCGCGTCTCTCTCTCTCTCTCTCTCTCTCTCTCTCGCACTTACATAACCAGACCGCCAGCACTACTGGGTACCCGTCCCGCTCGCCTCGCGGAGCGCAAAATAATAACGGGGACCCCCGCGGGGCCTGCGGGGGGTGGGCCTCACAGGGGCCCCCACAAGGCCCCCCGCGCGTGGCGCACAAGGTGATTGCGAAACTCGGTCGACCAATGAGCGTCGCGGGTGGGGAGCCCTATACCGCAGCGTGCATGGCGAAACGCGCACACAGTAGGGCCGGCGCCTAGCCAGCGGGCGACGCCAATGACCGGTTTGACGTCACGTTATACAGGCGTCCACCCGGAGCAGAAAAAAAAATCAAATATCGAATCTAAAATTCTGTTGCATCCTGCTCTTACAGCTCAACTTCTGGCGAGGGGAGTCCGCATACTTTGGAAAAGTTTTCAAATTTATTTTTTTTTTCGGAAAAAATTCTGGGGCACTAGAATGACTAGACTTGACTCGCGGCTGTAGTTGGAGGTTCAAGTATCCGAGGTAGTCCCACAACGCCGCCGCCGTCTCCCCTTTCTCCCGGAAGAGACTCGTCCAGTCCATGGATCCGATGGATGGCTATCGGACGCCGCGGACGGCCGGGTGCGTGTTGCGTCAGAACGCCATACGACGCCGCGATGCCGTTGGCGTTCGGGAAGCTCCGGGTGGCGCCGCCGGGCAGCGACAACCGAGGAATACCACAGAGCAACAGCCTACAGAAGGGGGCCCTGCAAGGCACACAGATACTGAAATACTAACAATCAAAAAACACCCAACGACAAAAAAAAATCAGAAAAAAGCACCGCAGCTACTCACCGTGTACGAAAGGATTGAACACCCCTGAAAGCGCGTTCCCTCACCTTGCCAATGTCACCCTCGTGCCCCTAGCCCCTGCCCCCTCCCCTCGCCACCTCTCTCTCTCTCTCTTTCTCTCTCCCCCTGCCCCTCTCTCCCCCGCGTCTCCATGCACACACACGCCACTTCCAACAATTTAGCTTATCAATACGTAGAGGGCCGCATAGTTGCAGCATGCCGCCCCAGGGCAAACGCCCTGTACACCCTACGCTCTCCCTCTCCCTCTCTCCCACACACACACTCTCTCTCCCTCGCACACACAGTCCCTCTCTCTCTCACTTTTCCTCTCTCAGCCCGCACCGCATTTTCCTGCACTTACTACGCATAAAACCCCGAACCCGATTTGCTTCCGTTCTTGTGCACAGAGGACTCTCACACACTTCATTCATCCCATTCGCAGTGAGGAGTCTAAGACTATCGCGACACACCCCAACAGATTAAGCGGGGTGGGGTGGGGGGGAATTCCTCGCGGAAAATCGAGCTCGCGAAATGCATTTATATACTCCCCGCGCGAGATCACAGAGAAATCAGTGGCGCGGCGGGGAGGGCGGGGCGCGAGCAGAGCAGCGGCGCAGGGGGAAGCCGCGGAGTCGTATCGGGCGCCTAGCTCTCTCTCTCTCTCTCTCTCTCTGTCTCTCTATCTCTCTGTGTCTCCCTCCTCTCCCCTCTTTTTATTTTACGAATTCAATTTCATGGTGCTTTAAAACGCGGGGGCTGGTGGCGCTCCGCTGCGGAGCCCGACAGCGACAGGGCCGGCGGCGGCGGCGGCGGCGGCGGCGGCGGCGGAGCGGGGAGGGTGTCGACCAATTATTATTAAGGATGTATCACTGTGGCAACAAGTCGGCTAATCTGCCGGGCCGCAAACACGGGCCGACGCGGTGCCTCCGAGAAGGTCCCCGCAGAGGTCCCGGGACCCTCTCAGGACCCCTCCAGGACCCCTCCAGGACCCCGCGGCTCCACGGAACCGAACCGCACACGCCCCGCATTTGCATGAATCTCCTTACGAGAGGGAGCGAGGAGGGAGAGTGAGAGATCTATCTTATGGCGGGCCGCGCGCCGTCGCCGCGCTGCGGGCAAGAAAAAGACAGTCGTGTCTCTCTCTCTCTCACTCGCTCTCATGCCGGAAAAGGGGGAGGAAACCAATTACTGGTCATGCAAAGCTCGTCACCGACTGCCACCGCAGCCGCAACAAGTTGTTTAGTATAACTGCATGCAAATGAAGCGACGATCGAGAATTTTATTACTGCGTCCCGCCGCACCGACCCCTCGCTCTCTCTCTCTCCTGCCGTCTCTCTCTCTCTCTCTCTTATTTTCGCTCCTGTTTAAAGAACCGAGATGCTCCTTTCGCTCTCTCTCTCCCTCTCTGTTATTCGCGCGGCTGCGGCTGAGTTTTCACTCTCCCGTAATGGAAATAACCACCATAACGTAGAATTTGGCTGTCGGGGGGAGGCGGGGGGAGCTGATGGGAGGGCGACGGACTGACAGGCGGCGGCAGTGTTGGCGGCAATCTTGGAAATTCATAACAATAATCAAATATCTGGAATTTTCTCTGAAAATTTTTCGGAGTGCTCCGTAAATTTTCTGAAATGCTCTGGAATCATAATTTTCCAACTTTTCGAATAAATGCGAAACCGTTCGATTTCATTTGGATATTTTTAATTTACCCAAAACAACACATTGAGGTATATTCCATGACAGGTGTGATGCGCGCCTCGGCCGTCAGGTGTGGGCTGCTGAGGCGGCCCCGGCGGCCCCGGCCGCACCTCACGCTGCCTACCCTGCTGTTGTGAGGGGCCGCCGCTGCGAGAGGGAGAGTGGCTGGGTGAGGACGGCACGCCGTGACGAGGACAGCAGACGACAGCACGCGGCGACGGGACGCTGAGCCAGGACGTGGTCCTACGGTCACGGTCGATGGGTCGCCGGCTCCCCCCCCGGGCCGGGCCGCGGCGGGGGTGGCAGGGCCGTGCTGTGCTCGCTTTCTTGTTTTCTGCTGAGCGGGGTGCTGATTCCAGCTCCCAGACCAGGACGTGGGAATCCTTATTCCTGCCCTAGTCCAACATTTGGGCTACGGCGGCGGCGGCCGGCGGCGGTGCGGGGCCGGCCGTGTGTGGGGTCGCCGCCGGTCGCCGCCGGTCGCCGGTCCGTGCCCCGCCTGGATCACCCTGATGAAGGTCATCTCGGCCGTCATCGACACCGCGGTGAGTCGGCCTTCGGGTCACGCGGTGACCGCCGGCAGCACACCCCGATGCTGGTGCTGTCCACTTTCTCCTCCTGAGCGCCGTGGCAAAACCGGGACGAGATCCAAGGGTCGACTGTACCCGCTCGCCGAACACCGCCAATATGTTTTTATTCCACATCCGGGAAACTGCTTTGGAAATTTTTTAGAAACCTTGGAAAATGCCTGGGACATTTCTGAGGCGCTAGAAACGAGCAATCGAAAAGTATTGAATATCCGAAACCACAGGTCCCCCCTGGCTCACCCCGTGTCCAGGGCGCGGCGGGAGCGGGGTGGGCGGGTGGGCGGCCGAGGCGTGGCGTAGCCGGCCGAGCCCTCTCTGCCACGGCCCTGCCACGGCTGGCAGGGGCAGGGCCCTATTTTGTGCTGACTCCAGGAAGTGACGACGCTTCAGTTTGAGTCTCTGCGGCAGCAGGGGGCTGGGCCGCCGCCGCCGCCGCCAGCGCCCGGCAGCCGACGCAGCAGCCAGCGTGGTAGCCGGCGGGGCTGGGGCGGGGCGTGGGCTGGGCGAAGGGGTTGCCGCTGGGCTGCGCCGCCCGGCCCCCGGCGTAGAGGTAGGCCAAGGATACGGCAACAGTGCAGCGAGGACGAGTGCCGATCGAATGCTGCTGCACCGCGGAAGTGAGCGGAGCCGGCGGAGCCAGCGGAGCCAGCGGAGCGTGCCGCCTGCCGGGGTAGGCCGGCCCGCACGGCACGCGCGTGTGCCGAGGCCCGTGGCTGCCTACCTGCCCGGCGCGCCGGGGCACGGCCGCAGCCACGCCGACGATCAGGGGGTGGGGGAGAGAGGGAGAGGGAGAGGAAGAGGAGAGGGAGAGGGAGAGGGGGAGGGAGAGGGGGAGGGAGAGGGAGAGGGGGAGGGAGGGAAGGGGCGTTAAAAATCTTGATTTTGATTTCCAGTTCTGAGTCACCGGGAGGGGGAGTGCAGGCAGGGGACCGCCTGTGGGGGTCGAACCCACCAGGCCAGTGTCCGAGTCGTGGAGACTCCGAGACTGCGGCCCACCGATACGACGGTGTCCTCCCCGTGCCGCGCTGTTTCTCCGGGACGAACAGTGATTCTAGTGCACCAGATTTTTAAAAATAATTGAATATTTTTTTTAAATTCTGAAAACTTAAAAAAAAAAAACTTGGACTGTGGTTGTACCGTGACAATCCGCCGGAGCCGAGAATCCGTTCCGCGGCCGCGCGGCAGGAGCGGCGCGGGACCGGAAGTGTGCCGGAAGCGTACCGGAAGCGTGCCGGAAGCGTGCCGGAAGGTGAGCATCACGCACCGGATACACACCCTCGGCGACGCTCTCCCCGCGGCCCCACAACAACACGGCGGAGGGTGAGCGGCGGCGGTGGGGGAGAAAGGAGCGAGGCACCCCAGTGATCGCCTACCTCCGAGGTCTCCGTAATGATTCGAAAAAATTGAGCCCCCCCCCCTCCCAAAACAAAATAAAATCTTTTTAGGAAATAGAATTTAGAATTATTGGATGAGAAGACAGAGCTGAGCTCGGCAAACATTTTATGGTGGACATTTTTTAAATCACGCTCTCTCTCTCTCACGCTCTCTCTTCCTCTCTCTCATACACATATATGCGCATACGCATATCTTTTCTGCACGAAAAATTCCATTCGTGCGGACAAACCCCAAAAGCGGTACTCCAAGCCCAGCGGGAAGGCCAAGGCTTCGGCACAGCGTGTGGGTGTGGTGGAGGGGGAGAGAAGAGCAAGGGAGAAGGAGGGGAGGGGCGGGGGCGCTGCTAGACTATCACAAAGCACTCGCAAAGAGGAAGGGGGTTGGGTGGGGTGGGGGTTTCGCAATCAAGGGGCGTTAGATACGGTGAAAAATCGAAGAAGTAGGGAGTCCCAGAGCGCAGGCCAGAGCAGGCGAGGAGGGAAGGGAGTGGCGAGAGGGAGAGAGAGAGGCTCCAGGGAAGGGCGAGTGAGAGAGACGGAGAGAAGGGGAGGCCGCGCGCTGAGGGGGTGGGGGTTTTGGCTGGAGCACGGCGCGGGGCGGACGCGCGCGGGGGGGCGGGTGGAGGGGGCAGCAACTGCGGGGGTCAGCACTTCTCAACAGGCAGCGGCGGGGGATGCGGCGAGAGGCACCCTATAGCAGTATAGAACGGGGCGAGGCCGGGCGGGGCCGACGGGGGCGTTATTGGAGGTGGGGACCCCCTCCGGGGCCCCCTCCGGGGCCCCCTCCGGGACCCCGGGGGCCCCACGGACCCACAAGCCCCACGGGCCCCACGACGCCTCGGCCTGCAGCAGGTACACAGCGGACGCCGCCCCACGTAAATCGTTCGTGTCGCAAAACCTCCTCGCCGTCTCTCAGCGGGGAAGGGGAGCGGGCGCTGCGAGGGATTACAATTTCTCGCAGGCGAAAGAGAGAAAGAGAGAGAGAGAGAGAGAGCAAGAAAGAGAGAAAAACGCGCACCCTTATTCGACGCGAGGAGAGAGCAAACGGGTCGCCATTTCTCCTCGTCGCACGCAAGGAGTCGCGGTTGTTCACACCTGTGATCGTGCGGTGCTCCCCTTTGTCTCTGTCTCTCTCTCTCCCTCTCTCTTTCTCCCCCCCCCCCCCTCTCTCTCTCTCTCTCTCTCTCTCTCTCTCTCTCTCTCTCTGCGACGTGTGATTTCACTTGCTCGGCCCGCGTGGAGACCGCCTGCTTGAGGAGCCCCCCGCCCGCCCCGCCGCACTCGCTGGCGAATCTCTGCCCGGCGCCGCGGTGCCGCAGTGGGCACATGGCACACATGGAACACAAGGCACACGCGGCTCGGCCCTTCGGTCGCATTTTTATGGTTCATCCCTCAGTCCGTGCGGCGGCGGCGGCGGCGGCGGCGGCGGCAGTCCCAGGAGAGAAGGGCCGCCACTAAAAATAACGTCGCCAACGTTTTACGGCGTTTGACGCAGCAACGCGAAGACGAAACACCTGACCCTATGCCGCGGCCGCCCTCTGCCGAATCCCGAGTAGGGACATGCCCAGAGAAGAAAAAAAAAACAGACTTTTACCGCCTGGAAAAAAGATAAAATTGAGAAAAAGAATTAATTTATACTTAAAATTTGATTTGTTCAATCGGAAAAAACATGAAAATAAATTTTATAAATTTTTCAATTAAGAACCACCGGACTTGATGGTCGTGTTAGTGAATCGCACTTGATACGAGATTGGCGGGAAACTGGATGCCACCGTCGCCATTCCCCGGCCGCCGCCGCGCCGCCGCCGCAAAGTGCTGTCGGGGCGGAAAGCAACACGGGGTGGTCGCGGCGGCGGTCGCAGTGGCGGTTGCAGCGGTGGTTGCAGCGGCAGTCGCAGCGGCGCCCACTGCGCTGCAGCGTCTGCACTGCACACACGTGTCCGCGTCCGGGGAACCGGGACGCGTGCGAAAAACCGCCGCATGGAATAGAATAACGCCCTTCCGAACGCGTCCCGCGCGGCGGCCATTTTGAAAACGAAAGAAGAATTATAAAACGATGACGCGGCACAGGACAGCGGACGCGTTTAGGTCACTCTGTGAGTCGCAGCGTTGGCAGCGCGCGTGCACTAAAACTCGAAGACGGACAGGTTCAAAATGTTCAAAATAAAATTTCACTGGCAGAGGTAACTCACGCATGAAAACCATCTCAGTGTCCCAAACGTATCCCCGAAGTATATCGGGAGGCACGTGGATGCGTTTCCCAACCGGCGGTCCCATTCGACCTTGCACATGGCCGCTACATCCTCGATAATGTGAACCGGTGAACCGTTGGGTGTATGTCACTCAGAGCACGACGCTTTTCGTCAGAGCTGCACGCGCGGTGCTGGTTTTGGTTCTTTTGGTCAGACAAGACGGTTGCACTGTATAGTGTACACATGTCGGTCTCATGACGCCCTCATGATTTACAGAGGTCGGGTCATTGTGATCTGCCCCTCCCGATATAGGAAACTAGGGGGGAAAAATCGTGTATATATGTCGCTTTCGCAGAATAATTACTGGTGTTAGTCCTTCTCATCGGGACTAAGCTCAGTCAAGGGAGATGAACCCCTTCGCTATGCAAACACCAGATCCACAAGCCGGGCGCATTCTCCCACCGCCCCGCCGCCGGCTGTGCGGAAAAGAGTGCCGTGTCCGTGTATTCACCGGGATTTCTGCAAACACCCGTCGAAAAATTCCTGCCTATGTCACTTGAGGCGCGCGCCACTCTGTGAAATCTGAAAGTGTTGACCGAGGGCAGGAGCGCGAGCGCTGCGACTGCATCAGCAGCGTGGAAGCAGAATTTGACATCGTCGAGTGCATCTTGCAGGCCTCGTACGCAAGGTTAGCTACGATCGCAGCCGTCAGCGGGTCAGCATCTAGCCGTCAGCCGAGACCTTGCGGGGCCACGGGAGACGGGGCGGGGCGTCTGCCCCGCGTGAGAAAAGCGGCGACGGGAGCACTCGGCCAACGCGTCGTCTGCCGTGTTTATTTTCTCACATTATGCAATTACAGCGGAAGGAAGTCGTCCCGAAAGGGGGGTGTGCGTGCGTGGCGGTGAGTCAGAGCCGATATCACCGTTCTCACGTTCTCAGCGGATTTCTCGGCCGGAATGCGGTGGAATGCGCGTTATTTAATCGCAATATTCGCATTTCCATGCCCCCGGCAAGCGCATGGTAACAACATAACACACACATACGATGCCCTCACGTCAAAGTCCTCAATAAGTGTTCCCAGATAAGGCGCCACCCCCCCCTGGCGCGGCTTTGACCAACATCTTGTGTCCATCGTGATACGCAGAGCGGCAGGCGGGCAGGACGGGTTGCACTAGGCGCCAGGAATACCCCCCAAGGCTGGCCGACGCGGACCCGCAGCCCCGCAGCCCCGTCTGCAGACGCGCACACGACCCCGGACATTGCACAAGGCATGCATGTTCATTCGCCCTCATTATCATTGTCTCCTACACACTGAAAGAGGGCACACGTTTCTGAATGTTTGAGCAGAAATAGTTTTTAGGTTGACGACTTAATCGCCACTCACTTCTTCTCTGGCGACTTTTTCGTTTTTTCATATTTACCCAGACGATTGCCGTGGTGTGGCGAATAATGTAATGTAGTATGTAGCCCTTCCCGCGGACAGCACTGGACCGGTGTAGGTGGGCCTCTGACATTGGCCGTGGCGGGCCAACCAGGCCTATCAGCCAACGCATATGAAACATTTCCCGATCTCCGCTCGTCAGCCCCGTACTACGGTCGACGACTCCCAGCAAATTACGAAATAATTTGGAAGCAACTTAAATATTAAAAGTATATCACAGATCAGCTCAGGTTGTTATATGGCTTCATGTTAAGAGACGATTTTGTCCGTGAGCTATGGAGCCGTAGTAGACAATTTAAGACTACAGCGGCGCGATAACATAAACACGTTATTTTTCTTCATCTAAATTTTTAAATCGGAAAGCTTTTCTTGAAATTCGAGAGCCAATTTAAGAGAACTAGAATTGGTCTTTACGAAGTGCGCTTTTCGACTGGTGTGTAAGGCCAGTGGTTTCTCTGATCTGCTATAGTACTTACCGCAGAAAGTAACTTCGTGAATCCAAGGGAACTGAATGATTCTTCTAAAATTTGGGAAAATGTAACACACAAACAATGTGAAACAGCCATGACACAGAACTCTGGCCGCCATTTGCAGACGAACAATCATTGGAGGCCACTCGTACCAATCGACGAGTTGGTCCCTGACTTATCTCAGCTGACGTCACTTCCTGGTTATCTGCCTTTCCGCCGGCAACTGTTTCTTGTGCGGAACCAGCAGGGAAATTTAAAAGAGCGCCACAAAGAGTTTTTCCTAGCGTAATGGGCACCACACTGAAGGAAAAGCGTGGTGAGGCCACCGCACTCATCTAGGAGTGTGATGGGTACCACACTCTTGCTATGGTCCCTATATGAAAGCATGGAGACGCACCCAATAGTATGATACCCATCACACTTTCAGAAGAGCACACATTAAAAAGGGGCACACAGCACGGGCCAACTATTTTCCTTTCCCGCCAGTAGAGACAAAAGTCGAAATGTGCTAAAAAGAGACTGCTGCCTCCAGAGAGAATCGAACTCTCGACCCCCAGTTTACTAGACTGGTGCTCTAACCACTGAGCTATGGAGGCGGACGACTTCTTGTGGCGAGAAAGAAGTGTGTGGTTTTGTTTGCCTGGCGATGAAAAGGAGGTCGGGGCTACCGGGCCGGGCCCGTTAGGTTCGGAGCGGGGCCGGCAGCCAGGAGTGGGAGGGGGAAAGAGGGGGAGAGGTGGGGGGACGCGTGGGGACGTGGGGCAGGGAGGCGAGGTGAGCGCAGAACATTCAGAAACACGCGTCGAGTAGGTGGACGCATCGCCCGATCGCAGATTAGGAAAAGAGACCTCAGAAATACCGTTCCTTGCCCCGCTTAGATTTTTTTAAATTTTATTTCACAGGGTTTATTTTACAGGGAAATGGGCTGGCCATTACGCGAACGACAAACACCGGGCTAGCCAACGGACAGGATCTCCCCGCTCCTGAGCGGCCATTGGCTGATGGCACTCGTCAGTTTATCGATGAGTCGGCTGATACGCCCGGGGAAAACAAACCTTTCCTACAATTGTTATTTACCTCTCATTAAAAGCAGAAAAGTGCGGCGGCGCGCTCGCTTTGCACGGGTGCGGAAGGGTTGGTTTTGGCTGGCTGCACGGCTGGCTGCTCTCTCTCTCTCTCTCTCTCTCTCTCTCTCTCTCTCTCTCATTGTTTGCAGGGAAACAAGCGTGTGGAACGGGATGGGATAAAGTAAACGCCAGTAGCGAGCGTCCCAGTCCCAAATGAGCAGCCACACAGCCGCAGCGCCGCAAGTTCGTCAATTTATTGAGAACAAGAACATTTTGCAGCTGGCCGGCGCATCGCTTCTATCCATACTTCTTTTATTTCTGACCAATTTTTGACCTGTGTCGCGCCAAGCAGTGTTCTCTTGTGTGTCTTTATTAGAGGCTTATGGTTATCCACGGGCTAGGACCGCTGACTGGCGTTTCTGCGTCACACCATCCCCCTGCCCCCGCTATCCTGGTGCACAAACAACAGCCCCGTGTGCCGTGGTTCTGTGATGATCCCCTTCCCACCCCTGGCGGGGATCCGAGCAAACAACACCCGGCCCGATGCCTTGCGGTATTTGTGCGGTCCGGTCCGATTGAGGGGATGAGGAAGCATCGCATGCTAGATTTATTTTTCGCTGGAAAAATTCGGCGATGGAAAAAAATGAAACAAATTTCGAATGAGCTCGTGGTGGGTCTGACAATGTTACTTTCACATTCCCCGCGCCTATAACGATCTCGAGGTGCGCCGGCCGGCGGCGGCGGCGGCGGCGGGCCGGTCGGGCGAGCGGACGGGATAAGAAGCAGAGTGGGTCGCCGCGCGGATGATTGTGTACTGCTGAGAGACCGAAGTGCTTTCGCCGCCGCAGTCGTGGCCGAGTGGTTAAGGCGACTGACTAGAAATCAGTTTCCCTCTGGGAGCGTAGGTTCGAGTCCTACCGACTGCGTAGATTTTTTCCTCGGCGCCTGGCCTGTAACGTGTTTCTTTTATCAGTGCATACACACTAAATGCGTATGTACTATTTTCGTACATAAATATGTACATCATGTAGCTTACGTACAAATTAGTACATATTTATGCACAATTTTCACAGAATTACTGTATGTACCGTTCTATGCGTAATTATGTCCGATTTTGTACATATCCTATAATTTTTAAATCTGTACATAGTCATGTACATAAGCATTTATAGTATGTGGTAAGTGGGAGGTGCCCGTCAGCGGCTTTGTCGCTTACCGTACTTTGTGATGCCATAGTGTCATTGTTCTACCACTTTTGAAAAATCGTTATTTCTACAATATTGGTCACTGTTGAAAACAAATGTCAAATGTAAAAACTAGAATTAGGAGCAAAAAAGACTCTCCGGCCGGGAATCGAACCCGGGTCTCCCGCGTGACAGGCGGGGATACTGACCACTATACTACCGAAGATCGCTGAAGATTGACGGCAGAGCGCGTCGTAGATTATCGCCGGGGACGGTGCCGCCGCCGCGTTCCCGGTGCGAGGCCGCCTCCGAAAACAGCGGCGGGCCAACGGGCGCCGTCCCATCAGGGCCGCATCCGAAAGTGGCAGCAGCACCACGTGCTCAGGCTAAGAATAAAACGGGCGGGCGCGTGGAGGAGGACGGGAGGGGGAAGGGAGGGAGGAGAGAGGGAGGAGGAGAGAGAGACAGAAAGAATACGTTCAGCTTTTATTTGTTCAGCTTTCGACAGTGTTGCACGGGGCCGCTATAGCGAATTCCTCGTAAGTGCTCCCATTTTGCGCCCCGCCACGCCCCGCCCCGCCACGGCACGACCCTCCCGCCCACGCAGAGACAATACGGGCGTTGATTGTGAGATCCGGCGGGCGCAGCGCGCAGCATCACATGTATCCCGTCCTGGGAATAACAAAGAGAGGACCTGCACCGCACCACCGTTCCGCAGCGGCGAACACCCAACCTGACAAGGAGCTCTGTCGAGTGAATTGAGTGAATTTCGGGCTTGGTTTCTCGCAAGCAATAAATGACAACATGGGAAAAAGAAGGACGGAGTGGAGTGGCCCATGGGGGGATCGAACCCACGACCTTCGCGTTATTAGCACGACGCTCTAACCAACTGAGCTAATGGGCCAGTTGAACGCCTGGGAGAAGGTGTGGCCTTCACACATGACGGGTCCCCCACCTCTGTCCGAGGAGGTCCCCCCACCATCGCCTTGCGGAGCGGGAGTGGGAGGGCACGGGGAGGAGAGGGAGGGGGCAGCTGGGCGGGGGAGCCGTGTCGCTGCGAGGAGGTACCACCGCAACCACCGCCTAGAAGAGGATTAGCTTACTGGCGCAAAGTGCATGAAACGGGGTAAAATCAATTTCCAGTTCTTTAAAATCCGTACGCGCGCCAGAGGACGCGCTCATGACACGTTAATCCGTGTCTGTGTGCGGTTAGAGTGCGGCACGGCGCGGTGCGGTGCGGGGGTTGAGGTTGCGCGGGAGCTCGTCGAATTAATGATGTTTAACTAAGCCGCTCTCAGCCGTGGTTGCAAGTCAGCGCACACCGCACCGCACGGCGTGGGGGCGGCTGCGGAGCGCAGAGCGGGGGCGCAGGCGGGTGGCCGGGCTGCCGGGCTGGATTGATGGGGCCCGGGCACGCGGGGCCGGGGCGCCTCTCACGGCAGCAGAAGAGAGCGGCACCGCGATAGAGAGAAGAGAGATGACTCTCCTGCCGGGCTGATTGACATGTCGTCGGTGGCGGCCGAGAGAGGGGAGGCAAGGGGGAGGGAAAGTGGAGGTTCGGCGTCGTGCCGACGCGGCGGCAACGAAACGAACGTCGCTTTTAAACTGGGTGACGAGAGTTGGGGACTTCCCCGGCCACGCTTCGCTTCCCGCCCTGACTGGATGCACGGCTGCTGCCGCCGCCGCCGCTACCTCTCGGCGCACACGCTCGTGCCGCACACACGCCGCGCTCCCCATCGCATCCGCAGCATCCGCCAGCACCCGACATGCGTGAAAGGAGGGCAGAGCATAAACGCCGCTGAATGTAGTTAATTAATTAGTTCCGGTCTAAGGCGCGTTTGTAATCAGCGCTGCCAACCCCCCGACCGCTCCCGCCGCCACCCTCCCGCCCAGCCCAACCCCTACCCCCGTTACCCCTACCCTGCGCTATGCTGTGTGGGACTTACCTCGGGCTCGAAAATGTCCGTGAACTCGTATGATGATTTCAGACGGGGAAAAAAACGGGAGAAGAATGCGAACCGTTGCAGCGATTCTGAAGGGCGCCGTTGTTGTCTATAATACTAGAATAAAAACAAAGTCAGTGGGAAATTGAAACTAGAACTAACGTTATGCAGTTTGGGGTGAGGGAGGAAGTCGGTGGTGGCTGGGTCGGGTCTGTAAGAGGGATGGACTGTGGCTGGTACGGTATGATTTATACCGCCACAACTCCGGCTTGGAGGCTTGGACCGGGCCACCCCACCCCCACCCCCGCCCGCCCCCCTCCGATGTGACTGCAGTTAATTAAAGTATGATTTAGGTCCATGTCACGACGAACACTTGTAACATAAATGAGAAAGTCGGGGGGAGGGCATTGCTTTACAGAAAATAAAGTACGGCATAGGTGGATAAATTAGTACACAGATTATACATCAGAATATGTTTGACTGCGTAACAAAAAAAAATACAAAAAGATGAACGCATGCTAACAAGTTTTCAACCTTGAAATTGTTGCCTTCCTTGACTTTTCCTTTCGATACCTTACGCTGACTTTGAACGCTACATTACTGTTCTCCTGTTTCCGTTTTTATGCAGTCATGCCACTTGTCGGGTAAGATTTCTGCTGTTTCGAAAGTTAGCGCCACAGCCTCAGCAGTAGCCGGCACGTTCATTTGTTCTAGTGGTAAACATAAAAACAAAACAGCTTCTGCTGCTGAAAACTAGGTACGTGCTTTTTAGCGCCACTGGCCGATGTCGGCAAATTAACATCCTCCATATTGTTGGAACTTAATGATCTTTTGAATACCCTCTCGCATGCAGGACCAAAATGGCACTTATACTGCCCGATTCTGACAGCGAAGATGAACTTCCCCCCGGCTGGGAGGAACGCGCGACTTTGGACGGGAGTGTTTACTATGTAAAGTAAGGCATGTTTTTTCTTTGCCTTTTGACACCTTGTATGCAAGGTATCTCTGTGGCCTGAAACTCACGGTGACATTGCAATATCTTCTAGCCATTGCACCAAAGGCACGCAGTGGACTCACCCGAGAACTGGAAAGAAGAAAATTGTCTCTGGAGGTGATAACCCATCTTTACTTGAAAATCTTGGATATGTTGTAACTTTGGTTTATTGACGTTTTGATTTGTACAGAAATGCCTTTTGGTTGGGAAAAATGTGTGGATGAGGATGGAAAGGTTTATTACAAGAACAATGAAACCAACCGGGTCACGTACACGGACCCCAGGCTAGCATTTGCTATTGAAGAAAAAGAACATCCAGGTGATTTTCGGCAAAGGTTTGATGGATCAAGTACAGCTCTGCAAGTATTACATGGCCGTGATCTAAGTGGAAAAGTGGCAATTGTGACTGGTGCCAACACTGGTATTGGTATGTGCATTATAGTTCCAATCGGGTTAATTCAATGAATTTCATTGTTTTATTATTGTATCTGTTATTTAATGATACTTTGCAGGGTTTGAGACTGCGCGTTCGCTTGCACTTCATGGCTGCACTGTGATATTTGCTTGTCGTGATGCTTCCAAGGCAGAAGAGGCCATGGCTCAAGTCCGCAGTGAGCGTTCAAATTTGAATTGCGAGTTCATTCCTCTAGACTTACAGTCTCTTCAGTCAGTGAAAGATTTTGTAACAACTTTTCAGCAAAGATTTAGGTTTGTACAATTGATTTTGTGGTACTAAGCAGTTAATACCTCTTTTTGGCTTCTCTTAGCATGTCATTTTCTTTTCTTTTTTTCATGTGCAGTAAGCTAGACATGCTCATACTAAATGCTGGTGTGTTTAGCGTGCCGTTCTCATTGACAGGAGATGGCTTTGAATCTGCCTTCCAAGTGAACCACTTGAGCCAATTCTACCTTACTTTGCTTCTGAAACCCCAATTACTGGAAGGCAAAACAGCAAGAGTTATTGTGGTTTCCTCTGAAAACCACAGGTTGGGGTCTTTGAAATAATGGTTTGTCATAATAGAAAATAGGATTCTCTATTTTCTATCATCTTGATTTTATCCTCCCAGGTTCTCAAACTTGGATCTGAATTCATTATCTGAACTTAACTTGTCTCCGAAAGTCGGTGGTGGATATCGAGGAATGATGACATATAACAACACAAAGCTGTGCAATGTACTTTTTGCTAAAGAGTTGGCGGAGCGATGGTATGATGATAGCATTCAGGTGTTTTCCCTCCATCCAGGTAACATGATATCCACTGATATTGCCCGACATTGGTGGGTGTACAGGCTTGCATTTGCTTTGGTGAGACCCTTCACGAAATCCCTTGTAAGTATTCATTTTGGATTCAATTTCAATGTGCATTTTGAGGACTTTGCTCCTGGCATCATTCCTGTTTCGCAGCAACAAGGAGCAAGCACAACAGTGTATGCTGCCACTGCCCATGAACTCTCAGACTGCACTGGCCTCTACTTCAACAATTGTTGCCGTTGTGCTCCCAGTAAAAGTAGCCAAGACCCACAGATGGCCAAGCTTTTATGGGATATCAGCACTGACATGGTGAAAAGTGTGATGGGTGAAGGGGCACTGCCAAAGTAAACAATGTCTTCATATTTTTTTTATAAAATTTATTTTATAAAACACAGTACTATGTCAACACATTAACAAAGGTGGATGTTTTAATAAATAAATCCATAACAGCATTGTTTTGTACTTGACTTAATGAAAAGTGTCTTTACAGAACATTTAATACATGAAAGTTACCTTCCATGGAGCAAGCAGTTAAAGGACTAGTGAGAAACAAAAATACTGTATATGAGAGATGAAATTCTTTATACAAGTAAACCTACAATATGTTCCCACAACACTGCGGGATTACAAAATCTTACACATCCTTCTTATTTCCAAATAAGGGGGCAAAGTAACTGAAATGCTCAGGTCTCACACACAGAAAATTCACCGGGAGTATGGCATTCGCCAGTAGTTTAACAGGTGGTTTCGAAATACACTTCACCACTGGGATAAAAAGCTATCCTCCAGTGTAGCATAAACCTTGGTGTCCACTCCCAACCTAGAAAAAAGGAAAAAATTGAGGAGTTCTTAAATGGTTCACCGTATCACTAAATCATCACTAAAAAAAAAAAAAAAATACAGCCCGGATACTTACTCCTTGAATTCGGAGGCAACTTCAGCAGCCTTGGAAGTGTGAACAACCACAGTCAGACGGCTGTTCTCTGATTTGAAGAGGGGTGGAACATACTTGGGAGCTACTCGGGCCATATCATCAGCTGTGACTGAGGCAATATGTTTTACCAAATTGCTGTAAATGCAGTAAGGCAAACAAAAAAGTTAACAAATGTTCAGCATATGCTCATAGGTTTCATAGAAATCGTTATAAAATTTGAACTGTACCTGTTGTAATGCTGATCCACACCCTTGAAATACCACAAAATTGACTGTCCAACTAACTGTCCAACACTCCGCTCCTGGTGTATAATCTCAAAAATCAGGGAACTCCGTGCCGACTCTAACAGTGTTTCATCAAAAGAGCTAGCATCCTTCAAATGTCCTTCCTACGAAAAAGTTAAAAAATAAATGGAGAAATATTTCCAAGGGCTACCGGGCAACCAGAAGAGCATTCACACTAACCAAGATGCTTCGGGCCTCTTTGTAAGCAGCAACAACATTTGTGGCTCTATACAACACCAGATACAACAGACCCTCATGGGTAGTTGGAAAAACACTATAACTGTAGGACAAGCCCTGACCTCTGATTTGCTTCCACATAGGTCCCTGTTTAAAGAAGATAAAAAACAATTTTAACTTCCTGCTCACTTATAAAATTTAAATGGCATAAAACCTTTAAGTCTTGCCTCAAGTTGAGAGAGATACTGCAAGTAAACCAAGAGAGGTGCAAGATCTTCATCTAATGGACTTTTGATGCAAGGTATACTCTGAATCAAAAACGCTGACTCGATGCATCCCATGCCAACAGCACAGCTTGGGTTGGGTGACTCAGATGGGGGGCACACCAATTTCCAGTCAGGAGTTACATTCAATCTAAAGAAAGGCATCAAGTATTAGGGGTAGCTACCACAGTACATGGCTTCCTCACTAGTTCAAATTTTTTAAGAGCAACCTACTTTTTTGAGGCTGTATCAACATTGTTTGGTAGGAGCCCGGACAGGATATCCACCAAACTATCAGGCTTCACACTGGTTGGCAGATCATTTAAATTGGAGGCCATATGCAAGACTATGTTACTCGGAGATGTAATGATCTGACGGACTTTCTCCAGGTCAGCTACAACAGCTTTAGCATCTTCAGGATTTCCAAGCTTTTCAATCAGAGTAGTTAGGAATTTCTGTTGCCTGAGTAGACTTGCAGCATAATGATTGCTCTCTGCAAGAATTCAATTGGTTTAGATCATTGAATAGTGGAACATATGCAAGCAAATCAAAAGATTTTCCAGAACAAACCTTTGGCAAAACGAATTCCTTTCATGAGAGCAGACACTATTTTTGAGCCATTTCTTTTTAGACGAGCTACATCATTCACCAGCTTTGTGGCAATAGTCTTGATGCGGTCTGCATCAAGGACTGTTTTGTACAAAAGTTTGTTGATCCATTGAATTCCCTTCTTGAATTTTGCTGGTTCACACTACAGAAAACAAATCTCTTAAAAAATCAATTTTTGAAGCATTTTAGACAACAGTTAAACAAAAATTAAAAATAACCTGAATTGAAATGTATGCCGTGGAACTGAAGGACCCACAGATGAAACGTGATCCACCAGAAACACCAATAGCTGAGCAGGATGATACTGTGTCTCTTTCAAGCTCTGCCACAACATCCTCATATGATATTAATTTTCCATCTTCATTAATTGGCAGTTCCAGAAAGGCTTCGATTAAAAGGGATAGGTATGGTCGTAGCTCAGTGGATAGGCTGTTTGTGTCCATCAACAGATACAACTGAAACATGAAAATGATCATCAGTCTTGGGTAGTAGTAAGTAGTAGGCAAGAGAGACTCATTACTGAGGAATCCTAGACATACATAGACAAAGTTGGTGTGCACATGATCCACCTGAGTGTAAATTGGTACTTTGTCAAGAGGCAAATTTGAATGCTGTTGAATGGAATCACTGGAGAAGCGCTCAATTGGATGGAAGTTAATGGATGACGCATCAGGAATGGCAACACTTCTTAACATGGCATCAGGCGGAGGAAGCTGTACATGAAATAAAAATGAGCACAGAGACACAGTGCAAAATCAACATTAATTGCAAACTAGGAAAATTACCTCATTATGAGCAATAGCCTCCTCCAACTCTTTCTCAAACTTCTTCAGCCCATCTGGACCAAGGTCTTGTCTTTGCTTCTCAATACGTTTCTCCTCATCATCCGACAAACGTTGGCGCTCAGCTTGGCTAGGCCTACCCCTGATGGTGGCACAATTATTTTTCAAAAGGTACTGGTTTAGTAAATTGATCCAGTATGACTCGGGTTCAGCAACAAGTTTATCCAGGATTTCTAGGATATTGAGCCTTTGGTGCAGCTGAAAGGAAGCACATGACAAAATTTTTGAAATGTTCACTCCTAAAAGCCAATACATTAACAATTTTAAAACTTACATCCTCCTTGTTTGTACCATAGAGCATGTCTGCAATGACCATGAATGCCACAGCATCATGGGGGTTGGTTTCCAAGTGGCTTAGTGTTTCTTGGCGATGCCTGTTTATCACAGTTTCCATCCTGCTCATTTCGATTCGTTCCTCCTTATCTACAAATTTCTTCAACCTGGCATCCAATTTGGATTTGATAACATCCAGCTTGTCCACAGGAACATTTGAGAAAATCATATATATCATAGCCTCTTTGTTCTCAGCCAACGAAAACGAAACCTAAACAAAGCAGACATGTTATGACAGAATTTATGAGATTTAAGAGAAGGGGTATTGGAAATTTACTTACATTACTTGCACAAGGATCATCATTTTCTACAAATTCTTGTTGAAGAGGACTGGCTGATGTGTCACACAGGTACTTAAGGAGGAGACAACATGCTGTTATTCTACAACAAAAAATTTGCAATTGTTAGAAATCAAAACAAAAAAAATAAAAAAAAAAACAATTTTATGATTTTAAGAAACTCGTTCAGCACAAACCCATATAAATCCGTAACAGCAGATGGACCTCTCCATCCAACAAACACCATTCCGTTATCCTCTTCATCACAGGGATAGGGAACTTCCTTGTCAACAGAGGATGGGAATGGTGGGATAGGGTTTAGCCATGGCTTCTCAAAAGCACCACGATCCCCCTAAAGCGAACAAACATAGCAATGGTTATGTCGGTGCAGTACTGTGAAATGTTATGATAAATGTAGCAAACAAACACGAACCTTTGAAACAATTTTGCTTTCAATGGGCGCGAGAGCAGCAAAGACATCTTCAGGCTTTACTTGGCCGGCAATGATCAGAGTCAAATTTTCAGGGCGATAGTATTTCTTGTGATAATCACGTACCTTAGCAAATGGCAAGAGCAAAACCATACAGTCCTTCACTCAATTCAGAACAAGGAGACATGAGTGAGGAAGAGACAGTTACCAACCTTTACATTACTACAACTTTCTCTCAAATTCTTCATTATACCACCTTCATCATACCTGTACCCACATGGCTCAGGATACATAGCCCTCTTCATTTCAGTGTAAGTCAGAGATTCACCAGAATTTTCACGCCCTTGCATTTCACAATAAACAACACCAGCATCTTCACCTTTCCCTGTTATATGATGAACTTCAGTGACAAATCCAGAATCCTATAGCGTGATTTTAAAAAAATTGAATTACTTTTTCCTAACAAACAGTAGCACTCACAACATAATGCATTATATTGTAACTTACATTTAGCAAAGGATATAAAATGTGATCCACGTAAATAGGCATCAAAGTTAAAAATCCTTCACTTCCTGCAGTCATCATGGTATAACAAGTATGGTCCGTGTCTGAAATAGGAGCACTTGAGTGACTATCCCCGTGCGATTTGACCCACCTGTACAGTTAATACGATAAGTCTAAAAATAATGCTAAATACCTGTCCAAGCGTTGGTCCCTGACGCCAGACAGCGGTTAGCCAGGAGATCAAGTACCCCCTTGTAGGGATACTGCTCGCTGCCGAGGAAAACAAGGTGCTCCAATGTGTGGGGCAAACCATCATCATCAGTTGCCTCTGTCGCTGTAAATAATGACATAAAATGTTTAAGTCATGTGCCAAATCCCTCCCGTTCTTTCAAACAGTGGCTAGACACACGATCGACAAATTGAAAATAAATTGAACCACGTTTGACACTGTCAAGCAGCCCCAAGGTTCATTAACTGAAATTCAGTTGACATCTCACTCAGCTAACTGCCACGACAAAGGAAGACAGCCCCTTCATAACCAGGCGAGAGAAACAATCCCACGTCCTGGTGACATCAACAAAGAGCCGGTAGCGGCTCTCAAAAGGAACCGTGCCGGCTCCTGCACCCACCACACTCCCCCTCTCCACGGCTGGGGAGCACGGGCCAGGGAAGGGCGCGGGCATTTAGCCGTCACGCAAGAGGGCAAATTAAAATACGTTTGGACACAGCTGTACTTACCTACGGTGAAATAACCCTTCACGACGGGGCCCTCGACGCTGGCGATGACCACAGTCAACCCTGTGCGTGGGGAACGGTACTTGCTCACCGGAATGAGATTGTTGCACTTCAGAGAGCACAACAGTTCGAAATTATTTTCAACCGGTTGAATAGAGGAGCTGTCAAGAGGCGCCATTTCGACCATAAAACGACGGAAGCTGGTGGACAACGGTCGCCAAATTGCACTTGCCGACTCACACAACAGACACACTGACAAAGGAAAAGGGTGTGGGGAGGGGTGGAAGGGAGGGGTGAAGCGGGGGTGGAGTTGCGCCTCCACGTAGTATGACAAATTTTTCAGGAGAGGAAAATATACTCGCATTACGAGATTCCGACCAAGTCTCAAGATTAATCTCGTCTTGCCTGGGTACTCTTGCAATGAATGTTAAAGAAGGCTTGTACATCTAATATGAATGAGCCCTGCCGTTTTCTTACTCTCGTTGAGTACTCGGTTACATTACTGTTGGTACGACTGCTGGGATCGTGTTTATGAAGAACTGTCCTAACCGACAATTTGAGGCGGGAAATTCATCCGCTTTTAATTTATGGATTACGAAAATTGGATGATAGCGAGCATGACCCGTGGCTTCCTTGCGCATATCTGTTATCAAACCCACCCCACCCCACCCCACCCCTTTTTTAAATAAAAAATCTTGTGTTGTCAACTTCTCTATTGTTTCCATGTGTGACATTGAAGAACTCATTGCATGTCTGTTGTATTCGTTCTACCACTATTTGTAGTATCAAACGGCCAGGGAAATAAGGTTGAAGAAGAACCAAAGCATTTCCTGAAACTTAATTTAATTACAAATGCTTGGAATCTATTTTACATGTTCAACACAGAAATTGCTACTTGAAATTAATAAAATCAGCAATCACGTAATCACATAAGTTCCTACTGTGTGAACAATTAACAGAATTGCAACACACAACCCCTAAACACAAATGCTGGAATAAACAGTAATAGTTTTTAAAGCAATGTGACACTGGTGTACATTTTAGTCTTCAAAAATAAAAATTAACATTACGCATAATTGCTAAAGTTCACACTTGCTCACATCAAAGAACATTCAACACACAACAACAGTAAGGTACGACAAATCACATACCTTGGGCACCAATGTCATCGGCATCAATGCCCAACATGGCCATGTCATCTGCACTCAGATCAAGCTTTGAGCTCTTGACAGGCGTGGTAGGAGGACGTGGGCCCATGGGCATTCCCATAGGGGGAGGACCCATGCCCATGCCCATGGGAGGAGGACCCATAGGCATACCCATAGGGGGAGGGCCCATGGGACCCATGGGCGGGCAACCCATCCTTGGACCACCCATGGGGCCCATCGGCCCCATGGGACCCATGCCCGGAGGGTACATCGGTTGGGTGGACATGTCAGGGTAGGTCCCCGGGGGACCGTCGTACATGGCCATGGCCATACCCGGGGGCTGCAAGGCGCCGTCCATGCCCATTCCCATGGCAGCCATCGGAGCCGGGGCACCGTTCTGGGCAGAGCCGTCCATGGGCACGCCCATGGGAGGAGGCGGCATGGATCCCATCATTGGCGGGACGGCAGGGGCGGCACCGGCCAACATGCTAGGGGGAGGGTTGCTCAAGTTCGGCATGGTAGCTAAAATGTTAGGAGGGGGGTTTTTGACATCAGGCAGATTTGACACATCAGTGTCTGATTTGGGTTCGGGAGGAGGCTTAGAAGGATCAGGGAAAATAATATCCAAAGCATCTTGAAAATCTTTAGCAAGTCCAGGTCCAGATTCCGCCTCCTCCTCTAGCTCCATAGGCACAGCGTCATCCGAGGTGGCTACGGGTGCTGACTGCACTTTCTCCATGAACTGGATTTGCTCGGATAGCTTTTTAAGTTGCATCTTCATATCTGAATCTTTGTTATTTTTCATTAAATTATCTATCGACACTGAAGGTGTTTTAGACAATATTAACGTAGACTTAGGCATAGATGAAACACCTGTCACTGTTGCGACGGTACTTGTTGGAGACTCTACTGTTTTTGCAGTTCCATCTAAAAGTCTGGCTTTATATTCCATAATACTTGCATTAATTTGAGCCGCACTAGGCGCTTGGATTCTATCCTTCAGTGCACTCCCGTCAAGCGCAGAGGCCGCGGTGGGAGGGGTCGACTCGTTCGCCCCCGGAGACGTGTGCGGCGGAGAGCCGTCGTCCTTGGACTCGTTACCCTTCTTGGAGAAGTTCTTGAACACGGGCATCCGGCCGATGAAGGGCAGCTTGGACTTGATGGTCATGACGGGCTGCTGCTTCCCCCTGGTGCCGCCGCTCTGCTTCTCGAAGCTGGTCTCCTCGTCCTCCTCCCGCCGCTCCGGTGGGTGCCTGCGACCGTCCTCGTCCCTCTCCCGATCCCTGTCCCTCTCCCTGCCCCGGTCCCGATCCCGGTCCCTCTCCCGGTGCTGCTCGCGGTCCCTCTCCCGATGCCGGTCCCGGTCGCCGTCCCGGTCGCCGCGATCCCGCTCCCGCTCCCGGTGGCGGTCCCGCTCGCCGTCGCGCTCGCCGCGGTCCCTGCCTTTGCCGTCACTCATCCGCCGGTGGGGAGGGGGGCTCTCCCTCATGGTGCCGGGGGTGGCCGACGACTCCCACCTCGTCTCCTCGTTGCCGCCGCGGGACCTTCTGTTCCTGGGCGGAGTCAAGTCCCGGGTGAACTTGTTCCGACCGTACTGCGGCTCGGGGAAGAACTTCCTATCCTTGTGAGGTTTGTCCTTATCCTTGTCCTTTTCCTTCGGGTCCCTTTCAGCCCCCCGGTCCTTGTGGTTGTCCTCATTCTTGCGCTTAACACGGTCCTTCAGATTGGTGAGAAGTTGACTTTCAGATTCTTCAACTGGGAGCCATTCTCTCATCATCCTGTCGTCAGGAGCGTTGCCATGCCTGTTTCCAGATCGTGTAGGACTGGCACCATTCTTGCGATCTGGGGAGTCCCACTTGCTCTTCAATTGGACAGTAGGTGCAGACATGGGTTGATCTATCGAATCCGATTTCTGAAAAATAAACACATGTCAGATATTTGAGCAAAATGAGCACACATTATGTGTATTAGTTTGTTGGGTAGTGTACCTCAAGTCGGGATTCCTTATTTCTCATAGCAACTCTAATGCTCTTGGATTTGTCAGTTTCGGATTCTACTTCATGGCCCTCTCTTTCCCTGCCACGGTTTCGAGCTGGGTCCTTCTCTCTGGCTCTCTCTTTATCACGCATGCGAGCTCTTTCCTTGTCATTCTCAACTCTAACACGCTCCTTGACCCATCCACCAGTGGCTTCAATATCTTGATTACGATCTGCAGACCCTGAGCTAGATTCACTAGAGGAGCGACCACGTTTCTTCATTTTATATTCAGATTTCTCATATCTTTCCGCACGAGACTGGCGTTCTTTCCCCGATGACTCCACAAGGTCTGGCTTCTCTTTCTTCACAGGCTGTAAATGGAAGAAGTAATGACAGTCACCGTTTGATCTCACATGACATAACCCTTCTCCCACAATGAAACTCACCAGATGCCCTTCCAGTTTCTTCTCATCTTTGACATCGGCAAGACGCTCATATGCCTGCTCGCGCTCAGCTAGCCAATTTGATTCCCACCCTTCATTCTCTTTTATAAAGCTCTGACGGAAAGAAAATAATTGAAATTTGTAAAGCAATGGAGAAAAATTTATGATGTTAAAATTTTAGTGGGACAACTTACATGATATTTAATGGCATGCAGTTTGGATTTCAGGTGAATAGAAGCGCAGTGCAAATCCCCCATCCAGACGGCACACAACTTGCAGTACCAGGCAGGGGCAGAGATGAAAAACTGCAGCCCTATAATCAGACCAAAACCAACAATGTCATTAATCGTTCAGCAGGTACTCTCGACACAAGAACACCAAAAAGACCAAGGTAACAAACAGCATGAGCAGAAAGTAGAATTAAAAGAACATGCTTTCTAAATGATAAAAAACATTTATTTCAATATAGTACAACATACAGGTACAAGAGAGAAAACCATGAAGGTGACAAGTGCCAAAAGAATTTACAATTGAATGTACAGACAGGATTTGGTAACAATTGACATTACCAATACAATGTACAAGTAGGACACAGTGAGACGTTGGGTTTCATATTAAAACAACAATTCTTCCGTGAAGTAGAGTTGAGAGGGACTAGATTTCTTTCAGCCCTAAATTGATTACAGCAGTCACCCGCCATTTCAGATAATATTGCACAAAGCAGTTCTTGAGTCCTGGCCAGTAAGTTAACAGCATTTTGGAACAACTGAATTGATACGTTTCCCTTACCTGGTGTACTGATGTAGAACAGTAACAAAATGCAACATTTTGAAATAATAGACTTACTTACATATCATTAAAATGTCTTTCACATCCAAATGTGATGTAGGTCTTCTTCTCAATCTTCTTAGACATGCTGAAAACAACTACATCACCTACAGTACAAAAAATTTGTATATGGTACCATACCTTTAATTGGGGTCCTCTTGGTTGGAGCACCAGGAACTTGTGGTACCTCCTCAGCTGGGTGGTCCTTATGCCACGGCATATCAACAAGTTTCCGGGCCTTCAAGAGTAACGAGAAGAAAAAATTACAGTAAAGAAGAAAAGATTAAGAGAAAGTTACAATAATTAAAATAAAACCTCTTACAGTTATTAGATCCTTGTGCTCTGCACTGTGCAAATGATGCAAATACTCCTTAGCAGTACGAGGGAAGGTATTGCAAACTCTACACCAGTGGTTTTCAGGATCAAAGTGAATATAATTGTACTTTTGGAAATCTTCTTCAGGAGTTGAGTTCTCTGGTTTTTCATTACGAGCAGTGACGTCTTCAACAGAAGAATCACTAGAAGATGCAGACCTGGATCGTCCTTTCCCACTAGACCTCGAATGTGAGCGGATGTCTTCCACTTTTTTCTTGTTGGTCTAAAGGGGCAACAAGGATATTAGAAACATACTCTATCCAGCACAATTCAGGATTACACAGGGTACTTGTTTTTAACTTTACCTTTTCGACTTCAATCTCAACCATTTTTTGGGCTAGCTCTTTGTTATCACCAATGATGCCAGTCAACATGTCAATAACATTGTTAATAGCCTTCAGTTTGTTCTGAATCTCCACCTGCAAACCATACCAACATGGCACCTCAAATACCCAAGGGACAGCAAAATTTATCAATTTCACTGAAGGATGTACATACTTGAAGCTTATGATTCTCTTGGAGGATTCTTTCATTGTCCCGTGAATTCTCAGCAGAAAGCTCCTCTTCCTGCCCTCGAAGTAAGCCCAATTCACGCTCGAAGACTTTTGATTTTCTGATATATTCATCACGTTGAGTCACCAGATTCTGCTTCTGTGTGCGGAGCTCACGTTCTATTGCTGTAAAACAGTTAAAATGTGTAAAAATTAAAAAAAAATAGAGGAAACAATTTTGTAACAAGGAATTGGCAGATTTTTCATCTAGTTGACAAAGTCTAATAAGCACAAGAACCTTCTTTCTTGTTTGAGTCCTCAGCGGTTCCTGGAGGTGGAGGTACGCTGACGTCGTGTGATGGCTGGGGTACAGGGACAGGTACTGGTACTGGTGTGGGAACCGCAGACGCATTGTTATGCTTCATGTCTACAAAAATGTCAAAAAATGAACATCAAATGCAAGTACAGTACATAGCAACTCATTCCCCTGTCCATTCAGAGTTCATTCTGATCCTATACTGAGGTACAACTGAGACACAGCCAGGAGCTTTCTAAATGCATAATAACAGATCATGTTGAATGCATGATAAAATATTCAATAAAACATACCTGACATGTGAAGAGTATAGTCAGGGGCAGACCAAGACATGGATACTGGAGCAGATGCCTGCGGAGCAACATATTCCTGAAAAAGAAATTTTTCAAACCACTCACATTTGCAATACATCTTCACAATTGATAAAATATCCATACAGTGTGATCAAGAAAATTAATAACAGACATTAATGCAGAATGGAGCCACAGAACAGAATGAATACTGAATCTGCACCACCATGTTGAGAGCGGGTAACAGAAGTATTGGACATGGCATCACACCTTCATTAGGTACATATTCAATCTGTAGATATAGTGGGTCATTCCACTAAGCGCTAAGATGAAGGTATCAGCCACACTTAAGGAAAACCAGTAACCTATTAAGTCCAACAAAATAAATTTTACACAAACCTTGTTCTTGGTTTCAGACAGGATAATCATGGAAACCAACTCACCTTGGCAACACAAATTAAGAAAATGAAGAAAGCTTGCCTTGTAGGTAGGACATTTATTTTTTTGAAAGTGAGCCAGCACCCATGTATGTAACCAAGAGTTGCTGAGTTCAGTTAGGCTACTGCCAATTACCACAATTAATTGATTTTGTCACACACCTAATAATTAAGTCCAGTTACCTATATACATAGAAGCCCATTTACTAAATAGTACATGTGGGAAAATTTTCTAGAATCCGTTTTAGTTTTCTTTCCCAAATAATTTGCACACATCGCCAGAGTAGAATGTGCTGGGAATCTTGAAGGTGATAATTGCAGCTGAGGACCGTGTTGGCAAACATTATGATGAAGCTGTTCATTTCAAAAAGCAACGTACTTACGAGGGGTTACCTTACTACCTAATCTGAGTCGACGGTATACTGACTCATAGTTACTTCAGATAATGCTGAAAGGGTCTACATCCCTTGAAGCACAACTTGGAGTAGCAGGAATATAAAAGTTTTCTTCGATTTGTGTTGTTGGCAAGGAGTAGCATTTTAACATATGAACAGTGTGCACTGTGCCAGTCAGTGAAATGGTGGTTCATGGTCAACCAGTTGCCTTATAAGTCCAAAACTTAAGTGTGGCATTGGAGCTCATTTAGTGTCCTTGGTTCATATGGCAGTTGTGTAGCGCCAAAAATTACCAATACGAGATTGAATGTTTCTTACCGGAACTCCTGGTGGATACAGAGAAGGCGGAGGTTGATGATGCTGGTAATAGCTGTCATATCCTGGATAACCGGGAGGTGGCCCTGGCGGATGTCCTTGTGGGGGAGGTACTGCAGGAGGTGGAATAGAGGTATTTTGGAATGGAGCAGCATACTGTGGGCGAACAACAGGTGAATCCACTCCCGGGGGCTGGGGTCCTCGAAATGGATCCTAGAAGCAGCCAACAGTCAGACCTACAGTCAAACTTGTTCCACTTTAAAAATAATAATTTTTTAAAAATAAATTTGAGACTGTACCTGGGGCATGTAGCCAGTTGACATATGTTGTTGTCTATTAGGAGGGGACTTGCTACGTGACACACTCACATTGCGCCCACGATTCCTGTGGGGAAACCAAATATAACACTCAATGCTGTTCAAGAAAAGAGTTCTGACTAAGCTTACCTAAGATCAGTAAATGGAAATAAAGAAATACCTTGAGGTACTTCTACTAAAATTTCTTCTGTCACGGGGAGAATCACTCGGGGATCTAGATCGTGATCTTGATGCAGACCGAGAGCGCACCCTCTTGCGCTGTGGAGAATGGGACCTTGACCTCCTCCCTGGAGGACTTCGAAATCTACGATCACGTCCACCTTGGTTTCCCCAGTTAGAGCGATCACCTCTCTGAAATCGGCCCCTGAGAAAGATAAGATGAATAAGAGGCATGTCGATAAAATGAGTGGAAAAGGGCTAGATAAGAAATCACACCTGGAGGGGCTGCCTGGACTTGTTCTTTCAGCATTCCACCTGCCTCTGCCACGTTGACCCTCTCTATCCCTTGGAAACCGTCCCCTCTCCATATTTTGTCTTTTATCCCAGTTTCTGCAATTATCACTGGGCCCTTCCTCCCGGTCACGGTTGCCTTTCCGGCCACGACTTTGGTCTTGATCAGCAGGGGAGTCAGCTTCACTATTTCTTCTTACTTCAAAATTGTCATTTCCATTGTTTATTTTAGTGAAGCTTCTTCTGAATTGTTTATCTTCATTTTTGGATCCCCTCACAATATCCTTTGAATCTGTTAAGGAGAAACAAAATGTTAGAAGGACAATAGGTAAACACTGACAACTGAAATAAACATTCATAGTTTCGTTGGCACAGCAATATAAAAGCCATGCTCCATCAAAAGGATAGTGGAAATGTTACAATATTAATAATAATAAAACAATAAATATTGTGAGGTGTCACTTAAAATAAACAAGGTAATCAATTCAAACCAATGAAAAAGATGGGAGCAAACTGATAAATTTTCCCACCTCACTCACGGTGTACAGTTGTAAACAAACCAGAAAACTTGTAAATGAGGGAAATGAAACCTGGCAGCTTCAACTCGGATACAGAAAAAGTAACACCATCAGACCCTGACACTCACACACAAAGAATCATTGACCCATGTGGTTGGATCTGATTAATGCAACCTGTATGAATCAGGGCAAGACTTGAGAGCAACAGTGAGGAGCAGCCCGGCAAAAGGGACCAGCGAAGTACCAGCCTCAAACGAAGCAAAGCAAACATTACCGACCAGATTATGCGGGGGTTGACTGGTATCAAAATTAATGCGGCCCGCGAGGGAGACAGAGGTTCCAGACACAGGCGCAGGAAAAAAAAAAACAAGGTTTCATACCTTTACCACAAAGCCAAATCAAAATAGGACTAGAAGTAAGCAAGAAACCGACACACATGAAGGCAGGCAAAGCAAGAAAAGTGTTGAAAGCGAGTGGAAGATCTTCCGACCGAAGCAAGCCAAAAGCTATAAATTCTTAACCACACTTTTGTTCTTTCGAAAGCAGGCGCAAACACAAACGAAGTAAATATGTTGGAGTGGGCGCAGTGAATTTTACTCCTAACCAAGCCTCAGAGATCGCGCTCTGATTACATATACTAGAGCAGAATGCAGCAAAATTTTAAAAAACGGGACATGAAGTCGGTACTCACTGCTAGGCTCCGGTATGAGCTGAAACAGCCGAAGCCGACCCGAAAGCGTTTAGAACCGCAAGCCTAATACCGCTGACAGTTCGTCATGAAAAGGGTCACTATGCAGAATTCGGTGATATTCCAGGGAACGACCGGCAAACTCGACAATCCGTGACGAAAACTCGACTTCTCTTCACCACACAGACGCTGCGAACACGCCGATCCCAGCAAAAGTTAACTCCCGCACCGCCATTTACAGCCCTCAACATTCACCGAAAGCAACACTAGCGCCACCGGAAACGCTACAACCTCGGTACAACGTAGTTCATGCTTCTTCCATGCTGTTCCGGTAAACTAAATGCTAAACTTCTGGCGCGAAATGTTCGTTGCTTTTGGCAAAATTCGTAGGCTTTGCTCCACCATATCTAGAAACTAAGCATTCATCCTTCACTTAATTCCATAACTGCATAACAATCTGGCGGACTCGTGGGGAAGGCCACATCACGTTTATAGCAGCGAGGGCTTGAACTAGTTCACATTTTGTGTAAGGGTTCCTCTTACTCTACTTTTAATATTCTACTTTAAATTTTGGAAGCCGTGCTTTCTTAATTTCTTGTCCCTTCGCTTAAGCATGCAACTACTTTCAACCGCGCCGTATCATTAGTGCTTTATTTACAGTCTCCAGCAGACGACACAACGTCTATCTGCAAATACACACACTTTCCTCTCAGCACAGCTCCACGGTTTCTGCTGTAGAGGAGAGCAAGCATGTATCGGTACCTGTAGGTTATTTATCGGTTTATAAAATACTTCAAACGTACTAGTAGTTACACTGCGCATTTAAAATGCTCAGGACATTCAAATTGGACAAGCCCTTGTGGGCTCTTTCAAAATTCAAGAAGAACGTCAAGGGGGTAAGGGCGTTTGCCGATTGTCTAGTAAAGGTTATTTTGGACAGGAACTCTTTCCCATGTGATTAAATATCATTGTTTGTCGTAGGTACCATCATCATGTATGTCAAATGGAGCCAAATTTGCCAAACATTCATCATTAGACAAAATTCGGAATATAGGAATATCGGCCCACATCGACTCAGGAAAAACAACTCTTACAGAGCGAATTCTCTTTTACACCGGCCGTATTTCTCAAATGCATGAGGTAAGTACTCCTCTTTAACCTTCATTGGCTTGCTGTTTAATGTATTAATTACCATACAATCTTATTTTCTAGGTGAAAGGCAAAGATAATGTTGGAGCTGTTATGGATTCAATGGAATTAGAGCGACAGAGAGGTATCACAATTCAGTCTGCTGCTACCTACACAATGTGGAAGGACTATAACATAAACATCATTGATACTCCTGGTATGAATAAAATCGTAATAGTTGAAATGTGTTTTTCAAAATTCAAATTATTCTAGTTTTAAAAACTTTACTATTTATTTCTTAATTTTCTTTATTTGAACAGGTCATGTGGACTTCACTGTTGAGGTAGAAAGAGCTCTGAGAGTACTTGATGGTGCCATATTGGTGCTGTGTGCTGTTGGAGGTGTTCAGAGCCAAACCCTTACCGTTAACCGACAGATGAAACGATATAATGTTCCCTGTCTTGGTTTCATTAATAAGCTAGATCGAATGGGAGCGGATCCTTTGCATGTATTGAACCAAATGAGGTATGCATTTTTGTGCAACCCATAGGTTTTCACACATTTTTCTAGTGATGATAACAATTTTATCTACATGTTTTATCATGTTTATAGGAGCAAACTACAACATAATGCCGCATTTCTACAGTTACCTATTGGCTCAGAAGGGGAGACAAAGGGAATCATAGATCTCATTACCCAAAAAGCTCTTTATTTTGAGGGCCAATATGGGTAAGTGTAAGCTCCATCAGCAACACCCATATACATTGTCTCAGATTTGTTATAACAAATATTCTTTTTCAAAATCTCATCTGTAGGGAAAATATAAGACAAGATGAAATTCCCAGTGATCTTCGCACCCTTTCAGATGATTACAGACAGGAATTGATAGAGCACGTCTCGAATGTTGATGAGACACTTGGAGAGATGTTTCTTGGTATGTGGTTAATTTCCTAGCAATTCTTCCAATATCCTCCCTTGGTGCCCCTAAAAACTTGTTTCTGATCTTTCTTTTCTTTTGTGTGTGTTTGTTTAACAGAAGAGAAAGTGCCAACAGAAGATCAAATTAAACAAGCTATACGGCGGTCGTGCTTAAAGAGGGTATTTACCCCTGTTTTAGTAGGCACTGCTCTGAAAAATAAGGGTGTGCAACCTCTTCTTGATGCCGTGCTTGATTATCTACCACATCCGGGAGAAGTGGAAAATATTGCTTTTGAAGAAAAAGATCCGTAGGTTTTTATTCCTATTGCATGCTTGTAAATGATTGAGAAGGTAACAGACTGAATAAGAAAACATCTTGTTCCAGTGTCAAGAAAGGTGCCGAGCCAGAAACAGTTAAAGTGGTTTTGAGTTCAGAGAGGAATGATAAGCACTCATTTGTTGCTCTTGCGTTCAAGCTTGAAGCTGGCAAATTTGGTCAGTTGACATACATGCGTTGCTACCAAGGAAAGCTCGGGAGAGGTGAAACTTTATTCAATGTTCGCACAAAGAAAAGGGTAAGGCATCACATCACCTTTTAGATTTTTCTGTTTTTTGTTTTTGTAAAAACACGTTTCTAGTTATGGGTCGGTTATGCAGAAATTGATCTCAATATTTTAATAGGTTCGAGTGACACGGCTTGTAAGAATGCACTCAAACGAAATGGAAGAAGTTGAAGAAGTATTTGCAGGCGATATCTTTGCATTGTTTGGTGTTGATTGTGCCAGTGGAGACACTTTTGTACTTGAGAGCAAACTCAAGCTATCCATGGTCAGTGATTTGTGAGTGTATGTTATTGGTCTAATGAAGAATGGATTTAAGTATATAATTTTATTTTTGTTGTATGTTTCAGGAACCAATGCATGTGCCAGACCCAGTCATCTCTATGTCTATCAAAGCTGCTTCTTCAACACTCACTGAACAGATGTCAAAGGCCATTGCAAGATTTACAAAGGAAGATCCCACCTTTCATTATGCTTATGATACTGACAATAAAGAGGCAATTGTATCAGGAATGGGTGAATTGCATCTTGAAATTTATGCTCAGGTCCGTTTTCTCTGTGTTATGGGTGTTCAACTTTATTTCTGAGGAAGTGCTTCAGTCGGGAAATTACATACTATTGCTCACAATGTCAAATGATGGTGTCTTTTCTTTTTAGAGAATGGAACGTGAATATAACTGTCCTGTCATCTTAGGAAAACCCAAAGTATCATTTAGAGAAACTCTGATGGCACCATATGAATTTAATTACCTACACAAAAGGCAAAGTGGTGGTGCTGGACAGTATGCTCGTGTCATAGGCTGGTTTGAGGTATATTATGATTTTTATATTTGTTGCTGTTATGTCTATGATATACGATTGACATTTTCCCAAATACTTTCTTTTAGCCTCTGCCACCAGAAAAAAATACACTTATTGAATTTGTGGATCAAACAGTTGGCACTAACGTTCCAAAGCAATTCATGCCTGGTATTCAGAAAGGTTTACATGAGGCAGCTCAGAAGGGTAGGTTTAAAATTTTCCATTGGTCTGTTAATCTTATCATTTTAAGCAGCAGAAGTTTAAAGCTGCCAAAATTACCCACTTGCTATTCTATTTTCAGGTCCTTTGAGTGGGCACAAACTGTCTGGAATAAGGATGCGTCTTGTTGATGGTGCCCACCACATTGTGGACTCTAGTGAATATGCTTTCAATTTAGCTGCACAGGGAGCTATGCAAGATGGTACGCTACCCCATGGAACAAAATGCATTTATGTCTTGATACTGATTTTTATTTCAATGGTCTTTGTTTATCGCAACTTTACTTCTGTTTAGCATTTGAAATGGGGCAGTGGATGCTATTAGAACCTGTCATGAATGTGGAAGTCAACATGCCCATTGAATTCCAAGGATCAGTAATGGGTGCTATCTCTAAAAGGAATGGTATTGTCGCAGGCAGTGAAGGAAAAGATGAATGGGTTACTCTTAATGCTGAGGTAAGCGTTGTTAACATTTTACTCCATTTATTCTTGCTTTAGACGCGTTCATTCTTATTTGTAATATTTCCTTGCTAGGTCCCACTTAATAATATGTTTGGATTTGTGGGAGAGCTGAGATCTTTAACTCAAGGCAAGGGAGAGTACAGTATGGAGTACTCAAGGTATTCGCCCGTTGACCCTGAAGTACAAGAAAAATTAGTAGAAGAATACCAAATTAAGAATGGTCTCATATCAGAAAAGGATTTGGCTAAAAAGAAGAAAGGGAAGAAATAACAACTTTGCCAATTAGTAATAGTATTGATTATTATTTTTAATACTGTACCAATCCAATTATATATACGTTTGTTACAATTTAAGTGAAGGACTTCAGAAGTTTAAGAGTTTTTCCCCAGCAATGACATTTTTACGTTAGTTTGGTAACCTACTCTTGCAGTGTTATGAATGAATCAATAAACATTAGTTACATTTACCAAACCAACTGTGATCTATACCACTAAGATGCTCGTAATCTATAGACATATTAAAAATATAATTTTTATCTTCCACCCTGTTTTTTCTTCTTCTATTTTTCTTCTACCCTTCCACTCAAGCCAAAAAAAAACAAAAAAGTTGGGGTAGGTTTTTTTTTTTGGGGGGGGGGGGGGCCTCAGAAAAAATTGAAAGAATGCGTTGCCTTATCGGACTCCAGCGCAGCGCCGCGGAGACATCGGAATGGGATGTCGTGGTGGCCTACGGGGCGTTATCACCGGGGACCGGGACGGGGTGGGGGCATATGTGTGAGAGGGAGGGAGACAGAGAGACAGCCGGCCCGGGGTGGGGGCATATGTGTGAGAGGGAGAGAGACAGCCGGCCTGGGGGTGGGGGCACGTGTGGGAGGGAGAGAGACAACCAGCCCCGTGTGGCCCCGGCGGTGTGCCGGGTAGGGGACGGGTGCGGTGATACGGTGTGCTCCAGTTTCCCCGGGTGCCTCTCTGGGCTCGGCCTGGCCGCCGCTGCCCGGTGGCCGAGCCTTCTTTTTCTGTTTATCTCGGCGGGGGAGTGCCGTAGCCGTGCCCCGGTTATCGCACCTAATGGGGCAGACTATTAGACGGGGAGGCGCGGGGCGCGGGCGGGCTGCGGTCCGGCGGCCGCCGGGGGCCCGGGCGCGGACGCCTCCATTCCAGAGGACCCCTCGAACGGAGCATGTGGGGCCTGGCGCAGCGTCGTGCCCCCGCGGGGGCCCCTCTGGGGCTCCTCGTGCTGCTGGGCCTGGCGGCCGCCGGCCGCGCCGCGACCACCTTCGACGTCGACCTGGAGAACGACGACACCCAGGACGGCCCGGCGCCCATCAACCCCCTGGAGGGCGTCGCCCTCACCGTCTCCTGGGACGGCACCGCAGGAGAGCGTGAGTCCCACAACTGACCGGGATGGGGAACGACCAGATGACAGAGACCCCGCGTCGCAAGGGCGCCTCATGCAGGCCCCGGCCCCGGTGTCATTCTGGGCGTGTCGTGGCGTTCTGGCGCGTCGAACGGAGCAACCCCTGCGCAAAGTTTGTCCGTGATCTTAGCGTCATCCCTCGGCCGCTCCCCGAACTACGTAGTACGTAACGTCACCGCGGCGCCTGTGTGTAGGCAACAACAACAACAGCCGTGCGGGCGTGCTCCCTACATACAGGCGCTGCGTCCGCGAGAGGTCCGCGGCGAGGATATGCCCGCCCGTCCGTTCGTCAAATTAATTCATCAAAGCCGCCCGCAGGAGCACGTTGCACAAACGTTGCCGCAATGTGTGATCCGTGACCCCGTGACCCCCTGACCCCGTGCCTCCACCCGCAGCGACCGAGTGGCCCGTGTGCGAGCCGGGCGGCAGCTACTCGCGGCCCCACAAGGTGTACTGCGACCGCTACTTTACCTGCCAGCACGGCCAGCCCTACCTGGGCCAGTGCCTGGACGGCTACGGCTTCGTGCTCTACAAGGGCTGCCGGCTGCTGCACGAGATGAGCTGCGAGTCGGGGACGAGGCTGCGTGAGTACGGGGTGCCCAATGTGGCCGTGTTGTTCAATCCTACGCTCCAATAGTATTAAAAAAAAGAATAAATGAATTAAGAATTTAAGAAAACGAAAACTCTTGTTTCAGAGGCCCCCAAAGGACGCGGCGCGTGCGAGCGGCTGTTCGGCATCTACGCCGACCCCAGCAACTGCAACCGCTTCTACAAGTGCGACAACAGCACGGCCGTGCCGGACTCGTGCCCCAAGTCGCTCATTTTTGACAACCAGAGAAAGATCTGCCGAACCCCCACGGACCAAGAGCTGGCGGACTGCGAGAAGACCGTGGTGGACACGCCACAGCAGCCCGTTGGTGCGTCACCATTATTTTTTTTCGGGGGGAGGGAGGTATTTTTTGGCCAAACCCCTCAGCATTTTTTTGTTTAAATTGTCTTTTGTTAATTTTTTCCAGTGATAGCACCCGAGCCTGACTCTCCGATGAGGCCGGTGCTGTTCAAGTGCCCCGTCCAGAACATCCTGGAGTTCGGCGACCACTCCCGCCACCCGTACCCGGGCAACTGCAAGTTCTTCATCATGTGCCTGCGCGACGGGACCATGAAGGTCGGCAGCTGCGAGCCCAAGACGGCGTACAACCCCGTCACCAGCAACTGCGACCCCGTGGAGCGGGTGCCCAAGTGCTCCGGGCAGCCGGACAGACAGGACGAGGAGTAAACGCAATAAAACACACATCCCGACGTTGGCGTTTTTATTGATCACCTCATCGACCTTTTCACAACAATTTTCGGATCACACACGTCAGACACTAAGGGGAGAGTGGTCCTTCCGGGGACTTCCTGCCAGCCTTGAGGTTGTCGCCCCGTCAGCAGAAGCTCCACTCCCCGCGGAGGGGACGGAGGCCGTAGGACGGCGTCCTCGGCCTAGGCGGCGGCCCTGCCGAACCTCATGTGGCCGTACTCGGCAAAGTCGTTGTCACCGCCGCCCCGCTTGCCGAAGCGCATGTGGCCGTAGTCGTCCGACATCTGCCGCTTGTTGGCCTCGAACAGGGCCTCGTCGTCGTCGTCCAGCACGTCCAGCGGCACCTGCGGCAGCAGCAGCGGGAAGCGGCGCAGCCGGGGGCCGCCGCCGCCGAGGGCGGACGCCACGCCCACGCCCCCCGCGGCCGCCGCCCGCGACCGGGCCGTCCTCGCCGAGCTGCCCGCCGCGTCGGCGGAGGGCGCCGCGGAGGTGCAAGCCACCACCAGGAGGGTGACGGCCAGCGCCAGGAGCAGGGCAGGGGCCGAGGCGGCAGCACGACGCCCGTTCATGGCGGAGGGGACCTGGAGGCAGGTCGGAGAGCGCCGGCTGTACACACCAGTAGCATCCCTCACAAAACGGGACCTTCATGCAGTACTTGAGAAACCTAGTTAAACCGTATTCACGATCACTCTTATTGCGTTTCCTAGCACTAACTCTCATTCCGGTACACACCGCCGATCCACATAAAGTACGAGACTACGCCGTCAAACTAGCGACGTCTACATCGGGTAGACTACACACTCAGGGGCTGACGCTGGTACTCGAACCCGCGGCCGTCCCAGTCGGGGTGCGCGGGTTGGAGCGCCGCGGGTCCTGCGCTGAACTCACCTGGACTCCGGGCGGGATGTCGTCGAATGAGGTCCTGATCGGCGCGCACCGTCCTTTTATCATTTCTGCGGTGCTGTCGGGGCCCAGGTGCTGGCCCCGGGGGCCCCGGGGGCGGGCGGGGGCGGGGAGGCGCGCGGCAGTGGCTCCAGCGCCCCCGGGGCCTCCGGAGCCCCCGAGCCGCGGCGTCACACGCAGTGGTTGTTCCTTCTGCCCCCCCCCCCCCCCTCTCTCTCTCCCTCCCACTCGCGGCAATAAACCAATAATATATCGGGCAGGCAGGAGACGGCCGCGCGCTCACCGGAGGCTGAGGCCGCCGTCGAACGCGGCCGCGACGCGGCAACACGCTTTAATATTTTGCATTCAAGGCGGTCCCCCGACGCCTGGCCCGGCCTGTTCCCGCGGTGCAAATCGAGTTAGCAGGTGACGTCGTGGAGCTATTCAGGGCGCGGCGGCAGCCTCCAGACCTCCAGAGACTGGAGCAATCCCTCCCGACACGACAACACGGCCCCGCCCCGGGCCCCGCCCCGGGCCCCACCCCAATCGCGGCCAGCCCGGCGCGGACACTTTGTGGAGGCGACGATGACTTCTAACGGCGTTGTTCGCCGAAAATGTTGTTTCTAATGAAAAGGTTGCGGTGTTTTAGGAAAACAAAGGAAAATAAATCGGAAGTCGGAATAAATTTAGAACTGTTTATTGCCATAGTGAGGAACCGAACAACATTCATTTCGCTAGACCTATCAGGGCCGGAGCTTGACCACGGCCTCAGCGGGCCTGGCCGGGAGTGACGCCGCGGTCGAAGGTCAGGATGACCCTGGGCCACACGGGCCCGCGCAGCCCGCGCTCCCCGACCACCACCTTCTTCTGCGGCCGGGCCGAGGCCGTGCTGCGGCCGGCGGCGGCGGAGGCCTGCGAGGACGCCGACGACATTCCGCAGCAGCCGCGGGTCGGCGCCGAGGAGGCCGGGTGAGACCGCGGGGCCTTCCTGCGGATGCTGAGCAGGCTGCGGAGGCCGGGGCCGAGGCCGAGGCCCGGCGGCGACATGTCCACCTCGCGGAGACCAGCCGTCTGGCTGGGACCGCGGCCGGCGGGGCCGAAGTCAGGGCCGTGCACGGACCAGGCCCGGGTCATGGCGGGGCCGTGCGGCGGCCGCGGGGAAACGTACCGGCCCCGCGTCGTCGCCGCCCGCGGCAGCTGCGGCAGCTGCGGCAGCTGCACCGCCACCGGCACCTCGGCGCCAGTCACGTGGAACGCCTCCTCGAACATGCGCTGCGTCTCGTACATGACGGAAGACAGCTTGCCCCTGCTGCGGAAGTGTGTCTGCGGCCGGTACCGCTGTTGCTGCTGCTGCTGCTGTTCCTGCGGCGCACTCCACGAATCCATCTCCCTCTCGAGGACGGCGACCACGTTGTTGCGAGAGTATATGGTCTCCTCGTCGTCGTCCACGTCATCCTCGTCGTCGAGCTCGTACGGGTACGCGCTGTACCGCGGGGCCGGAGCCTTGGCGAGCCGTGGCGAGAACAGCGCGAGGTCGCCGATGACGGTGTCCCGGACGCCGCTGTGGTCGAACACCGCGCCGTGGCCGGACAGCGCCGCCCTACGCATGGCGGCCTGGTACGACGGCGGGGGCTGCTCCTCGATGGCAGCAGGGGCCGGGGGCGGTGGCGGCGACGCGGGGGCGGCCGAGGTGGACGAGGACGGCTGGTCGTAGCGGACCTCGATGTAGTCCTGGCTCATGGAGATGACGGGTCGCGGCGGGGGTGGCGGCAACAGCGACGGCGACCCCTGGCCGCCGACGTCCCCGCTGCGGAACAGCAGCGCCCCCGAGGCCCCCGACGCCTGCTGCTGCGCGGTGGGGACGTACGGCGCGCAGCAGCCCTCCTGCGGACACGGCACCGCGGCCAGCGCCGTCATGGAGGCCGTCAGGGACGACGGCGGGGTGGCGGCGGACGCGGCGGCGGAGGCGCCGAGCTGGCGGCACACCACGCAGTTCTCCACCCGGAACGGGTAGTACACGATGTCCACGGCGGGCAGGGAGGGAGACGTGTCGCCCGACCGCCGCGGTCTGCACTTCTCGAAGACGATGGCGGTGGGCGTGACGGGCTCCGTGTCGGCGTCCGGTGGAGGCCGCCGCCGGGGCCGCGGGCAGGTGTTGGCGGGGGCGGCGGCCGCGCCGGTCCTGGACGACGCCGACGGCGTCCTCGAGCCGCGCGACATGCTCTGCTGCAGGCGCTGTGCGCACGACCGGAGCGGATTCCGCCGCGGCGTGGACGACGACGACGAGGAGGACGCCGCCGAGGACTCGGGCGCGGAGCGGGGCCGCGCCGGCCTGGCGCTGAAAGGCCGCGGCGGAGGCCGGGGGCGCTGGTGCTGCGGCCGCTGCGGCCGGTCGGAGGACTGCAGCTTGCTGTAGCCCTGGCCCAGCCCGTGGCCGAGGCCCTCCAGCCACCGGTCCAGGCGCGACGCCAGCAGCTCGGCCTCCTCGGCCCACCAGCGGAGCGGGCGCATCTCGGCGGCTGCGTGGATCAGCGGCTGCAAACCGACGAGCGGCGTCCGTAAAGTGCGTCCGAAACCAACACTCGCGGGGTCGAGAACGGAAGAGGAAGCATTCCCGGTCCTCCACTTCCGCTCTCGAGCCTCATCGGAAGCACCTATTCGCGGGCCGCGACGCGGTCGCCCCGTCCGCCTACCTGCTCCCCGTTGTCATGGCAGGCACTGCCAATGCTCGTGGGCGTCGCCGCCGAAGGTGCCGAAGCGGTACAGGAGGCAGGCCACCACCTGGCCGACGAGCGCGAACACGCTGCTCACCGAGATGCAGAACACGAGGCAGATCTGGCCGCAGTCCGTCTCGTCGTGCTCCCAGGGCCGCCGGGGGAGCCCGCAGCCGCGCCCCGACGACAGCGCCGGACTCAGCGCCGTCCTGGATGGCCCTCCCCGAGGGCCGGGGACTCTCGCGGTCCCGGGTTCGAGTACCGCCGCAGTGGAGAAGCTACCGCCGCGACGTGGAGCGCGACCGCGGACGCTGGCACCTGATTGACAGGCCCGCGATCACCGATGCCCCGCCGCGGACAGCTCCACCCCGGCCGCCCAGGACACACGCCACACGCCCCTCGCGGGGGTGCGGACGGGGGTATGGGTGGGAGCCGCCAGCACCGCCAGCACCGCCAGCACAAGCTAGCGGGGACAGGGACGGCAGGCCCGGCCAACCAATGGCTTCATTGCGCCAAAGGTCACAGACAAATCCCGTTAGCTGAGCTCCAAAACGGATTATTAGCCTCCTGCCCCCGCGCCGCCCCCTGCCCGTGTGCCCCCCCATGGCGCTGCTACCGCTCGCTCCCTACCACCCGACGCCCCCACCCCCTCTCACGTCCTCAACTTCCCCCTTCCGCCTCGCAACCGTCTCACTTCCACGTACACACATCATCCCCTACACGCCCCCCGGACGGTACACAAGCAGTGAAAGTTGTACTGGCCGCGCGAAAGAGTTGAAACACGATGCGTACTTTCCTTAATTTTGTTTAACCTCTCCTTCCCTCCGTCTCTCTCTCTCTCTCTCTCTCTCTCTCTCTCTCTCTCTCTCTCTCTCTCTCTCTCTCTCTCTTCCCACTAGGTTGGCAGGATATCAGGAAAGTGATAACAATAGCGATGTGTTTAAAAAGTTTAATTTCTGTAAACAAATGTTAAAATCAACAATAGCAGGTTCAGTATAAAAATACAGTACGGTTTACATTAACAAAGAACACATGCAAATGGCTACGTATTTAGCAAACATGACCACCGTTTCAAATTTGTTATAAAATCAAGACACAAACACATGAAGCATATACAGAAATAGTAACTAACATTAAGAGATAAAATTTAACAGTCCTGGAATATAAATTAGCAGGTACTTGTACCATAAAAATAATCACACCAGTATCACCGGTATCATTAGGATATCAGACCCTTAGCTTCAAAGACAACATTAATTCTGGACTCTACGAATCCCACGACCACTTAGAGATATTCCATGATGGAATTCGACATTTCATTTTATCTTTACATTTTTCACGTCGCTAAAACAACAAGTGACGAAGACCAAGGACTGTTGTACATCTTCCGCCCTCACTTGCGGGGCAGCAGCACCTCCGTGTCGTCCGCCTTTGTCACCACGAACCGCCTCGTCTTGCTGGGGCGACGGTGCTGGACCGGGGCGGCTGTCTCGTTGTCCACCGTCATGACGGTCCTGGGGGCGGTGGGCGGGCACGGCGCGGAGGAGTCGACGGGTGTCATGAAGGCGGACGGCGGCGTGCCGTCGGCGATGGCCGCCAGCGGCGTCTTGAAGGCCGACACCGAGACCGGCGGCGGCCGCGTCGTGACGGGTGTGGTGGTCCAGGCGTCCCCCGGGTCGGGGAACAGCACAGACTGCTTGACGGGCATGTTGTTGAAGGGCGGCGTGCACATGGTCAGCGTCAGCGCAACCGCGGGCGAGGCCACGGCGCCGGCAGCGTCCCCAGCTGCAGCGGCGCTGGTGGTCGCCGAGGCAGTGGTGGTGGTGGTGGTGGTGGAGACCCCGCGCCGCGAGCGCCGGCTGAAGCAGCGGCAGTCGCTGCCGTGGCCCTGCGGGGTCTTGTTGAGGGAGCAGCGGTAGCCGTCGCTCCGGCCTGCCAACAGAGCACCGATCGTCATCACACCCAGTTCACAAAAGCACAAGTCCCGCGTCATCGGGCCCGGACCCACCGAGTCTCCAGCTGGCCGCGGTGGTCCCACTGCCGAAGGAGGACCTCCTGGAGTTGCCCTGGCCGGAGGCCGCGGCCAGATGGTGCTGCTGCTGCTGTTGCCGCAGCTGGTGCTGGTGTCGGATGGTCCGGTAGAGCCCCTCCAGCTCCCGCACCGTGTCGCCGTGCTGGTGCTGCTGCTGGTGATGGAGGTCGTGGTGCGGGTCCGCGGCCGCGAACGTGCTCGGGGACCAAGTCAGCTGGTGATCGCAAACGTCCAGGTAGCGCGGGTTCGCGTGGCGGCCGCGGCCCACGCCGCCGCTGCCGCCGAAATGCGACGAGAACTGCAACATCGGCACACTCAATCAAACCAAACCGTCGACCGCTTTAAAAACAATAGTTTAAAAGGGGGCACGTCGTCAACAACCCATTCCACAGGACGACCGCGCTTGGCCTCGCCTGGAACTTCCCTCTCTCCCGGCGTCCGGACGCCACGCCCTCTGGCAGCGCGAGAGAGAACCACTGCGAGCGAGTGGGATTCGCTGCGCCCGAGCAGGTGGCGCCGCCTATGGGTGTCGCTGGCGGCGCGGGGTAGCGCCGCAGACACCTGTTGCACTCGCGCCCTCGCTCGCGACTCACGACGCACACGCACGCCACCCCCACTCACACTCACACTCACCCCAGACGACAGTTGCAGCAGCCGCGCCAGCTCGGGGGTGAGCGGCGCCTCGTCCATCTTGGGCCGATCGCAACATTCCTCGGAGCCACGGCCGCAATTTTCCTGACTGTAAGACAATTTGAAAACGATTAAAAACATTTTTAAAAGCCCAGTGTATGTTTTGAAACACATTTAAATTTGAAAAACATCGAGAAATGGCTGACTTGACGACGGAGCGCAGCATCTCGGCCGCGCTCGCGCCGTAGAGAGTCGCGTTGTAGTCGCGGGCGATCTTGACGTCGTGCTTCCAGAAGCGCTGGTGGGCCTGCGAGTTGGGGGCCACCTCCTTCACCTGCGGCACAGGGATGCGTCAGTCGGAGCGCCCGACGGGTAGGCAACCCACCGCGCTGCAACGCCCCGCGGCCACCACAGGCGCCCCGCCGCCCACCTTGAGCATGAGGATGCCCGTGATGTACACGAAGACGATGTTGATGAAGGTGGTGCACAGCGAGACACCGCCCAGGACGGCCATCTCGATCTCTGGCCTGTCCGAGAAGAACGACGTGTACTGCGCGCCCCGCTCCTGCCGCTCGAGCTCCAAGGGCTCCAGCATGTAGTACACCAGCGACATGGCCCACAGCAAGCCCTGTGCGGGGGACAAGAACGTGAGGAGAGTGTGTCGAGGGAGAGTCGAGCCCGGGACAGGCGCCGGGCCCCCAGGTCGGCAGGCTCCGTCCTCACCGCGTTGACGGCCGGGGGCAGCAACGACGCGGAGATGGCCACGCCGACGAGGGAGCCGGTGTTGTCGCGGAGCAGCGCGATGGCGATGCCCATCCCGGACAGCGTCGCGATCAGCACGTTCACCCACAGCGACCGCAGCAGGCCGCTGCCAGGAACAAACACATGTTAAATCGGCGACTCCAAAAATTAGACGAGAAGATTCGTCGTCCAATCGCACCCGTCCACCATGGCCGCCGTCGGCATGGGCTGGTCCAGGAGGCTGACGGCGACCCCCGTCACGAAGGCGATCACCAGGCAGTGCAGCAGCCCCACGCACTCGTTGATGAGCCCCATTCGCTGCAGCTGCCAGTCCCGGATCATGGTCCCGAACGTGGCCGCCATCACCGGGCCCTGTGATCACACCAGAGTGGGGGGTCACGGGGTGCTTGCGTTAGGATGAGAAATTGTGCAGCGCAGACCGCGCTCACCATAAGTGGGGAGATGAGCGTGCTGGCCACGAGGATGATGGTGCTGTCCTCGAACAGGCCCAGCGCGGCCACGAACCTGCGGACAGACACAAGCACCGCGTCAGCGACGTCCGCGACGTCCGGGGACGACGACGACTTCCGGGGGCCGCGGGGCACACTCACGCCGCCACCGTCACCAGCAGCAGGAAGTCGAAGTTGAAGGTGGCGTTGGCGCGGACGCCCTCCACGACCTGGGCCACGGTGAGGCGCGCGCGCACCGACTGCACGAAGCGCTCCCACGTGCCCTGCTCGGCGGCCTTGCTGCGCCCGCCGCCGCCCCCCGTCCCCGTCGACCCGGGGCACTCGTCGTCGCGGTCCTTGTCCACGTCGTTGGCCAGGTCCTCTTCCGACCCGGCCCCGCTCTTCTCGCTGCCTTGGTAGTAGAGAACACACGGCAGGACACTGCCAAACAATCAAAAAGAAATCATTGCCACTCAAGAAACTCGGCGTCCGGAATTTCAACGAGTAACAGAGCGCAGCCGACCTGACGACGGAGTTGAGCAGCACGCCGATGCCCCGCTCGGCCAGCTTCTGCAGCGCCTCCTCGCAGGGGTCGCCCGACTCGATGGAGAACAGCACCTGCGACACCAGCCGGAGGGTGACCACGTATGGATGTGCGAGTGGAGGGTTGGAGGAGGGTTGGAGGAGGGTTGGCGGGGGTTGGAGGAGGGTTGGAGGAGGGTTGGGGGGATTGGATGAGGGGAAGGGGGTTGGGGAGGGTCGGCTGAACTTGCCTGGTAAAAGCGGCTGCTGCGGCCCATGCACCAGACGGCGTTGTGGATCTTGAGCTCCTGCAGAATCTTCTCCAGCTCCTGCAAACCGAGGCCACACACTCAGGGGTGTGACGGGACGCGCTGTATACGTATTCCAGTAGGTTGTTTCCCAATAGGGTGTCGGCAAATTCTAGGCCACAAAATATTTGGAAAATTATTCTGACCAGCCCATATTTTTTTAGTTTTCATAATCCGAAGATAATTCTAAAATACAGTTTCTCTTACCACCCCTTCCGCACACTACCGTTTTACCACAGGAAATTTCTACAAAAATATTACAACCGTTCAGGAAATTTCGAAAACTGCGGGTACGGGAGGGTGATTGTACGACTCACCGACTCGAGGAAGCGATGGCGCCGCCTCTTGTAGTTGCTGTAGGGGGTGTCGGCCTGCCTGGTGCCGAGGCCGTCCGGCTCGGAGCGGGATATGTTGGCCGTGTCCAGCAGGGGGCTGCGCGACCGGCGGCCGGGCCCCAGGCCGGGCCCCAGGCCGGCGCCGGCCGGCGTGTACCCGTGGCTCTCGGCGCGGCCGCGGCGGCTCCCGGGCGTCAGCGAGGCCCGCGACGGCAGGTCGGAGGCGTCCACGCGCCACGGCCCGATGAACATCTCGCGCCGCTGGCTGCCGCCGCCCTCCTGCGGCCCGAGACACGCGCGGGTTCGATTCCAGGCGGAGCGGCTTTTTATCCACTCTCACCATGCACGCTGCAGACGCACCTGTCCCGGTTTCTGCCCGACGCGCTCATCCTGGGAGTCCTGGCCGGACACGAACAGGCTGTCCTCCGACTTGGACCGGGTGCTCAGGCGGACGCCGCCCAGCGTCTCTGCGGCCCGGCCGAGGTCGCCGAAGCTCCCCGTCGACGCGATCCTGGTCACAACCGCATAGTCATAGAGCTGCCCCCCGCACACGGGGGTGGCGGGTGCGACGGGACGGAGGCCCACCTGCGAGGCTGCTGCTGTTCCAGGAGCTCGGACTCGTGCTCCTTCGTCGGCACGCACACGACGAACATCGTCCCCGCCATGGCTGAGCGAAGCGAGACCCTCCACCGATTTAAAAAAACATTACAATCAAAACGGGCTGATGAAATTCGGGAGCGCCGCTGCCGCCGGAGTTGTCGCCCGACTTGTTTCGGGCCGTTGTTTGAGTTGACGCGGAACGGGGCCGGCGGGGAGCAGAGGCGGACTGGCGCTCGACGACGATCGCCGTGCGTGCAGCGACCTCTACCGGTGCGCGACGGCACTGGTCACAAGGGAGAAGGGGGACGCGGGGCAGAGGGAGAGCGGGAGAGCGGGAGAGCAGGAGAGCAGAGAGAGAGAGAGAGAGAGAGAGAGAGAGAGAGAGAGCGGGGAGAGAGAGAGGGGGGAGAGTGGAAGAAAGAGATAGAGCGAGAAGGGGATGAAAAATAGTCGCGTTTCAGTACACGCATGACCATAATGTTATGCGTTATCCCAACTGGAGGGAAAAAATTTATACAGCACAACATTTTAATAAAAATGAAATGCATAATGCAGGGCGCCGGATAGCATGGTTTCTGCGACTGTCACTCTTCAAGGACTGCCAGGATAAAAGTCCCGTCCGGATGCATCCTCTCGCACTGCGGCGTGGAGAGGTGAAGGGGAAATAGGGAGAGGGTGACAGAGGGAGAGAGAGAGAGAGCGAGAGAGAGAGAGAGCGCTCTTTGACGGACCCCGCTCCTGCCTGTTATCAGGGACCTGGCTGCCAGCACCCAGTCGTCATCGGGGGTGTGGGGTAGGAGGGGCGCCCCCTCTCCTCTGCCCCCCCCCCCCCTCCCGGGCCTCCCGGTGCGCCGCGCCGCGGGGCTGCCAGTGGCACAATCACTCCGCTGCCCATGGCGCCCTGCCCGGCGGCCCGCGCGCCGCCCCCGCCACGGCCTCGGACACGCGGCCGACGTGCGGCGGCTGCCTTGCTGTACGCCGTCATCCTCTTCGCGGGTGCCTTGGACGTCGGCCCCGAGGCCGCGTGCGGGGAGCCGTCGGTGCCCCCCGCCGGCGCCGCGATGCAGTTCGGGCCGCCAGCCGCGACCGGCTCCTCGGCGGGGACGGCAGGTCACGCCGAGGGAGTCCACCAGCACGGCGATCAGCACGGCGACCAGCACGGCGACCAGCACGGAGACCAGCACGTTTGGTCGGCGGCGGCCGTCGGCCACGGCACCCCCGGAGGGTTCGTCCCGGATTCGCTGCACGCCCAAGTGGCGTCCGCCCTCGCCGGCGCCGCTGCCGCCGTGCCGTACTCTGCGCACCCGCCCCCCGGCGTGCCGCCCTTCTTCCACAACGCGTCGACGTCCACCCCGGTTGTCCACGGCCAGCACAACGGCACGGAGGGGCGAGTGCTGCTGCCGGGGCCGAGCGCTGGCGCGTCTCCCGCTGTCGGCCACCTCGCCGGCCAGCACCCCAACGCAACGACCCCCCCGGGGATAGCCGCGCCGCACGCCCGCAGCCTGTTGGCCCAGGGACTCTACGAGGCCGTGCTCCGCTACACTGGTCAGTACGACACGCCCCCCCCCCCCCCCCGTGGCCCGCACTGCCCACACCCGTCAGAATCCCATGTCCCTGTCTGTGCCACAGCGCGGGACGTGAAGACGTGCAACGCCCTGCGGTGCATGGAGAAGCTCAAGATGATCGAGGCGTCGCAGGCGCAGGTCTGCGCCGTCTGGGAGAACGACCTGTTCGTCTTCACCAACATCTGCGACATGCTGTGGTTCAACTGCCTCTCGGAGCGGGGTACGTTCTGCAGCCGGAGGGCGGGGATTGAACGGTTAACGCGGGGAGTTTTGGCTCGATTTGAGGAGATCTGGAAAGCCTTTGTAAGACGACCACTGACTGCCCCGCAGCGTACCAGCGCGTCGACGGCCAGCTCTGTGGGCTGTCTCCGTACCAGAGTCCCGGAGTCCCGATGGCGGGGGCCGCTGCGCCGCCGCCGCCGGTTCCTGCCGTCCCGCAGCCTCCGGCGCCGTTCCAGCCGCCGCAAACGCCGCTGCTGGCGCAACAGGCCGGGCCGCCGCCGCCACCGCCGCCGCCGCCGCCGCCGCCCCTCCAGCCCCTGGTGCCCACGCAGGCGCAGCCGGCGACCCAGCAGCAGGGCCACAACGGCAACGACTACTCGCAGCAATGAGAGCGGCCGCGGCGCGGTTTTGTGTCTGCGATTTCCGACTGTGCGCACCTGCATTACGGAACTGCGGGACTTCTCCTCGAGGGTCTGTCCCAAGGTTGTCACTCGCAAATTGTCAACTTTTTTTTTAAAGTTCATTTCGTTAAGATGCATTTGAAACAAAGATGTAGGAAGGTTTCATAACCGGGAAAGTTTTTATCAAAACGTACGGGTGACACCTCGGGATGTCCCCGTTTTAGACTGATCATTTCAACCGATGACAAGGGATGGCGACAGGGACAGGGGACGTCGCGGCGGCGTCGGGTCGAAAGCGAATAAAGATCAACGACGTCGGCGCAAAATGGAATGTATCCGACAGCAGCGCCACGCGAGTGCGTCCCTCCACAGGTCAGCTGCAGAGCGGAAGGCGAGGTGGTGCACGGCGCCCGCGAGTGCCGGGGCGGGCCGGGCCGCCCGACACGGGTGCGTGCACACGGGGCGTGGCTGCCTACCCGGCAGGCGCCGTCTCAGAGCGCAGAGGCTGCACATCGCGTTCGGTGACCGGCGTGTGTTTTGATTGCCCGTGGCGCCGGGCCTTTAGGGGGGGGGGGGGGGGGCTCGTCGTATGACGGCAATCTCTGGGCGCCCCCTTCCCTCGCCGGCCTGTGGGCACGGGCCCCGCGGCCGGCGGGCAGGCGCGCAGTGCGCACAGCATCGCCATGGCGGCCGCCAGAGGGCCCCGCAGCCCCGGCCTGCTCAGGGTGCCCAGGCCAGAGCGAGGCGAGGCGGGGCCCGGGCCGGTGCGGGCGGAGGCCGCCACACCCCCACGCCGGGACCGATGGCCGCGCTGCTGCTGGTGCTCATGGCACGCGCGGCGCTCGCCGCCACCGAGAGCCCCGTCCCCGTCCACCAGCTGAGCGCGGACGGTGAGTACAGAGGTCCCCGCCGACAGGAGTGTTCGCGCTGCCGTGTCTCCCCTCCAAGGTGTTCTGCGGCTGCCGTGCTTGCTTGACGTTCCCCGGCGGCTGTGTCAGGGTCGAAGCGGGACAGCGCCACCTGCAACGGGCTGCGCTGCATGGAGAGGAGAGACTTGGGCATCGTGCCGGCGGCCATGGCCTCGGCCTGGCAGGGCCCGGCAGGGGCCCTCGGCAGCGCGAGCGCGCCCCCGACGGCGGCAGCGCTGCCGGAGCCACTGTGCGCCGTGTGGGAGGACGACTTCTTCGTGTTCGTCACCCGCTGCGACATGAAATGGTTCGGCTGCCTTACCGACCGCCGTAAGTGCAGGCCGGCCGCCGAAACCAACGAACGGAGCTTTTCATGTGAGGAAAACTAGAAGTTGATGGATGTTGGCAGAGTACACCCAGGTGCCCATGGAGTACTGCGAGGACCGGCAGACAGCGACCACGACGGAGGGGAGGCCGCCACCACCGCCACCGCCACCGCCAACGACAACGCCACCGCCCTGGACTCTCGTCACACCGCACTTGGACGCCTCGACCTCGCACTTTTTGCCGACGCCGGCCCCCACGACTCTGGCACCGCAGACCTTGCCGCCGCCACCGCCGCCGCCACCGCCACCGCCTCCACCGCCACCGCCACCGCCACCGCCACCCCCAACGCCACCGCCAACACCAACGCCACCGCCCTGGACTCTCGTCACACCGCACTTGGACGCCTCGACCTCGCACTTTTTGCCGACGCCGGCCCCCACGACTCTGGCACCGCAGACCTTGCCGCCGCCACCGCCGCCGCCACCGCCACCGCCTCCACCGCCACCGCCACCGCCACCGCCACCGCCACCGCCACCCCCAACGCCACCGCCAACACCAACGCCACCGCCCTGGACTCTCGTCACACCGCACTTGGACGCCTCGACCTCGCACTTTTTGCCGACGCCGGCCCCCACGACTCTGGCACCGCAGACCTTGCCGCCGCCACCGCCGCCGCCACCGCCACCGCCTCCACCGCCACCGCCACCGCCACCGCCACCCCCAACGCCACCGCCAACACCAACGCCACCGCCCTGGACTCTCGTCACACCGCACTTGGACGCCTCGACCACGCACTTTTTGCCGACGCCGGCGCACACTCTGGCACCGCAGACCTTGCCGCCGCCACCGCCGCCGCCACCGCCACCGCCGCCACCGCCAACACCACCGCCACCGCCAACGCCACCGCCAACGCCACCGCCAACGCCACCACCGACGCCACCGTCTACACCGCCGCCGCCGCCACCGCCACCGCCAACACCACCGCCAACGCCACCGCCACCGCCAACACCACCGCCAACACCACCGCCAACGCCACCGCCGACGCCACCCCCACCCCACCCCCGCCACCGCCCCCTGTACCGACCTGTCCCCCGCCCCCGCCGTGCGTGTGCCCATCAAGCCAGCCTCCGCCACCGACAGCGTTCCTGACTGAGGGACCCTCGCACTACACCCTGCCGCCGTGGGTGCCGACGTACAGCACCTACCAGACGTGGATTACCGAGAAGCCTCACTACACCGGGCCAGTACCGACATACGCCACGTACCCTGACTGGCAACGGCCGCCGCGTCCTTCTGTGCCACCGCCTCCTCCACCTCCCCCACCTCCTCCTCCTCCTCCTCCTCCTCCTCCTCCTCCTCCTCCTCCTTTCCCACCCCCTCCTCCTGTTCCCCCTCCTCCTATTCCACCACCGGTGCTGCCTCCGAATCCGCCGCCGCCACTGCCTCCTCCCCCGCCTCCTCCCCCACCATCCCCGCCGCCGCCTCCGCCGCCTCCACCGCCGCCACCACCAGTAGTGCCCTACCCGACGGAACCGGCGCTGGACACCACCCGGGATCCGGCCCCGGCCCCGGCCCCGGCAGCGGTGCCGCTCCCTTACCCGCCCCCTTACCCGCCCCCTTACCCGTACCCTCCCTACGTACCGTTCCCGCACCCCACGAGCCTCCCACCTTCCCCGTTGTTGTTTCCAGGGGGGCCGCCGGGGCCACTGGGTCCACCCCCGGGGCTACCTCTGGGCCCACGCGCAGGAGCCGCAGGCCTCCCCCCGGGCGCTCTACCCGGGCAGCTCCCCTTCGGCTACCCCTACATCTACCAGCTCCCCCAGTGGGAGTTCCACCCCCCACCCCCGCCCGGATACCGCCCCTTCGCCTACCACGCCCCCGTCCGTCCTCTCCCGCCTGCTCCCGGCGCTGTGCCGCCCGCGATTGTCGCCCCTCCGTCTCAGCTCCTGGGGGCTCCGCTACTGTCAACAACTCCTCCCCGAAGTCCTGACCTCTCCCAGACACCCTACTTCCAGTCCCTCTCACTTCTGAGCCAGCTGCCTGACGAGGCGTACACCGTCGGCCTGGACGACGACGTGGACGAACAACTGTTCAGCATTTGAAAAGTGATAGTGAGTGTATGTGTGTGTGAGAGCAGAGAGAGAGAGAGAGAGAGGGGGGGGGGGGGGATGGGGAGCACAACCACCTGATTAGCTCTTAAAGATCTGCTCTTCCGATCCGAGCAACAAAGCATCGAAAAGACAACACAAGGTTTCTTTAATTTTTTTATATTCCAAAGCAAATGAGTATTATTTTGCTAACAGTTTTGATAACAAACAATATCATAATTATTTACAAAATGTACCTTTCGTTGGTACGAAACATTTATAATATTTTATAACATACAATATAAATAAAAATCTCACATTGCAGTTCAGACGAACATTTGTAGGCACATCTTGAAGTGGCTTAAGGTTTATTTTAACCCACAGTCTTAAACTAACTTTTTAAATAAGCAGTCTTTTGTACTGGCATTAACCTTAATATTAAGGGCGATAGTGAGCTAGGAGGGCCGTTCACAGCGTGCGCGGGTCTCTTCCACATGTTCGCGCATTGACAGCCCAAAGTATACGTGCAGCTGAGTACAGCTGTTGTGAGTGCGGCTCACCAATGTTCTTGACACACACAATTATTTTGGGCACAGTTATTAGGTACAAATATAAACAGATATCTTTTTCGAAGTCTCTCTTCCTTTTGTTTAAGGTTTTCTTGTAAAAAAGGTCAGATTCACTCGTGAACGTCACGTAAAATACAGTTTATTGAGAGCTCATGGAGAGGTGAGCTCTCCCCCGCTGAGAGCTGGCTCCCAGCTGTCAGGCCTCAGCGGCCACTTCCCGCTCGTCTCATTTTGGACCTTCGCGTCTCAGCACAGGAAAGTCATCCCACTCGATGGAAATAAAATCTCAAAAACAAAACGAGAAAAGCAGCCCGGCCGCGGCGCGTGGCGCGTTGCTCAGGACCGGGGCAGGTAGGCGCGGCCGCGCAGCGGGTGCGGCGGCGGCGGCGGCTGCGGCGGACTCCAGTCGGCGGGGCTCTTGAGCTGCTGGCGCTGCTGCAGCTGCTGCAGCTGCCGCAGCTGGTGCAGCTGGTGGTGGGCGCTGAGGGGCAGCGGCGGCGGCTGCAGCTGGAAGTGGTAGGCGTGCTCGTCCAGCTGGTTGGACGACTCGGTGCGGCTGGACGTGCCGGGCTCCGTGTCGGACTCGGACCCGTAGCTCTCGTACTCCTCCGGCGGGCAGCTCCGCCCGCCGCCGCTGCCCTTCCGGGAGGAGCGCGTCGGCCGGCAGTACTCGCTCTGCACGCTCTGCTTGGAGCCCTGCGGACGGACACTCTGTCAGCGCCGGGGCCCCGTACGGGTGGGCCGGCCCGCCTCACCTCTTGGCCCGGCGGGACTGCCTGCCCGCCCGGCGCTCTACTCTCTACGGCGCCCGGCTCGACACTCGACACTCACCCTGCGGACGGGGGACGAGGCGACGGGCTCGCCGCCACGCTCGCGGTACGTGAAAGTCTGCAGCTTGGTGGACTCGGCGCTGCCCGCGACCTGGAAGGTGGCGTACGGCCGGATGTCGTCCGAGTACTCTGCGAAAAGGTGGCAAGCGAAATCCACGTTTGAAACTGGCCTCCACAGCTCGGCGCCAACGACGCCGATGACGGCCGCGGCCGCCCGCTCCAGTGCCACACCTGGTATGCACTCCAGGGTGGCGGGCGACGGCGGCAGCTTGCGGACCGTGGCGTAGTACTGCTCGCGCCGCGCCAGGTTGTGCTTGTTGTCGTGCGTGGCCGTGCCGCCGCCCACCACGCCCCCGAGGACGCTGTTCACCGGTGAGCCCCCCGAGCCCGCCGCCCGCGCTGCAACCAAACGGGTCACCGTTTATAAAACAATTCTCTAAATAAAGTGATTTCATTATTTTTTTTTGTCGGTGCGCGTCAGTACGTACTCTTCCGGAGGCACAGCAGCAGGGCCAGGAAGCTGAGCACGAGTGCGACCACGGACACGCCGGTCAGCACCACCATCTTGAAGTCCTGGTGGAAGGGCGAGTGCGGGTGGTGGTCCGTGGTGGTGGCGATGTGGGACGGGCCGCCGCCGTGGCCGCCGCCGTGGCCGCCGCCGTGGCCCTGCAGGCCGTGCCGCGCCTGGCCCTGCGCGTCCAGCGTGGCCGCCAGGTACTCGGCCTGCGTGGAGCCCGCCTCGTTGTGCGCCGTCACCCGCAGCCGGTACTCGCTGCCCGGGCTGAGAGCGCTCACCTGGAAGGCGCTGCCCGGCGCGATGTTGTTGGACACTGCGGGGGGCACCGTGGAAGTACAATACACGTCACTAAAAGTACCCGAAAGTGACAAAAAAAATACAAAAATAAAGTGACACAAAATAATACATAAAAGAAGACAAAGAAGTGCATTAAAAATCACGAAGAATGAATACTTACCGACGGTCCAGCCGTCGGTCCGCTGGCCGGCGGCGGCGGGCGCGAACTCGACGACGAAGTAGAGCAGCGGGCAGCCGCCGTCGGGCCACTCGTCGAGGCGCAGCTGCAGGGCCGTGGCGTTGGGCCTGACCAGGGCGGCGGGGCCGACGGCGGGCGCCTTGGCCGGCACGCCGCCGCGCGTGCGCAGGTCCAGCGTCTGGCTGGCGGGCCCGGAGCCCACCCGGTTCCAGGCCGTCACGTAGACGTGGTACAGCGTGCCGCAGCGCAGCCCCGACAGCGTGTGCGTGCTCCAGGACCCGTCGACGCGGCGCTCCTCCCACTCGCCGTGCTCCGCCTTGTAGTGCAGCGCGAAGCCGCGGACCGGCGAGCCGCCGTCGTCGCCCAGCTTCCACTGCAGCTGCAGGGCGTGCTGCGAGCTCCCCGTCGACAGCAGCAGCGGCGTGCTGGGCGGCACTGGACGTCGAGAAGGCCGTGAGCAAGGACCGTGCCGACGCTGTGCGCGCCGGTGGACAAGCCGTACCTACCTTGCACGATCAGCTGGTACACGATGTGGTCCCTGCCGAACCTGTTCCACACGACGCACTTGTACTCGCCCTGGTCGTTGCGCTGCGCCGAGTTGATGGTGAGCGCGCCGTCGGCCGCCAGGATCATCCTGGGCGGGGCGGGCACCAGGGCCGCGTCCCCGAGGAGCCACTCCCTGGACGGCGAGGGCTGGCCGACGGCCGCGCAGCCCAGCCGCACCATGCTCTTCCAGGTGACGACGCGCGCGCCGCCGAAGGACACGATGGCGGCCGTCACTGAGGACAGACGACGCGGCGCGTGAGGACACCGGACTTGCACCTCGCCGTCGAGCACACACCGAGGACCCCAGGCTTACCGTTGGCGACGGGGGCGAGGGCCACGACGGCGCTGCTCTGGCCCTCGCCGACCTTGGTGTGCGCCGTCACCCAGAACTCGTAGCGGTGCTTCTTCCTCATGCCGGGCAGCCGGAACTGCAGCACCGCGGTGGACGCGGCCGCCGCCGACGGGTCGGTGGGGACGGGCGGCGCGGCCACCGGGTTGTTGCGGGCGTCCACCTGGAGGACAGAGCAGATGTCGTCGCTGAGGACGCGGCCGCGCGGGAACACCTCCGCCTGACGCTCCACTCACCTGGCGGCCGCCCTCCAGGTCGCGGACGTACACGCTGTACTTGGTGAGCTGGCCGTTGGGGTGCGTCGGGGGCAGCCAGGTGACCAGCGCCGTGTCCGGGCTCTGCAGCACCGCCTTGACGCCGCCGGGCTGGCCGGGCACTGCGCGTCCCAAACCGTTTAGTGCGGGTTCAAATACCAGCGGGGTGAAAATAATATTCAGTGCCGTCCTCACCGTCCTCCTTGGTCCTGCAGTAGATCGGGGCCGACACGTTGCCGTCGCCCACCCTGGTGAAGGCCAGCACCTGCACGCTGTAGTTGGTGTACTTGAACAGGCCGTGCAGAGTCGAGCTCAGCTCGGTCGTCATCTTGTTCTGTGTCTCGGCCACGTCTGGAACACCGCAGATCACATTTTAGTTGCAAAATTCGATTGCCACGATTGAATTTTTTTTTTGATCTGCCTCCCTTACCCAGCTGGTCCTGCACGGGCTGGTACAGGAGCCGGTAGCCCTGGATGACGCCGTGCACGAGGGCCTCGGGGGGCGGCTGCCAGTTGACCCGCAGCGACTCTGGGGACTCGGCCGCGCAGTGCACGTCCCTCGGCGGCGACTCCGGAACTGTCGAAAAGATTCGCGGGTTCAAATACCGGGTACCGGGTGCGCCCCGACGAGGAGGAACGTGTGCTCACCGTCCTCCAGCGTCTGCGCGACCACCTCGGTGGAGAGCGGGCCGGCGCCCCTGGGGTTGTAGGCCTGCACGACGACGCCGTACTGGCGGTACTTGCTGAGGCCGCCCAGGACCGTGGTCTCCTGCCGGCCGCCGCTGCCGCCGCTCCACGGCACCGTTGTAAAGTTGTACTGCCGCTTGCCCTCCGGGTCGCGGCCCAGCTCCCGGTGGCCGACGTAGTGCCCGAGCAGCGGTCCGTGCCACGAGTCGGCCGACGGCGCCTCCCACTTGACCGTCAGCTGCGTGGAGGACGACGCCTCGACGGCGAGGTGCGTGGGCGCGGCCGCGGGCGGCTCCTCGTCCGTGCGCAGCGCCAGCCGCTTGGAGGCCGGGCCCAGCCCGAGCGAGTTCTCCGCCAGCACGGACACGACGTACAGGGAGGCGGGCCGCAGCGCCGTCAGCTGCGCGCTCTGCAGCGGCGCGTCCACCGACACCTCCACGGCCGCGCCCACCGCCGCGCTGTCCGCGCCGTCCTCCCAGCTCTCCAGCTCCTCCTCTGGGGGCGGAAGCGAAGCGAGGCTTAGGCAACGTCCTTGGGCGGTCTCGGGGTTCTTGTAGTCGCGGCGGGCACTGTACCTGACAGACGGGCCGGCAGCAGGCGGTGGCGGACCACGTAGCGGGTGATGATGCTGTTGCCGTCCTGCGGCGGGCTCCACGCCACCGTGGCCGTTCGGCTGGTCTGCTCCAGGAGGCGCAGGTTGCCTACCGCGCCGGGGGCGTCTGGGGAGGAGCACAGATAAGCGGTGAGAACGAGGACACCTTGCGTGCCCCTGGTGACCCTGGTGACCCGCGACACCCACCCTGCACCAGGAGGCTGATCTGCGTCTGGTCGTAGCCGTACTCGTTGCGGCCGAAGCAGGTGTAGAGGCCGCCGTCCTCAGTCTGCAGGCCCTGCACCAGCAGCTCGGACCGCAGCCCGTTGGCCAGCGTGGTGTTGCGGATGCTGCGGGGGAACAAGTCGGGTGCGAATAAGGGCAGCGGCCGGCCGACGGTTATTTTCAGTGGTGGGGATGATGGGTGTGCTACCTGTGCCGGGCGCCGCTCTCGATGGGTACGCCGCCCCTGCGCCAGCTCAGGCTGATGGGCAGGTCCCCGAGCGCGGTGCAGCTCAGCGTGACGGTCTGGCCGCGCCGCGCCAGCTCCTTCCGGGAGCGCGCCGCGAAGTGCACGGGGGCTGCAACACGGGGGGGAAGTCGATGACGGGGGTCCCCGGCACTCGAGCCCGCGGCCCCGGCGGCGACCACCCGGGACACTCACAGTGCACGGTGAGAGTGACGACGGCGCTGAGGCCCACGCCGATGCCGTTGGAGGCCTCGCACAGGTAGCGGCCCGCGTCCTGCTGGCGGACGCGCTCCAGGGCCAGGGAGCCGTTGGGCAGCACGGCCATGCCGCGGGGCGCGCCGCCGTCCAGGCCCTGCAGGCCCTGCTCCAGCTGCTCCTCCAGCCCCATCACGGCCCGCGGCACCTCCGTGCCCACCACGTCCTGGTACTGCCCGGGGTCGTCCGCTGTCACGGTCAATCACCCACATTTTAATTAGTTTTCTTTTGTTCGGTAGACGGTCTTGAAAATTGTCTTAACTCCTGAGAAGGTCGAAATTTCTTATTTTTATAAACTTGTAAAAAAATTCTAACTTTTTTCAAAAAGTAGGGCCAAAAACTGGCTTTGTTTTTTCAAGAAATTGAAAAATGTGCGAATATTTTTTGTTCAAAAACTTGGGGATGAACAAAAAAGGGTATTTTTGAAGATGGTGAGGCTGTCGGCGCTCACCGGCCGCCTTCCTCCAGGTGATGCTGGGCTGCGGGAAGCCCTCCACCAGGCAGTCGAGCAGCGCCGGGTGCCCCAGCCGCGTCTCCCGGTCCGTCGGCAGCACCAGCCACGTCGGCGGCACTGCAAGCACGGGGTTCACGTCATCGACGGGGGCCGCTGCGGGGGGGCCGTCCACAAGCCAGGCGACGGCCGGTTTGTGGACGGCGTCGTGTCATAGGGGGCATGGGGGGGTCCATGGCGGCAGTGCGGCCTGGTCTCGACGGGGGGTCCGGCAGGCCGAGCAGGCGGCAGGCACGAGGGCAGGGCAGCGTCGACAGTGGACAGTGGGAGAGGCGAGGCCGGCGAGGTCGGCGGGCGGGGCGACATGCTTACCGCGCCGGCCTCGGGCCGAAAGCAGCGGAGCAGAAGCGCATTCCTCTAAAGCCGCACGGCGCACTCACACTACAACAAACTGTGTCTATACGCCTACGTCACGGAGCACGACTACACGGTCTACAGAGAGAGAGGCGGTGAGAGGCCGGGACGGCTGCGGACGGCGACGGCGACCCCGAAGAGTCCGCGAGCCGCCCACATGCAACAGCGACCGGCGAGAAAAGCGAGAAATCCGTTACCTGCATGTCTTATGCGTTTTTGTGCGTTTTTTTTTCGCGGTTCGTTCGTAAGCGAAGGTACGCAGAACGCACGTCAACCGCAAGTCTTCCTGGGCGGTGATGGCAGTGGTGGAGGCGGGCGGGCCGGCGGAGGCAGAGAGGAGGCAGTAGTGGCCGGGGGGTGGCCGGGGGCGGCCGGGGGTAGGACGGCTACGTCCCTCAGAACAACTTTTTGGGGATGCATATCGCTTCTAAATTTTTTTGTGTTGTGTTGAATGATAGAAACTCTGTGATGTATTGCATTAGTATTTTTTTTTGCAATACTAGCATCCTACACTCAACATTCTTTTATATGCGAATCAACGGTAAACCAATAAATTACGATGCACAGAGTTCAACAGGAATTTTTATTATGACAGTTTCACCGAATTATTTTAAAAAGCGTGAGTGTTTGTGGCAATCTAATCGGCAACGTGTAAAAAGCACGCCTATGATGCGGGCCGTGGAGTCACCGGTCTTAACCACGAATGTTTCAAGAAAAGGTGCCTCTAGATGGACTTATTCTGTCAACGAGTAATGTTTTTCAATCGTATCCATTCTCTTATCGCCCTAATGGAAGCAGAAGCTCGTCAGAGTGGAGTATCTCCGGTCATTCCCATAGCAGCGTGCCGTGCCCGACTAGGCAGAGCGCCAGAGGCATGGAGTAGCGCCGCGGGGCCCCCGGAGTGGTCATGCAAAGGGCACTCCGTCAGAAGCCGTCAAGGCAGGGCCGGGCAGGCCGACCGACAGCCCCGGCGTCTACATGAGAGAGGTAGAGAGGTAGTACAGACAGTCCCCATCGGCCCTACGAGAGGGAGTGAGATAGAGCGAGTCTACAACGAGGCTGATACGAAGAGAGAGACAGAGCCAAAGCTGGAAACGCGAATCCGCGGCCCGAACACAATACAACAGCCACTTGTCCCGTGACACAGAGGGGGCCAATAAGCAGGTTGCGCAACGGCGCAGAGCCAATCAGCTGCAGGCAGTGGCGCCCTCTGCGCGGCCTGCGCGGAAACCACATTCCGCGCGCTCTCTGTGGAGGGAGAGAGACGGGGAGTGAGAGGGCAGGCCGCGCGCGACGAAAGTGGCGGTATCGACGTCGATACCCCACGCGCCGGTCTACGCTGGCTCTACTGGTTAATTTTCCCGAGTACCACACTGAAATTAATTTACTTCAAGAACCCCAAATATTTCTGGAAATTCAAGAACTTTGTTGTAAAAAAGGGGGTTCACTTTCGAGAGTTCATGTGGTTCTGGACCTCAAATTGTACTTGTTGAATTATTGAAAAACTCCAAAAGTATGGTTGGGAATTTCTGGAAAGATGAGTGGAAATTTTCTAGTACCCCATAGTCTTTGAAGATTTTATTAAAAAAAAAACAACATTGTGCATTTTTGATGAGGGTACAGTCCGATCCGGACGGAGAAGGGTGTGGGAGGGGAGGGGAGGGGGAGGCTGGGGTACTTACCGGTGACGAGGAGTGGCGCCGTGTAGGCGGTCGTCTTGGCCGGGTTCCTGGCCAGGCAGGTGTAGTTGCCGGAGTGCCTAGAGCCTACGCTAGGGATTGCGAGCACGCTGGAGAACTCCTCCAGGTCCCTACTGACGCTCACATCGTGGCCTCGCGCATGCGCCTGGAGGGAGGAGGAGGAGGAGGAGGTGGGGGAGGATGGGGAGGAGGGGAGGAGGGGCTGTCCATCCTTGAGCCAAGAGATGCTGACGGGGGGGTCCCCGCGCTTCACGCTGCACGTCACCCTGGCCCGCTCGCCCGCCGACAGCTCCCCGAAAGAGAAGGGTGTGATGGCCGGCGGCACTGCAACCATCCCGACAAACAAAAAAAAGGTGACCGGGGTGGAAAACAAATGTGCACTTCCGGGCGGTCGCTGCCTCCGGGCGTGGCGTTGGCGGCGAGGTGGGCGGCGCTGCGGGGGGTGGGGCGCGCAACAGGTGGGCGCCGACCCACCCCGCCGAGGCCTCGACTCGCGAGCAAAAGTTCGCCGCGCGACAAAATAATTTTGTAGAAAAAACAAAACACGAATGCCGGTGGGATCGGCGGGGGTCGTCTGGCGCCGCCACGCGCCGCCACGCCGCGCCCGCGGCCCTTGCGGCCCGCCCGGACACTGTACCGTTGACGTCCAGCTGCGCCGAGTGGCTGGCCCTGGCCACGGGGTTCCTGGCCACGCAGGTGTAGTTGCCGCCCAGCGGCCGGGACAGCGCGCCGATCGACAGCACGCTCGTGAACTGGTCGAGGCTGCGCACCACGACACCGCCGGCCGCGGCCGCCGCCGCCACCGAGGCCCCGGACGACCCCTGCACGGCGACGGCCTCGGCCGGCGACAGCAGCCGCCCGTCCTTGAGCCAGTGGATCTCTAGCGGGGGGTCGCCCTTGCCGACCACGCACTGCACGCCCACGCGCTCGCCCAGGTGGAGGTCGGCGCGGAAGCTAAACGGGGTGATCTTGGGCGGCACTGGAACAGGCACCGGGCGTCAAGCGAGGGCAAGGACAACAAGAACACGGAGGAGGTTGGCGATATGACGTCGGCCGCCCATGGCCTCGCAGGAGTTGGAGAGCGCTAGAATTGAAGCTTTCCATGGTTACACAGGACATCCCGTAAGCCCGGGTCACAAAGGCCAGTGCGCAGAGCCTGCCAGGCCGGCCCGACTCACCCATGACGTTCACGTGTGCGCTGGAGGTGGCGGAGCGGCCCTGCTTGTTGGTGACGAGGCAGCGGTAGTGGCCGCCGTCCGAGTCCGAGCCCGCCTGCACCTTCTCGATGATGAGGGTGCCGTTGGGGAAGACGAGGTGGCGCTTCATGGCGGGCAGGAGCCGGTCGCCCTGCGGGCTGTCCCGGAACCAGCGAATCTCCTCGATGGGGTAGCCCGCCGCCGGGCAGCTGATGACCAGGTTCTCGCCAGCCACGGCCGAGATCTCCCCCATCGGCCGCGTGTGCGGGGGACCTGCGCGGCCAGGTCCGCGGGCCAAGAAATTAAATTTTGAGTTTGATTTTAATTTTTTTTTATCCAAACCTCTTTAAAATGGCATACGTTACTTCATAAAGTGACGGACTTGTTGGGGCGCAGGAGGCCAACTCACCGTACACGTTGAGCTGCGCCTGGTGGTGCACCTCGCCCACCCGGTTGGCGGCGCTGCAGCGGTAGGAGCCGCCGTCCTCCACGCGCACCCCCGTGATGTTCACGTGACTGATGACGTTGCCGTGCATCGGCACGTACTGGCCGATCACGAACCGGTCCGACTGCGGCAGCGCGAACCCGTCCAGGGCCCAGCGGATGTTGGGCGTCGGGTTGCCGGAGGCGATGCACTTGAGGGAGACGGAGATGCCGGGCTGGATGGTCTGCCGGATGAAGCCGCTGACGACCTGCGGCGGCGTGTCTGCGGGAGCAGAAGGGCCGTGTCACTGACGGGGACCCCCGGGGCACGCCGATCAACCCCAGAGTCAGCCCTCAGCCCACCTCCCAGTCGGAGCTCGGCCGCGGCGTGCACCGTGTCCTGGTCGTTCTTCACGAAGCACTGGTACACGCCCTGGTCCTCCCGGCTCACCGACGGTATCCTCAGCACCGGGGTGCCGACCTGCCCCTGCTCCGGGATCACCCGGGCCGACGGCGGCTGTTGGAAAAAAAATCAATTTTAATTTTCATAAAATGCGTTTTAAAAAAATCTGAAAAAAAAATAATTGCGGGTTGGTATTGGCGTACCTGGCCGTCCTTGGTCCAGTACACGTGCGTGATGGGGCTGCCCGAGGGCGTGCACGTGAAGGTGGCGGACTGACCCAGGGCGGCCGTCACCCGCGCCGGGACGATCCGGGCCGACAGCGGGGTCGTCACTACGAGCACGGCGTCGAGGCGGGCCGTCCCCGCCACGTTGGAGGCGACGCAGGTGTAGCGGCCCGCGTCCTGGGGCCGCACCCGCGGCAGCACCAGCAGCGGCCCCGCCGTGTACCGGTGCTCGTCCTCCACCAGCGGCGTGCCTTTGGCCTCCCACCTGCGCACGCGCGGTCCCAGCTGATCACTGACACGGGTTCGATTCCCGGGACAAGCCGAGTTTTTTTTTTCGCGAGTGCCGCGCGCGGTTTTCGCGTCGGTCGCGTACCGAGCCGCGGCCGCGGCCCCTCGGCGGCGACAGTTAACAAGAATACGACGCGGACGTGCCGGGCCGGCGCGGACCGCGGCGCACCGCCATTTGCGCGCGTGCTCCGGGGCTCCGGCGGCCTGCGAGGCCCCCGACGACGGCCCCCGGGGGACCCCCTCACGGCCTTCCTGATATTCGCGCAACAACAGCCGGCGGATGGAACAGCGCGCTCGCCAACGTCTCCGCCTTTACCTCCACTTCACACCTTTACTAGGGGACCCCCAAGGACCAATGAACTCATGGGCCTGGAAGGAAAGGGTGAAGGGGGAGAGGGGAGAGGGGAGAGGGGGAGGGGGGAGAGGGGAGAGGGGAGAGGGGAGAGGGGAGAGGGGGAGAGGGGAGAGGGGGGGAGAGAACGGCGAGCGGCCGACTGAGCCGGTAAAGCGGAGGGGAAATAAGGGGAGTGCAGCCATTAAAAATTACGAGGCCCAGTCAGCAGCAGGCAGAAGGCGCCGTGCCGGGCGCGCCCCGGGAAAGCGTCTGCGAGGGGGGCGGCGCGAGCCACCTGCACACAGGGACACATCGGCGTCGGGAGCGCGAAAGTGGTCGCGGGTTCGAGTACAAACAGGTGTACACGACCCGCCATTTTTAAACATTTTTTTCCTTGCTGCTTTTCGAGGCGCCAGAGATGCCGGAGCCGGCCCCGGACACTGAGTCGACGGCTCGACGCGACCTAAACCAACAGCCCCGCCCTGCCGAGCACGACATTAATTTATATGCCCGCCCACCGCCACGAAGACGACTTCTTGTGGCCGGGCGAGAACCTCCGCCCTGCCGCCATAAAGTGGACCCCCACGGGGCCGACACGGGACCGACACGGCGGGGCTCACCGCTCTCTCTCTCTCTCTCTCTCTCTCTCTCTCTCTCTCTCTCTCTCTCAGCCGTGCCACCACCGCCCAAGTGGTATAGACCCCGCATGTATACGGCACACCCGCCGCAACGCCGACCCGCGCACGACACCAGCTTGATCCACGATGAAGCAGGGCCCCTTGAGCCGAGTGCCACGCCATCCCCTTCCCCCCCCCCCCCCCCCCCCGGCCCGCCCCTGGCCCGCCCCCGCCCCCCCCCCCCCCCCCCGGCCACACACTGCAACAGGTGAGAGAGAGAGGTGGGGCAGGCGACGACCAGCACCAAAGGACACACAACAACAACACCAACAACAACAAGCCGTCGCTCCGTCCCTCTCCATCCCTCCGCAAGCGCCCCCGCTCTCCTGGCCAAATCCCCGCGCCGCTGCTTGGCGTCCCGCTCCCTCACACTTTCCCGCCTCTCTCTCTCTCTTTGTCTCTCTCTCTCCCGCGCCCCGGTTGGGGCGGTCAGGGCGGGACCGACGCCTAAAGAGTCGGCGGCAGGGCAGGGCTGTAGGACCCGAGGGGGGCCTCATGACGGGTGCAGACTGACTGGTGACTGGACCGGACTTTTCCATTGACTGGAATGAAAATTTTGCGATCATTTATGGTTTCTGTGTTCTGAGCTGCTACCCACCCCAAAGTAGGTTAAAAAGTCATTCCGACCGTGACCGAAACTCAAAACGAAAATATTTTTGTTTTGCTTAGAAATATGTGGATGCTTATGAAAAGAGGTTGCAAAAATGGGTGGGCACTACCTCGTCCCAGGCCTCCGCCTGGAACCCTCCTGCTTAACTTCGGTGTTCGAATGGGAACCGGTGTACCAGGTATTGACCGCCGCAAAGACACCGGCACAACGCAGCGGCCTTTTTCAGGGGCACGCTTCCGCAACGGTCAATGTAGCCCCCTCCGCCAGCCAGATTTCCGGAATCAACTCCCTTCGACTGGCTGGTTGGTCTGTGGCACTGCGGCCACTCCCGAGCGGATTGGGGGGGAGGTAGGCTTTCCTATATCGTACACAGCCGAAGCTGCTGTACTTCACGACGAACCCTAGTCGCGACGGCGTGTCCTCGTCTGCCAGATTCACAGGGAGCGAAAACGAAGGTACCGAACCCTAGGTACCCCCGTAGCATACACCCGAGTCTCCGAACCAAGTTTCCTTGGTAGACACAGAGCCCCCCCGCCGGAAACCCCGGGCGACCGAGAGAACCTCGGACCCGGGAACGGGGGTAAGCCCGACCGTGCTGCGGGAATCTTCAAGTTGAAACCCAACGCTTACATCTCTCAGTGACGCAGCGCGCACGGCCGTTCAGACAGCCATACCGACGCCACGTTCGGAAGTATATTTTACCCTCTGTCTTCCAAGGGCAGACACAAGAAAAATTTTGAGGAACTGGCAAGTGTCGAACCTACAACCTCTCGGTCGTTGGTCAGTAACTCTACCGATGCGGCCACAGAGCCGCGATGATGTCTGCGGCGCGCCCATCATACTTTACACACCGTCGTCTTAGCTGAGCCGACAGAAAAATGCACGGATCGGCAAAGAGTTGATCATCCGACCAGCCACTCGCCGACCGGACTCGCTAACCACGCGGCTACCGAGCTTCGGTGCGGGGCGGCCGTGCGCTCCCGGTACTGTAGCCGCACGACGTGTCCGACTGGAAATTGACCGGAGTCTGACTGGAGTCTGACTGGAGAGTGACTGGACTGGAAGGCGTACACTGACTGGAAGCAGTGGGGTACCCCTCGGTAGGACCTCGTGCATGCACGGCTCCTTGCCTCGTCGGCTCGGCTGGCCGGCCGGAGGGGAGGGAGGGAGTATTATCCCACTGTGGGGCCGTGGGCCCGTGTCTGAGGCCCTCACTGCCCTGCCCCCCCCCCCCCCCTCCCCTCTCCCTTCTACTGCGAGCACCAGCGCTTCCCTGGGGCCCAAGGGCCCCACTCAACTTCATTATTACCAACCTCACCACGGCGCAGCCCGGGCGCAGCACGGCGCCGGCAGGGCGGTAAACTTTGGCATTAGAAAATAATACGCACAAGTATACGACTGAGATAAGGCATGTATATATTACAAGAGGGCCGGCCGCCGCCGCCGCCGGATAAGCCCCTGAATGGTGGGCCGGAGGGGCGTTGCTGAATACGAATCTCAATACGCCTACCGCCGGCCCTGCGCGCCGAGCCAGCCGAACCCCGATACTAATAATGCCCGCCCAGAAAATTCAAGAGTTCAAATGGATTCCGCCCTTTTCAATACGATATCAAAGTCCACCACGCTTATACACCCGACGCATAATTTTGGTTTTTAAATAGAAGTTTTGAGAGGAATTTTTTTTTGCCGAGAAACCGCCGCGCTGGCCGGTCTGGCGTTCAGACAAAAACGAGTGGAGAAAGATAGGCCTCGTGGCCTGGCGGGGGTCGTGGCTGCTGCTGCTGCTGCTGTGGCGGCGGCGGTGTATACGACCTCCCTTATCGCTGCTGCTGTGCGGTGGATCGGATCTAGCCACTAAGTATGCTCCTCCCCATCCAAGACGTCCCCCCTATCTCTCTCTCTCTCTACCCCCTTCTCTCTCTCTCTCTCTCTCTCTCTCTCTCTCTCTCTCTCTCTCTCTCCCCTTACGGCACTCGACCGTCCCAGTCTTATTTAGCGTCGTGTCGCCCGCATTCCACGCGAACCCCGGCGTCAGCAGCGGCAGGGAGGCGGGGGTGGCTCGGCCATCGCTCCCGAGAGAGAGAGAGAGAGAGAGAGAGGGAGAGAGGGAGAGAGAGAGAGAGAGGGGGGAGAGGGGGGGGGGGCTGAAGAGGTCACTTCACTCATTGCGTCGATAAGACACGGAGCTGCGACTCGGCAGTCTCCGCACATCGCTGCAGCGGCACGCCCATACACACCACCAGGACGGAGGGAACACAACGGCCGAGCCCCGACCGGAAGTAGCGTGCACCGGAAGCGTTCCCAGAAGTGTGCACAGGGTATGCTGCCCGGAAGTGTGCGCAGACCGGAAGTGCAGCCGCCGGAGAAAAAATATGCGCTTTGCAGAAACGTCCACATCCCGCCTCCCCTTTAAATCCCTCGTCTCCGCTCGCGCTTACCACTTTTCCGGTCCCCACTTCCGGTCCCCACTTCCGGTCCCCCACTTCCGGTCCCCCACTGTCGCCCGTTACACAGGCATCAGCGGCGCCGCTCTTCTGATCGCATTCCCGTTTTGCCGTGACGCGCGCATCGCGTCGTCGTCGCGAAGGGCGTCCCGCACAAAAATTTAATCAGAGAGAGAGAGAGAGAGAGAGAGAGAGAAAGAGAGAGAGAGAAAAACGGGGTCAGGGCCGATGCGGAGCGGCGGCACATAGCGCTGGGCTCGCTGCCTCAAAGTGCCCTCCCCATATGCAAATGACCCGGCGCCCGACACGGCCACACACACACACACACACACACGCACACATGCACATACACGGCCCTTTCCTTTGAGACCCCCCCCCCCCCCATCTCCCTTCCCCCGTACCTTTGGCGCGGCCACCACACGGCCCGTACCGTAAGAAATCATCCAGCAATCCTGTGTGTAATGCGGACCGAGCCAGCCGGCCCTGCAGGGCGGCAGGGCGGCAGGGCCTCGGTGGTCCCCGAATACGCGATCCGGGTACACTGCAATTTTTTTTGTCGATTTGAATTTAAGCGTGGCATTTAGGTATAAATTTTTTTGGCATGCATATTTGATTGATTGAAATTTAGTTGATTTTCGCAATGAGATAACGGAGGAAAGCCATCAGTGACGGCTCAGCCCGACTGCTATACGGCCCCGGTGCACGCCCGGCAGGCCGTGGCAGGCCGTGGCCGCGCGGTACATGCGCCGGGATAAGTGCAGAATATCCCCGCGAGGGGGCGGCGTATGAGCGCAATTTAGAATATCACTATGCAAATGTATGGGCGGGGCACGTCCGGGGGGACCGGCGGCGCTAATCCCCAAAGGAGCCCCCCCCCCTTTCACCCCCTCCCCCTGCCCCCTCCCCCGCACTACTTCCCTCCAACCCTTGCCAAGGGACCCGACCAAAGCAGCGGGGGACCGGCCGCCGTCATCACACATACGCACTCTAAAGGTGTTTGAACCTCCCCCCCCCCCCCCACCTCCGCGAGGAGGTACAGCCCGCGCCAAGAGTGTGTGTGTGACTGACCTGTACTCGGGAGGCGGCTGGCCGAGCGCCACACACGGGATGACAACCACCTCGTCCCTGCGGGCGTCCAGCGACACCTGCCGCTCCGGGAGCTGCGGCGCCGTCGCCGCCCGCGGCTCTGAAACACCAAACAGGAGTTGCAGTGTAGTAAAACCGTAAAAAAAAACACAGTTGATGATATTTTTTTCTGAATCTGCTTAATTTGTTCGATACGACAGCCGATATCAACCAATAAACGAATGGTCGATACGGCTAGAACTGAAAAGTTTTACAGAATGCACAGTAGCAGCTAGCCTCTGTGATCTTATTTTTTTTTCACATTTTTTAAATGCGAAATGATGAAAAGCAAGTGTATGAAAGAACCCGAATCCCCGACAAAACTTTGGCCATGCACAAGCAGGTGAGCTGCATATCGACTTCATTAACATAAAAATCTCTCAGCAGCACACTGTCGACATCAGCCAAGGAACGAAAAAAGGAAGAAAAAGACGTAAATGAGTGCAAGAGAGAGAGAGAGAGAGAGAGAGAGAGAGAGAGAGAGGAGTAGAGGGGGGAAAAAGAGGGCGGAAAGATAGAAGAAGAAGAGGCGGGAGTGGGGGAAAAAGTACGATAGCGAGAAAGACAGGAGCCCGACGGAAGCGAGAGCGACGAAGATGTACGTGGTCTGGGGCCAAGTGAGATAGAGCACGGTAGCGGCGGCAGCCCTCCCTCCCGACATGCCGACGCTTCTGCTACGTAGCGCTCCGGAATCCTTCTGCTAATAACGGAAACTAATAAAAGAGTGAAAACACGAAAACACTCCAACGAGTTGGTCGGCGGGGCTGCGGCGCTCTGCGGGTCCGGCAACGGTGCTCCCCGCCTAGCAGAGATAAGCAAAGATAAGAGTCGCGGGGGGGGGGGGGGGGTATAAATGCCGAGTTCCACGAACAGCGAGAGAGAGAGAGGGAGCTAGACAGAGTGTGCGAGGGTTATCTCTCGCACCTTCTCCTGCCGGGGATGCAGCAAGAAACCGGTGCTTTGAGACGGCGGGGTGTCAGCGGGGTGCTGCTGCTGCTAGTGATATAAAGAAGAACAAAAATAACAAGAAAAACTTCTGTCAGACCGCGCGCGGGGCGGCGCCGGGCCCAGGGCCCTGGTGGTGGTGGGGGTGGCGGCGCGGCATCGCTCGTGAATATAAACGGTTTGGCGGCGGACAGTTGAAGCGGCGGCGACGACGACCGGAAGAAGAAGAAGGAGCAGAAGAAAAAGGACAAGCAGAAGAAGAAGAAGAAACAATGGTGGTAGTTTTGCAGACCGCGCCGGGTTGCCGCCGCCGCCGCCGCCGCCGCCGCCGCCCGCCGTTAATGGCGCACTGGACGGAACAGAAGAGGCAGCTCGCTCAAACTTCTGGCCGCCCCCGCCTCGCCCCCCCCCTTCCCCTCCCGCCCCTGGCCTGTCCGGGCAGCACAACCGTCGGTGCTCACCGCACCCGCGCGCCCCGACGGCACGCCAACTACACTGCAGGGGCCGCCATGGGGAGCCGCTGCAGGCAGCCCGGTCGGGCTAGTTTGTCATTAGGGCAATTGTTGCTGCCGGCCGCTCTGCCCCGCTCTGCCCCGCTCCTGCTGCGCCGGCCTGGGGCATTTATGCTGGCCGCTGTGGGATCGCCATTCCTCTTCGATTCGACTCCCCTCCTGTCTCTCTCTATCCCTGTCTCTCTCGCCCTCAGACTGTCTCCCTCCTCCTCCCTCCCTCTCTCTCTCTCTCTCTCTCTCTCTCTCTGTCTCGCTCTGCCCCACTGCGACGAGCAGCAAGCGCCCGCGGATCTCCGGGTAGGCCCGCCCGCAGCGCGGCCGCGCTCGGCGGGACTGCCTACCCGACAGGCGTCCGCGCTCCGCTGCCTTCTCCTCCTCGGCTCCCCCGGCTCCTGGCAGCCGGTCCCTGCGGTGTCCCAATCGCATTTATTTCTCTCTCTGTCTCTCTCTCTGCCTCTCTCTCTCTGTCTCACTCTCTCTCCCTACGCTTCCTCACTCTTTTTTTCTCCCTTGACGCCGGGCGCGAATCGCGAATCGCGGAGGCTCCGTATACGCGGGGGGGGGGGGGGGGGGGGGGGGGGGGCGAAAGTTAGAGAGAAGGAGGAGGATTGAGGCGACTATATATTTGCTGCTGAAGGCGTGGCAGCGGCGGCGGTGGTGGCGGGGTAGAGTGAGTGAAATGAACCGAGTGAACGGAACGAAGCGCCTGTGAAGAGGGTGTGACGGGGCCGATCCGTCTCACCAGCACCACCATTCGCTGGGCAAACTTACCCCCTCCCCCCACCCCTCACTGCCCCCCCCCCCCCCACCCCATCACTCATTCGACACGGACCGGGTGCTGGACGAAGGCCTCCGCACTCTTCCCCAAGTTGGACCATCAAAGATGCATTTCAGAACAAGGCGCGGCGGAGGAGGGTAAGAGAGAGAGAGAGAGAGAGAGAGAGAGAGAGAGAGAGAGAGAGAGAGAGAGAGAGAGAGAGGGAATGCGGCGGAGAAGCACAGCGGGTGAGGCCGCCCGGGCATCGAACGAAGACAGAGAGACGGACGGGCAAACAGCGAGGAGGGGGTCAGGGGAGGTAAGGATTTTCAACGCCGCCGGTTTCTATCTGTCCTTGTCCTGCCCACGCGGAGAACGTTGTGGGTGCGAGAGAGACAGAGGCGACAGAGCGGCGGCGGCCGTGCCGTGTCGGGGGCTCCAGCGGTTCCAGCGGCTCCAGCGGATCGGGGGCCGCTAATTGATCGATGGGGGACCCTAATGAGTGCGCGTGTGTGTGTGTGTTAGAGACAGAGAGAGAGAGAGAGGGGGGGGGGGGAGAAAGAGAGAGAGACATCGGAACAAAACGCATGTGACTGGCTTTATTTTCTACCAGGTATAAAGGCTTCGCCTACAAATTCTGTATTCAATAAATTACATTTTTTCAAATTGTATATTGTCAAAAAAGTTATTACTATTTTTTTGTGCCGAATCGAGGTTTTTCTGTGTAGGCCGCTGCTAGACGCGCAGACGCCCTCGCAGGGGCAGTTTGTAGTGGCGCTGGGCAGCGCGGGGCCGTCGCGGGCCGCCGCGCCGTGCCGCCTGGAGTGGACGGGACAGATAGATCGAGTGCGGAGCAGGGAAGCGGCGGCGCGCTGCGAGGCGCTGCGAAAGCGCCGCCATCCCCACAGTCATCCATCGCGGGGGCGGCACGCGGCGCCCTCTGCGGCCGCCGGGAGGAAACACACTACGAAAGTCGCGCATCGAAAACGCGTCCGTCTTCTCGTGGACCCCCCACCGCGGCGGACCCCCCGCAGAGCCGGCCAAAGTCCCGCCCTGTTACACCATTCGTTACTCCTCCGGCGGCGCTGAGGCGATCCGCGACATTCAATCAAAGGCGAGAGAGGCGCGCCGCAGCGGTGTCGATAGAATATTCAATCAAACTCTCGAAGAGGTCTGAAAAAAGAAATAAGAAAAAAAAGTCGGCGGCGTCTCGCGGAGTCTCTCATCCACCCGTCCTCCTCTCTCTGTCTGTCTCCCTCATCCCCTTCTCTCTTTCTCACTCCCGGCACTTGGCGGCGGATTCCCCCCCGCGTACAGGTGGTGTGTTACCTTGTTATGTCCGAGTTGGGAGGCGCACTAAGGAAGAAAGGATCACGGCACCTTCTCCAGCCCATAACTTTCTTGAGGCAGGCCGATTCTCTCCCTTCTCTCTCCCCCTCCCCCCTCTCCCTCCCTCCCCCTCTCTCCCCCTCCCTCCCCCTCCTCTCTCTCTCTCCTCTCTCTCTCTCTCTCTCTCTCTCTCTCTCTCTCTCTCTCTCTCCCCTCGCTTCGCCTCCCCGACGCCGCCGTGGTTACGGCACCAGATTACGGCCGGCTGTGGGACCGAAAACGCGCCAGATAGTGCAATAACGACAGGCTGTATTTCCCTGTGTGTGAGTGTGTGAGGGGGGGGGGGGGTAACTTTGTCACGTAAAAGTCGCCATCACTGAAGTGTCTGCGGAAGCTCACCACGCCGCGTGCTCGTACCACACAATATTTTTTTTCACGCCATTTAGAACGGACATACTTTTTTTATTTTTTTCTGTCTACGACGTATTTTTTTCCGTCGCCTGAATGTTTATTTCCCTTTTTTTTTTGTCTGCGTTGGCGGGACTGCGGCGCCATATACCCCCGTCGGCGCGGCCCTCTCGCAACGCGATCGGCTGCACACACAGTTCCTTGCTGTGTTCGGGGCGGCGGTGGGTGCGGTCCGAGACGCGCGCAAGGCGGTGGAAAGAACGAGTGGCGCACGCATCGCAGCAGCGGGTCTCGTCCCGCCCGCGGGGAATATGGGTCGGAAAGGAACAAGGCGGCGGCGGGGCGCGCCGAGCCGCCGCATCCATCCTGGACGTCACAACGCGCCGCGAGTATTCGAACCCGCGCAGCGCCTCATCATCCACAAAACCGCACCCGCCTGAAAACAAAGCAAAACGCAGAAAAGTCGTGGCGCGGTATTTGAACCCGTCTTGCTTACCGTTGACGGTGAGCCTGGCGGGGCGGGCGCTGACCCGGGCCTCGCCGGTGAGGCGGTGCGTGACCCGGCACTGGTAGGAGACGAACGCGTCGGCCTGGTTGGCGTTGAGCACGACCAGCTCGCCCGTCGGCAGCATGTGGAACTTGCCGTCTGCAACCAATCCATCAAACGCGCCGCTCAGTCATCAATCACCCAATCAGTCAGTCAAGTCGGTCAATCAATCGATCAGCGAGCGGCGGGGGAGGGGAGGCGGTGGGGGATCACGGCAGGGCTGCTCGTTGTTACTTGTGCGTCGGGCTGCAGGCCAGTTCTGTGTGACCTCCAGGCCCCCTCCCTCGTGTTCTCCTCGTGGGACGTCCGCCGTTGTCCGGAACCTAATTTTAACAAGTGCCGTTAAGCCTCGGCTCCTTTCGGAAGCTGTATGTGCGCTGGTAGTATGCTCCGGGGCACTGTACTCTGGAGTGGAGGAGAGGGAAAGAAAGAGAGGAAGAGAGAGAGAGAGAGAGAGAGAGAGAGAGAGAGAGAGAGAGAGAGAGGGGGGGTGAGCCGTGGGAGACATATTCCCTGGGCTGCGCCCCCGTGCCCCCCGAGGCCCCTCTCCCTCTCTCCCCTCCCTCTCTCTCGCTCTCCAGGGCCCTTATCATGCCGGCCGCTGCGGCTCTCCACATAAAGATAGTCCGCAGCCTGCACGCCCCGCAGTGGATGTCTCCGTCTCGTCTCTGGGGCTTATCTCCCCCAATGCCCGCCAGTACCGGGGTTCAAATACTGGATTATATCATTTTTCCTCTGCGGAAAAAGAATTGTTATTACAATAGTCTAGACGGCCTGCTCCTCCTCCCGGAGCTATGGCGTGGTACGCGACCCGACCTGTGTCGTGTGTCGCCCCCCCCCCCCCCCCCCCCCGGGGACGCGAGTCACGCCGATCAAAGGCAGGCCAAGGCAGGTGCAGCGCGGCGGAGGCCGCGGGGGGCGGGGCCGGCTCGGCGCCGCCCTGCCCGCCTGGGCGCCCATCTCCTCTCCTGTCCAACTCGGAACTACAAAGCAGCGCAGCGGCGTCGTGGCCCAATCCCCATGGCCCCTATGGTCCCCATGGCCCCTATGGCCGGCGGCCCGCGACAAGTTGGCAGCGCAGTGAGCAGTGGCGGAGCAGTGGCAGCAGTGGCGGAGCAGTGGCGCGCGCAGCCGGCCGCTGCCGTCCGCAACCCGCGCGCCACGCCTCAGTGCTCACTGTCGCAAAGTAGCGTTAAGAAATGCGCGCGACAACGCGACCTTTGGAGCGGAGCTAGCGGGGGGGCTTCGGCGGGCACCTGCACCCCGGAGCTGACAGCACTGTGCCCCCGGCACTTCCAGCAGTGAAAGGGCCACATCAGCGTACCCCTCTCCTCCTCCCTCCCTCCCTCTCTCCCTCCCTGCCGGCCTCCCTGCCTCCCTCCCTCTCTTCCTCCCTCCCTCTCTGCACCCGTGACACTCTTTGAATGGCCGCTCGGAATTTAACGCGGCGGCGGGTCGGTCGTAGAACAATTCGTCGGGACCAAAACTTTGCACTTTGCGACTTGTAACGAGCCAGGGGCGCCTGCCGCCGCCGCCGCCGCCGTCTTTGATGACGCAGACTGCAAAGAAGCGGGGGCAGTGCGCGCCTCGCGGCGCCTCGCGGCGCCTCGCGGGCCGCGTCCCGCCGGGTACAATAACCCTGGCGATAACCGGGCAGCCGTCTCTCCGGTCCCCTCCGCCGGTCGCCGCGCGGTCTGTGAATCGGTTGTGATGATAAATGTGATTTCGGAGCCGAGCTGCTGAGCCGTCGCAGCAGCGGGGGCGAGCGCACGACACAAGGACGCGGGAAATTCGAAAAGACAGACTCACACACGCAGGAGGAAAAGGAAAGGGAAACAGAAATGTTTCCTATAATTTTCTTCCTTTTCATCCAATTTTTTTTTGCGAAACTTTAAGCACTTACTTATCCTCATTTTCTTACCTTTCTTCTAGCTATTTATCCTCATTTCCTACCATGTAACTACTTTGAACGGGCTATGGTTTTGTTTCGCAAGGTGTTAGGCCACGAACACATCCTCTCTCTCTCTCTCTCTCTCTCTCTCTCGTTATGCGGATTTCAGCGCGAATTGCGTACCGTCGGCCAAGTTCCCGTTCCACCTCCCCCCTCCCCCGCCGGCATATGGCTCCATTGAGAGCAAACTCGTGGCCTAAATCACCTCGTCCCCACGGCACCGAGTGTATTCCAACTCGAACGCGCACGCACGCACACACACACACACACACACACGGGCCGAACGGCAGAGGCGGCCCGCAATATACACTGCTGACATTTATCACACTATGGAAACGAACGCGAATAAGTCATATTTTTTTCCTCCGTCGATACGAACCGGATGACGGGGTGAGTAGGCAGGATGGATGGGGGAGGGGGGAGGAAGAGGAGGGAAGGGGGCGCCTCGTGCGAGTGGTCAAAAATATCGCCGGGGGCGCACAGGCGGAAAATGGGAACTCCCCGCTGCACTTTCGCTTTCCCGGGGAGAGAAATGCGACGTCAGCTTCTCTGGTCGGTCTCTGCGGCGGTCCGGAGCCCTGGAGGCCCGGGGGCCCGGAGCCCGTCCCGGAGCCCGTCCCGGGGCCGGACCTCGCGCACGGCTTAGGCCCCCCGCAGCCTCGCGTCCTCCGGGGAGCCCTGGCGAAGCCCCTCCCGAGCTGGAATATAAGGGGCTGTCGAGAAATTAGACGCACTGCCGTGGCTTCTGCCGGCCGGGACGGTGTCGCCGCCGGGGGGCCGCGGTGGTCTCGTGTCACGTGGTTTCTGGACGCGCCCCTAAGTACCGCGGCGGCGGCCGGGCGGCTGCTGTTGCCGGGCTGGGCTGTTCGATCGGCTCCGCATCGTCGATATCCGAAATGGGGGTCCATGAATCACAGAGCGAGGTGAGGGCCGCGCCGCGGGGGGTCCGCGGGGGGTCCGCGGGGGGTCCGCGGGGGTACGCGAGGGCCCGGCGTTATAGGGCAGCGGGGGACCTCATCATCGGCTCCCCCGGTATCACATGCAAAGAAGATGCTTTTCCGTTTCGCTGCCCCCGCGGGGCCGGCGGCGGGGCCGACGGCGGGGCCGACGGCGGGCCCTCCCCCCCGTGGGGCGTCGTCGTGATGGAGTGGGGGTCGACGTCGTGCCGGTCACCCGGGGGCTCCCGGGTAGGCGTTAGGAATGCGCCGACCATCCCACACCGACGGCCACCGATAACTCCCGATAACCCAGCCGAGAAGGATCCCAGGCACAAACCGACCGAACCGACCGTAACAGTGAGCACCGCAGAGTCTTTTAAATCTCAACAGTCCAATTATTGTTTTCGGCACTGAAAATGGACGGAAGGCCAAGCGGCACCCGCGCCGTCGTCTGCGCCTCGCCTTTTCTAGAAGATCCCTATTTGGTATGGGCTTTTTTCTTTTATCGCAGATATAGGGGCAGGCGGTAGGAGTAGTGCGAGAGAGAGAGAGAGAAAGAGAGAGAGAGAGCGAGAGAGAAAGAGAGAGCGTGTGCGGGGGTATCTTCTCTCCTCCTCCTCTGCTTCCTCGGTACTGGCCTCATAACAAGTAAGCACTACAAGCAAGGAGGGCCAGCCCCAAGCCGTGCGAGAGAGAGAGAGAGAGAGAGAGAGAGATAGGAAGAGAGAGAGAGAGAGGGAGGGGGGCATGCGGGAAAAAAAGACAATGAAATTTGGCGTGTTTCAAGGCAGGGAGCCCGTCGCAGCAAGAGGTCACCTCTTAGACACGGCCCAGCCCTGCCGCACTAATTATGTTGGAGAGAGAGAGAGAGGCGGCGGCGGCGGCGGCGCTCTTATGGGTGTGCGACGGAGAGCGCGGCGAGGGCCCTCCCCGCTGTGGTCTCGGCCACTGACACGTTTTGCACAAGAGTCACTCCAGCCAGACACGGCAGAGCTCTCACGGCACAGGACGGACACCGCAGAAAATAAATTTCGTTTTATTTAAAAAAAGGGCGCAGAGCAGGCACAACGTTTTGCATTTTACTTCCGTGCTTTGTGCCACCGATGCAGAGCTCCGCTGTTTTCCGTTAGTTAGGTTTAGTTACGATCATCTCTTTACAAAAAAAAAATCTTACTGACACTGCCAAAAACAGGGTATAATAGCGCACACTTTAGGTTCTTTTGTCCTTTTATTTTCCTTTTCATCCACAAATAGAAATATTTTGTCCGTGGCCGTGCTTGTTCTCCTTGCCGCCCCTAAGCCGCGGAGCCCGTTGGGATAGGAAGGAGGAGGGGGGGGGGGGGGCGTCTGGCCGAGCGCCAAGAGCAGCCCTTCCTTTGTCTCTCTCACTCTTATTTGCATCGGCCGTAGTGGCCCGCGGGTCGGAGGGAGTACGAGAGAGAGATACAGAGAGAGAGAGAGAGAGAGGGGGGGGGGGGGGGGGAGAGGGAGAGGAGGGGGAGGGGGCGTTTCGAGTGCCGTCGACTCTCCGACCGAAAGCCGGCGGGTCCGGCCGGACCGCGACCGGCGACCGCGGACGGCGGCGGCCAGCGGGACGTACCGCGGGACGTCCCTCCCTAGAGAGAGGGAGAGAGAGGGGGGGGGGAGGGGGAGCCGGAAATAGAGAGGCCGACAGAGAGAGAGAGAGAGAGCAGACGCCGCAGCGGGCCACTGAAAGGAAAGCTGGAGAAGAGGCCGAGAGAGAGAGAGAGAGAGAGAGAGAGAGAGAGCTCTGATGAAAACGGCCGGGCCGAGAGAGAATAGCCGTATAGCGCTAGCGCGCCTGCTGGCTGTCCCCCAGCCTGCCTGCCAGACCGGCGAGAACGGCAGAAGCGTTGATTAGCGAGCATCAAAAAGCAAAGAGCGAAAAGCGGCGGTGGCGTAGGGGTACCAGTCCGGACTGGGGGGGGAAAAGGGCCGTGGGGGAAAAAGGGAGGACCTGTGGGGGAGGGGGCCGCCGCAGCAGAAATCAGAGAGGGGTAGGAAAGAAGTGCGCGACTAGAGGGCGCCGGGAAGGTAGGCCATTCGCGTACAATCCGCCTGAAAGTAGGCAAAAAACAGTACATCGTCCCCCCTGAGAGCAGTCTTCTCTCGGTTCCGTGCCTCGACGGAGAGAGGAAAGAAAGGCACAGAGACGTCACGTCACAAAACGACAGATTCTCGAGTAACTTTCCTTTTTCTTTTCCAAATGAGAATAGGAAATAGCGGGGCCGGCCAACGCGGTCTTCTTATAGAGTCGCCATCGGGACAGTCTCGGGATTCGGCCCAGCAGGTTGGGTGCAGCTCTTTGTCTTGCCCTCTCCTTCTCTCCCTTGCCTCCCTCCCCCCTCTCTCTCTCTCTTTCTCTCCGAGAACGGAACAATGTTCTCCGTAGCGACCCCCAGCAGCGTAGAGCGCTTACTTTTCCGCGCGAGGTGTAGCTCTGTCCTTGTCGCTCCGCATTGGCCATGCAAACGAGTGCGAGAGAGAGAAAGAGGACGCGAGAGAGAGAGAGAGAGAGAGAGTCGGGGCGACGACGACGCGGTGGTGGTGGCGGCGGCGGCGGCGGAAGGGCGACCTCGGAAAGCGTCTGCTTTGCAGTTGAATGGAATTAATTAACCCGCTCTGATGCGGCGCCACTCCATTGTCTTGGCCGCCCATTCTTTTGCTCACTTGCCTCGGCGTGAGGAAGGGGCGTGGCGGGGCGCTGCGGGGGGGGGGGGGGGGGGGGCCTCCGTGAGGGGGCGGGGGCGGGGTACACATCCGGCTGCTCACACATCGTGAGTGTGTGTGTGTGTGTGTGTGTGTTGAGGGATAGAGAGAGAGAGAGAGCTGGACTGAAACGATGCGAATCACTCGCACCATCCCGGTCCCTTATTTATTTTTTTATTTACTTTTACACTCCGCCCGCTCCCTTCCTATCTATTAACTCTCCGAAATCGTCATTCATTCACAGAGAGAAAGGTGTCGACACGGCAGTGACAGAGAGTGAAGGTCGGCGCACTGTGTGTATAAGGAAACTTTAGGGATCCCGTTGGGAAGGACTCCTGCTTGCGCGCCAATTTATTCTCTCTCTCTCCCTCTCTCGCTCCGAACGGAGACGTCCTGATTCTGCCGTTGTTTCTGCGCCCGCTGAAAAGGGTCGCCTTTTCCACAAAATACCTCGCTTACCATCTGGGGGGGCGGACTCATTACAGAAACATGGCGCGGAGGTCCGGCGGCGGCGGGCCCCTCCATCCCTCCTTGTCGCTCCACAGGACGGGTCGCCAACACTGACCTCTCTCTCGCTCTGTCCCACGCATAGGCTTTCACTTTGTACCTCTCCAGACGTCTAACTTCACCAACGAGCCCACCCTCCTCTCTCTCTTCAATGGAGGACTTATTATTACCATTATTTTACAAATCTTTCTTCAGGGGGGACCTCCCTCTTTCTTTTGTACGTACTTTCGGTCTCCCTCACTCTCCCGCGCTGCTCTCTATATAAATTTCTCTCGCTCCCCTTTTGTCAGAGATTTTTTTTTTTTCATGGAGCGCAAGTCAGTGGTGGTGGCGCTGCGTTGTGCGCCCGCCTACCGCGTTGACTTAACCTCTCCATTTCCCTCGTCAGTGTGCCTCGAAGTCAGCCCCCCCCCCTCCCTCCCCCCTCCCTCCCTCCCTCCCTCCCTCCCTCCCTCCCTCCCTCCCTCCCTCCCTCCCTCCCTCCCCTCGCACGACTCGCATCCGGCAGTGCGCTGGCTTTTGCATCCCTGCCCCCTCCCCCTTCCGTAATCTGGCTACTCTGGGCCAATTTTTCTCTCGTCTGATCCTTGCCTTGCGGCCCCCGCCCCCTAAAGGCTACCATCTGCACCACGGCCGACATCACCACGGCCAGCACCGGCAGCGGGGTGCACCCCCCCCCCCCTCCCCTCCGGGCTGGTAATGGAAATCGGACCACTATGGATGGCTCCAATTGCTGTTCGATGGAACGGAAACGTGCCGGGCCGGTGTGGTGTGGTCGGGCGCGATGTCGGCGGAGGCGTTTGGGGAGGGGGGGGGGGGGGGCCCGGTGAGAGGGAGTGAGCCCGGTGAGAGGGAGTGAGAGAGAGAGAGAGAGAGAAGCGTGTTCAAAGGCACGGCCACGGCGCCATGGCAGCAAGCTGGCCGCGCCTGCGGGTACCGGAGCGGACGGGGAACCGTCTCTTACTTACGAATTGATTCGCGTGAAAGTGGTGGTGGTGGGGGGGAGAGGGGGGTGGGTGGGAAGACAAAACCAAAATTCAAAAAAAAAAGAAGAAAATTGATTTTGGCCATTTAGTACCATGGGTGTAATTTGCCTTTTTTGTTTGTTTTTTTGCGCGACTGTACAAAAGGAGCTCCGCCTTGTATAATGGCGGCGTGAAATATATTACGAGCGCCTCGGCGTCGTCGTGTGAGAATCGGCGATTTATCTCCGCGAATTAACAGGAGACTTATTATTGCGTGTGGGCGGCGCCTGCGGGGCCTGCGGGGCCTGCGGGGCCTCGGGTGGAAGTGGACGGCAGCCTGAGAATTCCTCCCGCCGCGCCCCGTTTGGGAGCCCGCCTTCCTTTTAGCCCCCCCCCCCTTCCCCCTCCCCAGCCCAAATGACCTGACCTCCGCCCCCCCCCCCCACGCGCGCTAAATGGCCATATTTCGCCGGGGATCGCATCTCGCAGGCAGATCGCTGCTCCGCCGGCAGCCCCTGCTCCGCCTCTCCCCGGCCGACGGCGGCCCCCCCCCCCAGCAGCGCCGGCAGCGCCACCAGCGCCCCCAGCGGATGTTGTCGTAACGAGCTTCCGTCGCACATGTGCACAAATACAGCTACTTTCCTAATTTACAAGTTATGCCCCGGGGCGCCGCACCGTGCGGGGGGAGCGGGGAGCGGGGGCCCCGCCGGGTTCCCCGGCAGGGGCTGCGAGTACGGCTGCCGAGACTCGCACCGGGCGGCGCCCCGTCCGTGCGCCGAACCGATGGAAGTAAAACGGGGTCGTCACCTGGAGCATTCAGTGCCGGCGTATTCACATTCACCGACGGCGGCAGGAACAGTACAGCAGTAATATATTCGAAAAAAATTGTTTTATGCTGGCAAAACCGGGAGTAATTCTGAATTTTGAATTATATGAATAATAACAGGTTGGGGCAGTGCAGGCAGCGTGTGACTTGGCGGGGCCACTCTCGGGCCCCTGCGGGGCGGGGCCGGCAGGAAATGGGCGCCCCTCCATTCAATTGGTTTTTGCTGCCCGGGGCGACTCGCCGAGCCGGCCGGGACCCGGCACGGAGACCCGCCGCGGGGCTCCCCGCCGGGGCCCCCCGGGGGTCCGATCCGTCCAAATAATATTCCAGACGCCACGCCTGCCAACCAATCAGAGACGGGGGCGCCCCCGCCTACCTGGGGCCGCGAGAAAACACAACGGCATTACGGACCGCGGCATTAACGGGGGTCTCCTTTTTGTGTCGACAGAGTGCTCAGCCCGTCCCCTGCCGCATCTGCTGGCCGCCACCGATAAATCACTCGTTCAGAACGGGACCTCCGTTTTAGCGCCCCGCCAAGGCGGCCCCGGCCGCGTCCCAGTAGTGCCACGCGCCGGCCACGCGCCGGCCACGCGCCGCCACGCGCCGCCACGCGCCGCCACGCACCGCCACGCGCCTGCAGGGAGGCGCGCAGCGCACGCTCAAGTTTCGCGGCATAGACCGCTTTCCCATTGTGGTGGCCGCCGACAGGTAGTGCGGCAATTTCCACGGCGAGTGAGCGAGAGAGTGAGTGAGTGAATGAGTGAGGGAGTGAGTGCGACGGAGAGGCAAAGCGTTTCCCGTCGCGCGCGGCCGAGGCTGCTCTTATTAAATGAGCCACACAACTTTTCCTTCCCCCGCGTCTGTGACGTGTTCATTGCCTTGTTTCCCCCCCGGTAAGCAGTCTGTTCCCGGCAGCGGCCCGCGCGCCGCGTGTATTCTATACGCGGGAGAGAGAGACAGAGCACCCGCGAGGCGTGAGTTTTGAGAGGGAAGGGGGGAGGCTCGTTGGCAAGGCAGCCGGGCACTTTTGCTGGAGTCGCAAGAAATAAGGAGTCAACACAAAGCACAGAGCGACGCCCCCCCCCCCCCCCCCTCACCGCGGGCTGAGCCGAGCCGGGCCCCCCTCATCCCCGGCGCAACTTTCACCTTAAAACCCCCAACACTTTCCCGCCTCACGCGCCCAGCCAGGTGTTTCCGTCCCGCCACCCGCCCGCCCGCCTGCCGCCGCTGCCTGCAAAAAGAATAGCAATTTTGCGGTGGAGTGCCTGCAGCCGCCGCCGCCGCCGTCAGAGATTTATTCCCGGTATTTTTCCATTTCATGTCAACCCGCGTGCTGCGGGACTCTGCTTGGATACGTCACGCCTCAAAGACGCGGCGTTATTTCATTATTCTCGAAATAACTGTGACGCACCTATGCCGCATAAAGCCACGTTTTCTTTATTTTTTTTAATTCAAAATATTTTTTTTAAAATGTGGCTTGCAGCACAGAGTGCGGGGCGAAAGTGTAGTGAGAACTCGGGGCCACCACAACACGTGATAGGGAAGCTGTCTATCTGTTAGTTTCAGAGTGGTGCGTGTAGTGTGGGGGGGGGGGGGGGGGGGGAGGGGGGGGGAGGGGGCTGCGGTCTGCTCCACACCCCCACCCCGCCGCGCCCCTGGGGACCCCCCCAGGACATGCTGTTGACAGCGCCCATATTAGAGGTGGGATTTAGGCGCGCCTGCTCCCCCTCCAATCAGGGGGCACTCAGCGAGAGAGAGAGAGAGAGAGAGAGAGAGAGAGAGAGAGAGAGAGAGCGAGAGACAGAGAGGGGGGATGTGGCCTTGTGTCACACATCGCGAACTGGCGACAAGGCGCTGAGCAGCGAGTGACTAATCAAGCCAAGGCGTGGCGCGGCGGCGAAGTCTCCCCCTGTTGCCGCCCCCCCCCCCCCCTCCACGCTCCGGCTTAGCTCTCTGTGCCCGCCTCTGGTGCCGACGGAGCTCGCTGTGGCTGCGAGAGATTTCAAACAGAGAGAGAGAAAGAGAGAGAGAGAGAGAGAGAGAGAGAGAGAGAGAGAGAGAGAGAGAGTCAGTAGCGGTGCGCACATATGCAATCCAGGTCGGAAACCCGTCACTCAGCTCCGTTCCCTCCACAGGGCCGGATGACGGAGGAGGGTTGTTTTTCTCGTCGGCGGGGGGCGGCGCGCGTATGGCGGGAGGGACAGCATGCAGCCGCCATGCAGCACGACGGCCCGGAGGACGGCCTGGAGGACGGCCTGGAGGACGGCCTGGAGGACGGCCCGGAGGACGGCCTGGAGGACGGCCTGGAGGACGGCCTGGAGGACGGCCTGGAGGACGGCCCGGTGAGATTTGTCCTCTTCACGCCAAGGGGAGGGGGAAGAGTCGCGCATGTCCTGGTGCGGCCCCCAGGGTGCTCCGCTGCGCTGCCGCTGCTCCGCTCCGCGGGGGGTGGGGGCGCCCTGCAGGGGGCGAGCGGGGGCCGCTCGGAACCCGGTCTGGACGACCGGGTAATGGAGTTCCCGTGTTTGCCTCTTACCGTATGAGGCCAAGCGGCGCGCGGGCCGTGGTGCCGGCAGTGCCGGGCGGCCCGGTCCGGCCGGGGTCCGGGCGGGTCGTGGTGGCAGGGCAGAGGGTCTGCGCGGCGGCGGCGGCGGAGGCGGCGCCGCAGCGGGGGCGCTGTGAGCGCTAAATGGCGAGGGAAGGGGGCGTGTCCCTCTGCGGGGGGCCCCCGTGGGGGAGAGGTTGGGGGGCGGGGGCACGGCGGCGCCAAGGACGGCGCCAATGAAAGGGGGACGCGACAGAGGACGGACAGACAGACAGACAGACAGACAGACAGACAGACACAGGTGTGCATAGTCGGCGGTGGTCGGCAGGTGGGTCACCCCGTGGGAGGCGGCGGTCTGGGACCTGTCACGCATGTATGAGTGCCCCGTGGTACCCCCCCCCCCCCCCCCACCCCTCAACGGCTTGACCCCCTCGCCCGTTCGCACGTCGCCCTGCGCAGCTGCAATCAGGGGACGCACTCATGCGCGGCCGCCGTCCGCCGCGAGTTGCGCGCGTGTGTGTGCGCGTGCCCGCGTGTGTGCGCGTGCGTGTTGTTAAAGCGCGCGGCCCTCTCGGACGCCGCGGACGCCGCTGTCCCCGGCGGTGCCGCGGTGGCCCGCAGAATTGATTGATTCTCGCGCGGTCGGTAGTCGAGGCGCGGAAACGGGTGGGAGCCGGTCGGGGCGCGGCGGCGGTGTTAGCAAAGCGGAAGGAAAAACAAGAGGGCGCCTCTCTGTATTGATGGAGAGCACGCCGCCGCCGCCGCCGCCGCCGCCGCCGCCGCCGCCGCCCCGCGGTACCGGACCCGGGACAAAGAAGAGTGATAGACCGGCCGCGGCTGCCGCGCGCTGTTGGACCGAACAGAACAGAGCGGAGCGGAGCCGGAGCGGAGCGGCCAAGATGGACGTCCCGGCAGCCCGGCGCGCTGTCCCTGCGCCGCCCTGCGCCGCCCTGCGCCCAGCGGCCCTCCCCAGCGGCACCCTTAAAACTCTGCAGAGATATCCACTGGCCACTTGTTGGCCGCAGATGCCTCCTTTCTTCTCTCTGTCTCTGTCTCCCCTCCTCTCTCTCTCTCTCAGTCCTTGTCCTTATGTCCCCTTCGCTCCCCTGGCGACAACGAACCGACCGCGCAGGAAGGAGATGGAAAGATTGGCCGCGCACTTCCAGATAAGATAAGGGGGAAAAAATAACGGTGTGACAGGACAGGCGTGTGGATTTTTTCGTTTGTCCCGAATGTGTCGTAGCTGTAGGGCGTGGCCATGCGTTGCCTAAAACGTTATTTTAAAAATGGTCCGGGTTCGAATACCGGTGACGACATTCACGACTCATTTTTTCGCCTCGCGTCGGCTATAACCAACTCACGCGAGCCGCTGTCGTCGGCGCATTATTTGTTTTTTGCACCCGAATTCCGACAGCAGGCTCTAGATCGTGAAGGCGCCTCATGCAGCCGCCGCCGCGGTGTCAAATTTCACACCCCACCCCAGAAGTAGGCTACGGACTTCAATAAGAACTGGCCACGGCGCTGCCTGCTCCCTCCGAGATCTCATTAGGACCCCAGCAGGCGTGATGGAACGCAGTGCGCCCCCCCTCTCTCTCTCTCTCTCTCTCATCCACACACATACACCCTCTCTCTCTGTCTCATGAACCACCCCTTAAGACGATATCGGTAGAGAGGTGCAGACAGAGAGGAGGGGAGCATAAAGAAGACAAGAACTGCATATACACAGAAACGCGGAGTAAAAAGAAGAGGAGGGGAAGCAGATAAGGGGGAGGAGAGGAGAGGATAGACAGAGATAGGAAGAAGAGCGAGGCCAGCGGCGAATTTACGGCGCTGACGGCGCTGCCGGGGCCGCGCGGCTGCGGGACTGGCAGCGAAGACTTTCCCAGGAACATTGTTTGCAACAGACTTCCTGGCCGGCTGGGCGAGGGGGTCTGCTGATCTCGGCAGATTATGGGACCAGAGGATGGCCGGAAGAAGGAGGGAGAGAGAGGGAGTGAGGGAGTGGGGGCGATGTGACGAATGGAAGCTTTCGAACAGATTCGGGAAAAGTTTGCGGGGGGCGGGTGAGGAAAGCAGCCAAGACGGCGACCGGGAGATTCCTCATTATTCGCACGACAGCTGCGACTGCGAGGAAGAGGGTCTGCGGTCGGCGAGTTATGTGGGCAGCCGTGTGAGCAGTCTCTCTCTCTCTCTCTGGCCTTAAATAACAGCGCGAGTCCCTTTGGCCCCTCCTATGTCTGTCTCCCTTCTTTCTGTCTCTCGCTCGCACTAAGCCGTCCCCAGGTCCTCCGGGTTGCGGAGGCGGTCCGCGTGTCGTCGCCGCGGTCCTCGCGCCTTCGTCGTCGGCGTCCTCGAGGCCGTCGCCGTCCTCCCCACGGCCCGGCCTCGCCTTAGTTATGGCGCCCCCCTCCGCTCCGCGGTGCTCCGCGGACTACTTTGTGCCCCCGTGCACTATCGTGCCCCCTCCCCGACAAGGAGACCGTCTCCTGCCCGCCCTCCTTGGGCTCGCAGGGGGCCCCTACTTTAGCACCAACACTCAGCGAGCGCGCCGTCCCTAACAGCCTCCTTTACCCCCCGCACCCCTCCCCCACCTTCACCTACATTCGCCTTTGCTCCCTCTACACACACACACACACACACACACTCACTCTCACAGAGAGAGGGGGGAGCAGGGAGCGCCGTGTCGGGTAGGCCGGCCCGCAGCACTCTCATGTCCGGCGGTACTGCCTACGCTCCGCTCTGCAGGCGGCAAAGGCCGCGCCTCCGTTAACGCATTAGAATGAAAAAAAAACTACTCATTTTTTCTAGAGCTTTTTCAAGCGGGAATATCGCAGGCAAACTAATGATAATGCATTTCGTAACGATATCCGGCCGCGTTTCTCACGGTGTAGGCGAGTTTCCCTCCACTACTTCCCCCGGCTTGGAGTCACTGTGGCCTGCGGACCCAGCCGAGAGAACTGGCTGTGTATGATGCTATACTAATAAGCAGCACTTGCAGATGGCGTGTGGTGGTGGTGGGTGGGAGGTGGGGGGGGGGGGGGGGGAGGGGTTGGTGACATTACAGAGTTGTTCTCGCCTGCGCTGCAATAAGTCTCCCTGGCAGGCAAACTTCGGGGACCGCATTGGGCTCGGGTACTCCCGAGATGCCGGGTAGATATTCTCGTGTGCGAAGCCCCCCCCCCCCCCCCTCCCTTCCCCCCACCCCCCCGCCGGCGCACACCCTACTCAGCCAATTAGCAAAGATCCGCAGACTAGGTCTGTCGCCGCGGCGAGGCGGCGCTCAGTTACATGCGGCGAGAAGCGGCGACACTCAAATTCAACGGGACAGCCGAGTGCCCTTCGAGTCAGACTTCGAATTGAGAGGTCGCTGGTTCGAGCGTCAACCACATCTTGTGTTTTTTTTCTGCTCACATATTTATTTCTCTTTCTTTCATTCTATCGTGGCGTCACCCCATGATACATATACGGCCAGGAAAAAAATGCCCCCTTTTTCTGGTCTGGGATAGTTTTGCTTGTAAGAAAAGCTTCCGCAGCAGAGCGGGGAGCAGGCGAGGCTAGGCGAGGCTAGTCTAGGATGACACTCGAGATGGCCGGGGGCCAAAACTTTGCCAATTGGAGGGAGTGCGGGTGCGCTAGGCAACCGCCGCCGGGGTGCGCACTGGCTGGCACGGCAGTGTTGCCAACATGCGTTCCGCCAGTTAAGGACACACACACACACACACATACAAGTGCTCGCACCTTTATTCGGCATTACTGCGATGAGGGTAATGGTGACAACGGGGGTGTTGGCCGCCTCACGGCCTCACCGGCCTCACACGGCCTTAAGGCCATCACCAATGCGGCCGCACAAACGTTGGTCGCCCTGGCCGCGCTCAACACTCAGTGCTGCCAACGTGTTTGCGCCGCACACGGGGTGCGGCGCGCGACGCGCAGCGGCCCGGAAAACGGGGTTAGCATAACATAAAACGCTCCCGCCCCTTTTTGAAATGGTGTCAGAAAAGGGCGCCAGCGACAGAGACGTGCCGAAGGGAGAGAGGGGAGGGGGGGGGGGGGGGGGGAGATCCCGTCAACACATCCCGGGCAAACGTTTGCTCCCATCCATAAGCTCCATTCTTGTCCAAGCAAACATTCCCGGCCGGGCCATATGTGGACACTGAAGGGTAAGCCCCGCCCTGCCCTATTGAGTGAGAGAGAGAGAGATGGGGTGCGACAGATATGAAAGGAGAGGTAGAGAGAGATGGGAGGAAAAAAAAACGGGTGTGGCGTAGCATGCGAGAACCACGAATACGCGAACGGCTACTCGTGGGAAAACGTGCGAGAAGGAGGAGGGGGGGGGGGGGGGAGAAATAGAAATAGGGAGAGAGAGAGAGAGAGAGAGAGAGAGGGGGGGGGAGGGAAGGGTCCAAGCCAAAGAGGCTTTGGTGGTAGGACCGTGTGGGCCCTCGTCCAGGCCCAACACAAGACATTTTAAGTGGCAGTTCGCGCAGCTCTCTCTCTCTCACACACACTCCAGCACGGCTCGCTGTCTTCTATCTTCATATATGAGCAGTCCATATAGTGGCGATACATCACAGAGCGTTGATCCCTCGGCGGCGCCGGGCAGCGGGGGCAGAGCAGAGCAGAGCAGACTGACCACAGCGGAGGCCAGACCGTGCCGCCGAGCTCTGATGGAGAGTGATGGGAAGACGGGAATGCTAAAGTGAGAGAGAGAGAGAACAGCAGCCCCGCCAGCCCTCCCCACATCCCACCATGTACGGCCCTGCTTATCACAATCGTGTCATTATTTCATGAGTGCGACCCTCGTCAATCCCCTCCGCGCTGCCCGCTCGCTGGTCATTCACACATAATCATTTCCCTCTCATTCTATCTCTCTCCTCTCTCTCTCCCTCTCACACACACACGCTCTCTCTCTCTCTCTCTCTCTCACTTCGCCTGGCTCTCTCACCGCAGTGTACCATGCGTGAATGATAGAACACAAAACTGACCGTGCGTGAGCGACAATAAAACCAGAGTGGCGATAGTGGGAAAGGGTAGAGGAGGGGGAACCACACACGACTATCCTTTAATTGAAACAACGCTATTAAAAAGAGGCGCAAAAGAAAATTATTTGATGTATTCTGCAACGTTTTTTGTTCTTTAAATACCTAATACGTTGAACTTTTAAACATTCGTTTGCTAATTATAAAAAATTCAATGACGATAATGAGATGGTGATTGGCGAGGGTAACTAGGCGTCGCGCAGGTCAGTGGTGTGCGTGATGCCGACCCGGTCCGTCGTCTGCTAATCACACCTGACTCCGGGCTGGAGCCTCCAGGCTGGAGGCCGAGGCCCTGGAGGCCGAGGCCCTGGAGGCCGAGGCCCCGGAGCCGCGGGCAGCCGCTGTACACCGGTAGCGGCGCTGCTCTGCTGCCGATAGTTACTGCCGTCATTATCGGCAGTTCTGGAGCGGGGTTTCGTCGGCGAGGATTACCCTCGCGGATTTCCTCCTCCTGCCTCGGATACGGAGCCGCGCGGCTGCCACACAATTTTGATGGTATCTCGGCGGCGCGGGCCCGCGGCGTGGGGGGCTGCAAGGGGAAAGGGGGGGGGGGGAGGCGTTGCTGATCATTTGGCCCCCACGGCGCCAACGGCCCTCGGCACGCTTTGTTTTCCGATTGCGACCTCGCTATGTGTGTGTATGTGCGTGCGTGTAGGTGTGTGGGTGTGTGGGTGCGGGAGGCCGGGCTGTGCTTGGAGTGTGATGGGAGTGCCGGAGGTGTTCCCCGCGGAGTCCCCACCTCCTACCTCCCTCCCTGCGCCGCGTGGGTCGCCAAACACGCCCCTTGCCCTCGGCAGGGAGGAGAGAGAGAGAGAGAGAGAGAGAAAAACACGGCAAATTCCGCAAAGTTAGCTCTCTGGTCACAGCCAATTATCGGGGGCCGCTGCCGCTGCCGGAGGCGAGGTCAGCGGTCAGAGCGGCGAGTAAGGTGCAGCGGGCTCCTGCAGCCGCCTTGTGGCCCGCGGTGTGTGTGTGTGTGTGTGTGTGACAAAGACAACGGCACGGGAGGCCGTAGGCTCGGCCGCGCCGGAGACAGGGGTCACACCGCAGGGCCGGGGGCGCCGGGGAGAGCGACAAGGACGGCACCAGTTCCGGCGCCGCGGCCCCAACGCGTCCGCCCGCCGGCCCCCGGGGCCCCTACGGAGGGACCCGGGGGCCCGCCCGCCCCCGCCAAGAGGGGACGCCACTTGGACCGCAGCCAGCGCGGCGCGCGGCGTCGCCGGGGGCGGAACCAGTAAGAGGTAGAAGAGGGGGGGGGGGGGCTAAGATGCCGATGGGAGAGGTCATCGAGTAGGGCCGGCCCGGCCGCGGCATCGAAGTGATTTTAGGGGGTCTAGTCCGGGCTGCCCATCCGCCCCGGGGCAGGGCGACGTCGGGGGCCTCGCGGAACGCGGTGTGCGCCGTCAGCGCGGTCCTGGAGGACGTCGGGTAGCACTGATGAGCCCCCGTCGTCGTCCACAAGCAAAGAGGTCCGCGCCACGGCCGCGAGGGCCGCGGGGACGCCCCCGACGACGGCGAGGGTCTTTGCCCGCCGCGCACCGCCACCCTCCCACCCGGTCGTGTGATGTGAGAGGCCCCCTGAAGGCCCCGGAGCCGGCGAGGAAGCCTTCACACCCCGGAGAAGGGAGGCAGGGGTGAGCAGGGTGGGGGACGGCGCCCCGCGCGGGGCCCCGGTGGCGAACGAAGGGCTCATCTCTTACCCATGAGGGATGAACGGCCCCGGAGCCCCGGACGGCCCCGGACGGCAGACGCCGAGAGCACCCCCCCCCCCCCCCCCCCGCCCCCCCCCCCCTCGGGCCCCGCCCCCACACCCAGCTTGCCGCCGGTACGTACGGGCCGGGCCGCCTCGCGCGAAAATGAGAAAATCCCAACAAGTGGCGACGGGGAGGTTCCTCGCCGACCTGAGCAACAACAGGGGAAGAAATATGCGAGCCCGGCCATAAAAACCGGAGGCATCGAATGGAACGGCGGGGGAGTAGCCGAGGCTGCGATACACGCTGGTCCCTGTATCATTCTCGGCGGGAGAGGGACTACTGCTGCGGCGTGCCCATAGCCGGGCAGGCGTTATCCGCAGCGAGGGGGTTTATGCCCCGCAACTACTTCCTCCGCTGTCAGCGCGCCGGCTGAGTTATTCGCAGGTCCACAGGTTAGGCGAGCGTGCCCATATACAGCAGAGCGCTTGCCAACATCTCAGCAAAAAAAAAAAAAAAAAGAAGTTGTGAAGGAAAAAGAAAATAATGTAGGTCTCACCGCCGTCGCTGGACGGGTAGATGTTGAAGGTCTGGTCCTGCACCCAGGAGGTGACGGCGACGTAGTCCCGGACCAGGCTGGGCACCGAGCACCGCAGCACCGCGGCGTTGCCCCGCGTCACCGGCTGCGAGGACACCGACACGTCGAAGTTCTGCAGCACCACTGGAAACATACACAAAAAAAGAGAAAAGATGAGATGAGAAGGCGAAGGATGTTACGAGTCTGCCAATAAGGAAGTTGAGAAAGTTGTTGTGATCAGTATATCCAGACCGGGAACGCAGGTCAGGAAGATTGCGGGGGGATGGGGTGCGAGTTTGCGGCGCCCGCAGTGTAGGGGAGGTAACTAGACTAGGAGGGGCTGAGATTGAACGAGAGTGGAAGAGAGAGGGAGGAGGGGAAAGAGGGGGAGGGGATGGAGAGGCTAGCGCGCGTTGGGCTGTGCTTTGTGCATGTTAAATGAAGACGAAAGATGAAGTTAGTTTATGCAGTCAGGAAAATTGCCTTTAAAGGGAAGGCTGTAAAAGAGTGGAAAATGGGGTCGGGGGCCACGGCCGCGGTGGTGGTGGGAGGGGGGGGGGATGAATTGAGGGGGGCAGGGGGATTTCACAATAGGGGTTCGTCGGCGAGGCTCGGGGACGGCGAGCGGGCCGGCCGAGCGTTACAGCCGGCAACATTGTTAAAATAAAGTCATAAACAAGGACCTCATGTCGGAGGCGCGAGTACCCGGGCCGCGGGGGAGGGGGAGGGGGGACCAATCATGACGCTCCAGTGCAGCGGGCGGGCGGCACCGGCCCCGGGTCCCATGAGGTGCCCCGCATGGACAACAAGGGCGTGGTCCTGACAGAGGACGACGGCGCCCCGCTGATGGCCTGTCTGTAATTATTAGGGTGATCCTGGCGACCCCCTCCCTCCACTCCCGGTCCGGCCGGTCCGGCGAGGACGCCAGCAAGTCGAGCCCCCCCCCCCCTCCCCCGGTGATCAAAGCTTTGTGCTAGGCCGGCCACGCCCGCGAAACCACCACAGAGCCGCGCCACGCCGCGCCACACCCCCATCGTAGGGCAGCGCGGCGTCGGTGTACGAGGTTTGAGTAGGGTTGGGGGCCGTTGCTGGCGGCCCGGCCTGCCGGGGGGTTTTGAATGTTTCAAAGGCCGCACTTTGAGGAAGGGCCCTGCTAGGCCCGGGCGTACCCATCTCGGAGAAGCTAGAGGGCCGCCGCGAGAGATGAGAGGGAGAGGGGGTGAGAGAGAGGCAGCAGTCCTGACAAGCCCGCGCCAAGATTGAAAACTAAGCCGAGGCGAGAGGAGAGGCTGCGGTGGCTGCTGCACCCGGCGCGGGGCCAAACGGTTATTCAATATAAGCGGCGGTGGCGGCGGGGTGATGAGATGCTGAGCCTCCCACCGCCGACAACTTAGCATTATTATTTTTTTTTTCAGACTTATTCAACGACGCGTTAGGGTTCGAATAATAGGGGGCGCAGCGGGGGAGGGCCCCCGTGTGCTCTCTCGTAGGGTCCGCGCGGGGTTGTGTTGGAGGGAGAGAGACAGAGAGTGTATGTCCGCAGCCAAGTGTGCCTCGCGGTGGCTGCGCACTGTGAGACCCCCCGCACGCCTCGTGTGTGTACCGATGCCCCCCCCCCCCTCTGCCCGGCACGGCACGCCCCGCAGCACCGCGAGGCCGCCGCGCACCGCGCCGCGGCCGCGGCCCCCCATCCTCCCGCCGCGTCTCGGCCCGAATGAAGAGTTATGTGTGAGACTCCCGCGGGCCTTGTTTAGGAAGGAGAGCCCGGAGTACTCCTCGGACCTCTCCTCCCCTCCTCTCCTCCTCTCCCCTCCCCTCTCCTCTCCCCCCGCTCACCCTACAAAGCTCTTCTCCAGCCCTTACTACCCGACCTGTCCGCAGCTATTGTCTGCCTGCAGGTGAGAGCAGCGGCGCTTCCTTTGCTCTCTCTCTCTCCCTCTCTCTCTCTCTCTGTCGCTCTCGCCCTCTCTCTCTCTCCCTCTCTCTCGTGCCGCCTCGTGCCCTCCTTCTCTTGGAGTGCCCTCTGCGATGCGGCGGCGCGGTAGGTCGGTGCACGGAGGCCGTGAACGTAAATTCTGAGCGTCGCCGTCCCGCGAAGCCCCGGCTGGCAGCGCCGTGCAGCGCGTGTTGCTCGTTGCCTATCAGCGCCTTTATACGGCGAGAAGGAAATATGGCGGCGTCTCGGCGGCGCAGCTCAAGGGAAAAAAAGGGAGGAAAAAAGAGGAAAAAGGAAACCGAACGCGACAATACAGCGGCCACAGCGCCACGCGTCGTTCGAGCGCCCTCGATATTCGCCCACTAAATTGCGAAAATCTCGCGCGCGGTCTGCACGCAAAGCGGCCCTGAAAAAAAACTAAAATAAATTGCGGGCCCGCGCCGCGGTATATAGCCGCGGTCTGGCCGGGGAACTCGCCTATCTATCGTTGCTGGCCGGGACTTGGACGGGTGCCGGGCGGGTTAAACACTCGTCTTCTGAGCCCTCGTCAGTCGCGGGCCCTGCCCTCTGCCTTCCCGGCATTTGATGCCCGCCTCCTCCCCTTCCTCCGCTCCCCCTCCGCTCCTCTCCCTCCGCCCCCCCCTGCCCCTCCCACCCCTCTGCGGTCGAGGAACGCTCTGCGCCAAACGAACGCCGTGCAGCGGCGGCGGCGGCGGCCTGGACCGCACCCCAGTCCATCTTATGGCAGTTGTAAAAGCGATAGTTCACGAATATTGTCCCCGGGGGGTGGGGGGATGGGGCTGGGGGTGTACGGAGCGCAGAGGGGCAGCGGGGGGTGATAAGGGAGGGGGGGAGGGGGGGCGCCGTCTGCAGCGCAGAAATCATTGGAGGCGGCAGACCGACGATAAGTGCCAATAAAGTGCACCATAGAGCGCGCCACGGTGCAGCTCACCGCAGCGTACCGCCGGCTCAGGGGAGATACTGGGGGCACCGACAGCGTACCGCCGGCTCAGGGGAGATACTGGGGGCACCGACAGCGATCGCCGACCCCGCTGCCCAGAAGGCCCTGCAGCTCCGGCATAACTAGCCAGACAGCTAAAAATTTTAGCGTTATGGTCCAATTTTTCGCTGTGGTGCAGTTCTCAATTTTTTTTTTTTTTTTGCGTGTGGAGGGCACTGACCTGCGGTGAGGCGGACGTCCCTGCTGATGGCCCTGCCCAGGGGGGACGACAGGACGCAGCGGTAGGCGGCGCGGTGCACGTCGGGACGGAAGTCGGCGGCGGCGAACGGCGGGAAGACGAGCGAGCCGTTGTGCAGCTGGTAGCGCAGGCCGGAGACGTTGGGCGCGGCGCCGCCGTCCGAGAGCGTCCACTGCGCGGCGGGGGGCGGGGAGCCGGCGCCGCGGCAGTCCAGCCGGCCGCCGGAGCTGTTGGAGAAGTGCACGCGCGCGGCCGGCTCCACCTCCACCGCCGGACCGCTGCCCTCCAGCGCGCCGCCGCACCCTGTGCAGGCAGGGAACAGGACCACACCGTCAGCACGGCCACCAAGGAGTCTGAGCTCGGCATCTAGAGTCCAAAGCTCTCCGTCCACAGGGTGGCCGCGGGCACGCACTACACCTGACTGCCACACAGTTCCGCCTTGTTTTCTGTTCAGCCGACTCTAACTATGTACGAGAGAGAGAGAGACAGAGGCGGGGGTGGGCCGGGGCAGTGCGGGGGAGTGAGACGCGATAACTCTCTGCTGTCGGCGGGGGCCCTGCCAGCCGTGTACAGCATGAAACGGTGTAATAAAATGCCCGCCGCACTGATGTGCGAGAGGGAGAGAGACAGCGGCGGGGGACAGCGTCGAGTGGGACAGAGACGGCCGTGTGCTCTTTGCCAGGCCGGGCCGGGCGGGCAGGACACGGGACGCAGCGTGCCGGCCCAGGCACCCATATTAGGCAAATGAGGCTACCGCTGTGGCAGCGGGGTGCTACACTGTGTGTGTGTGTGTGTGTGTGTGACTATCTCTGGCACCTCACTCCACCTACACTTCCCCTTCACCACGCACTCTCGTTTCCCTCTGCGTCTCATTATCATCGTAGTCATCAGAATCACGGTTATCATCGTAGTTATCAGAGTCATCAACTCTCATGAATTATTATCAAAATCATCACTGTCGAGCGTCATCGAGCGGACGACCGGTCGCAACAACTGTCGCGGCACGGCATTCTCCGGCCGCCGCAAAGACGACTGTCATCATTCCATTCAGAGGGAAATACACACGGCGGCGCGCTGCCGAGTTATGTCCACACTTTAGAGCCGCAGCCGCCGCTGCCGCCGCGCCGCCGCCAACGCCACGCTCATCGCCATTCCGAAGATTTCCCGCGCTTTTATCACCGACGGGCGGCTTGGATAAGACATAACGACCGGGTTGGCGCCACGGGGCGGGTTGGAGAGAGAGAGAGAGAGAGAGAGAGAGAGCGGTGGGGGCAGCCGGTGCAGGTGTGTGAGAGAGACGGCGGGGGGACACAGACCGCAATAGTCATCACCGTGTCTAATGGTTTGTTTATGCACTTCGGCCGGCGGCCATGCCGGCTGGCTGCCGCCGCTGCTGCACCACTGGCACACAGAACCAACACAGAGGACCCCGCCGGGCGGACGGACGCACGTGATTTACGGAGGCTCTGCGAGGCGGCTGCTGCTGCGCTTTTTACTTGCATGCAGTGCGGTCAAGCGTGTGTCCGGCAAGCGGACGAGGGTGGGGGGGGGGGGGGGGGGGGGAGAGAGAGAGAGGGGGGGGGGGGGGAGAAAAAACATTCGACATGCTATAGTGTTATCTGCTATACGCACGGCCACAACGTTCATCACCCGCGAGCTCCGCGGGCCCCACCTTCTCTCTCTCTCTCTCTCTCTCTCTCTCTCTCTCTCTCTCTCTCCCTATCTCTCTCCCTCTCCCTCTCGTGTTGACACGTTCAACATTGTCATGTATACGCAATTATGGGTCCTCGCGCACTGCCGGCGCTGCACATGCGCCGGTGTACATAATCTGTTTTTCGCAAACACGGTTTGGCTGTGCGAGAAACGGGTTCCGAAACGTGCGTTAGAATGTGTGAGGTAGAAAGAGAGAGAGAGAGAGAAAAGGGGTGGGGTGGGGGGAGATAGAAGAAACGCGCCGAACCTTCCTCCTTCGCGGGGCCTGCACGCGCTCGGCTAGCGCGCCTGCGTATCCGAGGGCAGGCAGTGCCGCCGGCCACGTATGCACTGCGGGCCGGCCTACCCCACACGGCGCTCGGCCGACCCGACACACGCACACACGGCGTCTCCCTCACACACGAGAGACAAATTAACTTTCGAGCTCCCTTTTCTGGCTTCCACCAAAACCACCGCGTGCGGCCTCGCCCCCCCCCCCCTCCTCCCTTCTCCTCTCCCGCTCCGTCTGTCTGCCTGTCTCTCTCTCACGACAGGAGCTCATTAATTTCTCCGACTCGGCGCTGTACGCCTCGCTCGCTCCCCTTCACGCGTGGCCATGCTCCGTCGTTGAGCTGCGAATGTCGCTCAGCCTCCCTGCCCTCCTCCCCCCTCCCCTCCCCCCTCCCCTCCTCCCTCCTCCCTCCCCTCCCTCCATCTTCGCTACTTCCTCCCGTATAGTAGGCGGATGCCTCCTCCGGAGTTCCCATCGGACAGATTAAGCTCAACTCGCACTTTGCCCCTCTCTCCCCCCTCGGCGGGGGTTCCGTCTATCTCTCGCTCTCTGTCCCTCGCCCCCTCCGTGGGCGCCCCGTCTTTCTATCGCTCTCTGTCCCTCCCCCGCGCGGGGTATAGGCCGGCCTTGTCTGTCTTATCTCCCCGGCCGTCCCTTCATTGTTTGTAATGCATCGTCTTGCTAGGTGGCGACAGCCGGGGGTCTCCCTTTGTGAGGCCCTCAGAGGCGCTCTGTTTTTGTGTGGAAACTGCAGCGCTACGAATCGCTAAATGCGGGATAAAGGCATCGCCGATAAGCCTCATCACACAATAAGCCTTACGAAACTATCCCACTCCTCCCCGAAGGCATCGCACAGATGCGCAGTGTTTCCGTGTAATACTAAGAGGAAAAAAAGACAAATAACTAAATGCAGTCGTCTTCTTGGCAAAGCTATTTCTTTGTCGACTCCATTCACAAAATTGAAAGGCGCTGCGAGAGCCGCTTCAATCCGACCTAATGCTGTCATGCGACCCCCAGCAGCGCACTTCCAACAAGAGCTTTTTTCCTCTTCCTCTCTTTTTCTTTTTCCTCTCGCAGTTTGCGTTCTAGATGGGGTCTTCGACTATGTTCTGAAATAATGACATTTTTTCTGAACATCGTGTTGAAAATTTAGACAAGGCTATTCTTTTTTCATTAAAAAAATGTCAATATGTCAAAATCGCGGTGTATTCAGGAATTTAAATTAAAAACAACAAAGTCGTTTGGCAGGGGACGAAAAGGAGAGGGGAGGGGGGGGGGCAGAGATGGAAGGCAGTGCCGAAGAAACGACGAAACACAAAGGCATCAGTCAAACGCTCTGAGCGCCGGCATTATAGCGGGCGGGGCCTAAGTAATGCCAAGTATTAGGCGAAGGCCATTCGTGTCTGGGGTTCTGTCTAGGGGTCTCTCTAGGGATCTCTCTAGGGATCCCTCTAGGGGTCTCTCTAGGGGTGCCTCTGAGGGTCTCTCTAGGGGGGTCCGAGCCTGTCAGCAGACCTCCGAGTGGCGCTGCCCTTGGGGGAGAAGGGAAGAAAAGGGGGGGGGGGGGGGGGGGGTGCTATATGGGTCTAAGAAACATGACTACCGACAGCAACCAAACAGCCGAGCAAAATTATACACCCGTTCCCCTTCTTGTTTACGAGGGAAAAAAGCAGGGATTTTTAACACCATCCTTGACGAGAGACTAACCACCGCCCTCTTCGAGTTCCGTGCTATCGCCCCTCGACGATCGTTGACACGTTCGTTATTTCTCAGTGCTTCCGGAAGTCCGGAAGCGGTGCTCCGGAAGTGGCTGTCCGAGCCTGTGCCCCGCCCCCCCCCCTTCCCTCCCCCGCCGACATTTCTCACGCATTCTTCCGCCGGGCCGCGGGCTTCATCCATCACACGGCCGGACGGCCATGTCCCCGCTGCTGTTGCTCCGTCGCAGTCGCACACCTGCCTGCCGGCCTGCCGCCGCGGCGGTGCGAGGGAGAGAGAGATAGAGAGAGGCCGACAGCGAGGCTGGTCGGCCGCCTCCCGCGTGCCACGCTCGCACGCCACACGCGCACGCCTCTCTCTCTCTCTCTCTCTCTCTCTCTCTCTCTCTCTCTCTCTCTGTGCAGGCGAGTGTACTGTTTCCCTTTGTGAGCGACGCGAAAACGAGCAAAGCGAGAGCAAACGGGCCGAGGAGCGGCAGACAAGGACAGCAGCATCATCAACAACAACAACAACATGAGCCTTGCCTGCCGCTGCAGGGCACCGCGCCGCCGGGGCCGCTGCTGCTGCTACAACCACGACTCTTGTGCCGTATCCCCAGTCCGTGCGGCACTCTATACGGCACTCTGCGGCACTCAGTGGCCGTTGTGTGGCACTCTGTGTGGCACTCTGTGTGGCACTCTGTGTGGCACTCCGTCGGCACTCGTGCGCGCGCGCGACGACAATGCACTCCTATACCCCGCCAATCGTCAACGACAGAGAGGTGTGCGTGTGTGTGAGTGTGCGCCTTTGTAGCCGGTACTCCAAAGGAAACATAGATTTTCAATTTATATAAGACAAAGAGGAAAAGAAAAACACCTCGTCATCGCCATTCTATTTTTTTTCTCAATCGGTGAAAGTGCATATGCACGCGCGTCGACCATCAGACGACATCACCCTTACCAGCCGCGCCTCGTACTCCCTCTCCCTCCTCCTCTCTTCCATCTTTCTCTCTCTCTCTGTCTCTCTCTCCGTCTCTCTCTGTCTCCCTCTCTGTCTCTCTCTCTCTTCCCCTGTAATGGCGAAAGTTGCACACCGGACGGATCTGCATTGTCTGCCCATGCGGTGGCCTGAAAGCAGAACATTTGGGGATGGATCGACAGACAGAGTCCGCGCATTCAAAAATATGCGCGCGCCCCCTTTTATTTTCTGCTTTGTTTGCTCTCTCTGTCTCTCTCCCGCTTCTATTTTTTCACGTCTTTTTTTTCTGTCTCACTTTACTAAAGGCCATACCAGAGAGAGAGAGAGAGAGAGAGAGTGACAGAGAAAGATAGGGAGAGAGAGAGAGAGAGGAGGGAGATAGAGAGAGAGACACACACACAGACAGAGAGAGGACAGAGTAGGGGCGGCAGCAGCGCGGTGCTCCGTACTCTCATTGTTGGGGAACAAACAGTTGGTGGAGAGCAAAACGCGATGGCCGGGTCGCGCTGCGAGGGAATCTGAGCATCGCCCACCAATCCGCCCCGCCCCGCCCCGCCGGCCCCACTTCAATCCCGCGTTATGCAGTCCACGACGCCCTGTCTCCGTCGCTCCCCCTCCCCGCGTCCCCGCCCGCCCTATATCCGTCTCACTCTCCTTCTCGTTACGGTGAGCCTTGCGGACGCAGCCGGCGGCGTCATTACGAGGATTGGATTGGACACGCGTCTTCCCTCAGAGCAGAGTTACCTTGTCTCACTCCTCCTCATGCACCGCGCCGCACTGCCGCACGCTTCCTCTCTCTCTCTCTCTCTCTCTCTCTCTCTCTCCCGCACTGCAGCATCGTTCGTGTTGCTCATCGATCAGAAAGCGGCCACTATGCACGCGCCTCTCTCTCTCTCTCTCTCTCTCTCTCTCTCTCTCCCTCTCTCTCACTCTCACTCTCACTCTACCTCCCTCCCTCCCTCTTTGCTTTCCTATGCTCCCCCCTCCCCTCCCTCTCTACTTGTTTCAGCCATAAATATGTTGTAAAGCTGCACCGCGCTTTCACACCCCCTCCCCGCCCCGCCCCGCCAGCCTGTGTAAACACAGCTCGGGGACACCCCCCCCCCCCCTCCCTCCTCTGTGAGCGGCGCGGGCGCCAGGTGGCGCCTCTCGCTTTTTATAGCCAGTTGTATCTGTATTAATTAAAGTTTTAGCGTTTTGCCGGTCCACAGGCCGCGCGCAGGCATCGCGGGGCCGCGAGTACCCCCCCCCCCCCCTTTCTGCCGATATTTCCAAGCCAACATATGTTGTGGCGTTTATGAACTTCAGGTGCCGCGGCGGCGGCGGGGGGATATTGGATTTTTGGGTCGTAAACTTTTTCCGAGGGGGCCAGTTTAGAGCGCGCGTGTGGTGGTGGGAGTGCACGGCTGCGATTACCCGCCGGGAGGTAGCTGGTAGCTGCAACAAAAAATATTTTGGAGCACTGATATGGGATCTCTAAAACAAAATTGTCTGCACTGTCAATTGGAACGCTCATTACGAAACGCGAACATATTTCTTCCCTGATCGCGAGCAAGTGGACTGTGCGGTTGCACTATGTAACTCACACACACACACACACTGCACGTGACGTCGCTCACTAGAGAGGAAAAACAAATTTGCAGGGGCGAGAGTTTCTGTGAGAGTATAATCTAGCTGGCTGTGCCCGACTGCGCCAGACTGCCGCTGGCGGAGTCGGCGGCGCGGGAACATTTAAAAGCTGCCGCTGCCATGGCAGAGTGACAGTGACAGGTCATCGGCGGGGACCGGATTGGACTGGTCCGCCGGGCCGCCGCCGCTTCTGCTGTCAGGTGTGAATGAAGCGGGCCCCGCCGCCGTCCGCTTGTCCGCGCCGCTTTACCTCGCAGCTCCGCTTAATAAGCAGCGAGTAATTGCCCTTTTACGTAGCGCCGGCGCCGCGCTTCCGTCCTCGAGAGGCCGGGCCGCCGCCGCCGCCGCTGCCTTTTTCATGGAGCTGTTTTCACGAGTTTCGCACAAGGCCGTGTTGCCGTCGCGTGCTTTTCCACAAAGCCTACTTTAAAAAAGGGAATGGAAGGCAAAAGTCGCTCGCGCAAGCGCGATGCCGCTGCTGCTGCCACTTCTGCAGTCACTGTTCCACGCCCCACCTGCCGCCACCGCCCCTTCCCTTCCCTTCCCTCTCTCTCTCTCTCTCTCTCTCTCTCTCTCTCTCTCTCTCTCTCTCCCTCCCTCCCGCCCCCTTCGATTTCCTTTGGCCACGGTGGCGCAGTTTTGGCGCCAAGTCGCTGTAATTTGAATGCAGGTGATGTTGGCGGCGCGGGCTCATTACTTCGCTACGCCTGCTAGAAAGAGACAGAGAGAGAGAGGGGAGGAGAGGCAGCGACGGGACAACTAGAGTGAGAGAGAAAGCGAGACGGAGAAAGAGAGCGCACGAGGGTTGGAGGAGGGTGCGTGACAAAAAAAGAGAGAGAGAGAGATGCGTATACACAGAGCGCGGAGAGCGGTGGACGGAGGGAGAGAGAGAGACTACGTAAATGTAAGTGGCTCCTCTGGCAGAGCGACGAGCACCGCGCAATTTTAAAATTTAAATTTAAATCCCGATTTAAGTTTATAATCAGGAAGTGTTTTCCGTGTCGCTGGGGCGGGGCCCTGGCGTCATGGGACCGTGGGGGCTCGTGGGGTCATCCTCGAGGATGGAGGTCAACGCAATCTGGCGCAGCGTTACCTACATTCATCACAACCCCTCCCACCACCACAAAAGCGGAGAGGACTTCTATGGCGGGGGTCGGTGTGGGGGTCAGGGGGCCACTCCCCCACCAAAACAACAAGGAAAAGCAACTCGTACACCGACGGGGGCCTCTAGTGCACCGCGGCGGGCCGCCGGAGACTGACTGCTGCACCCCCAACCCTCTCTGTCTCCCTCCCACCCCCTCCCACCCCCGAACCCTCCGTCATCTCCCACCTCTTACTATCTCATCTAAATCCCCCTGCAGATTTGCAATGCAAATCAAGGCTCTGCTGGAAGCGTGTCCCAATGAGGTTCTCCTCTCTCTCTCTCTCGCTCACACTGTGTTCCTCTGTCCGCCCTCACCTTCCTCCCTCCCTCTCTCTGTCTCTCTCTCTCTCTCCCCCCGACAGGCCTTGGGACGGCCCAGCCCCTCCAGTCCTGCCCCCGGGTGCAGGTCAGAGACCACCACCAGCACCACGTGACTACATTGGGAGTTGCCTCCGGCTCATTCAATAAAGGGTCGGTTCCAGGGATTGTGTGCGCGTGTGTGTGAGAGACCGTATGAGTGTGTGAGCGTGTGAGTGTGTGTGTCAATGTCACAGACGGGTCTATTTGCGGCCGCGGCGCACCTGCCGGGACCAGACCGAAAATAAATTACAGGAAAAGTGCGACCGAGACCTTCCGGCTGCCGTATGCGGGTACGTGGAACACGGCTGGAGAGCGGCTGGAGAGCGGCTGGAGGGCGCGCGCAGTGCCGCTGCATTCTGGAAAGGAGCCAGGAGTCTGTTTTTTTCTTTAGTTCATGTTGTGTTTAGGTTTCCTGTTCCTGACAAATGACATAGCCGTTGCAAATTCTCCGGTGAGCTTATGTTTCTGGAAGTAGGCGCCACCCTCTCCCCCTCATTTCTCTCTCTCTCTCTCTTACACACTTTCCGATTGCCGGGATCAAAGTGTGCGACGAGGACGGGACGACACGTCTGATGGGGCTACGTGTGCAGCATCACCCCGGGCGGCGGCCAGGTGTTGGCGGCAGCTCCAGGGCTCCAGCCGTCGCTGGAGTCGGGCGGGTCTCTTCCAGGCGAGGGCAGCAGGCGATCCGGAGCGCCGGTCAAGATCCGAGGGGGAGATGCCGCAGACCGCAGAGGCCGCAGGCCGACCGGCCACAGTATGGCATTGTGCTACGGAGCTGCGGGGCCGCGGGGCTGCGGGGCTGAGGGCGCGGGCCGTCCAGCGGCAAGTCACCGGGCCCCACCGGTGCTGGAAACTTGGGACAGAGAGAGGGGGAGAGGGCGGGGGTGGGAGAGGGATGGGGAGAGGGCGAGATGAGACAGAGAGAGGAAGGAGAGCGCCCTGCCCCTTTTGTCTCTCTCTCTCCCTCGTCCGCACGAGTGGCTAGCGCCTCGGATAATCACAGACGACACATTCGCGGTGAGGCGAACGGAAAAGACGACGAGAACCGGTGGAAAAAGAGAGAAGTAGAAGCTGGTGTATGGGAGGCGTGAAGACAGCAGAGGGGCAGAGCGGCGCGTTCTGCAAACCAAAAAGTTACACCCGAAAACGGAAACGGGAAAAATGAATTGGAAAAGTATTTTGCAGCTGTTTCCTGGCGACAGTTCAAACCTCAACAGGAAAACAGTTTCTGTCTGTCTGCCGTTCTCTCCCCGCGTCTGACCGGCGCGCCACCCGGAAGGGTCGGCGGCCAAGGCATCAGGCACAGGTGCGCCCAATCCGAGACCGGGCCGGGCCGCCGGGCCGCTACGGGTAATCAGCCGGGCAGCAGCACGGCCGGCGGCGCTACCCCCCCTCACCCCTCCCTGACCCCCCCCCCTCCCCCCCCCCCCCCCCCCCCTGACCCCCCCCCCCCCCCCCCCCCCCCCACAGCACGTTCCAATCACGTCACCTCACGCGCGCAGAGCCGCGCGCCCCGACCGCCAACACCGCCCCGATCACTCCGCGAAAGGTCGCTGCCAGTGTGTGAGTGTGTGTGTAGGTGTGTGTGTGTGAGAGACAGAGAGAGAGAGAAGGGAGAGAGAAGGGAGAGGGAGAGACTGAAAGGAAGGCGAGCCCTCTATGCACGGCTCGACCACTGATAAAATACGAACTAAAGCTGCCAGCGCGGGAGATGTCGATGCTGCAACTCTCTCTCTCTTTCTCCCTCTCTCTCTCTCTCACTCCCCCTCTCTCTCGCTCTCTGTCTGTATCGGGCCGACAACCTGGGGCCGGACTCGACTCACCCCGCCCCCTCCACCGGCCGAGGCCTCTCCAGCGTGGAAGAGAATACTAATCATAACAACGTTAATAAACATACCGACGCGCGGCAGCTGTTGCTTTTATTTTACCTTTTTCCCGTGTTCATATTATTATTATTTCTACTCTCTCGCGCTCCGTCCCCGCCGTGGGTGCGTGAGCGTGCGTGTGGTGTCTGTGTGTGTGTGGGGGGGGGGGGGGGGTTCACACACGTGTGCCATGAATCACGCGCCCTGTCAACCTCTAATTTATTTATGCCTGTGGATTTAAAAACCTCGGCGCTCACCGGGCGAGCATCGCGTTTGTATCTCGAGGCGTGTGACGTCTCTCTTTCTCTCTCTCTCTCTCTCTCACACACACACACACAATCACACCCATGCAAAAGCCATGCGTACAAAGAGAAAATACTCAGAACACACTTAGCCCCTGGCGAGCGGGGGCCGAGTACTGTGCGATGCCCGTGCGGTACATACCGCACAGAACCTTTGTTTTTACACCCCAACGAAGCGAACGCTTAGGGACAAAAAGGGGGCAGACACCCACCCGCGGGATTCGAACCCGCGACCCACGCGACCGGAATGAAATGGTGTGAATGTGGTGGCCTGTCGCCGTACGCACACAGCTGTGCAGTATCGGGCGGTGGCGGTGGGGGGTGGAAGTGGCTCATACAGACACCGAGGACCAAGAAGAATGGAGGGCCAGAAAGAGAGAGAGAGAGAGACAGAGAGAGAGACGAAAAGATTTATGTTGGCTAAAATGTCCAACACTGCGGGAACAGGGGATGGGACACGGCCAAGACGGGGCAACAACGCCGAAAAGATTGCGAAACCGGTGGTGTGGTACGCCGGCTCCGGGGGGGGGGGGGGGGGGGCACAACAACCACGACTTCCCTTCGGGCTTTTGCTCTTGTTTTGTCGTCGTCTTCGCGGGCGTCGAAGTTGTCCGGCTGATCTTCTCGCGAGCCCCCCCCCCCTCCCCACCCAGTCTTCTCTCTCGCTCTCGCTTCCCCCTTCTCCCTCGCTCCGCGGCAAAGCCTTTTCATGCCGAACACGCAGGGTGTTGCGTCGGGATCCCTCCTCTGTCTGTCTCTCTCCTCCTCATTGGGCGTCGGGACCCCTCTCTGTCCGTCTCTCTCCCTCTCATTGGGCGCGACGGGGGAGAGTGCCGTGCGCGCGGACATCCCATTCTCTGTCGATGGACGAGGACGGGCATATCGGGGGTGCCGAGGGAGAGAGAGAGAGAGAGAGAGAGAGAGAGAGAGAGAGAGAGAGAGAGAGAGACGGAGGTATTGTAAGGAGCGGCTCGCCGAGCCGTTACAGCCGCAGGGCACCGCCGGGCCACGACAGGAAGCCGATATCTGATTGAAATTTTGTGCCAAAGTGCGGCCGCTTCGCTTGTATCGCGTTAATTGTGCCGCTGTTGGCGGCTGGAGGCGCCGCGACCGCACGGAGGCGGCTGCGAGCGGTACACGCACAAAATCAAACGCAAACAATATAGGAGTTATTGCACCGTATTCAGACTTTAAAGCTAAGACTTTGGCTTTCTAGCTAATTGTGCCATACAAAATTTTAGCAAACGCATTTAGCCAAGTTGGACACCTGTTATCTGGCGTGGTTATATTTTATTACCACCGCTAAAAATGTTACTGCTTCGCTACAATCAGTGGGTGCGCCCATTTTGAAAATTCAGCACGGGGTACAAGATAATTGTTTTTGAGTGTATTTCTACATTCCTTCATCTAGACGATTTTTTTTTGGAAAATACCGGCCTATGACCGCAAAAAATTAAATTTCTTTTCATGAAATACTTGATTTTGTTGGATCACGAATATTTCACAGCCGAAAAGAAATACATGGCGGCCCGTTGAGTTGATAAAACACGACGTGCGGATGCCGGCCGAAGACGTCGTCGCTGCAAAGGTGTGTTCGCGAGGTAAGCCGGGGCCGCGCACACGTACTCTGACAGCGGAAACAGGTTGCTGCACTGCGAGCCCCGCCAGCTGGCGGCCCAGTCAAGAGCCCTTTCCCCTCGGCTGCGTCCTCTCCTGCCCCCCCCCCCCCCCCCCCGCTTCCGGTCCCCCCCGGGGACCGCACGTGCCCGGCACGCTAAACCGCCCCGTCCGCAACCATGAATTGAAGAACGATCATAACCCGCACCCCATTCACTCCGTACGTCTCCCCGCGGCGCACACGCCCTCAAAACGGCCGCCCGTGACCGGCGAGAAATTCGGCGCCGTTTCACTAAATTTCACACGAAAGAAAATGAGGCGTGCGCAACTGCTGTAAAAAAAATTGTCACTTAAAATTTCCGTCACGTCTGGGCTGAACGCTCTGAAATTTGGCGCTCTGCGATTCCCGGATACAGAGTACATTTTTTGTTAAGTGCTGACAAATATTTTTGCAGTGCATAGGGGAATAGGTGGGTGTGGAAGAGTCTGACGAATAGCGGCGTCATTGAGTTCTCGCGGGTGGTGTGTGCCGCCCGAGGGGTGCGCCGAGGTACCGAGGTAGACGAGCAGCGGGGCAAACCAGATAAGGCGGATAGGCGGGAAAACAAGGAAAAGAGGTGAGAAAAGGTGACGGGGGTGGAGAGGAGGGGGCGGGGCGTGAGGTGGAAGTGATTGCGAGATGAAAGGGGAAGTTGGAGCTGAAGTTGAAGGCCGGCGCGCGCGCGACCTAAAAAAAAAGGAGGTTGGTTCGGAAGGGCTATGCTGATGGCGTGGTGGAGTCCTTTCCTTCTGGAGAGGAGAGAGTGAGAGAGACAGAGAGAGAGCGATGGGGGGAGGGAGATAGTGTGCGAGCGAGAAAGAGAAGTGAAGTCGATGAATATGGGAGGATGTCAGGAACAAAGCGGCGGCTGCGCGGCGCCCCGGCGCTCGGGCCGCACGGCCGCCGCGGTGGCGGCGAGGCTTAAGGGAAGGAACTCGGGCTCAAACTGAGCAAGTGAATTGGACCAATGTGGCAATAAAAGTTTTCCCCTCTGTCTTCTCAACTTTCCCCCAAAAGGGCATTTTTTCCCTCTTTCTATCTCCCTCGCTGCCTCTCTCTCTGCCCCCTTCCGAGGGGCTTCATGTTAAAGGTAGATTATGGTTGCAGGGGGCGCGAGCGTACCCCCCGCGAATGGTGCCGAGATAGCAGTCGCGGGGTCAAGTACCGGACGAGTGGCGCCTCGCCACGCTCCGCCACGCGCCGCCCTGCCCTCCCTTCAGTTCTGGTACTTCGCTCTGATTGGAGACTGGTCTTTGAACGAGCGCGGTACGTTTTCTGGTCGTTGATGAGTCCCGACCCAAAAAGTTGTAAAGCTCTGGACTCAAACGACAAAAAAGTTAATTTTTTTAAACCAGTCTAGCGAGCTAATTTTCCACGTGGTCACACCCTCTATCCGGCGGATGCCTTGAGATGACAGCATTGGCGGCGGGAGTGGCGGCGGCAGGAGGTGCGAGCACATCTCTCTGGCCACATCCGTGGCGTGCGTGGCGCTCCCACTCCCGCCTGCCCTCCTCTCCCGCCTCCCCCCAGTTCCCCACTCCCGCCTGCCCTGCCTCTCCCGCCTCCTCCCAGTTCCCCACTCCCGCCTGCCCTGCCTCTCCCGCCTCCCCCGCGGCTACGACTCCCGCCGACGCCGTTCTCTTCTGCCGGCGCGCTCCGCATTCCCCACCAACATATTGCTCCATTCCTGCGCACAACGGCCCTTATCAACACCCGCCCGCCAAAACGCTGCAAGTGCGAGGGAGACGGAGCGAGGGAGTGAGAGAGAGAGAGAGAAAAGAGAGAGAAAGAGAGAGAGAGAGAGAGAGAGAGAGAGAGAGAGAGAGAGGGGGTGGGGTTGAGGGAGAGAGAGACGAGATGATGTCGCGCCGTCATCCTTTTGATCCGCGCATGCCTCTCGGGGTAATTACGGCCCGTGTTCCTTCCACGGCGTGACTCGCCAAAAACCACCGCTTCTCTCTCTCTCTCTCTCTCTCTTCACTCTCTCTTCACTCTCTCTCACTCCTCTCTCTCTCTCTCTGTCAGCTCACAAATTTTTCATTCGGACCGCGGAGATGCTCTCTGCCGCTTTAGTGATTCTTGAAACCTTCTCGACATCATGCCTTAGTTTCTAGCGAAACACCCTTCCCCGTTTTAGAGAGGATGAAGACTCTTTTTTTGGTCTCGTTCGCCTGTGGAGCAGGTGCTGGACGCGGACACACACGTCCCGCAATAAAGTGGAGAGGCTGCCCCCCGGACCCCCCCCCCCCCCCCCCCCGGGCGACCGTTCGCGTCTTCATGATCTTTGATGTCGGCGCGCCGGGTTTGGGCCCCTTCTCCTCCCGCACGGCCCGCGGGCCCCCGCCGGGACCCTGCCGGGCCCCGCAGGGTGCACGCACCCGACACTTGGGAGACCGCATTATGGGCGAGTGCGACAAAGAGAGGGACTCGACTGGAGCAGCCCCCCGTTGTTTGCCGTATTGTTTTCGCCGTCCTCTCCCGCTCCAGTTCTCTCTGTCTCACTCGTCCTGTCTCTCTTTCTCTCTCACACTAGCCTCTCCCACACCCCTTTCCTCTCGCTCCCTCTCGGAACAACTCCCTGTTTCCCTTTCTTGCACACACACTATAAAGCCGCTGCTGCCACCGCGCCACGCAGCCCCACGTCGCCAGAGAGTGCATATTGCGCTGCACCCTCAGTTCCGCGCGCGCGTGCGCTCGGCCCGCGTAGTTCCTCGACAAGAAGTACGTACGATTCGGGGAGAGAGAGAGAGAGAGAGAGAGAGAGAGAGAGAGAGGAGAGCGAGGGAGAGAGAGAGATCGGGGGGGGGGGGGGGAATATTCTCGGGTACTTGACTGCCGCGCCACCTCGTAGCTATCCGTCGAGCTGCCAGAGTGAACCTCGTTTGTGATGGAGCTCGAAATAATATAGGTGCAGTGTGGCGTGGCGTTGGCGTGAGAGAGGCGGGGCCGGCGGGGCCCACAGCCGGTGCACGCCCGGCTATGGTCCGGCGGTGGAGAACGCAGCGCGGCCCGCCATTCATACTGCATTACGGAGCTAAAGTCGAGAAAATAAAAATAAAGCCCACCCCACCTCACCGACCGTTAAAAAAATCTATGGAAAAAAATCGGGGGCGACCCGGACTGAAAAATAATTGCGATGGCCAGAAATAGCCGTACTCACAATAAAACTGTCTGACCTAGTGTCTCCGCCGCCGTCTCGCGGGGGCAGTCTTTTCTTTTCTTAAGCCAATAACTCTCACTGCACACGAGAGAGAGAGAGAGAGAGAGAGGGAGAGGGAAGGAGAGGGAGCGAGGAAGGAAGAGAGGGAGAGGGAGCGCGGGAAAAAATGTAACGCGTCATAAAATGGGCCACATATTGCACTCCCTCACACCGCATGCGGGCCGAGAAGAGGGGGAGCAGAAGAGCGGGTGAAATGGTGTGAGGCAAATCATGGAAGGCAGGCACGGCAGGCAGCCTCCGCTCGCCGCTCCACAAGGGGCCCATTGCAGCACGACTTTCCTGCCGTTTTTTCATATTTTTTTTTTTTAATTTTCATTGACGCCTAAGCGTCGCTTGGTAGCCGTGGGGGCGGCGCTCGGGGAACCACAGCAATTATTGCTCGCCCTCCGGCCAGTCCAGGAATCGGCAGCACCCGTTAAAAAGAAAAATTCTTTGTGATGCGCTTGTTTTCTAAAACCATTCAAACTTTTACCTGAAAAAAAAATCCAATGAGACGAAAATAACACCTCTTCGTCTTTTTACAGTGCACTTACATTACATACATCCATTTACAGGCGGCAGGCGAAGTGGTCCAACTCATTACAGCCCGTGGCGGCTATTACTCTACTTTGGGATGTCTGGAGACGTCCTGGGGGAGGGAAGGGGGTGAGGGGCGAGATCCGTCTCTGGACACATCCATTATCGCGGTGGGCACCCCGCCCCCCCCCCCCCCCCTCCCCTCCCCTCCCCCCCTCCCCCCCCCCCCCCCCCCCCCTCCCTCCTACAGGGATTACCGCCGTCGCCCCGCCGTCAAAGCGATTGGTGCACCTGGCGTAGCGCGGGCAACGGGGGGCTCACGGGGTGGCCGTCGGGGAGCCGCCAGGGCCCTGGGAGAACAGGCGGCGCTGACGGCGGCCGCCGCCTCCGCGGGGGCGGCGAGGACGCCGACGTGGCGGCCGCGGGGGCTGCGGGGCACGAACCTAATCGACAAGGTGGGCTGGCGAAACTAGCAGCGGCGGCGGCAGCGGCCGGGGCTCCACCGAGGGCTCTGTCGTCTTTAGAATTATTGATTGCAGGGGTGTTTTTGTTGTTTATGCGGAAATGGTAAATACTCCCGCGGGTCGCGGCGCTTGTGCGGGGTCCTCGGCGGCCGCGGGAGAGGAGGACGGCACTCGGTAGGACGCGGTGGTGATCAATGGGGAGCGGGGTCGTTGTCGTCGTCGGCGAGGTCACCGGCTACAGGAGGAAGTCCTCGAAGAGTCCTACTGGAGTGTGCGGGGGCCGGGGGGCTCCGGGGAGGGACTGAAAGGCAAGACAAACGAGGGCCTCTGTGCGCAGATGGAGCGATAGCGGCGCTTGTGCCTCCTAATTAATTCATAAGCAGGGCCCTCGCCTCGCGCCTCGCAGGGCCGGAGGGCCGCAGGGCCGGCAAGGGCTGCCGGCGCGGCGGGGGCTCCAGACACTCACGTCCGTGTCGGCGCGCGAACTGGGGAGACGCCGCCGGAGAGACTCCTGGAACCGTCCGCAAATGGCGACTATCCGTGGTTCGAAACCCGTCGTCGGTGCCGCTCGATCCTCTTTCGACCCGGTTCCTTTTCGTTAGGCGCCTGCCGAATATCCCCGCTCTGGAGCTGGATGTGGCGGCCGGAGCACATCAAACTCGGCTCTAAAACCCGCGAGCGTATTCAGCGGGGCGCCCCGGCGGGAGCTGCCGCGCTGCTGCCGCGCTGGCGGGGGCTGCTGCTGACGCGTTCGGCGGCCTCTCTCCGGGGGGGTGGAATGTGTTGTTGTCGGGGGTTAACGGTGGCGATGCGCGCACGTGGAGCGGGCGCGAGGGGCACCCGGTGCTTCCAGTCACTGTAGGCCTTCCAGCCCAGTCACTCTCCAGTCAGACTCCAGACAATATACAGTCGGACTCGTCGTGTGGCTACAGTACTGCGCCGAGGCTCGGTAGCCGCGTGGTCAGCGAGTCCGACCGGCGGGCGGCTGGTCGGGGGTTCAACTCTTTGCTGGTCCGTGCATTTTTCTGTCGGCTCAGCTAAGACGACGGTGTGTAAAGTCTGATAGGCGCGCCGCGGACATCAGCGCGGTTCTGTGGCCGCATCGGTAGAGTGGCTGACCAACGACCGGAACGTCGTGGGTTCGACTCTTGCCAGTTCCTTAAAATTTTTCTTGTGTCTGCGCTTGGAAGACAGAGGGTAAAATATACTTCCGAACGTGGCGTCGGTATGGCTGTCTGAACGGCCGTGCGCGCTGCGTCACTGAGAGATGTAAGCGTTGGGTTTCAACTTGAAGATTCCCGCAGCACGGTCGGGCTTACCCCCGTTCCCGGGTCCGAGGTTCTCTCGGTCGCCCGGGGTTTCCGGCGGGGGGGCTCTGTGTCTACCAAGGAAACTTGGTTCGGAGACTCGGGTGTATGCTACGGGGGTACCTAGGGTTCGGTACCTTCGTTTTCGCTCCCTGTGAATCTGGCAGACGAGGACACGCCGTCGCGACTAGGGTTCGTCGTGAAGTACAGCAGCTTCGGCTGTGTACGATATAGGAAAGCCTACCTCCCCCCCAATCCGCTCGGGAGTGGCCGCAGTGCCACAGACCAACCAGCCAGTCGAAGGGAGTTGATTCCGGAAATCTGGCTGGCGGAGGGGGCTACATTGACCGTTGCGGAAGCGTGCCCCTGAAAAAGGCCGCTGCGTTGTGCCGGTGTCTTTGCGGCGGTCAATACCTGGTACACCGGTTCCCATTCGAACACCGAAGTTAAGCAGGAGGGTTCCAGGCGGAGGCCTGGGACGAGGTAGTGCCCACCCATTTTTGCAATTTTTTCAAAAGCATCCACAGATTTCTAAGCAAAACAAAAACATTTTCGTTTCGTGGGGCGCAGTCTGGGGGCTGCCGTCAGGGGCGCCGCGACCCCGAGGCGCACCCTGACATATTTATAGGCCGGCCGCCAGCCGAGCAGCCAGCCGGGGCCGCCAGCCCGAGCAGCCAGCCGGGGCCCTACGTGAGGGAGTTGTTCGCGGTGGCGGCCGGTGTCAGCGGCGGGGGGAGGGGAGCGGGTGTCTGCTGGCGTCAGAACGTCGGAAGGTGTCATCCAAGCGTGCGGTGCGAGCAAAGCACCATCTCCTCGTCTCTCTCTCTCTCTCGCTCTTTCTCTCTCTCCCGCCTTGTCTCTCTCTCTCCGCCTCGCCCTCCAGAGAGCAGAAGGGTATCGCGTTCGGAAGGCGACCTGCCGTTATCGGAGACCTCAATAAGACGCCGTGCCAGTCCGTGTCAAAGCGAGACGAAGGCTATCACCACCTCGGCGCGGCCGCCCCGCCACTCCCCGGCCCCCGGGGCCCCCGATGACGCCCTTGGCCGTCAGAGTGGCCCCGGTGGGGGGGTTGGTCGGCGTCACCGAGCCGCACGCGGAGAGTATTGCGTTCTCCGTGCCGTGCGGAGTGCCGGCGGCAGTACGCCGGGGCATCCCTCTCGCTCTCTCATGGACCACCCTCCTCGAGTGCGACGGAGGAAGTGCACTTGGACAGGTGTCCCCAGAGCGCCTGCGGGGTAGGCCGGCCCGCACAGCGTGCGTGCATGGCGCAGCTGCCTACCCAGCCAGGCGCCCTGTCGTGGCCACAGCTGGCTGCCGCTGCGCCCCAGACACGTTCCAGCCACGCCTCAGCCACGCCCCAGCCACGCCCCAGCCACGCCCCAGCCACGCCCCAGCCACACGCCGCCGTCACGCCTCGCTTCGCCCGTTATTTTGTCGCAAGGCTGGCAAGCAGGCCCAACACTTCCGCTCATCTGCGGACACCACAAACATGTGTCGCCTGTCACCTCGGTATATCCGCCCCCGCCGCCAACTCCTCCCTCCCCTCCCGGCCGCCCTGCCACGCCCTGCCACGCCCTCACGCGTCACCCGTGCCTTACCCCCCCCCCCCTCCCTCCCCCCTCAGCACCGCTCTCTTGCACCACCCGCGGCGCTATAACACCTACGCCAGACACCGCAGCGCACAGTGCTCACAAATTTAACGCGGGACGTGGTTCGAATCCCGCGCGGTGAACCCCCCTTTTCCCCGCGTGTCTCAGTATGGACAGTCGCACCTCCTGTCTCCGTCACACCTGCCCCAGGGGCGCATGTAGCCGCGCGGAGGGAGAGAGACAGCGACAGCGACGGCCGCGGGCCGGCCGGAGGTCCGGAGGGGGGCGCCGCCGCCGTGGCGCGGGTTCGACTCCCTTCCGGGCCCGGCTCCGCACGCCGCCGCCTTAGCTCCTACTGTGCACCACGTCAGCCAATCAGAAGTCGGGACGGACGGGTGTCAGCGTCTCTCTCTCGCACCCACGCGCGCCCCGAGGCGTGTGGGTGAGCGACAGAGAGAGATAGAGGCGCCTCTTGGCAGCTCCCGGCTACCGCCCGCCAGTCACGAGCCACCTATTCGGCTCAGATGCAGAGCAATGTGCCCCGCAAGAATCCCGTCCCACCCGGCGAGGAGAAGGGGGAAGACTGGGAAAAGAAGTCGTTGAAAAAGTGGCATTTTTTTTTGTTCTCCACCCCAAAATTATTTGGACAAGAAAACATTTCCTCACTTATTTATTTCTCTCAGGACAAAAAAATTCCAAATGCAGTCACAGTTTAATTCACTGTGAATTTTCACATGCGCTTAAGAGGCAAGACTGTGCAGGGGCTGGGAGGGTGTCGTCCCCTTACAAACGGGGCACTTCCCAGGGCACGGCGTCCAGACTCCCCTCTCCCCTCCCTCTTCACTCCCCTCCCCCTTCACTCCCCTCCCTCTTCACTCCCCTCCCCCCTCCCTCCCCTCCTCCCCCCTCCCCCACCTCCGTCCCCTCCCCGTCTTGCCTGTGAGAGATGAAATGGCGTGGTGAACTACAGCCATCAGAGCCACGGCCAGCCGAGCGGCCGCGGCCGTCAGAGTTCGGCAAGAGCCATTACACTTTTAGAGGCTTCCAGTTCATTAGCAGCTCGCCAGGTAATGACGAGGGTCGTAATCTGCTTTCCTTTTCTCTCTCTCACTCTCCCTGCGTCGTGTCGCACATCTCTATCCCTCTCGCTCGCGTGTCGCAGATTACCATATTCCTGCGCGCGCAGATATCCGTCGTCGTCCCATTATTCTGCGTATCTCTCTCTTTCTCTCTCTCGTTGTCTCTCTATCTCTCCGTCTCACTTTTTCTCCTACTGTCTCTCGTGCAGAGGAAGGGATGACGAAGCGCGCGGAAACATCGTTAAAATTGCCGGAACGCCACAAGAGAGAAAAAAGAATGATCTTGGCTTGCTCGCGCGGTGTATCCGCGCGTGTCGCCGTTTTGTTGGCAGCGCTGCGAGGCGCGGCGCCCTCTCTGCGACGCGGTCAGGTTGGCAGCGCAATCTTCCCGCCCGCACGCGGCCCGATTTATCACCTAAGAGTGTCACACACCTGACCGAAATACATTTCTGCGGGGAAATCATAAACGTCGGCCCGTGGCTGTGGGTGTATGGGCTCCTGCTGTGCTGCCGCCGAGTCCGCTCTGCTCGTGGCGATGTCATGCATCATGGAAGAGCGTTACACGGCGAGGGCTCCCCTCCTCTCTCTCTCACACACATACACACTTGTCACTTCACGCCAGCGATACACGCATCCAAAAAGAAAAATGAAATTCACGGAAACGTTTATTAAAAACATCTCGGCAATGACCCAAGTATGAGGGAAAGGGAGGGCGGGTTCGGGGTGTGTGTGTGTGGGGGGGGGGGGGCTTCCCTAAGTGCGCAGGCGAGCAAGGTGAAGGGGCTGCTAATAAGATATTCAGTGCTACCAACACGGCAGGCAGGCTTGTACCGCCGGGGCTGATTTCCCAGGATGGGCAACGGAACGGAATCGGCCCCGTCTGTCGAGGGCGCGGCGGAGGACCTCTCTCTCTCTCTCTCTCTCTCTCTCTCTCTTTCTCTCTCTCCCTCCCCCCCTTTCCTTTCTCTCCCTATCTCCATGTGGCTGTCCTCGTCACCGACTCCCACTTTATTCATTTTTTGACCGTTTTGTTTGTTGACGCCGCGCGCCGCGAAAGTGGCTCAATTCAATATTAAGCTGAACTTTATATACTCCCACGGAGTTGTTGCGCTGCAAGCTTGTGTGAGCGTGTGCGTGACGTTGCATGCAAATGCAGTCGCCGTGTGCATGTGTGTGTGTGAGTGTGCGTGTGTGGGGCTCCCCACCAGCGCCACGCGTTCCCAGACGCATAAGCAGGGGCCGCACAGCCCTCACACACCCACACACACACACACACACACACACACACACACACAGAGCGGAAGCCCCACTCGCTATGAGACACCGCGCGTCGCACCGCGTCGCACCGCGTGCACCACCACGTGATCGCCGTCGTCTGCTGCTCATTGTGTTTTCGTGTTTATTTAGAGATTCGAGGAGGAAAAAAGGGTGAGAGAGAGAGAGCGAGAGAGCGAGAAAGCGAGAGAAAGAACGGAGTAAAAGTTTCGTTGTTTGCGTTTTATTACGACCTAAATTTGAGCAAAATTTATCGCGGCGCGTCTGAGTAGTGTAATGACGTCACACACTGCGTCAGGGCTGCACCCCCCCCCCCCCCCCCCCCGGTGTCTCCAGAGTACGGCCGCTCCAGGCTTAGGAACAGCGCCGTCGGGCCGTCGGAGCACAGTTTACTAAAGCCTCACGCAGTTTCCTATACCCGCTACCCGCGCTGTATTCGGGTTCATTTCTCATACTTAGGCGTGTTTTTTTTTGAGGGGGTGAGGGAGAGAGATAGAGACAGAAAGAGAGGGAGAGAGAGACGAGCCAATTGCGGTGTGAATTGGCTCCCGGTCTGTCCGCGGCCCTCCTGGGCGCTCTGTGGTATTGCCTGCCACGCCGACACATTCATCTTTTTCTCTGCCATCGTTCTCCTCCGTCTGTCGACTCGCACAGATATACACACCCCGAACAGTACCAGGCAAAAAGTTAAAAAAATTAAAGTATCTTTTTTTAGTTTGAAGTAAAACTCTCATATTAAAAATGCAGACGTGCTGTTCGAATCGAAAATACAGAGAGAATAAATCATGTAGTTACAAACTGCCACAATAAGATGTCATTGACATTTTTGATTTTTATATTATTTTTTCAACATTTGTCTGGCTGGGCGTGCAGTGCGCTGCGCCGCCTCGCCTCGCCGTTATATTACGTTACGGCGCCCCGAGCGGGGCTCAAAGACGCTGGTAATGATGTCAATTAGGTTAAGGGGGCGGGGGGCGGGGCGATACTCCCTCACCGCCGCCCCCCCGAGGCGATCGGAGCACTTGGACGCTCGACGACGACTCGCTGGCTGTGGCTGGAAGGGGGGGGGAGGGGGGGGGGGCAGGCAGGCGTGCTCCGTGCGGGGCACGGGCTCAGCCGCAAACACCAGAGGCGGGGGCAATACCGCATAAACCACTCCTGACAGGCGCCTTCATGTTTAAAATATCGCCGCACAAGACGTTCTCAAAAAAAACATAGTGTGCATAGAATGTCACACCTGAAAAAAAACACAATTAAGGATGACAATATAATGAAAACGCAAATCGAGTTTCGTGTTCTTTTGTGTGCGCGTCCGTCAGTGTCGCTTTTAGGAATATTGTCCAGGCGTTGACACAAAAATAAGCCGCCGCTGTGGCGCTGCATGACGGGAAAAGCCCTAGTCGTCCTCTCTCTCTCTCTCTCTCTCTCTCTCTCTCTCTCTCTCTCTCTCTCTCTCTGTCCCTCTCGCTCGCACTGACCGGGTGGACCCCGAGGACGGGATCTGCAAGTCCTGTTGTTGTTGTTGTTGTTGTTGTCCGCAGCTAAGCCCCGTTTTCGCCTACAACAGAGATATGGAGCGCCCCGCCGGAGGCCCCGGAGGCCCCGGAGGCCCCCGCTGGGGTCGGGTGTTGCCCGGGGCGGCGCTGCGGGCGGCCGGGTCAACCCGGCACACAATAGGCATTACTATAGGCCGGGATCGGCACAAACAGCGTCTGGATTAACGGCCTGCGCCACGCCATGATGGATATCGGGACGGACCCCCTACCGCCGCTCCTCCAGCCTCTTACGGAGCACCCCACGAGTGCGACAGAGACAGAGTGTTCGGGACCAGCCTCCTGCTGCTGCTGTACTCCTCCGCATGCCGACCGCCAATTATGGGCACTAATCCGATAATACAAAACCCCAGTCTTAATCTCTACCATTTTTAAGAAATGTTTAGAGATTGCGAATAATTCGCAAAGCAAAAGGCGTGTGTGCGTGGCGTCCGGCCGGGGATCGGCTTCGGAGTGGGCAGCGGTGCGTGTAAGAGAGAGAGAGAGAGAGAGAGAGAGAGAGAGAGAGCGGGCACTCTGACAGTGTCCGCGCCTGCCTCTGGCTCATGTCCTCCATCCCCTCATGTACTCCAACTCACTTCTCCATCCTCTCTCTCTCTCTCTCTCTCTCTCTCTCTTCGCCCTCTGCCCCCTCTCTCTCTCCCTCTGATGACTGCGCCCGACCCAGATGGTCATCCGCACGGTGCGTACATTCACGTTCGAGTGCAGCGGGCCGTCCTCTCGCCCACAATGGCCGCTGTCGCTGCTATTGCTGCGGCCACTGCCAGCTTTATATGTTTTTGCCTTTTTTGTTCTGATTTTGTTTCGTTGTTGTCCTTGTTCCTCTTGTGCCCTCGGTGTGTGGTTCCGGGTTCAAACGCCGTGCACAGCGACGACTCTCTTCCGTTATGTCCGGCCCCGGACATCCGCTGCCCAAAGTCTGTGTCCCGCGGCGGCTGGGAGCGCCCGCGGATCCCAGGGTAGGCAGACCGCAGCGCGCCCGTGCGCCGCGCGTAGCCTACCCCACGCATGGCAGGCGCCGGGCCGGCAGGCCAGGGGGGGGGGGGGGGGGGGAAGAGAGAGAGAGAGAGAGAGAGAGAGGGGAGAAGAGTGGAGGGGAAGGGGATGAAAAAGTGCCGGTGCCACCATACGCCGGCGCTGCGCTCCGCGCACACACTAATTAAGAAGGTTGTTGTCCTGCCAGCAGCGCTCGAAGACTCACAGCGACACACACGCACACACACACACACACACACGAGCGCGCCTCCCGGCTTTCCGGGCGGCGTTGGCGGCCGGCGGGAAGCTGAGCTCTGAGCGCCCACGACGGCACGGCTTCGGGGCCGAGCGGAGAGGCGGCGGCCACTCTGCAAATGTTCTGCCGTGTCTTTCTGCCGCCGTGCCGCCCGAGGGGGAATTACCACTACGCTGCCACGCTGCTTCTGCTGTTCTCGCAGTGCTCTGTCTCTCTCTCTCTTTCTCTTTCTCTTTCTCTCCATGATTGGTGTCCTGCGGTCCTGCAGAGAGACAGAGACAGAGTGTATGTGTGTATGAGAGAGAGAGAGGAGGGGGGGGACGGGCGCGCGCGTATGGACGCATGCACGGTGAGGGGTCTAATAAGGGGGGGGGGAGCCCTTTGTTCCCGCCCGGAGCCGGATGGGGAAGAGGATGAAAAAGAAACAAGTGCGCGGGCCGTGCAGAGCCGGGCGGCACGGGGGAGGAAACAGTGTTTCGCCCCGCCGGAGAGCCGCCGGAGAGCCGCCGGAGAGCCGCGGAGCCGGGCGGAGCCGCGCCGCCATCCCGGACGCCCGAAGAAAAGAGGGCAAAACCTTTTATCCACGGAAGTTGTTTAAGACAGGCTAATCTGGGAATGGATTGCTGGTGCCGGTGCCGCGCTCCTCTCTCTCTCTCTCTCTCTCTCTCTCTCTCTCTCTCTCTCGCAGGGTGACAGCAGCCAGGCCACCGGTCTCATTTCACAGCTATTACCCAGGCGAGACGACTCATCCCCGCGCGCCCCCCGTTTCGGCTCGGCTCTGCGTGGACGCCGTCGGCTCAAGCGGTCCGAGGCAGCAGCAGCAGCGGCAGCGGCAGACTTCCCCGCCGCCACGATGACTGCCACAGAGCAGCACGCGACGCCCGTGTTTCCCCCCGTGTCGAACACCGTAGTGAGATATTCAGCGGTGACGGGTAGTAGTGTAGCAGGAGAGTGAGGAGGTGGGCCGCCGTGTGCGGCCGTGTGCCCCTATGAGCACCGCCGGCGGCCCGGTGCGCCGGCCGTGCTTAGCGATTCAGCCGCTAAGTGCTCTGCATTAGCAGAGCGTGGCGGCGCGGCGCGGGCGGAACACACCACAAGCATTGCCACTTTCCACAAAACTTTCCACAAATCTATTTTCTTCTATTTTTTTTGTCTCTCTCTCTCTCCCGCAGTGTCGTCGCCCGGATATCCGCGTGATGCCGCGCGCGCGGGACACATGGTGGCGATACACGTATGCCGCGGATGGCTTGCAAATAGCGACAAACGTTCGCTGTTTGCAGCAAACACGGTGCCGATAACGAGGTAAACGTCAGACTTTTGATGGATCGCGCCCGGCCGGCCGGCGGGGCTGCTCTCACAATAATCGGTCCGTCATTTTGTAATGCGCCGCCAGATGGGGAGATGACCATTAGGCGTCCGGAAACAAAAGTTTTTTAAAAAAAGTAATTTAATTTTGATGCTTGTTGCGACACTTTCTTTCCCCAATTCTTTTTTTACCGGAGAGCCCCACGAACGAGGGGGAGGATGCTGGGAAATATTTACAGAACAATTTTTCACTCACCGAGGATGGTCAGCAGCAGCAGGAGCGGCAGCAGCGGCGGCGGCAGCGGCGGCAGGGAGCCCAGCACGCCCCGCATGGCACCTGGGCACACCTGTGGCAGAGGGGCTCCGTCAGGGGTATGCGGATGCCGGAGTTACCGGTCATTCCGGCCAACATAGCGGGCTCGTCGACTTTGATGCGATAGGTCCGAACAACACACGGCCTCCCTCTCTCTCTCTCTCTCTCTCTCTCTCTCTCTCTCTCTCTCTCTCTCTCTCTGTCTTTCCCCCCTCCCCTTTTGTATCTCTCTTTCTCTCACACCCACTTTCTCTGCCTTATCCGCTCTCTCTAACTGACTATCTCATTCTCTCTCACAACCTCTCTGTTTCTTTCTCTGTCACTCTCACTGTCACACACCTCCCTGTCTCTCTCCCTCTGCACTGCAACACGTTCACATTGGGGCCGGAGCGCACAACATCGAGTTGAGTGCGGTTCTCTGGAGCGACCCTCGGGGGACCTGCTGCTGGCGGCAGCTGCATTCGGCAAAAACGCATATGCAGCTGCGGCGGCAGCGGTGGCGGCGGAACAGCAGCTGCAGCTGCAGTGGCGGCAGTGGAACGGAGCGGCGGCGGTCCCCCGGCGGCATGCGGTTTTAATGCTTTTGTGTTGTTCCGGTCTGTCGTGCGTGAAGTCGCGATCCGCTTCGATACAGCCGCACCGCCGGGCCCCGCTGACAGAACAGCGCGGCGCACTCAGGCCCGCCAGGCCCGCCAGGCCCGCCAGGTACAGGCCGCCGCTGTGCGCCAGTCAGTGGGCCACGTACCGCGCAATACTTCCACGTTTACAGCCCCAAAATTACTTTTAAAAAATATCTATAAAAAACATTTTTCAGAATTTTCTATAAAACCTTTTTATTCGGACACCACCTCGACCTCCTCGACCCCCCCCCCCCCCTCTCTCTCTCTCTCTCTCTCTCTCTCTCCATTACCAAGACGCGCCGCCGAGATGGCAGTATTTTTACGGCGCCGTCGTCAACGTTTACCCCGCAACGCCCCGGTTTTATTAATACAGATGTGCGGCGGCCGCGTAAACGGCCTCGCGCGGGGTTACTGCGTTACGCCCCGGCCGGGGATCGAACCCGCGCGCCCGCCACCGGCCAAATACGCGGCTGTTTGTATTCTCGGACGTTCCGTTTTATTGGACCCTTTGACGCGCCCGCTGCGCGATTTGCGCCCGATTTCTCTTCCCTTTCTATCTCCCGCGCCCCGCCGCTTTCTCTTTCCCTCGCTCGTCCAACCCGTATCTCTTCTCGCTATCTGTCTCTCTCTCTCTCGCCGTCGCCCGGGGTCCTCCTCACTCTCTCTCTGTCTCTTTCTCTCTCCCAAGTCTGGCCCGTTATTTGATTCCGTCGCGTCCGGCCAGCGCCTTGTCGTTAATTGCCGTAATCACGGCGGGGAGGAAAGAGCGAGCGAGAGAGAGAGAGAGAGAGAGAGAGAGAGAGGGGGGGATATAAAGAAGGCGGTGGACGGGCAGCGAGCTGGTCGCCAGCCGCGCAGGCCGCGTAACGCCCCCGGCCATCACATACGCTCCTCTGCTCGTTTTTCTCTTCTTCTTCTTTTTCTCCCCGCGTTCATGCGTCTTGTGACGTGTGTTGCCTCGTTTTTGTCCTCCTCGATGTGTGTGTGTGTGGGGGGGGGGGGCGGGGTGTGTGTTCGTGAAGGCTACTCCTGAAAGGGCAGCGCACTAAAGCTCTTGACTGATGCGATAACAGGCAACGAAAAGCGAAAAAGATGAGCACAATTTTTTTCTGAATTATTATTTTCCCCACAATTTCAGATAGCTCTGTTTCTCTGGAGCAAGCAAAAAAAAACCGCTTAACAGGGGCAAAGATTTCCTGTATTGCGTGTGTTTTTATGCGTGACAGACAGAAAAGAGAGCGAGAGAACGTTTTAGGACATTTTAGCGCGCACAGGACAGAGGGCGGCGCACGCGAATAAATGAAAACAATTTAATTAAACGGCGCTCGCCGGCAGTGTGGGTGAAGTGTGAGCGCGGCCTGATTGGGATGAGCCGCCCCCCCCCCCCTCCAACGCCGAGCCCCGCGAAGCCGCGCGGGTTCCAATACCAGTTACGCGGGTTCAAATACCGCTGGCGAATTGTCGCGCGGCGCACGCGTGTAGCGGTGGGGCATTCAGTGTGTGTGTGTGAGTGTGTGTGCTTGTGTGTGAGTGTGAGTGTGAGTGTGCATTCAAATGATGAAACGAACAGAAGGACCCCGGTGGCGGTACACTGAATTGCAGAGGACGATTATGGATAGCGCTCCCCCCCCCCCCCCCCCCCCCCCCCCCGCCCCTCCCTCACACCGCTGCGCTGCTCTGCTCCCAGCCGCGCTGCACGCGCTCCATGTGAGCCGCATTGCAAAGCGCACGTGGCGTTCCCGTGCATCGCCTGGCAGCCGTGATGGCGGCGGCCCGGGGCTCGAGTACCCAGTCGGACACGTCGTGCGGCTACAGTACCGGGAGCGCACGGTCGCCCCGCACCGAGGCTCGGTAGCCGCGTGGTCAGCGAGTCCGGCCGGCGGGCGGCTGGTCGGGGTTCTACTCTTTGCCGGTCTCTGCATTTTTCTGTCGGCTCAGCTAAGACGACGGTGTGTAAAGTATAGGGGGCGCGCAGCGATCACCATCGCAGCTCGGTGGCTGCATCGGTAGAGTAGCTGAGCGGCGACCGGAAGGTTGTGGGTTCAAGGCTTGCCAGATCTTCAAAATTTTTCTTGTGTCTGCGCTTGGAAGACAGAGGGTAAAATATACTTCCGAACGTGGCGTCGGTATGGCTGTCTGAACGGCCGTGCGCGCTGCGTCACTGAGAGATGTAAGCGTTGGGTTTCAACTTGAAGATTCCCGCAGCACGGTCGGGCTTACCCCCGTTCCCGGGTCCGAGGTTCTCTCGGTCGCCCGGGGTTTCCGGCGGGGGGGCTCTGTGTCTACCAAGGAAACTTGGTTCGGAGACTCGGGTGTATGCTACGGGGGTACCTAGGGTTCGGTACCTTCGTTTTCGCTCCCTGTGAATCTGGCAGACGAGGACACGCCGTCGCGACTAGGGTTCGTCGTGAAGTACAGCAGCTTCGGCTGTGTACGATATAGGAAAGCCTACCTCCCCCCCAATCCGCTCGGGAGTGGCCGCAGTGCCACAGACCAACCAGCCAGTCGAAGGGAGTTGATTCCGGAAATCTGGCTGGCGGAGGGGGCTACATTGACCGTTGCGGAAGCGTGCCCCTGAAAAAGGCCGCTGCGTTGTGCCGGTGTCTTTGCGGCGGTCAATACCTGGTACACCGGTTCCCATTCGAACACCGAAGTTAAGCAGGAGGGTTCCAGGCGGAGGCCTGGGACGAGGTAGTGCCCACCCATTTTTGCAACTTCTTTTCATAAGCATCCACATATTTCTAAGCAAAACAAAAAAATAAAAATATTTCTGTTTTGAGTTTTGGTCACGGTAGGAATGATTTTTAACCTATTTTGGGGTGGGTGACAGCTCAGCACAGAAACCATAACTAATCGTGAAATTTTCAGTCACTGGAAAAGTCCGGTCCAGTCAGTGTACACTCGTCCGTTCGGTGAGGCGCCCTACGAAACGTTTCGTCGTCCATATTTTATTGTCATGTGACGAAATATTTTTACAGTGTAATTAACTGCTGACGAGACCATTGGCACGGCAGGGCTGTCGTCACGTTTGCTGTCGTCGCTGTGTGACGCTTTAATGATAAGCGGGCGGCATCGCTGCCGTCTCGTTACCGCCTTATCTATCCACCTGCTCCCGCGGCGGTGCGGCGCCTCTGGAGAGCGGCGCCTCCCCCAAGACACGCGCGGATGGGAGGAAAAGTATATCGCCAGTCCGTGAGCGGTATTCGAACCCGCGCCGGCTGAGGAGCGAGGCGATCATAATTATTTTCCTCGCCGAGAGTTCCCGGCCGGCGGCGGCGGCGGCGGCGGCGGCGGCGGCGCGGGTTTTAATTTCCATAGCGGGCGGCGGTCGTCCTTCTCCGCGTATCTTCCTGGGATCCCCCCCCCCCCCCCCCCCCCCCCCCCCCCCCCCCCCCCCCCCAGGACCCCCACCAGGATGCGATGACCACTGGAGGGGAGGGCGGCCCCGGCTTTTATTGGTTTTGTTTGGCAAGTTTTAAGTGGAGGACGCTCAGCGCAGGAGGAGGCCCCCCCCCCCTCTCTCTCTCTCTCTCTCTCTCTCTCCCTCTCTCTCCGTCGCACCTAGCGGCTGCGCCGGGCCGCGCACGGTGTGCGAGGGAGACGGAGCGAGGCGGCGATGACATGCGTCCCGGCCGGCCGGTTCGGCACCGCGAGACGCCGCCAGCCCAGCGCCCGGCAAATGGCCTGTCCGGGAGTTTTCAGCGGGGGTGGGAGAGAGAGAGAGAGAGAGAGAGAGAGAGAGAGAGAGAGAGAGAAAAAGAGAGAGAGAGAGGGAGAGAGAGAAAGAGAATCAAACTGCGCGTTTAACTACATTTTATGAGGACGTACAGCAAGCAGCCGTGCGGGGAGGGAAAGAAATAATAAAGTTTCGCGGAGGTCCACGGAGTCAAGAAAGCTGCACCTCCACCGCGTATGAATGGTCGAATGAATGAACGATGGAATAATTTGATGAAATGTTTCCAGCAAATGGTGTGACGTGGGACATGTCCCTGACGCGGCGCTGGGCTCGGACGCCGCCCCCCCCCCCCCCCCCCCCGCTAGCAGCGCTCCCCGACTGGAGTTGTTGTCTGTGGCGCGTGATGCGCTTTGTCGGGGCACAATAACACACAGTCGGCACAGAAGGACGCGGTGGGGAGAAAGGCCGGGGAAAGTGATTGAGTAGGACGAGGACAGAGACAGAGGGAGGGATAGAGAGAGACGGCCGGCCGTGTGCGGCGGAGACAGCGCGAGAGCCCCGGGGCCGGCCGCCAGCGCTTTCTTAAGCACCCCCCCCCCCCCCACCTCATTCTCTGCCCCGCGATGCAGCGGCGGGTGCCGCACAGCCGACTCAGATATGTCACTATCGCTCATTTCCATACAGATCCGCACTGCGATTGGAGTCCCGGCACTTGGCGGTGGAGGCGGCGGCGGCGGCGGTCTTGCTGAGGTAAGCGCCGAGGTTCGCGCGCCCCCCGCGGCACCACGGCAGCGCGGCACGGCGGCACAGCGGCGAGGCCGACGCGAGTCCCGGAGGCGGTATCGGGGTGCGTCAGCAAAGGAGAGGCGAAGACCCCCAGCGGAGCCGGAGCAGCGCCGTGTCGCCAATCAGCGCCGCGCTCATCAGGGTCCCGGCGGCTCGTTCTGTCGCTAATCACTGCCAGCCTCCCCTCTCTCTCTCTCTCTCTCTCTCTCTCTCTCTCTCTCTCTCTCTCTCTCTCCCGCTCTGTCTCTCTCCCTCTCTCTCCCTTTGCAGAGCCGCGCGGCGCTCGGTTCCCACTGGAGGCGTCGTTGGCCGAGGCTGACCTCGCACGACCCGGCCGGAGCGGTATTCGGCCCCGCGGACTGCGTGCTTGCTGTGCTCGCGGCCGCGGGTTCGAGTACTCAGCGGTGCGGCAGCGAGGCGGCGGCCGCTACCCGCGAGCAGCCACCCGATCCGATATGCGCACCGCGGCGATCGCGGCGTTCGAAAAAGTTTCCCGGGTTCGAATACTCTTGTTTTTATAACCCTCCCCCCGCTCCGGGAGGCTCGCGGCTCGGGGCCGCGGCGCGCCGCCATGAGCCACCAGAGAGCGGCGGCGCGCCGGAGAAGTAAAAGCGGCGGCTCCAGGAAGGGGAGGGAGCAGCCGGCACCGGTACATGTAGGCCCGAAACACTGTCCAAAACTCGAGATTTATACCCCAAAGTTTGGTCACATGAGTGCGGTGGAGGCATGCACCTCGGGGGGCGGAGCCCCTCTTGTCTGCGAGGGGGCGGGGGCACGAGCCTGCAGCACATGGTGAGTGCGAGGAACCGGGGGGAGGGAAATAAATTGTGGAAGTCCCGGGTTCAAATACTGCGATCCCCCCCCCTTTTTTTGACGTGTCATGTTGTTGTGGCCGTGTGTCGAGGTATGAATATTTTAGCCGTAATTCCTTTTAGGTCGGCGGGTGTTCGGGGCCGGCGGCGGCGGCGGTCGAGTGCGGTCGGCTGGGTGCAGCCCGGCGATGCCTCGCTGTTCGCAAATTAGCTGCCGGCTGTCACCAGTCCCCTGTGGCGGCTGCGGGGGGGGGGGGGCTCAAAGCCTTAACCCCCTTCACTCTCTCCCCCCGGGGGGACTGCGGCCCGAACCAACGTGATAACTTTGCGGTATCGGCATCCCGTGTGATGCGGGCCGCTGTTTGTGTGAGTGTGCGAGCGCGTGTGGCCTCTCTCTCCCTCCCTCCCTCTCTCTCTCTCTCTCTCTCTCTCTCTCTCTCTCCCTCCCTCCGGCAGCGCCAGCGGGAGCGACAGAGACAGTAGTGTCGGAGGCGCGTGGCCGTGTTCCATTCTTAACACATCACTATTTATAGGATTCTAATGGCGCTGACTTATTCATGGCGCAGGCAGCAGGGCTTTGTTGGCGGGAGGACGCTCCAAGTCATTATCGGGCGTCCTGGCACTGTATCGCTACCCCGCGCGTCCGGGGACACGGCGGCCCGAGCCCTTGCGAGCAGGCGGCGCAGCGGCGCAGGTGAGGCCGGAAATACCCCATCCGAGAGGGCTGGCCCTGGCGCTGCATAACCCACTCAAAGGTGTTAGGAATAGATTCAGCGCTGGCGAGCATGCCTGATGGAAATAGTCTGCGAGAAAAATAAAATTGTCCACTTTGTGCAGCGTCTGTCTCGCTCTAGCGCATTGTGAAAACCTTCCGTCCCTCTCGCTCTCACTGACGCTGCACGCACCAGATGAAGCCTAGCGGGCCCGACTGACTACACTGTGCGGCGGGCGAAAGGCTTTCCGCATCATTTTTCACCATTTATACCTCGCCGCTGTCGAAACGAAATTCTTTTATCCCATTTTTTTTTCATCCTGCTCCGTTAAATTACGTTGGCCGGTCGCGTTTGACGAGAGAAAGGGGAGGCGTCAGTCGGACGGAAGCGCCGAGAACTCGCCGCCGTGTTGATCCAGTCGCAGCGCTCATAAATCTTCATTAATATCTCCCCGGCTGGAACACCACCGGAGCCCGGCCGGATCTCCAACGGCTCCGGCGGCTCCAGGCGGCGCGAGCAGCCAGCTGATCCATTGATCCCGCCGGAGCCGCCCGGAAAAATGCGGCCGGGTGAATATGCTGCACCGCACCGGCCGACACGACGGAGGGGCCGGGCTGACCGTCTTACCCCCCCCCCCCCCCCCCCCCCTCTCTCTCTCAGTGTCTCTCCGTCTCTGTCTCTCTCTTCCTCTCCCACACGTTCTCTCTCCCTCTCATCCGGCGCCCGGATTTTCCTCCCCGTGGACCTCATCATCGGTTTGGACCTCCATCCGCACGTCCCCTCTCCTCCCCTTCTAGGTGCCAGACAACCCCCCCATCCCCCACCCCCTCCCTCATTCTCCGGGACCCTGCATTTTCTGATCACCCCCTCTCTCCCTCCCTCCCTCCCCCCACTTCCTCCTCTCCCTCTACTTATCCGCACTGGACTCCTCCTCCCCGGCGCGCCTGTAACGTCTCAGCCACTATTTGCACATCGGACAAGAGGAGAAAAGGCGAGACGACTAAAGCGGGAGGGGCGAGGAGTATAGTGAATAGGGCAAATAGTCAAGCAGATTTTTCTCTCTCTATCTTTGTTTCTCTCCGTGTTTTCACCTCTCTCTCTCCCTCTCTTTCTGTCTATCTCTGTTTCTCTCGCTCTACTCATCCATCCAACTCCTTCCGTCCTTCCTTCACAGCAGCAGCGTCGGCGGCAGCTGCGGATTCAGGTCGCGTAGAGCGCCTGCGGATCGCAGGGCAGGCGGCGCCGCCAAACACGGCCGCGCTGCGGGCTTGCCTACCTCGTCAGGCGGCCCGCCCGCTGCCAGCCTCTCTCTCTCTCTCTCTCTCTCTCTCTCTCTGTCTCCCTCCCCAACTGGCCCCGCGGCCGGCCCTCCCACAGGCCATTGCCGCCCCGCTGCTGCGACTCGGAACGCAGAGGCCCCCACAATAACGAAACACTTGTGAGGGGCGAGCGCGACCAGGCGGCGGGGCGTCACGTTCTTCCTGCCTATTTAATTATTTACAACACAAAAAAAAAACTGCATGTTTTGTGAAACTTGGCGCGGGCGGTGATGGCGCCGGGCCGCGACCGGCGAGGAGACCGCTTGTGCGTGTGCGACTCGTGGAGGCATTTGGGGAGGGGGGGGGGGAGGAGGGGGAGGAGGGGGTACGAAATTAGTTGCCCGCATGAAAAAGAGGCGTAGGCCCGTGCTAGTGGGCTGATGGGTCTAGCCGGGGAGCGGCGCGGGCGGCGCGAGCGGCTCTGGGTGAGTAATGGAATAAATTAGGGCTAAAGGCATGTGCCCCGTGGCGCGCAGTGGCGGCGGCGGCGCCGGGCCGGGCCGCGGCCGTGCCCCCCGTCCACCACTCGAAAAAGAACTGCGTGCGTGTGCCAGAGAGAGAGAGAGGATGCGAGGGATTCACAACACTTACAGATTTCATTCTCTCTCTCTCTCTCGCTCTCACACACACACATACGTGTGTAGCTGCAAGCACCACCGCCAGGGGGTCGTGCCGTACTATACCACCGCCGTGTTCAACAACGCAAACGTTGGCAGCAAGAGCAGAGCACAGAGCGCGCGTTCACACTTCACACGTACGCACACATACACAATGGCAGTGTCCCTAGCGGATCAGATTTGAATAATAACTGCTTCACAGAGAGAGAGAGAGAGAGGGGGGGGGGGGGGGGAGGAGTGGGTAGGTGAATGAGGGAGAGAGAGAGGGTGAGTAGCTCCCCCCGCTGATGCGACAAACTTCCACGCGCGAGGCGTGGGAAACTAACTCACACTTGAGGCATGAGCCGCGGGAGAAAGAGGCACAAAGCAGGGAGAGATGCTCACAGGGAGCCTCCCCCGGGAGCCGCCGCCGCCGCCGCCACCGCCGTCGTACCTGCCTAGGCCGCCGCCCCCTGGCGGCCATGCCACCGCCGCCGCCATCCGAGACTTAGTTTTGATTTAATTACACGAACAAGCAGCTTAACTAACGCTGAGGCCCGACCTCGGCCCGGTCACGTGACATCATGGCGGAGGGCCGCGTGACACTAATTAGACGGCTGCTGCCACCACAACCACCGCAGCAACAACAACAACAAAAATATTTCGTGTCGTCACGCCGTATTTTTGCACGCGGCGGTGTGGTCGTCGCCCGAAACTCAGGACGCATCAAATTTCGAGAATCACACGTGCCGGGCGACACTGCGACACGGCCGCTGCCCTGTCCTGCAGTCGTCACTACCGTCGGCACGAACAATCTGTCCCCAATGTTCTGAGAACGAGAGAGAGAGAAAGAGAGGGGGGACTGAGAGAGAGAGAGAGAGAAAAGAGGCCGTCGGCGCAATGGTTTCCTGCAGATACGAAAAACGATGCGATTATGGCTTTGCCGGAGCCCCCGCCCTGACGCCGCCAAGAGCGACGGAGAGAGAGAGAAAGACAGACAGACAGAAGGGCAGTTTTTATTTGGGATTCCGGCGAGGCGGCGCCGACAGCCCGGACAAAGCGGCATAAAGTGGTGACAAGAGACATAATAAAGGCGGGAAGGCCTCGGCCTCCGCCGCTGTATCGAGCTAACAGAGCGGCGCAGCGACGCTCCCGATGCTCACCTCCATCACTCTCTCTCTCTCTCTCCTCGCCCCCTGTCGGGGAGCATCGCCTCCCCTCTCCGTCTCTCCGTCCCGGATAAACGCGTAAAGCCGTGGCTGCTGCAGCAGCGCCCTCCTCCGGCCGGGCCGGGAAGCTCGGGAAGTAGAGCAGAAGGGCTTCAATCAGCGACGCACAGCTTTTAAATTATGTTGGCACAGAGCGACAAATCAAAGCGATCTGCCCCGAGGCGACGTCTGGGCCTGCACCCTCATTCCCAGAGGCAGTCTGCACCTGCACTGCTAACTGCTCTCTCTCTCTCTCTCTCTCTCTCTCTCTCTCTCTCTCTCTCTCTCTCTCTCTCTCTCTCTCTCCCTGCCTCCCATCGCAGTTGCCCACCCACCCCCTACCCCACTCCGCATCTCTCTCCCTCGCACTTGGACAGATTTCCTCCCTCATTTATCTACGAGATCCTCTTTGTCGCTGGCCCAGTAATTCTAGACGGCAAGTCTCTAATTAATAGCTAAACACGCCCCTGCTCAAGTCGACCTCCGGAGCGGCCGGCCGGGCCCGCCTCCGCCCACTCTGACCCCACCACCCCTCTTACCCCACCACCCCACTTACCCCAGCCCCAGCCCGTCCTTACCCTGGCCTTACTCCACTGACCCGGCGGTTACCAGGATATCCCGAGGCCGCATGTACAGTTAGTGTTCGGTTCTCGTTAATTAAAGCCGCGATGACGGATACGCCCCCCGCTGATAAGACGGGCAACAGGACGACCTGACGGCCTGATAAGGCGGTCCGATAAGATGGCCCGATAAGACGGCCTTATAGCACCGGAAATACGGATCCACAGGAGCCAGTAATCAATTCCTGAAGTAAAAACAACACAATTTTAGTTTTTGCTTTTTTTCATATTTTTTAATTTTTTTAAAATAAAAATATGCTTCTGGTTTAGAAAGCAGCCCACGCACTCCACGAGTGGAATTAAACACGGCGCGCGTTAAATAATATTGCAGCGAGAGATAAATCAGGCGGGAGGCGGTCGTTGCCGACAGCGGCGGCGACAAAACATTGCAGCGGCGTGGCGAGGAAGTGCCGTGCCCGGCGAATGCAGCAGGTAATATGGTGTCGCAGAACAGCTGTTGCCGCGCGCAGCGCCACTAACAGTAGAATGGCGAGAAGAGAGAGGGCAGTCAAGGGGTGGGAGAAAGAGAAGAACGTGAGATCGGGGTGAGAGGAAGTGGGTGAGAAAGGGGGAGAGAACGAAAGAGAGAGAGAGAGAGAGAGAGAGAGAGAGAGACTGTTCGGAGCGCAGGGTGCATCGCGCATAGCCGGTGCTGCTGGTGCCGCTGCAGCGAACACGTAGAGAGCGGCGGTGATATCAGAGGGGAGGGAGAGGAGGGGAGAGGGTGTTGGGAGAGGGGAGGGTTAAGTATGGCCCCAGTTATGAATGAAAGGGTTATGACGGTTATGGTGCCAGGGGCGACATAGTTCCATGAGGAGGGCCGCCAGCTGACTGGGAAATATAGTGCCGGACAGACTCCACGCGATTTCGCAGTGGTGTGGGTGCAAGGTTTGGAGAGGGCCCGGGCTGGATGGCGAGAGAGACAGAGAGAGAGAGAAGGAGAGAGAGAGAGAGAGAGAGAGAGAGAGATGAAGGCAGAGGAAGGGGCAATGGCGTGATGATGCCGGAGCGTGCATGCACGCCCCGCTCAAATTCATCTCGCTGCCTTCATGCGCATAAGATGACTCCGCCGCAGCGCGCAATATATAGTAACTAGAGAGAGAGCGAGAGAGAGAGAGAGAAGGAGAGAGAGAGAGAGAGAGAAGGGGGAGGTAAAGTGAGATAGCTAGTGCCCGCCCAATACCTACCTTATCGGTGCATGGAGGGGCCTGGCGAAGGTCTGATCCTGCAACACAAAGAAAGGCCACTCATTTATTCATACAGTCATTTTACACAAAATATACATTGTTGTTAATATCTGCAACCGGGTTTATGGGCCTTCAACCTACTTTGCCCCCCCCCCCCCCCGAGCCAGCCACAGTAACGTTTGAATATTTTTTTTGTAATTTTTGAGGACGACGACGTCAAATCCTGTTTTGAAAGTGGCGCCGCCAGTCACTCACTCACTCGGGGGCACCAACACCAACATGGCCCCGGGACAGACAGCGCAGTGCGGCCAACAGTTAGGCCCGCTGTGTATACTTCGGAGGGGACACCGCTCTTATGTCGGGGCGTCCAACTTTTTTCATCTGCAGTTTGTCACCCTGCCAAGCGCGCGCGGGGTGGCTGCAGCAGCGGCCGTGGCGGGGTCGCACCGCCGCTGCCGCTGCCACCGCAGCCACCGCCGCCGTCGCCTCTGCACGACCATCTGCCATCTGCCCTCCGAGACTTTGTAGTAGATGGTATGTCCCTCGGTCCGATCCGGCCTGTGTGATGTATAGCGGGCGCTGCTGGGCGGCGCTGCATCACGGAAAAAAAGGAACGATTTCTTTTTTCCGTTTTTAAAAAATTGTGGTCGAGTGATTTAGCCCATACGTCCGGCAGGTATCGGAGTATCCTTGATAAATAAAAGCCGCATCGGTGATGGTAACTTATCGGATAACGTGTTAGTGATGGAGTGCGGGTGTGGCGGCGGTGCGGGGGACTCGGCCGTCGTGGCTATGCGCCGTCCCTGGCCGCCGCCGGCGAGGCCGTGCCGGGCCAACTCAAGCAGGGCGGGCGGCAGTACGGCGGCCGGCGGGCCCCGCCGCCATACCGGAGGCATAAGGCGCCATGCGAATGCGAAATTAGTGCTCTTCGTTATAAATATGTGATGCGGCATGCGAAACACGCTCCCCAGCCCCGGCGGCCCCGCCTCGGCCCCGCCCACCCGGGTCCGTGGCAAGGTTTGTCTTGGTGGGCGTCGGCGCTGCCTTTTAATGAGGCCGCCGCCGCCGCCGCCGCCGGGGAGATGACGGAGCGGAGCCGCGCGCCTTACATTAGCAGCGGAGCAGTGTGCGCACCACACAAGGCCACTCGCCGCGCGCTCCCGCAGGATATCGTGTCTTGGTGGCGCAGGGGTTAGCGTACTCGTCTTTGGAGCGGGCGGTCCGGGTTCAACTCTGTGCTCCCATTCTAACATTATCTGGCCCAGTATGGATCTCTCTCTATCTGTCTCTCTCTCTCTCTGAGTGTCTCTCTGTCACTCCCCGTGTCTCCCCTCCGTCCCCCGGGACGCCGGTGGCATCGCTGCGGTGTGACAGCTCCACGATCGAGCCGCACCCCCCTCCCCCACCCCCGCCACGCCACCGCAGTGCTAGAATAAGGAACGTCTGTTTTGCGTGTGTATGGGTGTGTGTGAAATTTTGGGGATTTCAATATAATTGGAATTTAACTGCTTTCTTACCGCCCCGGGCGTCTGGGCGCACCCACACCACCAGACACGGCCATTACACTGCCGCCCACACCCACACTTGCTAGGACCGCCGCGGACCCGTGTTCAGAGAGAGAGAGAGAGAGAGGGGGGGGGGGGGGCAGAGCACCAGCAGCAGCTCGGGCCTTGCCCCGGAGCCTTCAAAACTTCCCCCTCGTCCGTGTCAAGCTCACAGCTTCTCGCGACATGTAACACAGCGAATCACGGTCGCCCCCCCCCCCCCCCTCCGTCCTCCTCCCCCGCCCTGCACCTTCCCGCATCGGGCTTAGCGGCGGGGGGGGGGGGGGGGCTCAGCGAAGTACACAGCCCATAAACAAGATATAAGCCGGGCGCGTACGTCAGGGCTAGGAGGGTAGGGGGTGGAAGGGGCCCCGAAATCACCGCGCCCCAAGTACGGAAGGGAAAAAGGCGCGGTCGCGGTGTTATTTTGAAACTCCCGCCCGGCCGCGCAGTACACTGGCGCCCGTAGGCGCGCCATAAAGGAATGGCAGTTTGTTGGCGTTTGCAGCGTTTGCCAGTGCGCGGGGCGGCCGAGGGGCCGGCAACCGGCAGGGTGGAGGGCGGCCGCCCCGCCGTGCGACAATTTGTCTCCGTAACGAGTAGTCGAGTAGTGGCGCCAGCGGCGCCAGCGGCACCCCCCGCAGAGAAATGGCTTCCCGCACGGCAGCAGCGGACTGCGTGTGCTCCACGGGTATCGGCGCCCGCGGCGCCAGCACCTGGCTACCCGGCGCGTGGCAGTACACCTGGTTCACGGGGTACTTGTTCATGATTTGATGGCGCCCGTCTGGCAGAACGGGATTATTTATTTATTTCATCTCGGTGGTTGCATTCCTCAGCGGCGGCGGCGGCGGTGGGTGGTGGTGTGGTAGATTGGGATTCAGATCGCGGTTCAGTTTCCCGGGTCGGCGGCTCCCGCCGGCTCCCGCGAGGCTACCACCGTTGCGGGCTGCCGCAGTGTTTGCCTGCCTAGGGTCACTCAGGTTAAGTGTTACGGTACGCCCCCCCCCCCCCCCCCGGGCCCCCGGTGGGGCCGGCGGGCGGGAGGCGCAGGCCTGTGATTACCTTCCCCTCAGAAGCAATCTCCCGAATACCCACTCTAGATAATGAAGTCACGGCTGCGCTGCAGTAGTCACCGTGGCCACCATCACCTCGGTGCGGACCCGGGCCGCCTCCGGGTCGCCTCCGGGACGCCTCCGAGGTGCCTACGGGACGTTCCGGCCGTCCACGTCGCCGTCGCGGGCACCCCGTCGTCGTCGTCACCAAGTGCCCTCGCCCCGACGACGACGGCAGCCAGATTCGCTTAATCAAATCACGGTCGCCATGACGAGGAGGAGGGGCGCGTCGGCCGGCAACTGACGTCGCCGTCGGCGGCCTCGAAGAGCCGCGTCGGACGGCCGACGGCACGCGCGGCGACGAAGGCGACGGCAGCCTCCGGTCCGAGGCCGCGGCGCCGCGGCGGGAAGTGGGGGGACCGTCATCGGGGACCCCGCCGTGTCGGAGGGCGCCGCGCGCGGAGTAAGGCGGCCCCGGCCGATGGCCAAATCGAGTACTACCAGTCCCCCCCTCCCCTTCCGCCCATCGGCCTCCCGGCCCCGGCTCTGCGGGTGCGGCGCGGCGCTGCGGGCTGCAGGCCATGCCGCTGCCGGCCGGAGATTGGTTTGTCCCCCGTCAAAGGGGCGGCGGTGGAGGCGGTGGCGGCGGCGGCCGAGGACCCACGGACCCGGCCCGGACAACCTGAGGGCGGTGATTGCTACTCGCTGCCGCTATCTGTGCGGCTCGATTGAAAATTAACAGGCGTCGCTTGTCTGCCCTTCTCGCTCACACGTTCGCCAAATGCCGTTCGGCCCGCTCTCTCTCGCTCTTTCTCTCCCCCCCCCCTCTCTCTCTCTCTCTCTCTATTGCCTATATGAGGGGGGGGGGAGGCACGCACCGAGGTATCTTTCGTCGTCCCCCACCCTCCCCCCGGACCATCGCACCTCGCCCTCTGAAGAACGATAATGAAGGAATGATAGGAAGATAATGAAAAATTAGCATTTTAAAATCAGTATTTTTTTTGCTATGCTAAGGGCGTATTTGGAGGTCGTATCGGAGTACCTGGAAGAGTACTGGAGCCCACTCCACTCGGCCGCCGGGCGCCCGTGGTCACGGGGGTAGGCCGGCCCGCACGACACGGGCGGGTGCCGAGGCGGGAGGCGCCTATACCCGGCGGGGCGTGGCGGGGCGTGGCGGGGCGTGGCGGGGCGTGGCGGGCGCGCGGAGAGTGGATGCAGCCGCTGCTTTCTTATTCATCACTGGTGCCGCCACCGGGCCGCGCCACCCCCGCGCCGCCCCCGGGCCGCCCCCGGGCCGCTGTCACTGCCACTTCGGACGCCCCCGCGCGGCCGGCAGCAGTCTGAAGTACAGGGATGAGGGAGAGGGGGGGAGGCAGCGCCACACAACACGCCGCCCTTCCCGGACCGCGAGCGCTCCAAGTTGTCGTCGGCCTCGCCGTCACCGGCGTCACGGTGGTGGCCTTGTGGGGGGCGGCTGCGGCGTCAGGCACCCGTCCGTCCGGCTCCGCCACACCTCGCACCGCCTCGTGTTTAATTAAAAAAGATGGCCGTGATGCGAGGCCTGATGATCCAGGCGGGCCGCAGGGCTCCCGGTAAGGCAGGGCGGCGCTCTGTTGCGGGACACTATCTCAGGCGCACCATCGCCGCCCGTTCAAGGGTCCGCCGCCGCGCCGCCCGGCCGCTGCGGGGGGAGCGGGGCGGCTGCGTCATAGAATGGCAACCCCTTTGACAGTGTGCTGCGCAGCGCAGTAAGCAGTGCCCCGAGCACACTGCCTTCACAAAAGTCGAATTTTATATCTCAAAAAATTGAACCCTTGCCAAATTTTAGCTTAAAAAATTGTGTTTAAAACTGGTCTAGTTGAGTGCCGGAGCAGCCTAGGCGGTTCAGGTGTGCAGAAGGTCGACTGCATGTTCACTGTCGCCTCGCACCCCACTGGTCACCGCCGTCGGGAGCTCGCATGTGTTCCTGTAGGACGAAAGCACTTTCCCGGGCTCGCTGCAGACGGAGCCAGCCGGCCCGAGCCCGTTTTCAGAGGAGCGCCGCAGCCAAAAGTTTGTAACCCTGAGCGCCCTCTGGGAATGGGACCCGATCATGTCGGTCTGCCTCGGACAAGGCGAGTCTAATAGAGCGCTTCAAATCCGGGGGGGGGGGGGGGGGGGGGAATGGAGGCGGGCGGGGCGGGGGCGGGCGCCGACACCACCACCTAATGAAACGAGTTTAGCCGCCCCAACTGGGCCCTCGCCGTCTGCTGAGCTCTGAGCCGGGCCGGCGAGTGGGCCAGCGGGCGGTCTGGTGACTGTGAGGTCGGGGTTTCGAGACCTGCGCCTTTTCTATTTTAACCACTCGAACGGTATTCCGCGATTTATTGGTAAGCTTCGGAGGTAGGCCGCTTTGCTTCTCGGCGGACACGCCAAGCACCTCTGCGGTCTCACCGTCGGCCGGCCGTCGGTCGGGGCGTCGGCTGGCGGACGGCCCGGCGGCGGAGAGGCAGGCCGACGTCGGCCGGCGTCGGGCGGGGGCGCTCAGGCCGAGTCAAGGTCCCAATAACTTCCTTTGGTGTGGCCCGGCTCCATTTGTGCGGCCCGCCGGCCCCCTGTGCTGTGGGCTCCGCCGTTGGGCTAGGAGGTGCCCCCCCGGGGGGCCGGGGGCCCGGGGGCGCGGAGCGGCGACCGCCCCCCTCGAGTTCCTGTGCCCGGTGCCCGACCGACCCGCCTGTCGGGGCCCTGGCCGTGCCAAAGCTCTCCTCTCCTCAGAACTCCAATTTCCTGCTCCGGGTCCGGTCGTCTCCAAGTGACGTGGCGTGGCCCGGCGGCTCGGGTCGGGTCGGGTAGTAGGGGCGGCCGCCAGCAGCCGCCAGCCACCACACCCCCGGCGGGGCCCGGCGGCCACCGGCTGCCGCCCCTGCAGGCCCCGGAGCAGACGCCGGCACTCCGCAGCCCGCCCTCCGCGACCCGCGCCCCCCGCCGCGCGCACGCGCGCACGCCGCACGCCGCACGCAGCACGCCGCACGCCGCCGACTTTGGAACACTTTGGAAAGCCGCGCGGATCCGGGTCAGGGGTGGAGCGGTCAGCCCGGGGGCCAAGCGGTCTCAGAGCCCGCGCCGCGGTCCCTTCACACTCACTTGAAACAAACAAAATCGGTTCGACTAAAATTATTAGTTTTTAATCTCATCGACCGTACCTATATCGAATGTCGTGAATCGACTAAATCGACAAAATTTCTCGCATCGGTGTTCCCGCCCCTCCACGACCACCGCCGCCCATCACACACGGTGAGCACGTCATTTACGGACGCCCCCCCCCCCCCCCTCAGCCTCATCGACAGCAGAACCGAAGGGGCCGCGGGAAGGAAATACATAAAAGCCACCTGGCGTTTTTGTTCTTTTATCGCCTCTCCGCTGTCTGTCTGCACACTGCTGCCCCCCCCCCCCCCCCCCGCGGCCCCTTCCTCTCGGGTCCTGGCCGAGGCCGAGGCGGGGCCCCCGTAAGGAGGGGGCAGGCGCCAGCCAGAGCCGCTCGTGATTAATTTTTTCTTTCCGCTCACCCGAAATATTTCTTATCGACTCCATCCCTCTTCGCTTTCTCTCTCTCTCTCTCTCTCTCTCTCTCTCTCTCTCTCTCTCTCTCTCGCCATAAGAGCCTCTCGCAACTGCGCGGGATTCCCAGAGGCCGTCACGTGAGGCGGCGGCAGTAGCGGCGGCTGCTGCTGCTACTACTACCGCCGCCGCCGCCGCCGCCACGCCACGCCACGCCACGCCACGCCACGCCCACACGCCGCAAGAAAGCCATTCGGAGGAGCAGTTCGAGTTACACACCCAATAAATGTATGTTCGGCGCGTGGGGCGTAAAGACCCGCGGCGTGCGGCGGCGGCGGCGGCGGCAGACTGCGCGGCGGCGGCCATCGGGAAACGTGCAGCTCGCGGCCGGCTCTCATTCAGTTACGGGCCTCGTCTCGCCGCCCCCCTGCAGCTGCGGCAGCTGCGGCAGCTGCGGCGAGGCGCACTAGCGCGGAGCGCGAACGGCCCTCGCAGCTGCGGCGGCAGCACAGGCGTGTGTGCAGATTACCGCAACTACCACCACCACCTCTGCCGCTACAGTGTGGCGACACACACACACACACACACGTGCAGGTACACCGCATGTACCCGAGAAAATCACCATTTATGCATAAACATGGTTCTTTTTTTTTTCAAAACTAAGTATAAGTGATAAGTACGTTTTTTTAAAAAAATGCGTTAAGTCAGCCAAGAAATTGAATACGTATGGTAATACCACTCCGTCACCCAGCCAGCGGTGGCGGACCGTCACCACCGCCCCGGAATGCCGTGCTTCCTCTTTTTCTCCGGGTGGCTCTCTCCGGCCGCGTAAAGCCCCCCGCTGGCCGCCGCTGTCGTCGCCCTCCCCCACCCCCTTCTCCCGCGGCGGCCTCGCCCGCCTCGCTCGCGGCCCATTTCGTCTCACGTTCCCTTTCTTCAGTACGGCTGTGCAGCCGGTGGTGGCCGAGCCCGCTGCCGCCGCCGCCGCTTCGCGAGAGAATCGTTTGTCTCCATTGCCGTTGGTGCTGCGGGTTCGATACACCATCGTCCGCCTCGCCCCGCCACGCCCCGCCTCGCCCCGCCACGCCCCGCCACGCCCCGCCACGCCCCGCCACGCCCTGCCATGGCGGCGGCATTGTGCAGCAAGGCCGCGCGGCCGCCTGCGCGAGTGGGTGACAAAACCAAACAAATTGGCGTGCTTGCAGACGGCGCCGACGGCGGGGCGGTAGTGTGGCGCGGCTGTTCTCCGCCTCCTGCAAGCCTTGCCGCCGCCAACGTCTTGCGCGCGCTGATAAATTGAAATAGAAATAAACGAAAAATGAATAATAAGACAAACAGAAAAGGGGGAGGAGGAGGGGGGGAAAAATTGAGAAAAGGCGCTGCAGGGGACGCCGGGTCGGAGACAGGGGGGTGGAAGGGGGCACAATGGTAGTAGTTATGGATTCGAGCCAAAGCCGCCTCTCTCTCTCTCTCTCTCTCTCTCTCTCTCTCTCTCTTTCTCTCTCTCTCTCAGGCCTGCATCAGCCGAGCAGCCATTTGGACGGCCTTGGCGCGGCTCGTGCCCTGCTGTGACGACTTGTCACCTAAGGAGGCGGAACGTGCGAGGGGCGTTGCGGGGCGGGAAGTCGGCCTGGAAACTCCCTGCTCTGCTGAGAAGGAGAAAATTTGCGCGCAAAGAAGAGGTGGACGCGTTTGACGTTTGCAGCTTTTGAACGTTAAAAAATTATATTTTGGCCTTGACGCTCATCACGGACGGCTCTAAATCATTCTAGCTCGACCAAGATAGCTGCTTAAGGCTGGAGTGTGTTCGGTGGCCTCGGTGGTGTATAGTGAGGATGGAGGGGGAGGGGACAAGGCGGAGAGGTAGGGGGAGGAGGGGGAAGGGGGAGGAGAGGGGAAGTAATTGACACGCAGAGAGGCCCGCGGCAGAGTAAACAAGTAGTACAGTTCACCTCTCCTCCTGCGGATCCGCCTTGGGAGCTCCGAGCCCAGCTCCGCATCGCTCTGCAGCAGGCCCCGTCCCTTCTTCGTGGTCCTGGCCGCGCCGCAGCCCCGCCAACGACCCCCGCGCGCCCGCTCCCCGCCTCCTACAAGCAGGCCCTCGCTGCCCAGGCGGAGTACGCACACACACACACACATCACCAACCGTAAAGCTATAAATCGCAAATGGCAACCGTTTTGTCGGAGCGAATACATTTACATAAGCGACGGTCCTCCCGAACGTGTGTATGTATATGTATGTGTGAGTGTTGTTGTGTGTGTGCGCGCGCGCGCCGGAGCCCGCGCAAGGGCCTCGCGAAGATCCTGGCAGGATCAGGCAGGAAATGGGGACGAGGCCGCGATGCCCGATAGCGTCATATTCAGACGGAGGGAAGGAGAGAAGAGAGAAGAGAGAGAGAGAGAGAGAGAGAGAGAGAAAAGGCCCAGATTTTCGCTGCCTGTCTTGGCAGGAGGGGGAACGCAGCGGGATGGATTAATGGTTTCGTGTAGAGGGGAATGCGGGCCTGACGATGCTCGGCGGCCCCGCGGCTCCGCAGGGAGTGCGGGGATCGAATACCAGGCTCTTTTTTTTTTTTTAAGAAAACCAGGTCTTGGGGGTCTTGGTGGGTCTCTCACTTTTCCTTCGCAGACACAATACCCTCGCCGTTTTAAAAACATACACACTCAAAAAAAATAAACACTGTTGCCTGAGGCGGGAGTTGAACCCGAGACCCTCAGACTGGGGGCCGCCCCCGCAGGCCTCGAGGCCATGCGCACGACCTTGGCGAAAATGAATCTCGCGTTTCATCACATATATGAGATGAGATTGCACGAAGCGCGCACGCGGCGGAACGGGGCTGTCTTCGGAAACGGCGGCCGCCTCCTCTCGTTGTCACTCTGTCTCTCTCCCGCGCCCAGTATATCTCGGTGGGCGAGAAAGAGAGGGTGAGAGAGAGTGAGACGGCAGGGTGTGCGTCGCGTCGTTTCGCACGTCACCCAGCCGCGCTGCCCCGCCTGGGCCCCATGGTGGACCGACAAATGTGCCGCTAATTAGCAGGGTTGGGGCAGACCGAGAAGGGGGAGGTGGTGGGAGGGGCGGAACAGGGGGAAGAGGGGGGGGGGATTCGCAGCAATATTGCGTTGAGGAAGAGAGCTGGCAGCAGGCAGCTTGTCCTAAATCCGGGAAGATAAAGGGAAAGAGATGGAATTTTGGCGCGCGATGCCGATGAGCAAGAGAGACGGATGTGCAGAGCAGACAGAGGGAGAGAGAGAGAGCGAGCGAGAAAGAGAAGGGGCGGCTGCCTGCGCAAGGGAGAACATCTCAATGACGACCCCGCGCAAAATGACGACTTTGCGGACTCACTCGCTCGCTCGCTGTCTCTTTCTGTCTGTGCCTCTCTCTCTCACTCTCTATCTCTTTCTATGTTCCCAAAATCTATCTGCCTTCTCGCTCTCTTCTTCACTCAGCCTGCAAGCTGTCACGACTAGTCAAACATTCGCTTTTCATATTTTCCGCATCATTAAATTTTGCCTCCGAGAGAGTGAGAGAGAGAGAGGCAGAGAGAGAAAGGGGTGGGAGGAGGATAAGGCGGAGCGAGCGGCAAAAGATGGCTTTTGTTTTTATCTCGCCTCGGCTGCCATGACATACGAGAAGCCGATCCTATTTAAGGAGAGGCGATGGGGAGGGAGAGGGAGGGAGAGGGAGGGAGGGAGAGGGAGGGGGAAAGGGAGGGATACCTCTATTTGTCACGATCAAAGATTATCCAGCTGACAGAAATCGGACAGAAGCGCAAATAATAAGGAACGGGTGGGGGGCGGCTGCTGCCGCTGCCGCTGAAGGCTTTTCGTTTAATTATTCAAATCGCGCGCCCAAAACTTTTGTGATGAAATCATCCCGGGTAATGAATCGGCTCCCGGTAATCACCGCCGCCTTTCTGCCGCGGAACGGCCCGGCCCGGTCGTCGCGTCGCCACCGCCCGACGCCAGAATAGCGGGCGGCGGTGCGGCGACGTATTAATTCTAACGCCGTAATCTCTCTGCCCTTTATTTTCGTTTGTCGCTCGCCGCGCTGCTTGGACTGTTTTGACAGAGTGCGTTTAATGCTGGCGTGGCGTGCCGCTGGCGTGTGCCGTGTGCCGACCGCACGACGGCAGCGCAGGGCTTCCGCGTGCCCTTCCGGCCGGCCGGCCTACGGCGTGACGTGCAGACGACGCTCCGTGTCAGTCGGAGGGAGTGAGAGAGGGGGAGAGGAGAGGTAGGGAGGGAGAGGGAGCACTGCTCACACGTGACAGCGGCGGGATTAGGCCGGCCCTCACACCTGCTGCGAGGCGCACTGCTGCGAGGCCGGCGGCACCGGCGGCGACCGCCTGCAGCCGCGGGGTAGGCAGCCGCGGCGCACTCGGGCCCGGCGGGACTGCCTACCCCGCAGGCCGCAGGCGCTCCCGCGCCCCGCAACCTCGGAGGAAAAAAAACACAATGTCTCGTGAACCAGCCGTCGGAGACGCTTTGAAATTTTTAGGTGTAATTCAGAATGACGTACCCTACCGAAGTCCAAAAGACTCGTCTGAATGCATTTTTTTTTCGATCACAACGGCCTTTTTGTTGCCCCTCACGCATATACCACCTTCGCGGAGCACAGAAGCGTCCCAACTGTACTACTTATACTTCCTAGCGGCGTGGCGCATGCAATGTCCTCGTGCACGGCGGACGGCCGCTCTATGCACACACACACACACACACAGAAGAGGAAAAAAAAGAATGTTTCCCGTAAAACCAAAGGCAGGAGAGACACAAGCAGGGCCCGTGTACACTCCGGCGTTTCCGTCCCAGCCTTCCGCTCCTCGGGGGTTGCCGCTACCGCTACCACCACCGCCGCCGCTGCTGCTGCTGCTGCTTTACTTGCTGCTTCTTGAGATATTTCTCCTGCTCTGTGCAGCCCGGGCCGCCGGTGCCCCCCGGTGCCCTCCCGGCCCCCTGCCTGCAGCAGCCACAAAGACCGACTGCGGCACTAAGGCATACTCCGGACGGCACGGCCCAGGGCCCCGCACGGCCCGGCCCGGCATGCGGGGCATTCAGGGCGGGAAGAGCAACGCGCTCCGGCCTTCTTATTGGATCCGCAGGGCGGTGTTCTCCAGCGGAGGTACGGTGCACTTTCTACCAGGGGCGTAGCCAGGGGGGGGGGGGGTAGGTCAACCTAGGTCAATAAGCCAGTCAAATAAATATGGCCAGTTACAACAACGAATTCGTTCCTTCATGTTACGCCCAAATTGCAAGATCAACGAAATATTTCGGAGTGATGGCTAATTATTTTTCTGCGTGTATATGAGGACTTGAATACCCCCCCTCCTCTCTCTCTCTCTCTTTCCCAGCCGTGGGAATGAGAAGGAAGGTAAGTAAAGGAAATGTTTGCCTCGGAGAATCCCCTCCGTGAGAAGGAACACGGGCTGGCAATCCAGATTTGTGTGCCGAAATATAAAGGATTCACAGCCAGCACCTTTTCTCTTTCTCTCTTTCTCTTTCTCTCTCTCTCTCTCTCTCTCTCTCTCTCTCTCTCTGCTTCCCTCCTTCTCTGGCGAGAGGGAGACTGAGCTCCCTCGGAATACGCGCGCCAATGCATGCGTCGGACCCACACATTTTCCCACCTTTTCCCGCTTTTCCTAAAAAAGCGCGAGCAAAAAGTTTTCCATATTTCTGTGTTTTTCTTTGGGGAGAAATTTTGTGTGATTGACCTCCGGCGGCCCGCGCCGCCGCCACCGCGCCGCCGCCTCTTTCGGCGCGTTGCGTTTTTATTTATGAAAATAAAACGCGTGCGGCGCCCGGGAAGCAATTTGGCGGGGTCCGTGCAGAAGGGCTGCTCTGGCTGTGGGAGCCCCGGCCGGGGTAGGGCTGGCCGGAGGGCCGCGGGGCCGCAGGGCCGCAGGGCCCGCGCCGGGACCCTCCGGGAGGACAAAAGGCCGGAATTGTGTTGCGGCGGGTCGCATAAGTCTGTGCCCCGCGCGCTTTGAGAAACGAGCCCCTTTTATGTAAGATGCAAATGTTGCTGCCTCCCCCCCCCCCTCCCCTCACACCCCCAAGCCAGCAAGGCGAAGAGCATTGTACGGGGCAGACGAGCAGACAGACAGACCCGTGCGCTGCGAGTGGCGCTGCGGCGGGTGTTGGCACTTCATGAGGGCGACTGCAGCGCGCTCTCGCGGCGATACAGCGCGATAAACACCGCCGACTACAGCACCGTAACGCCGCCGACGATGACACGTTTAACGCCGAACACGGCGACAAAAACCGGCGTCGGCTTATCGGCGCGGCCGCGGAAGACAAACGATCAAATAAGGAAAGCGCGCAAATCAGCAGAGCCGAAACAATTTTCCCGCGCCGCCGCTTAACTCGGGCCGATAGTTGGTGGTGGCGGTGGTGGTGCGGCTTTGGCAAAGCGTGGCGCGGGGCAAGGGGGAGAGAGAGAGAGAGAGAGAGAGAGAGAGAGAGACGGAGAGAGAGACAGAGAGAGAGAGACTGCCGCGACGGGTTCGGCGGCGAAGGAAGGAGTCTTACCCCAGGGGAGGCTTACCCTGCGAGCTCCCCCCGGGGCGGCGGCGGCGGCGGCGGCGGCGGCGGCGGCGGCGGCGGCGAGCGCGACGTGCTGCGTGCGCACCGCCCACCTGTCGGGGCCGAGGGGAGGGGGGGGGGCGCTCACTGCGAGCATGCGACCGACATCGTATTCTGTCCCGCACAACGCCACGGAGGCAAGAAAAAAAATTAACAATATAAATAAATAAATATCGGTACTCGTACAAATGTTTGTTATCCATTTTGATACGATAATATTGAAGTTATGAGTTAAGCTGCGCGCACACAAGCAGCAATGAAAACAACAGCTCGCAGGTCACACAAAGGTCGCAATAAATAAAATGAAGTCGAATGAGTTCGATATTAGTCTGAAATACTTGCACAGTGGCATACCTATTTCAATGACTCCACTTTTTTTTTCCTGGCGGCGGGTCTGGAGATAAAAGATTACCCCGCGCCTTTTGCGTGCGATACCCCATTTTTTTCCCGGGACATAATTAAAGTTTGAAACACGCTGGCGGAGCAGCCGCCCCTCGCTGGTGCCGGCCGCTATAGGGTGAAACGTGATACCTCCACCGACCTCCCTTCGGAGGATGGTCTCTCTCACTCTCTCTCTCTCTCTCTCTCTCTCTCTCTCTCTCTCTCGTCCCATTTTTACCCCCTTTCTTTGGTCGCATATTTCACAGAGAGAGAGAGAGAGAGAGAGAGAGAGAGAGAGCAGATAGCAGAGTGCCCGCGACACCTGCAGATTCCAAAAGCAAACAGTATTCCGTCCTTTCCTTTTGTGGGCTCGAGTACTGCTCGGGGCACCGTACCCCCCGCGGGGAACAGTGCCCGTTCGGAGCACCGTACACCGCAGGAGCTTCCGTCGCGAGTCCGGCCGCCCCGAAAATTACGACACAAAAGAAGAGTCAACTCGGAGCGCGGCGCGCGGAATATTCAGCGTATAATCCTCATTCATTCATTCATTCATTCATTCATTCTGCAGGGGAGAGAGGCGCGTGATCCCTTAAGGACGGTAATCAGGCGTCCAGGAACCCCTCTCGGCGGCGTGCCGTGGTTCCTGCTGGCGCCGCGGGGGGCAACGCTTCGTGCCCCTTTGTCCGCCCGTTCTGTATGCGAATTGTTCTTCGTCATCTTCGTGGAGTGGAGGGTGTGATACTGGAATATAAAGTAACGTGACGGCTCGTTTTCGGAGAACAATTATTGAACAGCAGTGTGGGGGGGGGGGGGGAGTTCACTCGGTGGGTTTGGGGGTGTCTTCAGATGGAACTGCCAACGCACACCATTAAAACTCGCTTAGCCTGCATTCCAAGTCCGGCGGGCGCGGCTGCGCGGCTTTCTCCCGCCGCATCCCCCTGGAGCCTCCAGGCTGGAGCCTCCGCCAGCCCCGCGCACGCTCCCTGAGATTGGCGACCCTGCCGCATTGCAACTACTCATTTTTGGCCGGGGTCCAGGAGGGCCCGCGGGCCGGCGGCGGTCCGGCGGCGGGGGGGGAGCGCCGCCCGCCACACAGCAGTGCTGCCCGTCTAGACTGTCGCAGCGGGAAATAAAATTGAATTGGAAATAACGTTAAGCCGTCGGGGTTTGTCGGAGCGACGGACCCGCGTACGTCCGCCGACCTGTGGATAACCGCACAGTCCCGCACAGCGGGTGTCCAGTGGCCCCGAATTAAAAACGTGATTCTGGGCGCTACTTTTCTGGAAAAATCCGAACAATGACTGTAGACTTTAGAATTTCGGTCCGGTCTGGTCGGCGCGGGGTCCCACCGATGTCCACGGTCGATTTAATCCAATTATTCCGAGCACCACAACAACAGCGACCAGATTTTGTTTTTTTTTCTGTTTTTTTCCGCGCGAGGTTGGCACGACTGGCTGTCGATCGGCGGCGACGATGGCGACGGCGGCGCCCCGTCGCGGCTTTGCGGAGCTGCTGTTTGAGCGCCACGCCCCGCCACGCCCCGCCACGCCCCGCCACCGCGGCCTCCCCCGGTGCATGCGGAGGCCCCCCGCGAGCACACGGCACCGCGACATCATCTGGGGCGCGCCTTATCCGGGCCGGATCTGCAAGCAGAGGCGCACGGGGGGGGGGGGGGGCGTGGAGTGGGCATGCAAAGAGACCACAAAGATGGCCACAAAAAGAGTCCCTCTGGAATTGAAAAGCCTCAAGATAAGGTGTGGGAGGCGGCGGGTCAGCGTGTGCCGGGGAAGGCGGAGGAGCGCCCCACGACAGCAGCAAACGCCGACAAAAACCATTTTGTCTTGTTCGCGGGTTCAAGACACCAACGGCGGCCGATCAATTTTTACAGTTTTGCTAGCCAAGACAGCGGGGCGTGCGGCGAGCATTGCAAAATATGGGGGAGTGAGAGAGGGGAGAGAGAGTGAGAGAGAGAGAGAGAGAGAGAGAGAGAGAGCGCAGGGCAAGCGACAATACAATACGCCAAACGAACCTTTCCCGGTGGCTGCCGCTGCCGCCTCGGAAACAGACGACGCCGAGGCAAGTCGCCCAGGTGGAAAAGGGAAAAGCAGTGAGAAAGAAGGGGATAGTGGGGGTGGAGGGGGGGGGGACGAACAAGAGCCGAGAGGTAAGGTAAGGCCCCGGGGGCGGGCCATACGGGCAAACGGCGCGATAGGACCCTTAGAGCGGTGCTGAACGACGCAGAGGTAGAGAGACCCCGCTGCCGTGAGGGGGGCCTGGGACAGCCGAGAGAGAGGGGGAGAGAGAGCGAGAGAGAGAGAGCAAACAAACAGGCACGACAGACGACTGCTGGTGCTGCTGGTGAGATTTTCGGCCCCTATTTCTCGCTGCTGACAAGTTAGTGAGGGCGGTGCGGGCGCTCCAGCAGTGTGGCCACCACCACCACCACCACCACCACCACCACCACCACCACCACCACCACCACCACCACCACCACCACCACCACCACCACCACCACCACCACCACCACCACCACCACCACCTCAACACCCGCCCGGCTGAGATAATTAACGATGAAGCTGACGGCGGTGGTCCACTCGATCCGGCCGCCGCCGCGCCACCGACCCGGTGCCGAGGGATATCAAAGGGCGAGGGGCTGCCAGTCAAGTGCCCCGGCACGGCACGGCCGGACGGACTGCTGCCCGGCCCCCCGCCAGCCCCGCCAGCCCCGCCACAGAGGAACATGCCATGGGGGTGCATTCCGATTGGGAATACCACGGCCGAGCGGGCGAATGGCACTCGCCCTTCACCTACCTTTGTCGGCCCTCTCTCTCTCCCTCCCTCATTCTCTGTCTCTCTCTCCCTCACCCCTTTTACCAGTCTCTCCGCACTACTCTCTCTCTCTCTCAGCACACTACATACTACTTGTTGTGTGTGAGAGAGACGGAGACCGTGAGGCTTGATTTGCGGGGCGCCGTGTCTGCTGGATGCAATAACGCTCTCTCTCTCTCTCTCTCTCTCTCTCACTCTCTCTCTTTCTCTCCCTGTCGCACTGCGTCCGAGCAATGCAGACATCGGCGCATTCTGCCGCCGCTCACCCGGCCTGCCCCTCCCACTGGAGCGCCGGTCTTGTGATGCCCGTTCCGAACGCAGTCCCCGGCTGCAGTGCGGCGTTGCCTACCCGCGTTGCCTACCCAGCCGGGACTAGAACCCACGTCCGCTGACACCGAGCCCACCAGTTACTTCTCCACATTTTTCTTTTCTTTTAACTTATTTTTGACGCGGGAGCCACGCGAAACCGAACCGCAAGCGCAGTTCCTCACGCCAAACAAGTCCGACGGGGCGGCGGCGGAAGCCAACGGCGATGATACAGAACCCAAACTATTTTAATCACCGCGGGAAAGCTGGTGCCTCTCTCTCTCTTTCTCTGTATCTGTCTCTCTCTTTCTCTGCCTTTCTCTCACTCTCACTCGCGGCTTCCACCCCCACCGCACCCCTCCCCCCGAGACTGGCATGCACCGCACCCCGCGCTATGATGGCAATCTTGTGCAAAAGTTTTCGCCCCAAGGAAAAGAGAGCGGCGCACAGAGAGAGAGAGAGAGAGAGAGAGAGAGAGAGAGTAGCGTAGCGTTACGGCGGGTGCGAGCATGAAGCCGAGTGCGAGAGGGACAGAGAGACATCCAGAAATCCAGAAAGGAAAAATAAGTTGCGCTGCAAAGGAATCCGAGCGTTTCACAGCGCTAAGCGCTTTCCGTGGGATTGTGTACCGTGCTAAATAAGCATAACAGGCAGACGGGGCCGCGGACGCAGCGGCTGCAGGGGCGGGGGGGGGGGGGGGCGGAAAAAGAACAACTCATGTCGGGGTCGGCGGGCCCTGCTCGGCGCCGCCCCCTCCTCTCGCCCTGCCCTGCCCTGACCAGGAGTAAGCTAAGCGACAGAGCGCGGCGGCGTTGCTGGGGGGGGGGGGGGGGGCGGCGGCAGCAGCAGCAGCCTGAGGTCAGGTGAGGCGGTGACGCGGCCCCGGCGACCCCCGACACGCCCTCTGCATCCTGCCCCACCCGCCGCCACGCCGCCGCCACTGGAGGCTGTTGCATAGCTTGCATGGAATGGCGGCGTCCGCTGCATTCTTTATCGTACCCGCGCACCTCCTCCAGGCCACGCCCGACTATCTCTCTCACCCCCCCTCTCTCCATCTCCCTCTCTGCTCTCTCTGTTCTCTCTCTCTCTCTCTCTCGGCTCTCTCTCACACACACACTCCGTCGGGCACTCTCCCTTTCTCTTTCGACCGAAACAGTAACTTGCTACCCTCCTCTGTAAATGGGTCAATAAATTTCAAATCTCTTCCTCTCTCTCTCTCCCACACCACCCATTGCATTGGATATCCGCATATAACGGCTACCCCCCCCCCCCCCCCCCCGCCACTCCCTTTCCCTCCGCAGCACAGCACCTGCTCTACATCCGGTTCGCCAGAACGCGGACCTGCGCGATACAAGTACGATTCCAGGTACGGGGACGATTCCGCGTGGCGTGCAGTATTTTCTGTAAGCCGGCGCTCGCTGTCCGTGAGCGCAGCTGTACCCGGTACCCGCCGGTACCCGCCGGTAGTGGCTGACGTCGTACCCATCGGGTCCTCGTCATATGTTCCGCAATCACAATGGGAAAGGCTTGCGGCGGCGCTGTGCTTGCAGTCCGTAAACTAATTCCACCTCTCCCCCCCCCCCCTCACAACCGCCTCCACCCCCACCGCCACACGCACAAACACACACGCACACACGCACACACCACCACCACCACCACCCTCCCCTTCTGACCCCGGCGGACAGCCCGCAAACCACATGTCAGCCAGCGGCGGCTCGCCTCATGGACCCGACACGAGACGGCTGCCCGTGAGGGTGGAGGTGGTGGTGGAGGAGGAGGAGGAGGAGGAGGAGGAGGAGGAGGAGGAGGAGGAGGAGGAGGAGGAGGAGGAGGAGGAGGGGAGGTGCGGAGGGGGAGGGAGCCGTGGTGGTCACGCCGGCCCCCCAGCCCAGTACGGGAGCCCCACCCGCACCACAGTGCCAATTTGCAATTTTCGAGCGCGTGTCGGCCGGTCTCTGATGACGCGGCGGCCCGGCCCTTTCCGTCCGCCCGTCTCTCTGTTTGTCTGTCTGTCTGTCTGCTTATCTTTCTGTTGTCCATCTGATTTATTTTTATTACATTAATTCTATTTGAGGTTTCCAGAAGTCACGAGAACAAATAAGTTGTACACGGCAACCACGCATAAACCAGGGCCCACGAGAAACGTCCTTTTTTTTTGCAAAATTTCCCAGTTTTTTCTCTCTTTTGAAGATCATACGTTGTTGATGTAACCCTGCCAATAATACTGCGGGAATCACGTGGAAATAATTAACGGCTCTCGCGTCGCGTAGCGCCTTTATTCGCACGTGTACGTAATCAGCGTAACGAACGCGCGCGCCCCTACCGCTCCGCCCGGAACCTCTTTATTAGCACCCGCGGAGAGTTAATTAATACCGAGCGGCCCGGCATGATGCGCAGGGGAGGGAGGGGAGAAGGGGAGGGGGAGGCCGCCCTTTGTGGTCCAGTTGCCGAGTGAGGGTGTGGCCCCCCCCCCCCGCACGTGACACGCCGTGTCGGCCGTCGTGTCGATGCGGATGAAGTGGACGACGTCGACGCAGACACACGGAGCCGTGCGGTGTGGCCGGGGAGGGGGTGTCGCTGTAATGAAACATTGTCGTCGTCGAGGGTCTCCGAGAGTTCCTGGAGAGGTGTACGTCGGCGACGACGGCCTCGGGGCGCCGCCGGCTGAGTGAGGCCTCCGCGGGCGGCGCGCCTGCTCTCCAGCAGCGGCGTCGGCTTCTCCAGCGGCGGCGGCGGCTTCTCCAGCGGCGGCGGCGGCTTCTCCAGCGGCGATCGCTCGCGGCGGTGCGCGCGGTCTCTCGCTGTGCCTCGGACCGCCTTATCTCTTATCTGAAGGCGCGGGTAGGGCGGTAGGGCCTCACGGCTCTGCCATTGGCTGCCCCCCCCCCCCCCACCACCACCACCACCACTCCCCAACCCTCACCGCCCACAGAACACGGAACCCTTAATGAACAGGAGGCCCACAAACCGCTGCTGACCCGGCCGGACGCCAGACTCTTCCCGCCGGACACACCCCGCCCCGCGATGACTGGAGGTCAGGCCGTGCCAGGCCATGCCAGGCCATGCCAGACCGTGCCAGGCAGGGACCAGTCATATTGAGGAGACGAGGTGTCATATGGTAACCGCGACACCTTCTCTGACTCTCTTCCTCTCTCTTTCTCGGTATCTGTCTGTCTGTCTCTTTCTCTTTGCGTGTCCGGACCTCCGGTTCTCCGGACCTGCCGAGGGGGGGGGGGAGTGATGAGGGGGTTTGGGTAGGGGGGGGGGGGGGCTGTGGAACGCGGGATTAAGCCGTCCCCTTTCGAATTTGGGTCAGCGAGTGGCGCGCAGCACGGCCGCGGCCTTCATCTCTAATTCCTCTCTCTGTCTCTCTCTCTCCCTCTCTCTCCCCCTCTCGCTCTGTCTCTCATTCTCTCCTCGTCTCTCGATTTGAAATGTTTCAAAAGTGTGGAGCAGCCGGTCGCTCACACACACACGACTTTAAGCGAAGGCGATAGGCGTCAAGTGATTTGAAGGGGATTTACTCCGACGGAGTACCCGGAATCTTGACTGGGGGCAGAGGGGCGTGGTAGGTTGGGGGGGGGGGGGGGGCGTGGGGGGCGCGTGGGGGGGCGTGGGGGGCGTGTGGGGGGCGCGTGGGGGGCGCGTGCGTGGCACGTTTCCCCAATACACGCGCTGCTGTCACCTGTCGGGCCCGGCCGGGCTCGGCTCGGCACGCTGTCAGCACATTCCAACAATCGCGCGCCCCCGTCCCTGGTGCGTCCGTCCCGTCGGGACCGGGGCCGGGACAGAGAGAGAGAGAGAGAGAGAGAGAGAGAGAGAGAGAGAGAGCTCGTGTCGGTGGCGGCGGTGCGGGGGCGGTGGAGAGAGCGAAGGAACAGAGGAAAAGGAAAGCGATATACTAAAAATATCCGCCAGTAACGTGCGAGTGACGCGGGAGAAAAAGGAAAAGGTCACAGTTCTCTTATTAACTTATTTATTTTCTCCTCGCGCCGCGCCGGATTTCGTCGCTTGTCCCCGACGGCGACATGATGTTGAGGTTATTTATGTGGACTAGAAGGCTTTTCCGGTGGAGCCCCGGACCGGAAGGGGAGATCTTCATCTTTTTTCCGCTTTCGGTCTGGTCATCTAGCCGAACACACCCTTTGTTGTCATCGAGTAAAAGTTCCAAGAGGTTCCGTTCGCGCACTTCGCCGTTCGTTTCGTTGGTACATCGTAATCAGGGCTTTCGTTAGCAGGAAGTGCGCGGCAGCGGTGGCCTGGCGGTGCCCCGCGCGCGGCGGCCCGGCGGCCTCTCGCACCAGAATCCGGGAAAGCCTTCCTCTTAAATTCGGTGTTCAGGGGATGGAAAGCGCTCGCTCCTCCGCGCGGAGATAGCACTCAGGAAATGCACCCCTCAGCTTATTCAGATTGCACATTCTACGTCTCAGACCCCCCCCCCCCCCCCCCGCCCACCGTCTCTTTCTCGCTCTCTCGCTCGCTCTGGTTCTGTCTCTCTTTGTCTCTCTTTGTCGCTCTCTCACTCTGTCATTCACTCACTCCCTCTCTCTCTCTATCCTTCATTGTGTCTTTGTTTTCGTCATTTTTTCCTTCGGAGATGCGAAAAAGGAGAGCGGGATGTGTGAGTGAGACGGCAAGTGGCGGCGACTGAGCCGGGCCCGGCGGTGGGAGAAGGATGGCGTGAGTCCCTCGGCGTGAGTCGCGCATCTCGGCCGGGCGGCGGGGCGCAGTATGAAAATGCCACGAAACAAAACACTTGGCGCACAATAATGGAGGAAGGCGGCGGGCTGTCGTGTGAGAGGGACAGAGAGAGAGACTGAGTGTGTGGCAGCCGTGAGAGGGACAGAGCGACATAGAGAGTGTGGCAGCCGAGAGACGTGGAACACGAGAAGGAGAGACGGATGGCGAAAATATGTAGTGACGAGGGGCGTTCGGTTGGTCGGTGAGGTGCGTCAGCAGGAGGGGACAAACACCCTGAGAGGGAGCGAGCGGCGGGAGTGGCAGCTCGGGAGCGCGGCTGCTACCTGCGCTGGAGACTCCGACAGCGTCACCAGCCGCCCGAGGATCGACTCCCTCGGCCCTCTACATATACTCTCCGGGCCGGAGAGAGGAATATGAACGGCTCACTGAGCGGCCCGTGTCGCGCCTTGTGTCTACATCCCGGGACTCTGTGTGTGTGTGTGTGTGTGTGTGTGTGTGTGTGTGTGTGTGAGGGGCGTGAGCGAGCGACCCGTCTGCAGCGCCGCCACCACCGCCCCCTCGCCAACTGTCGCGAGGGTGCAGCGCGCCAACAGCTTTATTGGAAGAAGGCGGTGGGAGTCGCTCGTTCGACGTGCGCTTTTGGCGAGCAAATATGGTCCCGTCCCGCGCCGCGGGCTGGGCGGTCGCGTCGCGCCTCGGCGCCGCCAGCACTGTAAGGAACTATTTTGGGGGAAATTTCCAAAACAATTAGGGATACAAAATTTCCAGATCATTGTGTCAGGAAATCCTCCCCCCCCCCCCCCCAAAAAAAAAAATTATTAGGATACGGTTTTTTTTCAAGAACTGTTTCGAATTATCCCAAAAAGTTTCTTACAGTGCGACGCCGCGGGAGCACCTACCTCTGGTTCGTGTTTTTTTTTCTTTCAGAGTAACTTGCGAAGATGAGGAAGGAAAGATGGCCACGACGGCTCACAATCAACGTGGAAATTGCCAAGAAAAAAAAATTGAAGCGCGCGGAGAGGTCGTCTCCCCGTATAAACAAAACAGGGGGGATTATATAAGGGCGGTGGAGGCCTCGGGCGGCGGAGGGGCGGGGGAGGGGCGGGGGAGGGGGCAAAGGAGGCGATGAAGCCTTTAATAAGCGCCTTGGGGCAGAGCGCGGTACGGCGGCGTGGAGGTGGTGCAGACGTCGCGAGTGCGGGTGGGGGAGTGGAAAAGGGGGCAGAAGGGGCGGGCTCAGATTCATAACAACGGCTGACTTTGTGGGTGAGGAGGGGGGTGGAAATAGTATATCTTTGAGGGAGGATGGCAGTGCCATTCGAGATAGAGAGCGAGAGAGAGAGAGAGAGAGAGAGAGAGTAAAAGAAAGGGGAGCCTGTGCGTGATTAGGAGGACGATGAGCACGCGCAGCTGACCCCGTTAGCAGCGGACCCCCCGCGGACCCCCCGCGGACCCGGAGGAGAGATAACTAATCTAAACAGCGGCCACATTCCGGGGGACCGTAATGCGGAGCGGAACTTGTTGCACCCGGCGAGTAATGGCGGCCGGCGGGCGCGCGTTTCTCTTCATCCGACTGCCAAGCGGAGGCTGCCGCCGAGGCCGACGACCACGACGGGGCCGCCGCCGCTGACGAGGACGCCGACGACGGCGTCCCCGTCGGCGCCGAGGGCAGGAGTCTGGCCTCGGCCCGCGCTGCGAGCCGCGTCCAAGTTGGTCAGAGTGTTGTTAATTTTCCTAATTCCTCCATTCCCAGTCTTGGCGCAGCGCAGACCCGCGAAGTCCCTGGACGTGGGAACGCCACGGCGTGGCCAGAGAGAGAGAGAGAGAGAGAGAGAGAGAGAGGGGTCCGAGCGCAGGCCAGCCGACCGCGAAGAGTTTTTAATACCCCCCACGAAGTACCTAGCATTATTTCCGGACCGAGGAAATGAAGAGAGCAGAGCAGCGCGGCTAGGCCGCAGAGGGGGAAGGGGTGGGGGGGAGGCATTGAAAGGCATGAGGTGGAGAGGGGGGGGGGGGTGAGGCACCTGGCAGACAAAGGGCGGAGGCAATAGCAATATAAGGGAAGGGTGGCTGCAAAAAGAGCTTATCAACACCTGGCATTAATCTTAAATGGCGCGGCCGTGGTTAATTATACCGGAGTCCTTGGCGCCGCATTATTAAAAATATATCCCCTCGAGAATGATGAAAGTTGACTTTGGTGGCGGCGGCTGGCGGGCTGCGGGCAGTGCGCTGCGCTGCGGCTGCTGGCGGGCGGCCGGAGCGCCGTGCCTGGTAGGCAATCCCAGGGCGCCGCCGTGCACCGCTGCGCTGCGGGCTGCCTATCTTACGTCCGCAGGCGCTGTCGGACTGTCGGCTCCGGACACAGGCGGCCGTGCCGTGCCGTGCCGTGCGGGGAGGTGAGGCAGGACCCTCGTCTGCCCCCGTGCCGTCCGGCTCTGCCAGGGGTCTGCACTTCCGGCCCCTTAACACACACGCACACACACACATACACACACACACCAACACACACACGCACACATTCTCACACACACACGCACACAGGCGCGGCGTGGCCAGCGTCCGTGACCGGCCGAAAGAATACCGATGCCGCAGCAGCAAGCAGGGTCTAATTCCCTCCTCACAAACACTTTGCTATACTGGACCTTCCATTTGCATGTAAATGACTGTACGGCTCTGACAGTGCGGCGCCACACCCCCTGCCAGGGTCAGCAGCCGAGGTCTGAGGGGCAGCCTGGTGGCACACCCTCCTCTCACCACACTACCTCTTCTTCCTCCTGCCCCTTTCTCTCTCTCTCTCTCTCTCTCTCTCTCTCTCTCTCTCTCTCTCTCTCTCTCTCTGGGTCTCTCCCACTCTCCTAACTCCGCATATTCGATTTCCACGGATTTTCCTCTTTTCCTATCCTGATAGAGGCGCATGAAAAGTGGATGGGAGAGGGGGAAAAAATGGAGAAAAAATAGGAGCGCTGAAGTGAAATGCACGGGCCGGTGCGCTGGCTGTGCTTGTCATGGTGAGGTTATGTCGGGTCATGGTGGGGTCATGGTGGGGGGGGGGGCGTGGCAGGGAGGGGGCGCCGGACGATACCACGTATGGCAGCACAATGAGCTCCCATTACTATAAAGGTTTTCGCCGGATAATCCGAATGCAGCAGCCACGGGCGATTATGTGCGGTCGGGCGTCGGCTCTCTTTCTCTCTCTCTCTCTCTCTCTCTCTCTCTCTCTCTCTCTCTCTCTCTCTCTCCGTCTCTCGCTCTCCTCTCTCCGTCTCTCTCCCGCAGCAGCACAGACATGCCGGACAGATGGTCTCGTCTCGGCTCGCTGCGCCGCCAAAGGGTGCCGTCAGCTTCCGAGTACAAACTGCGCGCGGCGCGCGGCGCACGGGTTCGAATACCGCCCGCCCCGGCTGCCGGTACTTTTGTTCCACGCGTCCCACCCCGCGCCGCGACCCTCTCGGACCCGACGTCCAGCAGCAGACGGGCCCGCCGCCGCCGCCGCCGCCGCCGCCGCCGCCGCCGCCGCCGCCGCCGCCGCCGCCGCCGCCGCCGCCGCCGCCCGCCGTCCGCCCCGTCCGGCACAACATTTCTGCACTGAAAGGGCAAGCTTTTGAGGCGGCTGAAGCGCTCGCTTATGCATGGATCGGGGCGCGGGCCGGGCGGGGAGGTCCGGGCCGGTCAAAGCGCGTCCAGGACGAGTCCAGGACGAGTCCGGTACGGGCGGCCGTCAGGGCGCGCCCAAAGTACGGCCAGCTTACGGCACGGAGAGCAGAACAAAACGGGTAGGGGGGGGGGGGGGGGGGCGTCGAGCTGTGGGGGCATCCGACAGGCCGCTGCCGCGGGCGCCATGGGGCGGGGGGGGGGGGCGGGGTTGATCCTGTGCCGGCCGGGCACGGCCCACGCGGCCCCCGGCAGCTCCCTTGTTTGCACTTAGCTCCCGACAGGACGGGGTCTCACCCCGGGCCCCGGTATACCTGGCAGGCTGGGAGCGAGAGAGAGACAGAGAGAGAGAGTGGGCGGCACCGGGTGGCACCGGGCCCGGCACTCACCGGTAGCAAGCCAGTTTACATGCTAAGAGGCCCTCCTGTGTATCGGCCTCACGCCCGCTCTTTATGCTCTCTCTCACTCTCTCTCGTGTTTCTTTCTCTCTCACGCACACATGGAAACTTACTCCCTCTCTCCTCCCTCTCTCTCTATCTCTCTCGCACTGCACAGTCGTGCCCATCTCTATCTCGAGTCCTTAAACACGCGCACTGCACATACATTACCCCGCCGCGGTCCCTCCTTTTTCCGTCCCGGCCACAGTCGGGTTTGGGTGGCGGTTACCGAGACGTTATCCGAGGACGTTATCAGCGAGCGTAGTCAGCCTCCCGCAGTTAAAATGCGGGGTGTCGGCTGGGCGGAGGGCAGGAGGGAGGCGGGGAGGGAGGGAGGGAGGGAGGGAGGGAGGGAGGGAGGGAGGGAGGGAGGGAGAGGAGTCCAAACAGGGAGTGTCCACAAATGTGTATTTATCCTCGACGGCCCGCGGGTAACAGTGGACTCCGACTCCATCTCCGATCGGCCGCGCTTGAGCATAATGGCAGTGCCGGGTGCGCCCCCGGGGGCCCCCTGCGGGGTGAGAACGGGTTAATCCGGAGGCCCCCCTGTTCCCCCCCCCCCTCACCCGCGGCGTGCGGAGCGGGCCCCGCGGGATGGCTGGTGCACTCCGGAGCTCTGCTATGCATGGACCGGTCGCCGGCGCTGCAAGTCATTATCCAACAAGCCATGCGGGGAGCAGTGGGAGGGGGAGGGGAGGGGAGGGGGAGGGGAGGGGAGGGGAGGGGGAGGGGGAGGGGAGGGGAGGGGGGGGGGGAGGGGAGGGGAGGGGGATGAGGGCCTCCGCCCAGGGCTCCTGATGGGGTGTAGATTGAAAGTAGTGCCCGAGAGGGAGGGAGTGAGGGGGGAGGTGTGAAAAGGCACGGACTGTGTGTGTGTGTGGCATGCGTGTGTGTGTGTGTGTGCAGGGGGTCGTGATGGGAATTATGGCGGGAAGCGCTGACACCAGCCCGCCGCTCGGCTCAGTCTAGCCCTGCCTGCCTGATGCTCTCACACACACACACACACACACACGCGGACTTCGGCGTCGAGTCCCTTGGGCCGCCACTGCAGCCGCTCTGGCTGCCGCTGCCTCCCCGGCGTTTAACACTGCAGGTGCGCGCACTCTCTCTCTCTCTCTCTCTCACACACACACACACATGCACTATCTCTCTCCCACAGCCACGCTACAGTCGAGCTATCGTTACGCGGTTTCGGATGCCGGGCGCACGCCCGCCCCCCCCCCCCTCCCGCCGCCGCCGCCGCATCAATAAAGGAATTATCAATCAGCGCGGGGCCCCTCCCCCGCCTCCCCTCCGGACCCTCCACCTCCCCACCTCCCCGCACATCTGCCGATAACGCGTATTGGAGAGATAACCCTCGAGCGGCGCGGCGCCGCCCCATCCTTTATCCGCAGGGCGGCAGTGGAGCAGAGCCGCAGTCCGCCGGGCGGCCGCGGACACGGGGAGCTCCGGGTAGGGTAGGCCGCCGCCACCGCCGCCGTGCCGCGCCGCCCGCCGGGCTGCCGACCCTCCGACCCGCAGGCGCTCTAGTCGGGGGGTCGGAGTCCGAGTGCACTGCGAGGGTAGGAGGGGAGGGGGTAATGCGGCCATACAGCGGGCCGGGAGGGGGAGGGAGGGGCGAGAGGATTCCCTTTGGGAAAAACGGGGCGCATTCCGCGGGCATTCGCGTCAGACGACCTCTGATGGCGCGCAGCTGCACAATAAGGCTGCCCCGAGCTGCCCGGAGAGAGTCGGTGTCCCCCCCCCCCCCCCCTCCTCCTCCCCCCCCCCCCCCCCCCCCCCCCCCCCCTCCTCCTCCCCCCCCCCTCGGGACCGGCCCCGCGCACCACTACACTTCTGCCACACGCCGCGCGCGGACGGAGGAAGGAGAAAATGACGGCGAACGAAATTAAGGAAATGTGAGCCGCAAAAGGTCGGCGCTGCTGCCAAGTGTCTCGCGGCTCACTTGGCGGACGGCCCCCAGCTGAGGGCGGGCCGCCGCACAGCCGCAGACCCGCAACATTTCAGTTTCCCTCATTTTTTTTTCGTTCGATTTTCCGCCCTGGCCGTTCGATGAGACCCTGCTTGGCCATCATAGAGACGGCGTCGCCGCGGCCGGGTGGGCACTCGTGTGAGTGGGAGCGAGAGAGACACAAGAGTGACAGAGAGATTGGACACAGAGCAGCGCTCATTCCGAGACGACGGTGTCATTTTCCCCGACATTTCCGAGCAGCTCGTCGCCGCCGCCGCCGCCGCCGTCCTTTTGCCGGGACAGAGGCCGCGCGCCACATCCTCGATGGCTGCCAGCTCGGGCGGGGCCCCGGCGGGGCAGACGGGGCTGGCGGCCGCCGGCAGTACACCGCCCGCCCACCACGCGGCGCCACTTTCGGCCGCCGGAGAGTCACAGATTCAATTTGCCGCTCCGCAGCGTTTTCGTTTCTTTTATTCAATTCCGAAATCACTGTTAATAGGGAAAGTTGTACTCTGTCTCCCGCGCGCTCCGGCCATCTGGGCTGAATTTTATTTGCCCGTCATTCCGCGCCGTTGAGGGGGAAGGGGAAGGGGGGGGAGGGGGTAAATGGACAAGGCATACACAGTTCAAGGCGGCCCGGAAGGGGAGGGGGAAGGGAGGAGAGGGGGCGGCCACAAAACTTTTCACTTTAAAACAGCCAGCCTGCCAATGCCGCGGGGAGTCGACACAAAGCACGCCCAGCGGCGCGGCGCCGTCCGGGCCCTCTGGAGACGGAAAAACGGCTGAGAGAGACAGGCAGACAGACAGACAGAGACAGAGGAGGAGACGGACAGACAGACAGAGGCACCCCAGACGGGTTCGCCCCGCGGTACGGCAGCAGAACAGCCCTGCCGCCGGCGTTTGTTTTCCGACCTCCTCCCCCGGCGGCGGACGGAAGGGGAATGAAAATTAACGACTTGAACCCGCGTTTAACGCTATGAGAAATACCACGGCACGTTCGTCACGGATGGCCAAGGAACATTCGGCAAACGCCCCTCCTCCTCACTCCCGGAAAAATAAGGTCAGATCAGCCGCCTTCGCTGAGAAATTAAACTAAATGTACAAAAAATAAGTACGACTAAAGTAGGAAAATTAACTAAATTAAGCCTTTTCACTTTCTACCATTTCTAACAATACTTACTCGGACAAGACAGAATTAAAATGTGTATGAGAAGCGTTTTTTAAATGAAATCAGCGTTAACGGTGTAGACATTGACATGGAGCTCTACCGCGAACTCCCTCGGGCAAGCTTAGAGCTTCGGCGGACGCAAAGAACGATCTTCTCTCTCTCTTTGACACCCCCGTGTGCGGTTTAGCTGCTCTGGGAGCGAGAGAGAGAGACGGAGAGAGAGAGGGACGGGAAGGGGAAGGGAGAGAGAGCGGCAGGGGGTGAAACACACACCGCAGTATTTTCTGTCTTCGCCCAGCGACACAACACCACACTCACGACCGCGGTACTACACGCGAGCTAAATTATTTTCCTTTTCTTTCCCTTACGTTATTTTTTCTTGCCTCTCTCTCTCTCTCTCTCCCAACGTCCCACGAGTACAATAACGCACGCACTCCACCCTTACATAATAGCATTTCTTGCGAGGTGAGACAGAGAGAGAGGAGAGAGAGACCGAGAGAGGAGAGAGAGACCGAGAGAGAGAGAGGGAAGGAAGGGAGGGAGGGATGGGAGGGGGAGGTGTTTGCAGCCGAGCACGCCCCCCCACTCCATCTTTTTTCTGTCTTCATAGTGTCCCATGAACGCCCATTCTTTCGAGTACACCGCGGCAGCGGCGGCGGGACCCAGAACTGGACGTTACCCGCAACCCCGCGCAGCAAACCCTGCGAACACTGTCTCCTGGCTGCCAACACTGTCTCCTAGCTGCGAACACTGTCTCTTGGCTGCCAACACTTTTTGAAGCGCCTATTTTTTTCATTTGATAAAAGCGTGCGTTAAGCGTTTATGAGCTGCGTGGCGTGGCGTGGCGTGGCGTGCCGTCACGCCGCGCTGGCGCCGGCCGCGCTCACGGACGGACCATCACGAAGGGTCGAACATCAGCCGCCCGCCGTTTTCCAGAGCGCCATTTAGATGCGCCCCCGCCACGCCCCGCCACGCCACGCCCCGCCACGCCCCGCCACGCCCAGTTCCGCCGCGTCCGTGCGGCTAGAATACACAAGCCCGCTTCACCGCCTTTCAAATGGCCGTTTGATGACCCCGCGCCGTGGACGGCCGCTAACGCGAGGCCTGGCCCAAGAAGGCGGTGTGGGAGGGGTGGGCGGGCGGGTGTGTGGTGGCACGGGCAGGGGGGGACGTGGGTTCCGGGTTGGGGATGGGGGAGGGGGGGCACCGCGCAGGGCGGGGTCCACGCAGGTCCCTGTTAGGTCCCTATAGGTGCCCCCGTTGCCCACATTCGCCGCGGACATCCGGCCAACATCGCGGCGGGGGGCCGTGAAATATAGAATATCAGCATGCACGCCCCGTATATTTTTACAGGACGGAGGGGGTGGTAGTGTTGGGTATGGGGTGGGTTGAGGAGGGGTGGGGGAGGGAGGGTCGTAAAGCGCCCGCTGCGGATGCACCACGCTGACGTATCGGCCCGCCGTGCCGTGCCGTGACGGCCCCGCCGCACGCGACGCACGCGCCAGCGGCTCTGTGCAGCGCCGTGCTGACCAGCGTGTCGCGTCGTCCCCGCCGTGCCCTGCCGCTGCCGCTGGGACTGGCGGTGTGAAAGCTGAGCAAGTACTTCACCTCTCCTCTCTCTCTCCCTCTCCCGCTGTCTCTCTCTGTCTATCCCGGTCCTCACTTCCCCACCACTCTCCTTCCCTTGCGACCACGAAGTAGTGCCGCCTCCGCTGAATTTAAAGTTCCCGCCGCGCTCGCGCCACCACTCCGACCGCGCGCACGGGCACTGCTGGTGCAAGCAGCTCTCTCTCTCTCTCTCTCTCTCTCTCTCTCTCTCTCCTCTCTCTCTCTCTGTCTCAAGACCCCCATCCGCCCCTGCCGCTGCCTAGGTGCGACAGAGACACGCTACGCTCGCGGCGGCGGCAGCAAAGAGGAAGGAAAGTGCCGTCGCGGACGCGGCTCAGCGCTGCCAACACACAGCTCTAATCACCTTAGCCAGGCGGGGCCCGCGCAGCCCGCGCAGCCAGGCCCGCCACACCACGTCGACATTGTTTCTCCTGGCCGGGGGAGCAACCACAGCGTGGAGTGGGAGGGAGGCCCCGGCCTGACACATTATTTATAAACACCCCCCGGGCCGGGCTGTGCCGGGTATCCTCTCCACCCTCTGCGCACATGCCTCTCCTGCTGCTCACCGCATGCCCTCCGCCCTTTATGCAAAAATACTTTTAAACAGAAAACGTCACTCTCTCTCCCACGCGGCTGCCAACACCGTCGACCCTCCTCCCCGTCGCTGTCTCTCTCTCTCTGTCTCTCTCTCTGTCTCTCTCTCTCTCTCTCTCATTCCCTGATCTGCGGCCCTCCTGGATACGGAAATAAGGCCGACTTAATTAACCTCCTTCCGTATTGATGAAACCGTGTGTAAGGCTGGGAGTGCGGCGTGGGCCGCGAGCCGGAGGAGGGAACTGCAGCCGGCGCTGTCTCTGTCGCACTGACGGGGTACTCCATAGGAGAGCGACAGAGAGGTCCGAGAATCAGCCTGGAGGGAGAGAAAGCTGAGCGGACACGCACGGGGTTTACTCATTCACGTTCGTCCAAAAAGTGCAAATTATGTTGGGAGGCCGTATTTACAGCTGCAGCCACACACACACACACATCCTACCCCCTAGACCCCCCGCAGAGCCACGCACACACACACAGGGGTCACATTAGGCTGCCTGTGTGCCGCGCGCTGTGTGCCCGCCCGAACGGTAACGGCGGAATGTGGCTCTCGATACGTGACTGGAACGGCAACGCTTTGAAGTGCACCCGGTACACACACACACACACAGGGCAGGTGCGCGGTGCGGCAGGTGCGCCCAGGTGCGTCCAGATGCGCTCTGAGGGCCTGCTCAAGCGTGTTTCCGCCGGCAGCGGCGGTGCCCCCCCCCCCCCCCCCCGACACTGACCATCCGTGCAAGAACTACGTAACGATACCGGAGCGGTTTAAGCAGGCCTAGGAGTCAACTCTCCCCTCCCCCCCCCCTCTCTCTCTCTCTCTCTCCCTCCCTGCGACCATCCAGCAGTCGCTCGGTTTGGTCGGGCCTGTCCGAACTATGTGAGACTGGAATGCCTACGCCCCCTCAGCCTCGCCCCTCCAGTTCGGTCTATGTGCACTTGCTAGTCGTGTCAAAGCGGCACAGCGGCGTGGAGGGCGTGTGGTGTGCGGCGAGGCGGCCGGCAGGCGGAAAGAGTTGGGTTCGCACCCCGATGCCAACACGGCACCCCGGGGCCGCGGCCCTGCCTTGACGTGTTGGTGTACGGCCCGCCGCCGCCGCCCCTCCCTTACTCTGTACCCGGCTTGGAAGTGGTAAACTTTCCCTTGGCGCCGCCCAAGTGGTTGGGGGAACTCGGCGGCTGCTGCCCGGGCGCGCCAAGCCAGATTCGGCCAGCCCCTCCTCCTCCACCACCACCACCAGCAGCCCGTCGTGTGCCCGGCGCGCGACCGCCAGCCAGCCACACCGTCCGCCACGCCGCAGCACGGCACGGCACGGCACAGCACGGCACAGCCCTGTAAGCCGGCGCGGCCCGGGCCCCACCTGATACAGCGTGGTACAGACGTTGCATGCAGAGCCAACAGCCCCGAAATGGGAGCGATGCCGCCACCGCCGCCACCGCACTGCAAATGAGCCACCCCTACCGGCCATTGACTTTGGCATGATGGTGCGGTGGTGGCGGAGGCGGAGGAGGCGGCCGAGGCGTGCCCAGCAAAACATCCAAATACATGACCGACTGGTGATTTAGGAACGCCGCTTTTTTTTTGTAAGGCAAGGCGAGCTCACTAAAAGCACCAGAGCGCTCCGGCCGAGGGGTACCTCAGTTCACGGACGGGTGTACACTGACTGGTGACTGGACCAGTCATTTCCATTGACTGGAATGAAAAATTCACGATCATTTATGGTTTCTGAGCTGTCACCTACCCCAAAATAGGTTAAAAACTCATTTCTACCGTGACCAAAACTCGAAACAGAAATATTTTTGTTTTGCTTAGAAATATGTGGATGCTTATGAAAAGAAGTTGCAAAAATGGGTGGGCACTACCTCGTCCCAGGCCTCCGCCTGGAACCCTCCTGCTTAACTTCGGTGTTCGAATGGGAACCGGTGTACCAGGTATTGACCGCCGCTAAGACACCGGCACAACGCAGCGGCCTTTTTCAGGGGCACGCTTCCGCAACGGTCAATGTAGCCCCCTCCGCCAGCCAGATTTCCGGAATCAACTCCCTTCGACTGGCTGGTTGGTCTGTGGCACTGCGGCCACTCCCGAGCGGATTGGGGGGGAGGTAGGCTTTCCTATATCGTACACAGCCGAAGCTGCTGTACTTCACGACGAACCCTAGTCGCGACGGCGTGTCCTCGTCTGCCAGATTCACAGGGAGCGAAAACGAAGGTACCGAACCCTAGGTACCCCCGTAGCATACACCCGAGTCTCCGAACCAAGTTTCCTTGGTAGACACAGAGCCCCCCCGCCGGAAACCCCGGGCGACCGAGAGAACCTCGGACCCGGGAACGGGGGTAAGCCCGACCGTGCTGCGGGAATCTTCAAGTTGAAACCCAACGCTTACATCTCTCAGTGACGCAGCGCGCACGGCCGTTCAGACAGCCATACCGACGCCACGTTCGAAAGTATATTTTACCCTCTGTCTTCCAAGGGCAGACACAAGAAAAATTTTGAGGAACTGGCAAGTGTCGAACCTACAACCCCTCGGTCGTTGGTCAGTAACTTTACCGATGCGGCCACAGAGCCGCGATGATGTCGGCGGCGCGCCCATCATACTTTACACACTGTCGTCTTCGCTGAGCCGACAGAAAAAGTGCAAGGACCGGCAAAGAGTTGAACCTCCGACCAGCCGCCCGCCAGCCGGACTCGCTAACCACGCGGCTACCGAGCCTCGGTGCGGGGCGGCCGTGCGCTCCCGGTACTGTAGCCGCACGACGTGTCCGACTGGAAATTGACTGGACTTTGACTGGAGGGTGACTGGACTGGAAGGCGTACACTGACTGGAAGCACCGGGGTACCCCTCGGCTCCGTCTCCTTCTGTCTCACGCGTCTGGTCGGGACGGAGTGAGACAGAGACAGTACGTTATGCAGAAGGCTTGCCGGGCATTGTATATAAATGCGCGGCGTTTTTTAATATTTTAATTATTTAATGCACTATTTTTTTATTGTCCCACACTTGCCGCCTCAACGCTCGCGGTGTGGTTGGCGGCATTTGGGATGCTGCTGCTCCTGTGTTCAGGTGAAATCTCGCGCCGGCTCAACTTTCTCTACACTCTCCTCGGCCGTGGCTGTCCGTCTGTCTGTCTGTCTGTCTGTCTGTCTGTCTGTCTGTCTGTCCGTCTGTCCCAGATCCCCGTTCATCCTGCTCGGCTTCAGCCAGCAACCCCTCCGCTCACTATCTCTGTGCCGGCAAGATTTTCGCCTCACTCCTCCTTATCCTCTCCGCCCCCCCCCCCCTCTCTCTCTCTCTCTCTCTCTCTCTCTCTCTCTCTCTCTCTCTCTCTCTCTTCTCTTCGCCCTCTCTCACTTACTCCCCTCCCCCCTCTCTCTCTCTCTCCCTCCGCCAGAGTGTGCCACTGGCACGCGAGAGAGTGAGCGAGAACGAAGACAAACGGGGTGCGAATGTCCCAGGCCGCGGGCCTGGCCGGGGCCGGCTCAGCCAGACTCCGTCTAACTCACAGGGATGTGTAAACGCAAACACCAAACTTGTTATAGCAGTGGCTTACGACAGTTTTCTACTTGAAGATGCAAGCTCTCTCTCTCTCTCTATCCTCTCTACGTCCCTCTCTCTCACACTGTTGTCGCCTCCGTCTGCCGGAATATTCTGTCTCTCTCCCTCCGCTTCTCGAATGAGTTGGCTGGTAGAAAGCGCGGAAGGCAGCGAAGACGACGCCGGCAGCCGCTTTTCGCCCAAGCGCGGAGGACAAGAAGGGATTTAGAGGTGAACGGAGGATTGGGAGGATTGGGGAGGAAGGGGAGGGGGGAGGAGGGGAGGGGGGAGGGGGGAGGAGGGGAGGAGGGGAGGAGGGGGGGAGGGGGGGAGGGACCGCCGCTGGTGTGCACGTCAACTGCAGTGTAGTGACAGGCAAGGGTGGGATGAGCTGACATGTGCTGAAATAGGAAGGCGGCTGCGCCCTCTCTCTCTCTCTCCCTCTCTCGCCGTCTCGGTCTCAGTCACACTCGCAGAGCAGGGCGGAGGGGTAGGCACTCCCGCACTTCAGACGTGTCTCGCTGCTGCCTACGCGTCACGGCGCTCTCCGAAGCATGACCAACGCTACATGCTGTGAGGAAGTTGTCTCAGCGAGGGGGGAGGGTAAAACCAATTCGATAGAGATGGAGAAAGGAGCAGCGACAACGTCAGACGGAGAGCGAGCGGGAGTCGATCGCGAACGGGCGCCGCGCGGAGGCGGTGGTAGTGGCGGCGGCGGCGGCGGCGGCTTGTTCTTGGCGCGGCCCACGAAAACTGTTGCTCCCTCAGATGTGCCCATTAAAATTTATCGCGTCAAGTTTTGTGCGGAAAGAGAGAAAGTGCGAGAGAGAGAGAGAGAGAGAGAGAGAGAGAGAGAGAGAGAGAGATGGCCGAGCCACCGGAACGTCTTGCAGAATAGATCGCGCTCGACTCTGCTGTTCCCTGCTGGAGCTCTTCTCCCGCCCCCCCCCCCCCCCCCCCCTTTTCCATGTACAGCTTGGCGAATGATATTGAGGGACGGGGCGCTGAGCTCCGCGACGCCGCGCCTAGAGTGTAATACTTACAGGAAAGTTAGTTAGGAGTCTCCGCTCTCTGCTCTCTCTCTCTCCCTCTCTCTCTCTCTCTCTCTCTCTCCTCTCTCTCTCTCTTTGCTCTGCTCTCTCTATTTCTCCTACCCTCCTCCCAGCGGCTCACTGAGATTGGACTCTTCAGCGCACTCATCCAGCGCAATTTGCCATAGCCGCCCTGTTGACACCCGAAGTTGCGGCAGCGCCAGAAAGAGAGAGAGAGAGGGAGAGAGAGAGAGAGAGAGAGACAGAGAGAGGGGGGGCGACACAACTGGAGGCGCCGGCGGTATTTGAGCCCGGCTCCCCGGCCCGCACGAGAAGGCCCTGCCGCTGAACCCCTCCCGGTTTCGATTTGCCGCCGCCGCCTCCGGAGAATTGGGCGTCGTCGTCGTCGTCCCTGGCTGGGCCGCGGCCTTCCTGGGGACCCTAGGGGGGCCTCCGGGGCCTCCGGGGTGGGATTCCGGGGCAGTGCAAAGGCTTTACCCCCGTGAATGAGTTCGTGAGGCCGCGTGTGGGCAGCGAGGCGGCCGCCGCCGGCCATGGCCTCGGCGGCAGCATCCTCCCCCTCCCCCCCCCCCCCCCCCCCCCCCCCCCCCCCCCCCCCGACCCACCGCCCCGAAGAACAGCGGGACTGCGGACCCTTCCCTTCGTCACCTCCAGCCCCGCGCCCTGCGCCCCGCCCTGCTGCTCTCCCTCGCCAAGCCTTCCTCAGCCAAGCCGCGCGCGGCGGTTAGTGACAGCAACACGACAACTTTGGCCCAAGAGAGCGAGAGAGACAGATAGACAGAGAGAGCGAGAGAGAGCGATGGGAGAGAGAGAGAGAGATAGAGAAGAGTACAACTAACTGTGGTCGGGCTGAGAGGGAGATTTCGGACCGGGACAGCAAAGGCCCGCCTCTGGTCTGGTCGGCAATGCCTGCCATGTGAGGCAGCTTGGGCCTCCACAGCAGCAGCGGCGCAGAGCTTCCGGTTCGGCAAAGGGGAACGGATTCGGCCGCATTCGGACGCTGCTAATTTGATGCTACGATGCAGTGGCTCCAGCGGCTCCAGCTCCAGCGGCTCCAGCTCCCAGAACCTATTATGATGACCGGCGCACTGCACCGCGCCCGCCTATAAGCCCCCATCAGCCCTGCAGTGCGGAACGGTCGGAACTTCAGCGCACATTTTATATTTCGCATCGTATTATGCAGTACCGATTTTTTGTTTTTTCTTCAGCACGAAGTAACCTTATACGTACTAACCATTCGGACTTTTCCTTTTATTTTGTACTTTCCCATTCTCTTCGCTTTTCGGCTTTTCCTTGGATTTTTTACATGTTTTCGACCCTTAACTTGTCTTTGATTTTTTTTTAATTTTGTAGCGAGACACTGATTTTTTTTTGTAGTGGACTCATTGATTAAGATTTTTTTTGATTATTTTTCCTTGTTGCCAATACCTGGAAGATTTTCACATTGCGTCCTCTGCGCGGCTCCCTTCACCGGGGAGGAGGTCTAAGAGCCGTCCATGTACCGGGTGCCCGGGCCAATGCAATGCAGCGCGGTCGTGCGGGTTGCCTACCGGCGCATCACGGGCTCCGTTACAAGCGCTCGCGTCTCTCGGTCCGTAAGGCGCCGATAGGCAACCCTTTCCACTGCCCTTCATCCGCCTGGACACCCGGTGTTACGTCATCACCAGTTGTTTTAACTCTTGACGCTCGAGCACGCGTGGGCGGGGCCTCGCGTCCTCGCGGCGCTCCGTCGGCGTCGGACACTCACCCGTCGAGCGGAGCGTCGGCGCGGGTCAGGCCGCCGTCGGCGTCCCTCGGCGGCTCCGGGCGCGGCCCATCACCGGTCACTTTGTCACCTCCGCGACGACGGCGCGTGCCGGGTGTCGGGTGTCGCGTGTGTCGCGTGTCGCGTGCCGGGCGGCGCGTGCCGCGTGCCTCGTGCCGCGCGTCGTGTCGCACGCGGCTCGCGGCCGGGTGTTCGCGTTCTGGGCCGCGGGGGGTGTCGGGGTTGTGGGCGCGCTGCCGGCTCGCCGTCAACTGCCGACTCGGGGCGGACGCGCTTCCCGCGCCAACCCCGCGCCGGCCGGAGCGCGCGGGCAGGACATCGCCCCGTCCTCGTCCCTCCCGAGCGTGGCCCGCAAGGAGCGAGTGAGAGGGGAGGCGCGCGCCCTGGGGGGTCGCCGCGCCGCGCGCTCCGTGGCGGCCTCTGGCGGGAAGCGGGCCCAACCACCGCCGCGGGGGTGGTCGGGTCAGCGGGGGCGCCACAGGAAACGACGTTGGGGTGGGTCCGGTGCGGCCGGCCCCGGCGAGCGGCGCCAGCCAGCGCGCGACAAGCCGTGCGCCTTTTTATCTAAGACGATAGCGAGCGGTGCACGTAGCATGTCACACTGGTGAGTGGAGGCGGGCGCCGCGGGGGTGTCAAGGCAACTCGCAGGCCGGCAGGTCTCAGCGCCGTGCGAGTAGGCAGCCCATCGTGAGCCTACCCCGCAGCGCTCGCGCTCTCTGTCTCTGTCTCTCTCTGCTCCTCTCTCTGTCTCTCTCGTGTCCCCCACCCTTCCCTCCCGTTGCGAGCGCCGTCGGGGACGTCAACCCAGCCGCTCCTCCGCATCGCCGCCCTCGGCGCCGTGCAGGTAGGCAGCCCATCAGGCAGCTCCAGGGCCTCCAGCCCCGCGCCGCGCCGCGACCCCATTTCGCGCTCCCGGCTCCGCTGCTCCGCTGCTGCGCCGCCCCGCCCTGCACAGCCAGGCGTCGCCATAGACTGGAGCTATAGTGCCCCGGAGCCAGGCGTACTATTGTCATCTCTACAGATAACGTCAGATCGGCAATGAATGGTCGTGGCACGGCGCGCTCTCGCGCGCGCGCGTGTGTGTGTATGTGTGTGCGTGTGCGTGTGTGCGCGTGTCGTGGAGTGGGGGGGGGGGGGTACCGCGCAGCCCCCTGGAGCACGTGCTGTCGCACCGCCCTCCAACCCTTATCGACCCCCACATGCTTATCAGGGCGCATCAGCCCGCGCGGCCCGTCACACACACACACACACACACACACACACGAGAACAGGTGACCCGGAGTCAGGGTCCGAACTGGTCGGCCGGGACTCGTCGCAATACACAGTGGGATCGTGTCGTGGAGGGATAAGCATAGGAGTGAGTTACAGTCGCCTTGCATGATCTGATTTATTTCGCATCTTGTACAAGAAATCAAAACTGAACAGTACAAAATGCCACACGACTTGCACAAAGAATAAAATATTTGAGCTTCAAACGCGTTATAAACTAACGCTGCGCAGCTTACAAAATTTTATTTCATAGCATTGTCACCCGCATTCGTCAGACGAAATATTACATTTTTTAAAATAAAAATTTCATTGCCCAGGGGCAATGCGTACATTTCAAAGCCAACGTGGGTGTCAGGCTACGTAGTCCTTAGCATAGCAAAATCAAGTATACATCAGTCAGGCAAGATACTACTATGAGTCAATCAATATCAATTAAAAACCGTTATTTACAGTAAAATAATTTAGAACTGAACAGATACGCGCGTACTGTATTTCCTTACAGAGAGACTGCATGGCTCGCCCCCCCGTGGGGCCCCTACGGGGGGGCAGCGGACCCGGCACCCGTCACATCACAAGTTCCTGGAGTCATAGCAGTCGTAGCGGTCGCACTCGTAGGTCTTGCCGCAGTCGGGGTCGGCGGCGGGGTGGCGGCGGTGGCGGCCCACCCACCACACCTTGCGGCCGTACCGCGCCAGGCGCTCGGCCTTCTTGACGGCGGCCCGGGCGCGAATCTCCTCCTCCTCCCTGAGCGCGATCTCGGCGAGCGCGGCCTGTCGGCAGAAGCAGAAGCCCACCTGTTAGCTCGCCGCGCCGACGGCAACGAACCCGACACCCTCTCTGACTCCCCCCCACCGGCGGCACGAGGCAGGCGGCACTCTCAGAGCAACGCGACCCCCCGCAGAGACTTATCTCCACAGCCTTCAAAGAAGCCCCGTCACCGTCTGCAGCCGGCCCAGTGACAGCAAAAGTACGCCGCCGCCGGGGCTCGAACCCACGCCGTCACGCCGCCGCGCCGCGCACTCACCGCCTCGTCCTCGGTCGGCATCGGGTGCCAGGCGCCGAACACGCCCCACGGCCCGCACTGGTTGGCCGCCCGGACGACAGCCTGCCGGGGTCCCGCCGGGTCCCTGTCCGGGTAGAGGCCCAGCTCAACCTCGGCCCAGCACGCGGCCGACGGGGGCGCGGGGGGCACGCCAACGACATCGACGTCAGGCGCGGCCTCGGGGACCGCCTCGGGGAGGCAGGGCGCCGTTGGCGGAGGCGTGGGCGCGCGCGCCGCACCGCCTGCCCCACCATTTGCAGCCTGAAACAATGACACCGCCGCGCATGAGACACTGATAAGGGCCCTCGAGGACGAGTTTCTCATACTCACCAGAAGCGGCTCGTCCTCCACTGTGGGGGACCATATCGAGAAGCCGGGGGTGATGGCCAGGCCGCCCCAGCGCTCGGACACGGTCACCTCCCGCACGTCCCAGGAGGGCACTCCGAACGGCGACGGCGTCCTGGGGGACGACTCCTCGTCGTCGGCGTCGTCCGCGCCCTCCTCCTCGTCGCTCCACTCACTGCAGCACCGACACAACACGCTCAGAGACACGGGTCGCCGGTTCGAATACCGCCGCGGCTCCCGTTCACACTCACAATGAGATGTCCGAGTGGTACCCACTGGACGGCGTAGGTGATGGTGACGGGCGGCACGTCGGCGCCGCTCCCTCTTCGTCGGCGGTGGCGGCGGTCGCAGCCCTCGCGGCCGCGGCCACATCGGCCACCTCTCCTGCCCCCGATGACGCGGGTCTGGCACATGCTTCGCCGGCCACAACTCTGGCGGCCAGCGCTGGTGCCCCCGCGGGCTTCCACAGCGGCGCCCTCTCCGGTGCGCGCCGCGGTGCCAGCGACCTCGTCGCGACCCCGGGCGCCGCTAAGGGCCGACAACGCGGTCCTCCTCGGCCTCGGCCGCCTAGGATCGGCGGCGACGGAGGCGGGCACTCGACGAACCGCCCTGGCCTCATCACCATCATATCGCTCACGTAGTCGGTGGGAGACGATCTGCGCAACAACAGCAACACGGCATGCTTCACCATCACGAGGCGGACCCGGGGAGAGAACCTGTCAGCGCGCCGGCAGCCGCCGTCGGCAGCGGAAGCCGTGGCAGGCGGCGCCCGCGGCGCCCGCCCACAAACGTAAACAAACCCGAAATTTCGATTTTAGAAAACACACGATGATTTCGAACCCGACTTACCACCACAGTCGAGGAAGGGCCGCTCCACGGAAACGGCAAACGGTGCGGCGCGGAACACGAATCTATCTCTGTCTTTCCCTCTTCTTTCTCCGCCTCGGCCTCGGTCCGCATGCCCACGACTGGCCTTCGATCCGCCCCGAGGACGCCGTGCGGGAGGGAGCGAGACAGACAGTCGCCCGACCTGGCCGCCAGGGCGCGCTGCTGCTGCGCGAGTGGCGCTGCGTGCGAAAAGTGAAGGGTGCTCCGGGGAAGTACCGGAACCGGAAGTGCGCTCGTGTCACCTCCTGGTCCTGGTCCTGCAGTGTGCTATCATCGCCAAGACACAAACAGCTGGACTGCCGTCTGGCGCTTCCGACTCGCCGAGTGCGTTTCGACAGCGGCCTTCCTCGGGTCCGAACAGGAATGTTTTGCCGCCCCCCCCCCCCCCCCCCTCTCCCTCCGCCAGGACGACTGGCTCCGGTCCGCCATCACGCCATTGATGGCCTCTGAGGTCCTGGTGCCGGCCGGGGGCCGGGGCCAGCCGATGGCCGCCAGGTATACGTAATGGGGATGGGGGGGGGGGGGGGGGGCTCTCCGCGGTGCTCTCATAGCCGCACCCCGCTGACGGCGGCCTCGGCCCCGGGGACGCCCCGGATTATCGCCTTCCCCGTCCCCGCCGTAGTGTAAGACCTCGTTGTAGCCGGCAGGCTTACAGAAAACATGAATGGAAAACGGCGGCCCGCTCCCGGCGGCGAGGACCTTCTGCTGGTCCCCGGAGCTCACCCTAGGACCCTGGTGCATCGCACATCGCAGGGCCGCCGCGCCGTCTCCTTGCCTACGGAGTTCAACCCGTAGGGAAATAGTTTTTCCGACCAACGGATTCCACCACGGCTTGGCGGCGAGCCGCGGCCACGAACGGAGTCGCTCCACTCGGCGGGCCGAGCCGCCGGGCCGCCAGGATCCTGGTGTGGGACTCGGCCTCCATCTGCGACCCCCGACCCCCTGTCGCCGGTTGGCATCATCAACATCGCAGCAAACGGCGGCATTGTTGCCAAATCGTGCCGGGGTTCTTGGAAACGCGGTCCTGCCCCCCTCCCCCCCTGTCCGGGCCGGCGGCGGGCGGCCATGGGAGCCGAGGCGTCCTCAGCCACCGGCTGACGCCGCCGTGGTGGTCGCCGCGCCACGACGCGTGCACGTGCGCCCCCCCCCCCCCCCTCGCCTGCCTCTGCCCGCCCCTGCCCCCCACCGACGGCGGCCCCGGCGGCCGTGGAGCGGCAGGGCGGCGGCGCAGGACCCAGCCGGGTCGCCTCGACGTCGGCGTCACCGGACCGTCACCGCGCCCCCAGTGCAGCGCAGCCGGCGGCAGCAGTCAGTCCAGGTCGCGCCTCGAGCACCGCGCCGACGACACTCCGGTCCCCGGCAGCGCTCCGCAGCCACCCGCAGACCGCCATGAGCTGCTCCCCCGGCACCGCCAGCACCGCGGCCAGCGACGGCCTCCATGGTGAGCAGAAGTGTCCCGCCGACTCCCGCCCCGGCGGGTACTCGAACCCGAGCCCCAGGACGTCTCCGTGGTTGCCAAGGGCGCGCAACAGGTAGCTTCTTGAGGCCCCTCCCTCCCCGACTCGGCCCGGGGCACGGAGCCAGGAGCGGGCGGTGGCAGGTGCACCGTACTGTACCCCCGCCTGCCGAAAGGCGGAAGTGTGGTTTGCCTACATTTCAGGCGGTATTAAGGGCCGAAGGGGGTGGGGCACATTGGCTTTTGCCCCCCCCCCCCTCCCTTTTCTCTGGATCCACGCCTGCTCGGCCCTCCCCTCCCCCACCCCCGCCTAAACTCGACGCGTCCTCCCTACAGTGAGTCTCGGCCTTTGTGAATTAATATTTCTCCAAATCGTGGGACTTGTGGCGCCTAGAGAGACTCAGAGTCTCTTCTGCGGCCGGGGCCGGGACGGTGGCTGCGCAGGCGAGAACCTGCAGCAGGCCAAACCCGAACCGTGGGAAAGGACAGCGTGCCCGGTGACGTCACCTCTCCGCCCGCCCCCGCCCTAGTTAAAGTCTGTTCACTTACTGTACGTCGTCCTTTGTAGTAACGCGTCACGGCCCTTAGGTGCATGGGAAGGATAGATAGCCGTGTCACAAAAGTTGGACCAAAAAGCGTGGCGTCATTCGTGGACGTCCCCTTTCGGCCTACTTGGAGAGAACTAGGGTTGTAAAAATGAATAAAAAATAAACGGGTGCGTCGGTTTGCCAGGTCTCCACGCGTCCCTGCTGAGTTCCCCTCTCTCCGTGGCGACGGCCTCCGCCTCCGCGGCCGTGCTCGGAGCCGCCGGCATGGCGTACTCCTCGGCCTCCACCTCGGCCTCCACCTCCGCGTCGAGCAGCTGGGACGGCGAGTCTGTCTTCTCGACGTTCCCCGAGAGCATGCTGCGGGCCCTGGAGTCGGCCTCGGTGATGGCGCGGCGTCAGCCGGCCTCGGCCTCGGCCTCTGCACCCCAGACGGTGCCCGGGGCGGTGCCGATCGTGCTCATGGTACCCGTGACGATGGGCGTGGCCGCGGCCACGCCTCTGGCGGTGTACTCCAGCCGGGCGCAGCACCCGGCGCTCTCCCGGCTCCTGGAGGAGGGCGACGTGGGGGCCTGCTGGAGCACAGCGTCGAGCTCGGCTTTGGTGAGCAGGAGCGGCGTTGCACCCCGCCTGCCGCCGCCGACGCCGCCGGCCCTGACGGACTTCCCCGTCAGCTTGCCGTCCTTCGGCGAGCGCACGGCAGCCGCCAAGAGGATGGCCAGCGCCGCCCCGGGGGGTCCAGTGTGAGTGTGTCGCTGCGCAGGCCGCGCCCTGGATCTCGTCTCATTTTCAATCTAATCTTCTTTTTTTTCTGTTTACTAGAACTTTGGACAGTGGATTGCTCGTCGGCAATGCAGAGAACTCTCAAGAAGCTTCTTTTTATCACTCTCCTGCCCAGAGGAGGAGGAAAAACAAGAAAGGTGAGGAATTTTTGCAATGCTGGAAAGCTTGGCACCACAGATTTAAATTATGTGGATTTTGATGTGAGTGTTTTTGGTTTTTTGGCCAGGATTCTGCCCTTTCTGTAAGAAAAATGGCGAGAGCTCTCGGACCTATTCGTCCCACCCGTTGACTCAAAGTCGAGCTGATGGCTCACTTGTTGTCACGTGTCCAGTTTTACGCAGGCTCAGGTAAATTTTTAGGATGCTGCAGTTTTTTTGGTTCTTTTTTCCCTGCTTTTGCTGTGATTTCAACTTCTGTTTTTATTCCCAGGTGTGAAATTTGTGGGGCCACAGGGGATGGAGCCCACACTCGTACCCACTGCCCAAGAGGCTCTGAACAGATATCAGTGGCATCAGTTTTAAAAACCACTCCAAGAAAGTGCGATGGATCATTCAGATATATTAAGTAAGATGTTTTCCTTCAGCTGACGATGTCTCCCCATGTTCCGTATGTTTTATCTATCGACTATCAATTTTCAAAATGTATGTCATTGTACTTGTTAACTTTTTCAATTGTGCCCTTTTTATGCGACTGTTTGGTGGCTCCTAGTAATCATTTTGTTATCGTAATATGAACTAGTTTTATCCCATTTATGCTGAAGTTATCAATTCCTTTTGTTACAAATCAAGTTATTAATTTCACTTTTGTGAGATCATGTGCAATGTGCTGATTGACTTTTTCATTCTCTGTGTCTTTGTTCTTTCATGTGAAATTAGTGAGATGTTTATGAATAAATCTCAAATGGATACTTTTAAATTAATTTTATATTCTGAAACTTTTTACTCTTGCTACCTATGCCTTGTTCCCCAAAAATAACTCAAAAAGAATTTGGGAGCTGCTAATGTTTATCTTTCTGCTTGGGATGGAAAGTGATTCAAAGCTCGACACTAGACATGATTGGTAACCTTATATTTACAGAAATTATAATACAATAAATTAGTCATTAACAACGCAGCTGGGCGAAATGTTTGTATCTTGCAAAATACTTGGCTTTCTTGATTGCTCGTTTCTGGGCAGCTCTGGCATGGATCTCCTCTTCCTCAACTCTCTGCTGCTCAGACAAAATTTCCTGTTGGTCAGAGAATCAAACCAAAATTTATTGCATGTGCGATATTTAAAAAAAGGAAAAAAAAATAATGATCTGAGAATAGAGAAAACTTGTGTGGAAATAACTTACTGCTTCACTGGGAGTGGGCACTGGATTCCACAACTGGAACTCTCCCCATTCAAATTCATCCGATTCCCAATGCGGGGCTGCCGAAGAGCCGTCGGAGCTGGAGCTGAGGGAGCTGCCAGTGACGAAGCTGCTGGTGCTGCTGGAAGGAGAGACGCTCCTCGTCGAAGGCGGGCTCGTTCCAAGCTGCCACGCACACACACGAAAAGGAAATTACCTTAAGCACAATGTCCTAGACGGAGCTGACACTCGCGAGCTCTGCTCACCAGTTCCAGGACGCACTCGTCCTCTGTGGTGGGGGACCAGATGTTGAAGAGCGGCGGGAAGATTCCGCACGGCTGGAAAACCTCCGAGGGGATCACTGAGTGTTCGCTCCAGTCCGGCACCGCGACGGAGCTGCTCTCGCTCGGAAAGCGCCTGCAATGCGAAATCACGGATGAGCCTGAGGCCAGCCGGGGGGGGGGGGGGGCACAAAGTTTCCCACTGTAGGTAGGCAAAAGGCGGGGCACTGCCCCCTCCCCTCTCTTCATCCGCCCTTGGACGAAATAAAATTACAGACGCGGGTATTCGAACCCCGACCCCCCGCCCGGGGAAGTGCTACTTACGATAGGCGTGACGAGGTGCCCGGGCTGCTGGGGACGCCGCTGTCTGCCTCGGCCTCGGGGTCCATGGTCACGTCGGCGGTGGGGTCCGCCAGGTGGTCGGCGGCGTCCTCTGCGCACGGCGCCAGCTGCAGCAGCGCAGCAGCGGGGACTCGGCGAGGCACGGCCACATGCAGTCCGACACCAGCCGGGCGTGCCCGGCACCTGCGTGGACAAAATCATCAGAGCGAAATGGGAATTATTACAGAATCTGCTGGCCGCGGGGAGGGGGCGGGGCGTTACGTATTTTGTGGACAGGACGGCGCGGCCCGGGGGACTTGAACGCGCCACGCACAACCAGGGCCGCGGGCACAGCCAGTGAGCGTAGGCGGCCGGGCCGAGGGCCGGGGGGCCGGGGGGGGGGGGGGGGGGGGGGAGGCGGCCGGAGGTAAGGGAAGGTACACAGTGGGAGGGTCCCACAGATCGGCGGCCGCCGTACTCACCTTGATCCGGGTCCATGGTGGCCAGGACGCCGAAGAGGGCCGCGGAGGGGACGGTCGTCGGGCACGAGGAGCGACACTTGGTGACGGGCTCGACTCGTCCGGGACGCCGACCGGGACCGGCTGGCAGCAGCAGCCTGCAGATTGCGATGGGAGGACGGAGACTCTCTGAGACGCTCGCGGACCGAGTTGGGAACAGTGCAACTGTCCAGGACGGCAGCAAGGACCAGAGTGGCGGAGGCGGTGGCGGCGCGGACCCGGTGCCCCGTGACCCGTAGGAGCCGTCCCCGCGGCGGCGGGGGAGTGGGGCGGGCGGGCGGGCCGGGGGGCCGGCGGCGCGGCGGAGGGGGGACAGGCTCCACCCATCCCCCTCCATCGCGGTCCTCGCCGCCCTCCATCTCTCCTCTTCCTCCGCTGTTCGCCTCCGTTGGCCCGCGCCGCGCGCGGTGTTGCCGCGTCGTCGGCGCGCGCGGCCGCCCCAGGTGCCTGGAGGGACCGCCCCCGGCGGCCCCCCGGACCCTCTGGAGCTGGAAAAGTAGACCGCGCTGGACAACCTTCTCTCTGGCGCTGGAGCGGCGGCTGCGGTCATGGCGCGACACACGGCGCCCCGAAACACATCGGCGGGAGTATTTGTGGAGTAAAGCCCTTGCCTGAGCCGCGGCTCATCACTTGTAGGCGGGTCCGTCCTTAGCAAGGGACCGTCCATTATTACGCTGTCTGCATGTCCCGCTCTCACTCATTCGCGTCCCACAAGGAGTGACAAGGAGAGCATGTGGAAAACCCATTGAGTCCTACACTGCCGCCCGCAGCAATGGTGGAACCTGTCCTCGCGCCCTCCATTCTCTCCTTCCTTTATCCTTGGTTTTTGTATTATTTTGACTTCTGTCGCCGCATCCCGGATCATCTCCGGGGCCGGAGATGTCGGCTACCTGCGGGCCGGCGGGCGGCACGGAGGCAGCCGGAGGGAGCCGGAGGGGACCGCGTCTCCCTTTTTAATCCTCTTTCTTCCTCCCGCCTCGCGTCCTCCACACTACACACCACTTCATACAGCTTCGGACCGACTCTCGCAGATGTTTCATCGGAAGCGGGGGCAAAACACCGCAGGCAGCGGGCTTGCGGCCTTGCCAAACCGAACCAAAACCGGAGGCCTTAAGTTTAAGCGCCTCTCTCTATCTCTCTCTCTGTTCTGTCTCTTGCCCCCTCTCTCTCTTTCGCTCTCTTTGCCTCTCTCCTTTTCCCACACCCCTCATCCCTTCCTCTCTCCTCCCCTCTCCCCCTCTCCTCCCCTTCTGCTCTTTGGGCGGAGTGGCGGAGACTTGAATTCGCGGCACGACAAGTTAAGGAATATGTTTCACGATATTTAGTGCACGAAATGAAGGGGCAATAGACTGAAGAGGCGACGGTAGGGACTCGCGATGACGCACTAGCCCGCTCCCCTCCTCCTCCTCCCCCTCCCCCTCCTCCTCCTCCTCCTCTCCTCTCCTCCTCCTCCTGCTCCTCCTCCTCCTCCTCCTCCTCTTGTTTGCCCTCGTCTGTTTTCGTGGAAGCAGTGCGTGTTCGGGACAGAGACAGAGCACAGAGCAATAAAGAGCAATAAAGGGGCAGGCACATGTGGCACCGGCCGAAACAGACATGAAGGAAAAGGGGGCGATTGGGTTTGCAAAACGTCGTTGGAATTCACGGGGAGCTTTGAGATATTATTTTGCACCGCCTCGCCTAGCTTACGTGGCGCTCTCGCCATCCCCTGTCAGGGCCCCGCGCCGCCGCTCCACTTCTCCCCCGCTCCTTCCTCCCCCGCCCGCCCCTGTCCCTCCCCAGCTCCCCCGCCGCGGCGGGCGGCCGCGGAACGCGACGCTCAGTCGCGTTTCTGGAGCAGAGCGGAACGGAACGGAACAGAGCAAGGGCGGTACAGTCGTACTGGCGCCACCCGCCGCCGTGGAGTAGCGGGAGCAGCTGGAAGTCCCTGCTGGAGAGCTGTACAGGTGCGCGCCGCAGACTCCCCGCGTCCTGGACATCAAGAGCGGCACGATGGACCCTCGGTGGCTGGGCTCCGCCTGGAACAGGGGTGAGTACGCGCCACGCGCTGAGGCCGGGGGCCGGGCCGGCCGGGGCTGGGCGTGAGTTTCTCTGGACTTGGCCCGGTGTTTCAGACGGCGCACGGCGCCCCATCGTCGTCACCCGTTCGGGGGCCCCCATCCCGCCGCTGCCCTGGCCGCCCCAGCCCCGGGACTGCCGCCGGTCCTTCCGGCCGTCGCCGTCGCCGTCGCCGTCGCCGCCGACATGGCGTCGGATCTGGCCGCCGTCACCCGCGCCGTCACCTCCACCCTCGCGCCAGGCGTCGACGCCGTCCTCCTGGTGGCAGCACCCGCGCCTCCTGCGCCCCCCGCCGGCCATGTCTCCGGTGACTTGCCCTCGGGGCCGCAGTCTTCCCTGTCTCCCCCGGGTGGCCCCCGCAACCCCGACGTTGTCACCGGCGGCCGCGCCCTGGCGGCAGGTCGGTCACGGCCGGGACCGGGGCCGGGATCCTGATGCACCCCTTGGCCGGCAGCAGCAGCGTCAGCAAGAGCTTGAGCAGCTGCCCCCGTTCGGTGTGAGGACTGCCGTGGCGGCCCGGGCCCCGCCCGCACCCTCACACGGTTCCGAGCTGGTGGGGGACTTGGCTTCGGCTGCGACCGCCTCCGCCACTCTGGGGCTGCCTGGCCCTAGTGTGCCTTGTGTCAGCCCCATTGGCTACAGCGAGACCGACCTCGGCTGTGGCTCTAAACTGTGAGTGTTCAAATCTCAACATTTCTGTCCTGTACTGCAATTTTTTTTTTCAACAATCCGTTTTTTTTTTCAGGGATGACCTGGCTGTGGCCGTGCAGAACATTTGTGTTGATGATCCACATGATGAGCCGTTATCTAGAAGTGCAGACAGTGGCATTGGCTTTCAAGAAGCCAGTTTCTCCACAAGTGTGGACAGCACTTTTAATTTTGAGGTATAGTTTCTCAAGCTCAATGGCACTATGTGATTTTTCAAAAAAATTATATAAAAAAAAAAGAAAAAGCAAAGACAACATATTTGTTTGGTTTGCAGATACCTCAAGCTCTTGGACAGTCACTGCCAGCCCTATCGCAGACCAATGGAAGTCTGAGAAGGGAGAGACGTAGATCTGGTATGTGTGATAACACTTATCTCCTTGAGCTGATTTATTTCTTATTGCAAGTCTAAATTTTACATTTTCTTTTCTCACTTTCCCCAGATTTTTTTTGTGCATTTTGCAAGGGTAACAATGAGCACCCCAATCAGTACATGAGCCACAAGCTACATGGAAACCTACCTGATGGTACCAGAATTGTGACTTGCCAAGTTCTCAGGAATCTAAGGTGAGTCCACAGTGTTGTGTTCTCAAGTCTTCTGATGCTTCTTCTCTACCACGACTTATTCCTCCACCTTCGTCCAACAGCTGTGACATATGTCATGCCACTGGAGATTTTGCTCATACCAGGTCACATTGTCCTGTGGAAAAGTTGCCTTCCATAGCAGTGCTCCTCAAGAACACTAAACGAAGATGTGATGGGCGAGTGCGGAAGCAGTTTTTCAATCAAATGTAAAAGACTTTATAATTTGTTTTCTTTTGTAAGTCTTCGAAGTGGTTCTTATAGTTACATTTACTTTTTGGGAATGCTCATTACTGACTGTATGAGCTTAATGACATTGAACTTATGAAAGTCATAAAATAGATGAAAATTCTATTCCAGTGCTATAAACTGTTTGTTCATATTTATTGAGCAGCACCTCTTAGGAGGAGTTATAAAAATCATGACATGAAAATTTGTGATCATTATGGAACTCTCCACAATGAATGATAATGATAATTGTTTTACAGTAGTAGGTATTTCCAGATCTTTTTAATGAGTTCTGTCTCAATGTTTTTCTTTTCTGCACTTTTGTGGTTTATATTTTATTTTTTACATTGTGCTTAATTTTTGAAGCAAAGTTTGTCAAAAGATACCTCATTTCTTCTTTCTTTTCATTCCTCATCCCCACTGACACGAAATGCGCACCATTTGAACACTGGAAGTCGTCCCGCCTGCGCACCAGTTTGGCCAACACAACTCACTCAACATCAACGTACAATTGTGGGGCGCAGTACTCTTGTAACATGGAAACTTGTAATCTTGACATGATATTTTTTGGAAAACGAAAATTTCAAATTCCTTGATACACGACAAAGCAATTCCGTGACATAAGCCACAGAATACTTTTAACATGGAGATGCAGACGGAGATGTACGTCACAAGTAAACAGACGACAGTCTCCGTTTAGATACGTCAGTACAATCAAATTTACGTCATTTTCGCCCGTTCAGCTAGTTGTCTGTGAGTATTTTATCTATTTCCGCATGTAAAATGTATCCAAGATGTTCCATTGAATGCCATTTGAATTGTTTTTAACTAATACTCTTGAATTACGGACTGAAAGACATTGACATTTTTCTAACCTATCGGTTTGAGTGAAAGTTCGTCAAATGATAAGTCTGAAACATATGTCATGTCACTACTACCAGAGTAATTTTGAGCAAAAGCTACTTAAATTTTTCTCTTGAGATATTTTTTCTTTAATACCCTTGAGTTTGTCTCTTTAATAAGACATCAATTGAGACCTGTCAATGAGTTTTACTTTATTTAATAGTGAATGTTTTCTGTTTACCATGTACCTCTGTTCTGGTTTTGATGTCTTATTTCTAATTCTAGTTGCGAACGCTTGTTTTCACATTTCCAGCATGCTCAGCCACTGAAGTTCATTGTCAATCCATTCATGCAGAGAGATCCTTCCAAAATGAGGAGAAGTCATGCAGGTTTGTCATTTGTCACTGATGCACCCAGATGAATGCTATTGTAGAATTTAGGTATGTCTATGGATAAACTTTTGTTTGACTTTTCCCAGGAAATTATTACGAGCCCCTGCCAACCCAGTACGAGGCAGGGAACAACATAGAAGAGGAAAACGAGAAAATGACTGATCAGTTGAAAGACAAAATACATGTTTTGAAATCTGTAAGTAGAGTTGTAATGCCTTTAAATCAGTTATGTTGAGAGTTGATTGTTTTACATTTAACCCATTTTTCTCTTTAAACAGCTATCAATTGATATAGGAGCAGAGGTTAGATACCAGGACAAGCTGCTAAGAGACATGGTAATTTTCTGTTCTGGTTTTAGCAAATTGTGATCCTTTCCTGTAGCTGGTTTCACTCTTGTTGCCTTTCCTGTTTCAGGATGAAGACTTTGAGAAAACTGGTGGTTTTCTTGGCAACACTATGAATCGCGTTCTTCGGTTAGCAAAGGGTGGTCACAACTATTATATTGTTTATCTGTTCTTGTTTTCGATTGTCGTCTTTATAATTCTATGGATTACACTTAAGTTTCGTTAGAGGAGATGTATTTGTTTGCAACGGTTTTCTGTGACTGAATTTTGAAATTTTGTTTTGGTGCGCTCCTGAAAATTCTGTATGACTTTCGCCATACTCAATTCTGTGCGTTAAATGTTCTTGTGATAGTGAGAGGATCATGATAAATATCTTAAATTATTGGTAGTGGTGTTGTCAGTTACCTTTTATCATTTAACTACCAGTTCTTTTGGAGTTCATTACATGATCACCACAAGCTGGATATTGGTATCTTTAGACTAACTTACATTTTATGTATTTTGAATTGTACAATGATCCATGTGCAATTGTATGCGGTGCATGTTCTCTTTTTATTCAATTGTTGTATCAGATTGATTTTTGGAAAACTATTTGTAAGTAGCCAATCAATGTTATGTTTTGAACACTTCAAACACTTTCCATTCCCATTGATACAAATCAGTATTTTTTGACTTCTTGTATAACTTTTTTTTCCCCTTTAAAGTTTATCTGATAGTATAAAAGTAATTTTGTGAGAGGAATTTTAAAATTTTCTATATTGTGTGCTTGAAACAAACAGGATTTGCGTGAAGTGTTTTTGTTCAAGTGACACTTGACGTTGTTTCACACATGTGTAAAGTGAATCTGCAGGTCAATTATTGGAACTGCATGTTGTTTTTTGTAAATAAAAAAAGCTATTTCAATACTTCTTCATACTGTATATTAGAATTATAATAACTTAAGTACTGAATGGAACTTTCACCACCTTTTTAATCATTTAATCTATTTTCCAATTCCAAGACACAGCCAATATAGATGTACTAATACTGCATCTTGGTGCCACAGAAGGGGGAGGGGCTGGCTAGCCTGAGCAGCCTGGACTGGCTCCGCAGGGGTAGGGCTTCGCTCGGTCAGTAGAAGGACTCCCCCTTCACGCTCCCGTTGAACGGGTGGATGCCGAGGGTGTTGATGGCCTCGATGGACGCGGCCGGCGAACTGCGACCGCCGGTGGCGGCCCGGGCCACACCGGGCCGCAGCCGGGGCAGGGTGTGGACGGGCCTGCCGCCGCTGGCCTCGGCGCCCGGACCCCGAGGCGCGCTCACTGCCTCGAGTTGGTCAGCGAGGTCCCTCCCCAGCACCAGCACCTGCGGGCAGTAGTGATGTCGGTTTGGCTGCCTACCTCGCCCGCCTCCGGGGCAGGCAACCCAAGCGGCAGCCGAGCAGTGTGTGTGCTCACCGCGTACGCGGCCAGGACGGCGCCGAGCAGCAGGCCGACGACCACGTCCTGCCAGTGGTTGGAGCGCGAGTCCAAGGCCTGGGACGCCAAAAGCAGGGCGGGCAGGGAGGCGACGAGGAGGACGAACGCCCTAAGCACGTAGATGCCGCCCGCGCGCACCCGCCGCAGCACCAGGTCGGCGTGCAGCAGCACCAGGCCGCCCGAGAAGGCCAGGACGCTGCAGCGGTGGCTGGGGAACGAGAGGCGAGCGTCGCGTTCCTGGAGGCAGAGCTGGCAGTGAGCACGGCGGGGGCCGGAGGCTGGCGGCGGCGGCGGCGGGGGGGGGGCTCACCTCGCGGCTCAGGTACTCGTCCGCGTTCTCAGCCTTGCCGCTGCAGTACTGGCCGAAGCCGTAGCCGTCGTCGCCGGTGGTGAGGAAGTAGGGCCGCGGCCGCGAGACGAGGACGCGGACGATGTCGGCGGCCAGCGAGGTGAGGCTGAGGCCCAACAGGAACACCACTGCCGGCACGGGGCACAGCTCGTCACGCACTGGCTACTCGCGGCCTCCGCCTGCTGCTGCACGCAGTGCACCAACTCACACAGCATTTTGGCGCATCGCTTGAGGAAGAAGGCGGAGCCGCTCTCGTGCGAGCGCATCAGGTGCTTGCGGAGGGAGAAGACCAGCGCCAGCTCCAGCAGCACTACCTGGAAGCCGAGACGAGTGTCAGCGCCCCGGGCGGCCCGGTCGGTCCGCAGCGCAGCGGCGACTCACCAGGACGATGGGGGCCGCGATGACGAGGACGTAGACGGCCTCGTCGGGGACCTCGATGGTCGGGATCCTACGGGGAAGCCGGTACGCCTCATCGTAGCACAGGCCCCCTACGCCGGTCAGGGGCGGCCAGACCAGGTAGATGTCGCCGAATCTGCGGGAAGTCCTTGTCGTGATCCCGCATCCCCCCCCCCCCCCACACACACACACACGCACGCACACTGGGCCCGCCCCTGCCCGGCCCTCACCTGAGCAGAGCCGCGATCCCGGCCAACAACAGCAGGGCGGCGGCGTCAAGGCAGTGGGCCACGATGAGAACCCAGGTGCACGACGACGAGGGCGGCGGCCTCGGTGGTGGCGGTGGCGGCGTGGCCAGGGAGGCCGTGACCAGGTCGGACGCCAGGACGTCCCGCCAGCTGGTGTGCAGCTGCAGCTGCCCCGCGGCGGCCGTGCCCGCCATCGCCGTCCCGACTCTGTCCGGCCTAGGCGACTCCACAGGCCATCGCGGGGGGCCTATCGGGCCGCCGGGCTCAAGCTAAGCCTGCGCAGCCTGCGTGAGCGCGCGGCCCGCCACGCGTTCAAGCTATCTCCGCCCCGCCGTGTCGCCCGGACACTGGGCGGCGGCCGGCGGTGTGGTGCGAGTCCCCATCCCCCACCCCCACCGGCGCCAGCCGCGGCACGGGAGTGTCACTTTTGTCACCAGCAGGCCCTTACCACGTAGTCGCTGTTTAGTCTGCGTCTGCCGCCACCGACGCTCTCTGACTTACAGCTCTACCAGGAGGGTGCACGCCTGGTCAGCACAGTGCCCGTCGGGGAAAGATAAAGGTACAGTACGGGAGCAGCCGGCCACGCGAGCCAAACTCTCCGCCTCTGAGCAGAATGCCCTCCCTTAGTTAACCGTTGACGCACTTCAATCAAAGGTATCTTTTAAAAAAAAAATGAACCTGCCGTTTTTTTTTCAAAGTTCATGATAATTTATTTTTGAAAAGACATACAAAAAATATATGCATTTTAATAGATCAACGACACTTTACAAAGAAAAGTCTAGTACATAAGTTAATTTGTGCCCGAAACAAAATTACAACATGAAAACAACAAATAACAAACCCCGCATAAGTAGCTGCCAAAATACAAGACTAGCATTAAATAACAATCTAAAATCGGGTACGTGATAATACTGTATACTCAGAATCAGACTCAAACTGCGCCCCTGTCACAAAATCCTGAACGGGTTCCGTGCGACCCGCGCCGCCGCCGGCCTCAGCCCCCGCTCAGGGGCGGTATGACGGCCACCTCGTCGCCGTCGCGGACCTTGAGCGAGACGCCGGGCAGGACGTAGTCCTGGTTGTGGGCCAGGATGAAGGAGCCGGCCATGGCGTGCAGCGCGAACGCCTCGGTGACGCGCTGCACGAGCTGGGCCTCGGTGGTGTCGGCCGGCACCCCGGTCAGCACTCCCTCAGACGTCCCCGCCAGCTCCCGGGCGGCCGCGAACAGCAGCACGCGCAGGCTCACCCCGCCGCCGTCGACGTGCTCCCGCGGCGGCCTGCGGATGAGAGCAGTCGTGCACAAGTTACGTAACTTCTCGAGGAACCCGCACCTCTTCATACAACCAAAGCTGCACCACTAAAATGGAAAGAAACGGTTTGCCGCAATGTTTTTGCTTCGGGTCTCACGTGTGTCCAGTATGTCGACGCAGCACAGTCGCTGATAGCCGCCGACATCCCGCGCGGATTACGAACAGATACGGGCGGCGCTTGCCGGCGTCGGCGCCCTGCGATTGCAGGCGATTGCGATTCGCCATCGCGCTGCCCTGACCGCGTCGCACGCCTGGTCGTCAGGCGCACTTGGAGAGCCTCAGAGGCCGCACGGGTGCCCATCGGGACGTCTTCGCGGGGGGTATTGCCGAGGAGGCGACCGCGGGGTCTCCACAAGGGGAATTCCCACGCCGTTGCGAAAGTCGCGAGAGCGGGCGACGTCTTTTCGCGCTCACTCAAAATAGTCAATTAAAAATATTAATGCAAATGCTTAACTGTCGCGCCGCTTCCCGGTACGGGTGACGTTGTCCAGGAGCGAGCGCGCCTGCTGGGTAGCCAAACGGGACTCGGCGGCACGATGGGCTGCCTACCCAGCACGGCTGACGCCGGAGCAGCAGAGCACGACACGACACAGGAGTGGAGGCCACAGAGTCACAGAGCCGCCAGCCGCCACTCTCCGAAGGTTCAGCGGGCTCCACTCCCGAGTCCACTATGCAGTACTCGCGGGTCAGGGCCTCGTACATGCCGGCCCGACCGTGTATCTCATTGTGGCGCTCGCAAAGGAGCCCATAAAGTAAACAAACATCGGCGCATTCGCAACAACCGTTATCGCGACACACGCGAGATAGCGCGCGCGGCGGAGTGGCGCCGCGCCGCACTCGCGACTCCCCCGCGCGTCGCCGTGCCTCCCACGCGGTTGGTGCGGTGCCGGGCCAGGACACCCGCGTTGGGAGCGATACGGACGCCGACAGACGTGGGGCAGGACAGTGGCCCCGCAGTGCGCATTGCTGTCTCTGAGAGGTTAGCCGCCCGGCACGGCACGGCAGGACACCGCGATCCTTCAGCGCGCAGGACGCGAAAACGGATGACCGCAGGGAGCCGGCTAACGCGCCGAGCTGCCAGCGCGCGGATCAGAGGGAAGCACAGAGTGTTTATCCCGCTCTACTCACATGCTGAAGGCGTTGGGCGCGCTGCTGCTGCTGCGGTGGCGCTAGTGTCCGGCCGAGTAGCAAGTAGGGTATTTGATGAGGCAGTGTCGCGTTACATAAGCAACTGCCCCGCTCCCTCGTTCTCTCTCTCTCCCCCGTCTCTCTCCGTCTCGCGGCCCAGCCCGTCGGCTGCTGCCAACTGCTTCTGCTGCAGCAGACGGCAACCGCTTATTGGCAGTCCGGAGTGAAAAGACGATCGGCTGGGCGCTATCCGCACTCGGCTGGAGTCACAACACGGCCAGGCCCCAGCAGCCGCTAAAGTTTTCACTCGGCTCTCGGATCACGCGGTTTTAACGCGTAAGTTAACTGAATTTGGGTTGTAATCGTGAGGACCGCCGCCGGTGTCGGAAGAGTCGGGGTCCGGGTCACTTGTGGGCGGATTGGCAAGGAGGCCGTCGTTTTTGGAATGTGCCAAAGTCTTTCTTCTGCTTGTCGCGTGCAGCGGCGGCGGCTCCCTGCTGCCCGCCCCGCTGTAACCTTTGACTCCGACACTCGGACTTGGGATACTTCGCCGACAGTTCTCTCGGTCGATTGCTCAATCTCACCGTATTGTCCAAAGCGGACGATATTGGCATCAGAAGCGGACATTTATTTTCATATTTTTCTCGTCGGCGTTTTCCCCTTCCACTACAGATTTGTCAGGAATTCTCTACATTTCTGCCCGGATTTGTTTTTCTGTTTGTAGTGCACTCTAGGCACACGTCCATATCTTCGAAAAATTGTGTTAGGCTCTTTGATAGCGTAACGCCTTCTGGATAACACATACATTTGCTTTGTTTAATAAATACAACTAAGCTAACATTCTATGAACTTTTTTTTTCTTTTGTAAATTTGCTTTCCAGCTCTCAACATGGCAGGGCTTCTCAAATCAACTTTCCAGCTGTCACAGTCAGCTCAGCGATTATCTGGCCTCAAGAAGGTTGGCCTCGAAATTATATGTAGTATTTGTGATAATCTGTGGCTTGGATGATGATGACAATTTTTTTAAGCAGATGAATGCCATGCAAGTTCGGTTTTTGAACTTGTTGGAGTATCAAAGCAAGGTGCTGATGCAGAATCATGGAGTGAATATTCAAAAGTTCAAGATGGTGAGGAATGCAGATGATGTGAAAACTCTTCCTAAGGACTTGGGTTTGTTTTTCTTTATGCCAAATGAATGTTTGGAATGTGAAATTTCTGATACCTTTAAGACTGAAACTATTATATTTTTCCTCCTTTGCAATGTTTAGCCGTTGATGAGTATGTGATTAAGGCTCAAATCCTTGCTGGAGGGCGTGGAAAAGGCCACTTTGATAATGGATTTAAGGGAGGTGTTCACATTACCAAAGAGTATGTTTTTTTTTTCTCATATTGACGTAGTTTTCCTTCCCATGAGAGTCAAGTATTCAATTTATTCTCCTTTTCTTAGCCCTAGTCAGATCTGGTCCTTGGCTGAGAAAATGGTTGGACACAAGCTCATCACCAAACAAACTCCCCCAAGTGGAATTCTTGTCAATTCTGTCATGGTTGCTGAATCTATTGTCATCAAGCGTGAGACATATTTTTGTATTCTGATGGACAGGCATGTACCTGATGTTTTTGTGTTAGAATTAAATTTTGTTTCAAATTTTTCAGTTTTAACTTTTTTCTCTTTATTTTTCTAGAGCTAACAATGGGCCAGTCCTTATTGCATCTCCAGCTGGTGGAATGGACATTGAGGAAGTTGCAGTCACCAGTCCTCATCTTGTGAAAACAATCCCAATTGACATTCTTGAAGGAGTCACGGATGACATGGCAATGAGTGTCGCAGAATTTCTTGAGTTTAATGGAAGCTCAAGAAAGAAGGTATGAAATTTTCTGTGCTTCAGTTTTTAAACCCCTGTGGTCTCCTTACTGTCGGTATTACAGGTGTAGAATCATGTTTTTAAATTCTACTTTGCAATTTCTTTCAGTGTGCTGATCAAGTGAAGGCTCTCTGGAGTTTGTTCACTGGTGTTGATGCTGTTCAACTAGAAATCAATCCATTGGCTGAAACTGACACAGGAGATGTTGTCTCTGTAGATGCAAAGATCCAGTTTGACGACAATGCCCAGTTCCGGCAGAAGGATGTTTTTGCAATGGAAGATACCACAGAGTCTGATCCTAGGGAAGTTGAAGCTGCCAAATACAATTTAAATTACATTGGAATGTCTGGTGACATTGGATGCTTGGGTAAGGTTTAGGATTATGTCTTTAAGTTATGTAAAATAACTTTGTTATAAAGTTTTTTATTTTCATTTTTTTATTTTTACAGTTAATGGGGCAGGATTGGCCATGGCGACTATGGATCTTATCCACTTGCATGGAGGACAACCTGCCAACTTCCTTGATGTAGGAGGTAGTGTAAATGAATCTCAGGTGAAGCAGGCATTTGACATCATCTCCTCTGGTAAAATTTGTTCTATTTGTCTCCTTTTCCTGTTTTTTTTTTTTAATTCTGCTTTTTCTAACGAACTTCTGATCATTTTATTTAGATCCAAATGTTAAGGCTATCCTTGTCAATGTATTTGGTGGAATTGTGAACTGTGCAACAATTGCAACTGGAGTTGTAAATGCTACCAGAGCATCTGGTTTAAAGTTACCCTTGGTTGTCCGCTTGGAAGGTAGGAAAACTGTTGTTTTATCTATTTGCCTCTATTTTTGCTAAACTGTTATTTTGATAGACAATTATTTTTTATCTTTGCTTAGGTACTAATGTCGATGCTGCAAAGAAAATTCTCCAAGACTCAGGGTTGCCTATTATTCAGGCCAAGGATTTGGATCACGCAGCCATGACAGTTGTAGATCAAGCTTCCCTGAAGGCAAAGGCTCAAGCTTGCTGAAAACTGCATGGCGATCAGCATAGCCAGCACTACTTTTCTTTTCCAGCCATTTGAAAAAGTAGTGCAGTATTGTATCCCACCGTCATGTATGAAACATGTCATCTTGAACAAAATCATGTTGAATATCTTTTTTGATGTACAATTGCCCACTAGTCTGATCATGTTGCTGCTTGAGAGACCATAGTTCACTTTTTGTATTTGATGTCCATAGGCTAAAGACCCTCATCCATTTCAGCCATTTCCATAAGAGTCCTTTCAATTTCTTCTGTCTCACCATGTAATGTCTCCTTGCCGTCTGTATTTCATTTGCTCCACAATTATCTTTTTTATGTATCCGTGTAGAGCACTGCTGTTGATTTCAAGACTGATTCACCATAGATATCTAAATGATACTGTTATTATTTTGGTGCAGGTGACAATATGTGTATTTAAACTTATGATTGTGATTGTGTAAATTGTAAGTTCTTGTTAATGCAGGTTTTATAGATACTGAAATCAAATCAGTATGGTCTTAGATGTTATGTTCCTGTTTAAACATTGTGTTTTCTCCTGGAACCGTCCCAATCCTTGGACGTGAATCAGATTTTAATATTGTTATGAACCTGATGGTGTGAAATATTTTGAGTATTTTCTTCAACTTACTGGTATTGATAATTTTTCATTACAAAATAATACTCAGCATCTTATTGATGTTAAATTGTTCACTACAGCATTTATGGCTTTAAAGGAGTTCTGAATACATTCCCATGAGAAGCTGTGCATTTATTCTCTGTAGAATTTTTTATAGTCTCTCATGGAATTCTGAATCTTGCCTTTAACTTTAGCAAGAACATCTTATGTTTACATTTTGCTCAAGTTCAAGTGTCCATACAATGCAGATATTATTTTTCATCTGCATAATTTAGAAAGGTAATCTATGCAGTTGTGCAAATGTGTTTAGAATTTTACCATAGTGTTGTTAGATGAGAATGTGGCTGTTATCTAGAGGCTGTGCCAATGACTTCCTTAAAGCTGCATTGAATGCAATGTGGTTTTGGATTGTAATACAGTCTGTCCATACTTGCTGGTCTGTGGTCGTGGAATGAGTTAAATAGAAATAAATTAAAAAAACTGACGAAACAAAATGCAACCTGATCGACAGTTTTGTTTCTTTTCTTTCCCCGTGTTCATTTTTAAAATGCAAAGCCCCTTTCGTGGGGGATCCCCTGCTGCATCCTGCGCGGCCAGCTCGGGTGCATTATTGCATTGTTTCGCACTGATTGCCAGAACGGCCGTGACCTCATCACTGAACTGAGCCCTCTGAGTGCCCCCCCGCGGGGTCGGTTCGACCCAGCCCGGAAGCGTCCTGTTACCACCAGCCGTTCGCCCCATTGGCGAGGAGAGCGGGAGGGGAGGGGCCAAGACCCGCGGAGCGCGGAGCGTGGCGATGATGACCGGACCCGGGCAGGTCACCGTCGTCCACTGCCAGGGGCCGCGGTGGCCGGGGGGCGATACCATCATTCACGGCTAGGCTATTTGTGTCCGAACGGAGGCCTCCACGAGCCCTTGTCCTTCGGGGGTCCCGGGTTTGGTAAGCGCTAGGACAGGAACACGCAGCAGGGCGCTGTACCGCTGCCCCGCCCCGCACTCACCTCTCACACACACATGCCACAGCGCTGCCAAGTGGGAAACAATGAAGTGCGAGAGGGCTAAATCCGAACAGGGAGGGGGGCTCCAGAGGACGCCCCGTCGACTGTCGCCCGCCGGGAGCCCGCGCCCCCCCAGCCGCCGTCCAGTGAGTGCCTGGACTGCACTCCGCGCCGACGGCGTCCTCGTGCTGGCACGTCCGCGTCGACCGTCGTGCCCCGCAGAGCGCCCACTCCGCACGCCCCCCCGCCGCCACCGCCCACATGAAGGGGTGAAGCGCGGACCGTCTCCAGGACCAGGACAGGCGGCCGGCGAGATGGCCTCCGGCAACGGCGCCGACTTCCACCTCGTTCCCCTCGACGACAAGAAGGCCGCGGCGGCGGACCCCGCTGGCCAGGACGAGCGCGATGACGTCCCCGAGCGCGAGAAGTGGAGTCAGCCCATCGAGTTTGTCCTGTCCGTGATCGGGTTCGCCGTCGGCCTGGGCAACATCTGGCGGTTCCCGTACCTGTGCTACAAGAACGGCGGCGGTGAGTGGCGCGGGCGGCGCGGGTTCGCGTCCCGCCGGCGGCCACACGATTGTCACTGACCTTCCGTCTCCCTTCCCGCTCCCCGCAGGCGCGTTCCTCATCCCCTACTTCGTGTGCCTCGTGGCCGGGGGCGTCCCCATCTTCTTCCTGGAGGTCGGCATCGGCCAGCTCACCAGCCAGGGCGGCATCACAGTGTGGGACCTGTGCCCCGTGTTCAAAGGTAAAGTTAAGACGCAATCGGAAAAATTACGATTTTGTTGTGAGTTTGAAAATGTCCATGACTCGTGTGGAGAACCGCCTTCTCGTTCTCGACCAGGCATCGGCTACGGCACCACCATCATCTGCTTCCTGCTCAACGTGTACTACATCGTAATCCTGGCCTGGGCCATGCACTTCTTCTACTTCTCGTTCTCCGCCGAGCTGCCGTGGGCGTCGTGCTCCAACTGGTGGAACACGGCGCGCTGCTTCACCGTCGCCAACGGCTCCGCCCCGGGCCGCGTGGACGCCGTGGTGGAGTACTGGGAGTGTGTGTCTGACGTCACCGACGTGGACGTGCCCGCCGCGGCCCCTGCACCACCCCGACGTCACGTGGTTTCTGCACGCAGGCGGAAGGTGCTGGGCCTGAGCTCGGGCATCGAGGAGCCCGGGGGGCTGCAGTGGGAGCTGGCGCTGTCGCTGCTGGCCGTCTGGGTGCTCGTCTACTTCTGCGTGTGGAAGGGCATCAAGTCGTCGGGCAAGGTCGTCTACTTCACAGGTATTGCACCGGTCCACCGGCCGCGCACTGCCACTGCAGGAGCGGGCCGGGGATGTGACGTGCTAAACGGCGCCGCGGCACCGTACCGTGGGGGCCTTGAGGTCTGCTTGGCTCAGCCCCGCCACGCATGCAGACCGCGGACAGAAAGTCCGCTACTTGTATTATCCACGAATGAGGCCTCTCGAGACTGTAGTTCGAGGCGACGCCTCCAGGCTGTGTGCTCGGGTTGCAGCCACCTTCCCCTACGTGATGCTGACTGTGCTGCTGATCCGCGGGGTGACGCTGGACGGCGCCATGGACGGCATCATCTTCTACCTCAGGCCGGACTTCAGCAAGCTCCTCGAGGCCCAAGTGAGTCCGGGCCGCCCCGCGCGCGACGACGCGACGCGCTTGGACGCGATCCTGACCCGGCCGGTGGCCCGAACCCGGGCCCCTGTGTGTGACGCAGGTGTGGATTGACGCAGGGACGCAAATCTTCTTCTCGTACGCCATCGCGCTCGGCTGCATGACGGCCATGGGCTCGTACAACAACTACCACAACAACTTCGTCAAGGACTGTATCTTCATCTCGGCCACCAACAGCCTGACGAGCCTGTACTCGGGCTTCGCCATCTTCAGCGTGCTGGGCTTCATGGCCAAGGAGCAGGGCGTGCCCATCGCCACCGTGGCCGAGTCCGGCCCCGGGCTCGTGTTCATCGCCTACCCCAAGGCCGTCACCCAGATGCCGATGGCGCCACTCTGGTCCGTGCTCTTCTTCTTCATGATCATCCTGATGGGGCTGGACTCGCAGTTCGTGGGCGTGGAGGGCTTCATCACCGCCCTGGTGGACCTGTTCCCCGGCGTGCTGCGGCGCGGCCACCGCCGGGAGGTCTTCATCGCCATCGTCAGCGGCGTCAGCTTCCTCATCGGCCTGCTCATGGTCACCAAGGTAAGGACGGACTACACACCCGGCACCCGGCCCGGACATCCGTGACGGCCTCCCTCTCTCCCCCAGGGCGGCATGTACCTCTTCCAAGTGTTCGACTACTTCGCGGCCAGCGGGATGGTGCTGCTCTGGTTCTGCTTCTTCGAGTCCATCGCCATCGCCTACGGCTACGGCGCCGAGCGCTTCTACAAGGACATCTCGGACATGATTGGCTACCGACTCAACCCTTGGCTGAAAATTTGCTGGCTCGTCTTCGCGCCCATCGTCACCATGGTGAGGTCGAGAGAGCAAAAACTATTTATTTCATTCGCTGTGGCTAAAGTGTGAGACCACGAATCATGTTGATTCGGTTCTCTTCCAGGGCATATTGGTCTTCTCCGTCATATCAGCAGCACCCTTGACTTACAATCGCACCTACCACTACCCAACCTGGGCGCTGGTCCTCGGGTGGTCGATGGCACTCGTGTCGATGGTAACGATACCGATCTATTTCTTCTTCTACTGGTTCTCAAGACCGGGGGACACCTTAAAAGAGGTGGGGATTTCTCACTCTTCTCTTTTGAACTGCTTTCATGTGGCATCTTTATGTTGCTTCTCTATCTATTCATGTTCCAGAAATGGAAGCAAGCTATAGCATCAAAATATGAGGGAAGAACCAACCAAGCCCAAGAGCAACTGTAAAGTTGTGCCTTGTGTGGAACGAATTGGCAAACTGGCTATAAAACTGATCTCTGGTCAACAAAATAAAAACAAAAACAGCTAAAACAAACATAGAAATTTATTTCCATCAATACATTGCAATATAAAATGTTCACCATTAAACTAAGACAATAAAATGACAAGGTACAGGTAAGGTTCCAGCAACCAATGTAACATGGACCTGGTGAAATATCACATGAGAGACAAAACTACAATATGACATGAGCTCTTAATAAGGCACCTTTCCCAATAAGAAAAAATAAAACAAAATTGCCATCACGAATAACTGAAACACCCTAAACTGTAGCCAATCATAGGGCAAGGGGGAAAGTTAGCACTTTCTGGTAACTTTTAGAAAATAACATAGCTAATACTGATTTTTGAGGTACAACAAAAAGGGATGTTTAATTCATGAGCAATAATGAAAACGAGGAACACTACTTCAATTTAAAACTTAACATGCCATGTAAACTCAGAACAAGTATGGCAAGTAATACGAGATTACTGGGGATAACATAAAAAGAAAGCGCGGAAAATATAACACGGCAAGATTAGGGAGGGGGGGGGGGGGGGCACATTTAGGAATGTGAAAAAGAAACAAATGCAAACTGAAGCACCCATACAAGTCCGAGCCAAGTAAGTTGTAGTAAGTCTCATGGTAAAAAAGTTATTAACAAAAATATTAACCCATAAAAAAACCCATTCCTTAGCCCAAAGCGGCCTCAGCACATTCAATTTTCCATTTAAAAAAATACAACTTAGTTTGAGCAATATTTTTATGTCAAGAGTAACAAATAATTTCCCTCTCAACCAAAGTTTTTGTTCTTCCTAGATATGTTACACAAGAAAACCCCAGCAGGTTACAGCTTCGACCTGAATTCTTCAATCCTCGATGCTGCCCTCTTCTGTAGTTCAGTCAACTTCATGGCAAGTCCCATATTTCCTTGAATCTTAATCTTACCTTGGAAGAAAGCTTTCTGTGGATTCAGTTTTCCAGTTATCAGATCAGGTACATCCTTATCATCCATGATGAAAGTAACTTCAGCTTTGGCTGCAAAGAGAGAAAAATTGTGACTCACTTTGAAACAAATAACATACAGTAAAACATATAAAATTGTGAAAACACACTATTGCTGTTGAATTCCACTGATCCTTTTCCTGTTTTAGCATTAATAACCCAGTGACCCTCGGCACCTCCTGGGCCATTTTTGACTTTGAATGCATAAATGCCACGGAACTTCTCAATCAAATTATCCTTGTCATCAGCCATAGCCATTTCTAGTGCCTTGAAAAGGATTGATGCCTTAAAGTCATCAGGATTAGCAGAAGCTGCCACGGGATGAACTCCAACACTTGACCTACATGAGAAAGAAAAAGTCATGTTTCGCAAAGGAAGTAACAGATGTTACAATATATGGAATAAGACATTCACACCCTCACCCCAAAAGTACAGTGTACAGTACCTGGCATAGTGCGGGAAGCCCAGCCTGTACAAGGCAACAATGACAGCTCCTCCCAGACCAATGTTGTGTTGCAAAGCCAGTTTGGCCCCAGGTACCTGGCGCTTCTCAGCCAAGCCCCTCACCTGCCAGCAGAGCTCAGAGCACTGAGCAATACCTGGGCAAAAGAACAAATTTTAAATATCAAGATGCTACAGCATACTGGAAAATTCAGTGAAGCCTCAAAATCATACCTGTAGCACCAAGTGGGTGTCCCTTGGAAATGAGGCCGCCACTTGGGTTAACAACAAACTTGCCACCATACGTGTTGCCACCGGCATCAATAAGTTCACCAGCCTTGCCAGGAGGACAAAGTCCAAGGGCCTCATAAGTAATCAACTCATTCGCTGAGAAACAGTCATGGAGCTCAACGACATCCACATCTTGAGGCTTCAGATTCGCCTTGGTGAAGAGGCGATCTGCAGCAGTTTTGGTCATGTCATAGCCAACCTAGGAAAGGATATCAATTTTTAAAAATAAACCTCAGAAACAAATTTCACACAACAGTACAGAAGTGTGACAAACTTACAATTTTCATGCAGCTATTGTCTTTGAAAGTTGAGGGTAAGTCGGTGCACATTTCCATCCCAACAATTTCTACAGCTTGGGCCTCTAGACCATGGCGGTGGACAAAATCTTCAGAGCAAAGAATTGCCGCGGCCGCTCCATCAGATGTTGGGCAGCACTGCAATTTGGTCAGTGGGCCAAAAATCTGGGGGGACTGCATGATTTGATCCAAGGTGTAAACATCTTGGAACTGGGAGTACCTGAAAAACATGAATTAAGTTGCCAGAAGCATGGTAAACTAAATTACATACAAGCAAGAGCAAAAACAATTCTTACGGGTTATTGACAGAATGTTTGTGATTCTTGTAAGCAATCTTGGCAAAATGCTCAGGCTTAGTACCATACTTTGCCATGTGTTCTTTGCCAGCATTTCCAAACAACTGGGCAGTGATGGGACTGCCATCCATACCAGCGATGTCTGCCATGACTTCAATATGCTTATCCATAGGATTGGTGCGATCGAAAAACTACAATAGACCAAGAATCCACATTTTTAAAACCATTTTTTAGCTTTAAGCTGATAATTTATTTTAAAGGGCAATTATTGTACCTTTGAGCTCAGAGAGCCACGCTCCATCTTCTCAAATCCCAGTGCCAGGACGCATTCACCTGTGCCTGCTTCTACAATTTGTTTGGCCAACAGAAGTGCTGTAGATCCTGTCGAACAGTTGTTGTTCACATTGTACACAGGCATTCCAGTCATGCCGATTTCATACAAGGCACGTTGCCCACATGTTGAATCACCTAAAAAATTAAATGAGGGATAAATGTAGGATAAAAATAATACGGATGACAACACAGATATTGATCAAGCAGAGTGCAACGCAAAAATATCACTTACCATACACATAACCAACACATGCCTGGTTTACATCATCAACACGAAGTCGAGCATCTTGAAGCGCTTTGGTGACAGCCTCCTTGGCCATCTGCGGGTAGTCAAAGTCCTCCCTCCTTCCAGGCTTTTCAAACTGGCCATGACAAAAAAATGCAAAAGATTAGAAATTAAAAAAACATCATAAGCACCCGCATCAAGAGATAATTGCCGGTCAAAGTGCGTCGCCCCGCAGATCAAACTGCAAGTCATCAGAGAGGGGGGAGTTCACACCTCCGCGAGTTTGGCACGACACCAAAAATAATAGGTGGATAGATTGGGAAGACGCGTTTACTAAGGTCCCGGAGCCAGAACAATTTACTCCCGTACGCGTCAGTTATCGGGCCAGCAAGGGGGAAGGGGGCGTCGGGGCGGGACCAGAAAAACAACGGGGGGTCCGAGCCCCCCCGTTCTGCTTCGCAGGGGGTCCGAACCAATAACAAACCCGGATCTGACGATTTAAACAGAAACCAGGGACAAAACCTCACCTTGGTCATGCCGACGCCGACGACGTACACCTTTTTTGGACTCATTTTGTCTGCCGTTATTCCACGTTCTCACGAATCGGTGTGACCTCCAACAAACACGACAAGCAGGCAACTGGCGACTGGCAACTGCAGACGGGCACGGGACGGGACGGCGGCGGCCGACGTCGCTGTGGCAGCAGGCGAGGCGCAAGGCGGAGGCGCAGGCAGGCCCAGCGCAGGCAGCTGAGCGGAGTTTTTGAGCCGAGTGAACTACATTCCAGGGTTTACTTCACTTGTCGTCCTGCTGTTCGGCTTTGCATATTCATACGCGACACCTTTTCGTGACAAGCTCAAAAGCGACCCTGACGGTCCAAAAAATTTGCTTGTTGGAAAATTTGCTCGTTTTTGGATCCTTGCCCCTCGCGACCGTTTCACAGATAGGGGAAACGAGGGGAGAAAGTTTGCGGTCTACTTTTCGTCACGTGCGGAAGCTTACCACCACAGTTGAGGGTACGGTGGATTTCGTATCAATGTTTGGCGCGTCTCTCCGCGGTGAAAAATGTGAAAAACGCCAGTTTTGTGCGTTTTGTGGCGTGCTCTAGTGAAACATTTAGACTCGTAAAGCCGCCGCCTTTCCGTGTGAAGTGTGTTAAGTAGGGGAAAGCGAGTCTGCATTGTGTTTGTATACAAAGTGATCAGTGAGCAGTGACGGCTTGAAGAAATCTAGTGCTGGTCGGAAAATTAAGAAGATGTAGCGGAGTGCAGTGTCTGTTTGATTCAAGAGGCGCCATAGATATTGTTTTTCGCCTCGTTGAGCCCGCGGTTGGTTTCCGGAGCAGCTTTTCCGAGTTTATGGTGCTGAATTCGCCCGGAGCGAAGATGGGAACCCGGGTCTCACGGCAGGCTGTACACTTTTGAAATGGCTGCTCTGGTGGTGAAGTCAGGAAGTAACACAAGCATCTGTGGCAGCGAAAACTCATCTGCCGGTGAGTGTCTAGGTTTCCCGTGGTACTGGGGGAATATATGTGCATTTTGAAAGCCACCCTGAGTAGGACGCTGGTGTCTTTGAGGTCAAAATATTATTATTTTAGGCTCACAGCGTCGAAAAGTGGGCGAAGAGGTCGTGTTCGAGCCTCCCTCGCTAGATGGCGCTGATGGTATCCACAGCCTCAAAATGGGAGTCATTGACATAATGAATGTACAGGTTACAATGATTACACGCAGTAATAAAGTGTTAGCGCGTCTCATGTCTTTTCGGGGGCGGCTCCAGTTTTGAGGAGGCACTGTCATATCGGTGGGTGCAGTTTTTGCCTTTGTACGGCCGCGCTCTTGGCTTTGCCGCGAACGCAACTACTGGCCTAAATAGAGTACCTCTAACGGATCTTATTCTTCGCCGGATGATTTTGTGAAATTGCACTAGTTATAGTTAAACTTATCTTGTGCCTGTATGGGCGCAGCGCCGGCCGCCACCGTGTCCCTGTGCACAGACACTTTGTCTAATTCTTACACTGAGAAAATGAGTGTTTGTATATGTGTCTTTAAAAACAGTTCAAGATGTTAATTTGCCTTTTTTAAAAAATCTTGGTTATTATTACTGTCAAGTAACTTGTGCAGAGACAAAATTGTGTTTGGTTTGCGTCCCCACGGATTTTCATTTAGCCCCTGAACTGAAGCGTTGTTATGGTGAAAGCAACTAGGACAGTCGATCAGCGCTTCTGTTTATTTACGGTTGCTGAGTCCTCTCCATCGACTTTCTTGGTTGGGTTCTCACACATTTCCTCATTAATTGAAGAATTCCATTTCTTTGTTCTCTATTCAACTCAATTTATGTAGGTCAAGTTTTTACTTCATAGTTGACTATAATAACCTTGATAAAGACCTACTTAGCATAGTGTACCTCTTGCCTGTTATCTTCAAAATTGAACTGGAGCACTATTGTATAAGACTGGTGAAAAAAAAAAACAGTTTATATTTCTTGAAATATGTGCCAAATTTCCTATAAATTCTCTTACTCAACCATTTGTGTGTTGTGGTTGTTTTGGGAAAGTTGTGTTGTATCTACTGTATCCATCTATGTGATCCTCATTGAATCGTGAAGATGGAACCTGCCTGGTAAATGTGGTGTTAGTGGCCCAGTACATCCTTGGCAAATTGGAATGGATTTGTCTGAATGCAGTCACAGAAAACCTGTACTGATTATGCATTCTTGACACTGATTCCATATTTTGTCTCTTTTCCTAGGGGATGGTGACTGATGTGGGTGGCTCAGAATTCACCAACAAATCAAGATGAATGGTGAAATACCTAGTGTTCCTATCACCACATTGGCTGGCATTGCAAGCCTTACTGACTGTAAGTTTGTCCATTTAAAAAACTTGTTGAACCTCTTGTTGGAAGTTCATATCTGACGCTTGTATTTGAACCTTGTTGCAGTGTTGCCTGAAATGCCCTTGCCTTCTCCGCTACCACTAAGCAGCAAGTCCCTCCTGTTTCATCCTCGTGTAGCCGAAGAAGCGCAGAATCTCCTCAGTGTGCGTGATGAATCACTAGTACCTCAATTAATTCAGTCTTTAAGTCAAACATCATCGCAACACATGTAAGTAATTATTTTATGTGGTATTGTCATTTTCATTGGCAAATATTGAAGTGGCGTGCTAGACTGTTTTGAAGTCCCCCAAACTCAACCAAACTTGTGAATGTTCGGCTTGGTTTGGACATCAATCTTACAATAGCTTGGCTAGAGTTTGTTGAGTCTTCAGAACAACAGGGTTCGCACACCACGACAATTTTGTTTTGACAACTGTAGCAAAAAAATTTCTTTGTTTGCTGCTTTATTTTGTTTTCTGTACTCCTTGTGTTCAGTAATTTATTGGTCTGTTTATATCAGTCTAGCATTCACACCATTGTGCACTATTGTTTACAGTGTGTAAATATTAGAGGAATTACAAGTTTTGGATATCTTGTACTTCACCATTTCTGATAAAAACAGTTGTAGTGCTTGGTTACTGATAAATACTTGTCTTGCAACTGATGCCTTGTATAAGCTTTCTTTGTATCATATGCTTTTTTTCTAAAAAAGAAAATTATTGTGATGACTTATGACACACTCATCCTACATTTCATTGCATTCTTGCCACTTTGACTGTTTGAGTGGGTATGTGTCCCTCTTGTACAACATTTGAACAGATGCCATTGTGCTTGGCTTTGTACTTTAAGTACTGTATTGCATTTATTCATGTGCATAACACCTGTCTGACTTAAAATGGAGTTCTGTAGCCAGCCGCTTGGCATTGAATTAGCCTTGCCCATAAATGTTCTAGTTTGTTTAATGACAACCAACTTTCACATGACTGTTAATATTAAGTTCTTGGTTGAGGTGTGGCCACCTTAGTCTTATGTAGTTCTGTGATTTTCTCACAGCTATTGAAATCTCATCAATCAAATCAAATCTTTCTCTGGCAAGTTATTGTTGAAAAATATTTTTAAACAGTCTTGTGCTTTCATTCTCAATTTCAGTTATTTTCATATGATTTCTGTCTCTTGTCTTTCCTGCCTGTCTCTTGTCAATCTTGTCCTAAAGTATCTGGATTTATTTTTCCTGTTTTCAGAGAACTAAAGGATCACTATGCTGGTACAGAACCTCCGGTTGAACAGCAGCAAAATATTCCCGAGCTTTTGAAGGCAATACTCCACAGGAATCCCAATGTTTTCAAGGGACCACCGGGTTGGTTATTAATTGCATTTCTTTTTTCTTATATGGAGTATAATGGGCTCTAACATCAAACTTGCAAGTTGCAAGAGACATTCATTTTAGTTGTATGGGACAATTTAGATTTTGCATGTTTGTGATGCTTGGTGTTAAGCTTTTTGGAATTCTTTTTCTTTCTTTCGAAGTACATCTTTGATATATATATATATATCTTCTACTTTTAAAAGTAGAATCTTATGCTGTTTTTAGTACATTTTCATTTGACTCTGGGCTCTTGGGTCTTTATGGTTTCGCTGTACCTTGAAGTTGATACCTCTTCTATTTCCTTTCCTTTTTATGGGCGGTGAATCTTCTCTGTAAATTTGCATGACTGTAAATCGGTTTGAGCAAAATCTGATCGCTTAGCATATAAAGAGAACATATAATTAAAATCCATATAATCATGAAATTTGGTATATCTCTTTTTCCTTTAAGTTAGCTGTTTAAAAACAGGAGGGGGAGTATTTTTCTGTCTTTTTGCTTTAGCAGCGGTAGAAGCATTATTAACATATTCCTTGATGTCTGTGCATTAAATTTACTTTCTTGGTTTGTGTAACATTTGTTTGCTCATTTTTCAGCTAATGTACCAGCACCAACATGGAATCAGAACTTCAACTGTAACGATTCATCACCAGCAAGTTACAGTCAAGCCTCTCCAAATTTATCGTATTCCAGTCCAGTACCTGGGCATCTTACTCAAGACCCAATACCTGGACCAGCGCTGGTGCCAATACTTCCCCCAGATCCTGGCCCTCAACAAAGAGTGTCTGTGATCACAGAACAGTACAAACCTCCCACAGTGATAAACAATTGTGAACAAAGTGACATAAACAGTGCAGTTTTAGTGAAAGAGGAATCTTTAGTGACTCAAGCACCTCAAGCTCCTCGCAGTGGTGGTGTGCAGGGTGATCTTCCCAACAGCACACAAGAGCCCTCTAGCATTCCTCGCACAAACGCTATGCACATTGCAGGTGGGACCTCCATTCCTAGTGTTTTTAATAATATGAGCACTTTAAGCCCCAAAGTCTATCAACAATGTGACGGCACAGGTTCCTCTCCAGCTCAAGCCAGCACAGCACCCGTTACCCAGGAACAAGAAAGGTCTAAACATTTGTCTGGAAGGCATAGCAGAAGAGCAAACTCTGTTAATTCCAACGCCGATGCCAAAGCAACTGGAGAAGCACCAGTTTCTATACCTGCCTCAGTACAAATACCAGATATAATGAAGCTCAAAGATTTGAAGGAACCAGTTGTGAGACTCAACAGGTTATCAGCAGAGGTGAGATATCCAAAGCATTTTCAACACAATTTTATCTTTTCCTACAATACATGCACTGGTGTCCATGGAAGATGTGGTTTCCTGCCATAATTTTCTTCAAAATTGTATTGCAGGATCAAGCTTTAATGCAAAAAAGTTTGAAGGCATTTGCTGAAAAGTCACCATCATTAGCTAATCAGTTGGGCATTCTGTCATCCCCTTCATCAAATCATCGATCTGCACAAAACTCAACATCTTATAAGGAGGAGTCAGGGTCTGACAGTGATGAGCCATTACAGAAAAGCAAATACTTCAAGGCGAGGGAAAGGGAAAGAGAAGTGAAGCGACTTAAAGGTATGTTTGAGTAATATTAGTCTGCAGAGGAACACAGCTCTCTTCATGTGATTCAATCATTTTGAATGTCTTTCTGTTTCAGAAAAAGATGACCGGAAAAAATCTCGCACTATTGAATCTGATGATGAGTATGTTCCTGATGACTCAGTCCCCCAATCAAGCCGCAAAAGACGCCATGGGAATTCGAATGACAGTGGTAACCAAGTTGATGGTCGGTTTAATGGTGTATGACATTGTCATGTTATAATAATGTCACTTCAAAGTAAAAGCTAATTACACTGTCTTGTTGCAGATTTTGTGCCAAAGACAAAGCTGCGAAGAGTGGAAAGAAAAGTGGTTCCAGCTGCTGAGAAACTCAGTGTTGAGGAACTTATGGAAACAAATACGTACCAAAGGTTTATCAGATCCATTGAACTGGTGTTTGACAACACTGAGGACTTGGATCTTAACACTGAAATGGGTGCGCTCATTTAATCTCAAATATTTATCTGGTATTTATAGTTGTGAGTTTTACTCACTGTATTTTTGTTCTTGGCAGATGATGACGCAGATGTTCCTCCAGAGGCTCTCATAGCTAAATACCAGCTTCAGGAACTTTGTGGGGAAGCTGCTAAACTTAAAAACCTTGGTGCAATGGAGTCTATTCCAGCTGATCGACTTGTGCGCTTATTGAATATTCTGGAGAAGAATATTAGGGATGGAGTCAGAGTTTGCCCACTGGCTGATCCTGTAAGCTATGACGTGGTCTATAAATATGATAGAGGCTTTGCAATCTTAGTTCCCCTGCTTGACATGTATTTCCATTTCAGGATGAAGACGAAGAGGAGAGCAAGTTGTGGCTTGAACTAGCCATGGAAAGAGTGATGCGCGCAGTTGATGCTTCGCTCACTGCTATGTATATCCTCACATCCCCCAATATGCATAAGCGAATTTATTTGGAGGATGTTATTGACAGAGTAGTTGTGTTTTGCAAATTTCAACTTGTCAATACCATCTATCCATCCTTTGATCCTGTTTATAGGGTGGAAAATAAAGCCAAAGCCAACTCGAAAGATGGTATGTGCTGTATTTTACATTGTGTCCTCTGTCGAGCTTGAGACATCAATTTCATATTCTAAATTTCAAACAGATCATTCCGGAAGTGGGCGCAAGAAGCGCCAGACCACACATACAGGAAATAAGGACAAAAGCATTCAAACTTTGTATAACAAGGTTCATGAATTGGTTGGCCTGCTTAGTGAGCTTCTCAATATTCAGGTTCTGACTGATACCACTGTGCTTCATGCGTCTACCCTCGGTGTTGCACCTTTCTTTGTAGAGAGTGTGAGTGAACTCCAGCTTTCAGCTCTTCGCCTTGTAACATCGGTGAGTAATTCTGTTTTGACCATCGGCTCTGTTAGCTTTGTTGTTTTTAAAGTTTCTTGTTCTTACAATTGCCTTTCCAATTATTTCATTGTTCTCAATTTTCAGATATTCACTAAATACGAGAAACATAGGCGACTATTGCTAGATGATATTCTTGCTTCCATTGCTCGTTTGCCAAGCAGTAAACGCAGCCTGAGAACATACCGGCTAAGTTCGGATGAACATATTCAAATGTTAACAGCTTTAGTGTTACAATTGATACAGTGTGTAGTTGTGTTGCCTGAGAAACTTCAAGATCAGCTTAATGTTTCTGTAAAAGTGAAAGATGAGCACTCATCAAAATCTAAAGATAAGCAGGGTAAAGATGAGGGCTCCAAGAAAGAAGAAAGTGTAAGCAATGTATGTATTCAGTGGTATCATTAGTCTTACTGTAGTGTTTCTTTTAGGTTAATCAGTAATGAACAATTTTGAATTGTTTTTTACAGCTGGATCGCGATGTCTTAGTTGTTGGAAAATATGACACTGCTATGCGCACTGCAGCAAACTTCCTCTCTGTGTTTTTAAATAAATGTGGCAACAAGTCAGAAGATATCGATTATCGACCTCTTTTTGAAAATTTTGTTCAAGACTTGCTCACTACTGTTAATAAGCCAGAGTGGCCAGCTGCTGAGTTGCTGTTAAGTTTACTGGGAACACTGTTGGTAAGTTTCCAAGTCTTATTTTATCTCCTTTTTTTTGAAAAAAGACTAGTTAGTGGTTTCAGAGTGGATGTACTCATAATGCCAACTTCTTGCCTAGGTTGCCAATTTCGGGAACAAGGGAACTGATATGGCTTTGAGAGTAGCATCATTGGATTACTTGGGTGTTGTTGCTGCTCGCTTGAGGAAAGATGCAGTGCAGTCTCGTCTTAAAGTTGATCACATCGACCAAATTATCAAAGAAATCAAAGCAGAAGAATCTAAAGATGAGGAAAGTGGTGGAAAGTCCTCCAAGCAGGTAATTACTTCTTGTACTTCTTCATTTTGAATAATGAATGAATTTGGCTGTGGTATCTACTCTGCTAACTTGCTTTGTTCTTTGTAGGGAAAGGTCGATGAACTTGATGAAGAAGAAGAGCGCAATCAGTTTCTCCAGAGAGTTCTTTTAGACTACCTTGCAGTGAATGGCCATAATGATCAAGCTTTAATATATGCAAGACACTTCTATCTTGCGCAGTGGTATAAAGATGCTTCTGCTGATAAGAGAAAGTCACCAAGTAAATCTCCAAGCAAAAAGAAAAATCAAAGAGGGCGGAAGAAACGTAAGGATGAGAGTAGTGAAGAAGAGAGTGATCATCAATCATCAGAAGATGAGGAGTCGAGACTAAATGATAATATTCAAAACAACTCTGAGAAGTATCGATTGATTGAGATGAGGAAGAATTTTCTTATTAGCAAGATTCGTCCATTCCAAGACTCCTGTGCGTCAGGCAGCCGTCAGCAAGTTCTACAAACATACCTTGACTATAACAGTGCTGAACTTATAACCCGTTTCCTGGCCTCCAAACGACAATTTTCTCAGAGCTTTGATGCTTATCTGAAGCAGGTAAAATTCTGCAGCTTAATTGATGTACACTAGATAGTTTTGTTTTAGGCTTTTATTAATCTGGTTTCCTGCTTTCTATTTCAGATCCTTAGGGTGCTTACGGAAACATCAATAGCTATTCGCACAAAAGCAATGAAATGTTTGACAATGGTTGTGGAAGCAGATCCATCTGTATTGGGTAGAGTTGATATGCAGCTTGGAGTCCGCCACTCTTTCCTTGACCATTCGACATCTGTTAGAGAGGCGGCTGTGGATTTGGTTGGAAAGTTTGTTCTGAGTAGGCCTGAGCTCATTGACACTTATTATGAAATGCTCTCTGTTCGAATTTTGGTAAGCTATAATTTAACACCCTTGATCAGCAGTACAGCTATTTTAGAAACTAACTTTTCTTATTTTTTCTCTTTGCAAGGATACTGGAGTCAGTGTTAGGAAAAGAGTTATAAAAATTCTTAAGGACATATGCATGGAATGTCCTGACTTCCCCAAGATTCCTGAAATTTGTGTGAAAATGATCAGAAGAGTGAATGATGAAGAGGGTATCAGAAAACTTGTCATGGAAGTTTTTCAAAACATGTGGTTCACCCCTGTTCGCGAAAGACCTACACTAGATACCGTATCTCTTATCAGGAAGGTCATGAATATAACTGATGTTGTTGCTACCTCTCGGGAGATTGGTATGGAGTGGTTTGAGCAGCTACTTGTCAGCGTAAGTAGTTCTATGTTTCAATGATTGTGCATTGTACATGCTACTATGGATAGATGGCATACAATCTTATCGATATTTTGTATTTTCAGTTATTTAAACCTAGAGAAGATAAAGATGATTCAACCAAGGTTCACTCAGAGCCTCCCAAGGCATTACTTACCGCCTGCAAACAGATAGTTGATTGTTTAATTGAAAATGTCTTAAGATTAGAGGAGAGTAGCAATACACAGAACAAGGGATCATCCCAAAGACTTGTTGCTTGCCTCACCACGTTAAATCTGTTTGCCAAGATTAGACCTCAACTCCTTGTCAATCATGCAATCACTCTACAGCCGTACCTTAGTCTCCGATGCCAGGTGTGCTTATTAAACAGCGGAAATTTTCACATAATTTGCTGCCATTTACGTGCTGCTAACACTGTTTCTTTTACCAGACCCAAGGAGATTACCAAATAATCAGTTGCGTTGCTCGTACACTGGAATTGGTTGTACCGCTGATGGAGCACCCCAGTGAAACCTTCTTAGCCCAGCTAGAGGAAGATTCGGTCAAATTAATTCTTTTACATGACCGTGCTGTAGTGGCATCCTGCCTGTCTTGCCTAGGTTCTGTTGTAAATAATGTTACTAGAAATTTCAAGCTGATCAGGGATTGTTTCAACAAATATTATGGTACGGATTAATGCAGTAAGGGTATTATATACCAGTCATCTTTTGTTGCTTACTGACGCACACTTTTCGCAGGTATTCTGAGAGATGCAAAAGAGAAGGAACTCTTTTCTAGACCGGCTACGAGTAATCAGCATCGTCCTCTTGTCCATAGAGCTCTCTTCACTGTGGGCTTATTGTTGAGGCATTTTGACTTCACAGATAAGGATGTTATTGAAGGGCTTGATGTAAGGAGATGGAAGTATAATTAAACATTCATTTCCGAGATGACCTGTTACTTATTTTTTCTACACTTAATTTTCAGACTGACATTAAAAACAAAGTTTTTGACACTTTGATGTACTTTGTGAATTTAGCCGACAAAGATCTTCAAAACTTCACTCTTCGAGCTATTGGCTCATTATGTATTAGACATTATGAGTTTATGCTTCAAACTGAATTGAAGACTTTGTATCATAGACTTTTGACTTGCCCTGATACACTTACCGTCATGAGAGTGCAAGTAAGTTTCTGCTTTTTAATTTTCCAACAGCAATTATGTAAATTTTTAGAATATCTGCAACTTAAGTTGATCACATTTTCTAGGTCTTAAATAATATCGAGATGTACTTAGAAGAAGAAGAACAACGCATGATCAGGCAGGATCAAGAATGGGCAAAGTTATCAAAGCAAGAGAACTTAAAAGAAATGGGGGATGTCACTTCTGGTATGGCCAGCACGGTCATTCAGTTGTATCTCAAGGAAGTCATGGAAGCTTTTTTGCACCCTGAAGTTAAGGTTCGCCATGCCGCCTTGAAAGTAATTCAGCTTATCTTAGCTCAGGGTCTGGTCCATCCTGTTCAGGTAAGGTTCAAAGAAAGTGCAGGGAAAGTACTTATGCTTTATTTTGCACAGGCTTCTTCACTATACAACTTGTTTTCAGATTGTTCCATATCTTATCTGCATGAGTACGGACATGGAGAAAATTGTCAGCCACAGTGCAGACAAGCAGCTTCAAGATATTGAAAAGAAGTACCCAGGCTTCATTCACATGAAATCTCAACTTGGTATTCGTCTAGCCTTCAAACTTCACTGCATTCTTCAGCAAGGGACTAAAGGCGAGGGAGTTCCTCCTCCTGTACGAGGGTTCCGCCAGGTTGAGGGGGAACCTTTACCCACAGCTCTCAATGGTTTTCTGTATTCTATTCTAAGAAGTACAAAACAACAACGTCGAGCTCTTGTGCTCTCAATTCTGAAGCAGTTTGATGAACAGGCCGTGAGTTTTCAAGAAGTGGTAATTATCACGGACATTTTGTTTGCTGTTTATTTACAACTTTTGGTTTTGTGTACATTACAGAAAACGAGTTTACCGCAGATGCTGTATTATGCCGACAATTTAGCATATTTTCCTTACCAAGCTCAAGATGAACCTCTCTTCATAATTCACCATATTGACATCATGATTTCAGTTACTGGCACAAATCTCCTGCAGACGTTTAGAGAGGTATATATGGCATCTATAGAAGCCTTGTTTTTGTTTTTATTTTCTTCTTATTCACATACGTTTTGTATCTGTAGGCACTTATTCCTCTGCACAACCAAGAACAGCGTCTCAATCTGGAGACGGGACAACCAGAACTTGTTCCTTCTGTGGACCCTGATGAAGATGAGGATGAAGATGTTGAGTCTTTGTTAGCAAGAGTTCCAGAATGTACAACTGTCTTGCATGAAGTCGTCACTTCTTTCCAAGGCTGTTTGCTATTATTGGTCTTAAAACAGCATCTTAAAGATCTCTATGGCTTTACTGATGCGTATGTATTTAGTCTTATCTTTACTTTATTAGAAAAAAAATCTTGTGACCATCCTTTTAACCTTATCTTTCTATATTAGGAAAATTACCCAGTACTCTCCCTCGGAAGCTGCGAAAGTGTATGAAAAGGCTGTGAATCGTCGAAGCAATTCCCTCTTTAACCCTAAAGCTACGCTAGCAAAATTAAAGGAAGGCAATCCACCAGACATTCCTGATCAAGCACAAAAGAAGGCTTTAGTGGTTCAGTATTTGGATGTGAGTTGCCATTCTATTTTTCTGTTTATTCTTGTTTGATTTTACTTCTGAGCATCATGATAACACTTTTTTCTTCTTTTCACAGTTCAAACAATTAATGCTTAAGTTTGATCCTGATGATGCTGATGATGAGGAAGAGGGCTCACCAAGCAAGTCAGTGGCACCTGGTAGTGGAGATCACATGGGAACACCGGGGGGTGCTGCCATGGGACCACCTGGGGCTGTCCCTTACCTTCATGAGGGTGTTGTTCCTCCCATTACCCTGACCATCAATACTAGCCATAGTGACAGCAGCCCCGATAAGATCCGTGTCAATAACATGGTGAGTGTTTTGTGTACTAAATCTTATCTTTTTCTGTGGTTTTGATTCTGCTAACCTTATTTCTACCCATATTCTAGGATGGAACGCCTCAAAGAGTACCAAAGTTGACCATTGTTGCGCCAAAACGGCCGGAGATTAAGGAGCGTCATCATCGTAAAAGTCACAAATCAGAAAAGCACAAAAAACATCGCCACAAAAAGAAGCGTAAGAAGTATGGCGATGACAGTGATGAAGAAAGTGAGGAATATAGTGATCCGGACTTCCTTGTGTAGAGCGTCAGTGTATATATAAATTTTATTGAGCAATTAAATCATAGACACTATTGAAATCAAGTTAGTGTGGTCAATACATCAGTATGACTTTTGTAAAGTGTGCAATGGCCAAGAGTTTTATTTTGTGCACTGAACTGAATTTTTAAGAAATGTGTACAGTTTGACATATTTTTATTAATTAATTTTAGCATTCTCTAGTTGATTGAACCGGTATTTATGTGAAAGGAACAATATTTAGACATTTGTATGAGAAAGTGTACATATGCTTGTAAATAGTATGTATATATATATATTTGAGAATATTTAGGTGTATTTAATGAGCCTCAATTAGTGTGTTTGTGCACTTGAGTGTACACCGTTTAGAAGAGGCACCATGTCCAGCAATACCTTCGTAACAGATTACAAGTCACATAAGTCAAGAATTAACATAACTTTTTGTGGAACAGCTGAAACTTCATCTGTTTTTGCACCTCATGCAACAATGTTTGAAGTTCGTTCATCTCATTCCACATAGTATATTTTCAGGACCAGAGTTTAAGATAGAATCCTTATTATAAATGTCACCACCAACTGATGTGAAAATACTCTGCATTCGTGTCTTTATCGGTTTTGCTACTTGTTAACTTAATTTACATTAATATAGGAAAATCCCACTGTTGGTGGCAAGTACATAAGTGAAGTGATTATTTACCTACTTTGTATATTTACAATCAATTGCCAGTTATCAGGGTTGATTAAATCATTCTTTTTTATTTTATTTTCTGTGATTTACATTTAGGAGTTATTAAGGAATTTGTCTATTCCTGTTATAATCCACGAAACCAATCGAATTGTTTCTTTGCTATTGTTTTTTTATTAGTTAACTGGATTGTTCTGTAGTAGCCATTGCCACACAATGTCGACTGAATTTGCATTTTATCCTTTTATTGCCTCATTAAATTGAGCCTTGAACTTTGATTTTCATTTGAACTTAAGTCCTTGGCTCCCTCCTCACAAACCATCACATTGGTACAGAATACTATTAATGGGATAACAGAAAGAGGGGAGTTAAAAACTATAACAAAAAAGAAGAAGAATAAAAAAGGAAAGTTACAGGGAAAATCCAACTGATCACAAAAATAAAAATCTTCAAAAGAAAAAGGGAAAGCTGGAGGTGGATTTCTCTTTCTCCCTTGCGGTGTCTCCTGAAGTTGATTGCCCGCCAAATATGTTGGTTGCAGCCTTAGAGAAGAAGCTAAGTCCGCTAAAGGCTCCATCATCTGTGAGACAGAGAATGACAGTTAACATTACTTGAACTTATTGTAATCACAAGCTCTGCCTAAGCGATTAATACCTGGTGTGTCTTCCTCCAGGCTGGTAGGAGATTCAAAATGGGCATGAACAGGGGACATGACCACTTCAAATGGTGGTGGGCTGCCGTAATCTTCTCCATACTCTTCTGGAAAGGTCCATTGGAAATAAAGTAAAAGCTTGGAATCAGCTGACTTATACAATAAAGGGATGAAGCTTATCAAAGTCCGGCTCATGCTAACCTGGGTTGAAGTCATAGCCATTGTCATCCTCTGTTGGGCTGACACCATTCTCAGCTGAATCGCATGAGAAAATGTTGGTGTCCTCCACAGCTGACTCAGGAGCATGTGTTCCCTATAGCAAATTCAAAAGTAATGTGGAATGTATTTTATAATACACAGAGAAAGATATTATCATGACACTAAGTATTACCTCGTTTTCAGTTGCCAACATGTCACTGGGATCCACATTTGTGTCTTCTGCCGAGGGGTCAGCTGATGATGTAGGGGGGTTACCCTCAGTGCCCTCTGGGAAGAACTGACAGAGGCTTGGGTTCCACATACCTTCACTGGAGGCTTGATTGGACTATCCAAAGAATGTTTTGCATTAGAACGACTTGACTCCTTCATCTTTGCAGCAATATTATCGGTGCTAAGGATTGATTCCTTCTATGAAAGAAAAAACATGGTATACATAGGTAAAAATGAAGAATACACATCCCAATTGAACGTCATATCGATCCTATTAAACTTACTTTATTGATTGTCAAAGTGACAATAGGTTCCTCTTGGGTTCTCAGTATGGTTGCTGATGGAGGGCCCTTTTTAGCAGGTTCAGTAGAATTCACATTTTTTGCTGAACAGGAGAAACATAAAAGTGCAGATTTTATAAAACATATGGCAAAAAACTCCCAATTCAGGGAGATAGACCTACCTAATCTGTTCTCAGATTGGCTTTCCTTCTGATAGTGTTTGCTGAAATCAAAATTGATTTCATCTCTCCTTTGCATTCCAGGAGGCATAGTTTTTGCTTGTACAGGGGGTTCAGCTGGTTTGGGAGTCCTTAAATCAAATGAAGTAGTAGATAATCTCGCTGGTTGACTGAAAGACATTGCTGCAAGCGGCACTACTGGCGACATTGGTAGGGGTTGGAATTGGCTAGAAGCTCCCGGCATTGTGATATCCAAATCAAAAACAGGCATCTAATAAGCAAAACAAAACATTTGGTCTCACAAAATATCTGCTGATTTTTAGAAATTTTATAGCAGGTACTTACATTGAATTTTGGGATAGTGAATCGTGGTATGGCTGGTTGTTCTGCAAGGACTACCTCCTGAAAATTATAATATTTTTAACAGTGCATCAAAATTGCAAATATATCACAGTGAAAAAAATAAAAAGAAGCCACATTTACACTCTGATTGTTGTCAGATTCAGACTGAGAGACCTGTTGTAGTTCTTGTTGCCTTCTTTTCTCTTCTTCTAATTTTAGAGCCTCCTTTTCCAAGACTCTTGCTTTAATTTCTCTATGAAAAAAAAAAGGGGACCGCTATAAATGTTAAAATAACCACAAAATCGAAGATGCATGATGAACTCTCACTTGATTTGCAGATCAAGGTTTTCACACTCCCTTCTTATATTCTGCTCTTTAGCAAACTCCTCCAAGAATTGGGCTCGAAGGATTTCAACGCGCTGTGCTGCAGACAACATATGTATAAAAAAAACTTTTAACTTTGATTGCATACAATCACATCCAGAGCTGGAAGGAAACAATACCTTTAATAGCTTGGATTTGTTCAGCTTGCTTTGCTTTTTCCACCACAAGCTGCCTCTTTTTCAGTAGCTCTGTTTTTAACAATTCTACTTCCTTTTGCAAGGCATTCCTTTCAGCTACTCTTGGAAATTTGTTGTAAATGACCTAAAAAATTTTATATGTGTATGAAAGATACATGAAACAATATGTTCCTGATTTAGAGACAAGACAAAATACCTCATATCGCTTCCAAACATTTTCATGTTTTTCTATCATCAGCTTGTACTTCTCTTTCTTTGTTTCTTCAAGTTCTATTAAACTGGCAAGTTCAGCATGTTGTTGAGGGAGGACAATTGAATCAAACATGACAATCTGCTGTTTAGTTCTAAAAAAAAAAGAAGCAAAAACGGGAGAGTCCTGGTCAAGTAAGTGACTACTAGATTATCATACAACACAATGGTGGTTTTGAACCTTTCAATCTTCTGGCTAATCATTTCACATTCCTTATCAAAAAGGGCGATTTGTGATTTCAAAGCATCAATATCTATTAGAATGGCATCGTCCTCAGCTGTGACCTGTCTGAGGTCATCTTTAAGTTCTGTTAAAATAAAACAAATGCAACTTAGCACGAGGGCTGGTAGAGGCTTGGTGTCGATGGGGATGCCAAGGAGATGATCGCACAGCGAGTGAGATGACGGCGACACCCGGAGGACTTACTGGCGTTGTGGCGCCGGAGCGCGGCGATGGCGGCGGACACCTCGCCGAACTGCTGCTGGAACTTGGCCACCTCCTCCATGGTCGAGCCCGTGCTGGCGCCGGACCCGTTCCCGTCACTGCTCAACGGGCTCTTAAGTCCCCGACACCGAAGTCCGTGCCTGAACGTGACGTGCTTAGCTCTCGCTGAGACTCCGAGACTCCGTTCCAGAAGCGAGCGCAGCTTACGACTTGTCTCTCGCGTCCCTCCGCCGCTGTATCCAGGCAGATCCAGGACTCGGCTGTCTCCGCGCCGAAGTGTCAGGACTGCCGCGTGCGTTGCAGTTCCCGCAACGGAAAACACCTGACGAGCATCCCGCGCCAACGACCTGCAGCCACACGCCACTCGACGCCACCCCCCGCGGATGCGCCGGGTAGCAGGGAAGGACCACACCCCCAGTAGCAAACTGCAGCAAAAAGGCGCACTAAAAGCGACATAAGAGTGCGTCATAGCCCCTATGAGCCGCTCTCAGGGCGTTTTTGCTCCAGTTTGCTACTGGGGACGGCCCCAGTAGCAGACGGCAGCAGAAAAGCTCAAAAGGGGGGGGGGGGGGGCAGCGCCCAGCTGACTGTTTCCTCTCATTGCGTCGGCTCTGTGGTTGTGATTGCTGCACACAGGGTCGTAGCCAGACTTTGGTTTCGGGGGGGGGGGGGGGGGGGGGGGGGATATGTCGCGCTTATTGCCCGGTCTCCGGTTTCGTTTTTTTTTTTTTTTACCCCGCTCCTTCCTCTGGCTACGCCCCTAGCCATTCATCGCGAGGTCGAGAGCAAAGGGTATGGACCGTACGGGCAGAGCTGCGGGCCGGAATCCCGTCCGCACCCAACGGAGATCAGACCGGAGGTCAATCCACAGGCACGTAGATTCTAATGTCACGGCCAGTAAAGACCTTCAACACCAACACGAACAACAACAACAACAACAAACAACAACAAAAGACGCACGTAAACAATGCCTAAAATGCATTGGTAATGATCAGAATGTGCACAGGTGCGGAGAAAGCTACGGCGAAATGTTAGCTCCTGAAGTGTGGGCTTTTGATCCACCATCTAACAAGCTTAAAATTGTCGAGGGTTCACTGGATTCTTGTGAGGAAATTGAAAGGACCATCGTGAGTCACCCCTTTAATCATTTGGTAAGTTCTAGTTACTGGACCTTGAAGGTTATGTTTTGCCCTTGCAATATCAAAAGCCATGTTAAACTGTCATTATTTCCCAGTGTCATTGCACAAGTGTCTGCGACCTTGCTGTATTGGAATTGTTGCTTTGGTTTCCTCAGCCTCGTCCTACTGATATAAAAGCCACTCATGTTTTCCCAACAGGTCTCAGTTGTACTGCCTGACACATTGCAAGTACCACATGATATTTTGGATGCCTTGTCTGCAGACAATGAGTACTATAAAGTAAGCAATATCTCAGCACACGAGTTTGTGGAAAAGGAATTCCTTGATGCTTTTGTCAAAAGAGGTGAGTTTTTGTTGGCATCTGCCAATTTTATGTTTGCCGAGCAGGTAAAATAACTTGCTATCTATCTTCCAGGGCACATCACAGCTTTAAGTGTGGATTCCTGCATTGATCTAGATAATTGTTTGTCTATTGATGGTGGCCAGCTAATGCTCTCACTGAATAAAGAAAGTTACCAGGAATTAGGCTTGGAGGGGAAAGCTATCCCTTCAAAAAGCAAGGAACATCAAAGATATAGTAAGTTTTGATACATTTGTCGCCTGCTATTTGTGGGTGACAAGTTTTATTGGCTTTTCTCTGGTCCCAATATTTTCTATTTAGTAGGTCGATTGTTATATGAGTGATATTTGTAGCAGTATAGTAGCGGCCCTCATGTAGAAAATGTTTATCATTATGATAAGTAATTGCTTATTCTGACCTTTATATGTAGGGGTTTTGCTGAATGGACCCTTATCTCTTTCAGTTCACATTTCCTCGGCAGCATAAATTCATCTTTTCAACATGCCAAGGAAAAAGACTCCCGGCTCTCTTCAGGAGCTTGCCTTGAAGAGTATCCGACATGTGGTCTTGACAGTGGGTCGGCGGTTGATCTCAGTAGCTGGTTCACCCCAAGTGACATATGAAGCTGAATCCCTTGTGCTTAAAAGTAGTATTGAGAGGATGAATGAAGCTCTATTTTCAAATGTGCCTTGGTACTATTTTGATAAGTTATCGCAAGTTATTTTGGAAACTGTGAATGAGCTCTTGATAGAGACACGAACTGAATTTGATTACTGCCTTCCCATACACATTTTCGCGGCACGAATGAATGTTGTTGTTAAAATGACATTGCTTGCGATTCACTCTCAATTGAAGAGCATTGATTTTTCTGCTTGGCCTAAAGTAATGCGCAATGTTCTGTACCAGAATCTATTCAAAATGACTGGCTTGGAGATTTTGGACCTAGGATCAGGCTCTGGTGGCTGGGAAACCTCAGACATAGAGAAGTCAATTCTTTGTGGTGTGGTGCAAATGAAGAACCTTGTATCTTTATGTCTGTGTTTTGACTGCACTGACCACATTTTGTCTGTGGTAGGACAAAACTGTACATTATTGCAGAAGCTGGATGTTACTTCGTCTCGCTCTGTTACTGATCGCAGTGTTCCAGCTTTGTTGAACTGTACGAGACTGAAGCAATTGTTTTTGTACCGAACGTCAGTTTCTGTAGATGGGCATGCAGAACTGCTGTCTAGCCTTCCCCAACTGGAAGATTTAGGTCGCTGTGATGAATTTGGATATATTCTAGAACGCATCCGTATCAGTGGGAAATACCAAGGCCCTTTTAAGCTTCGCAACTTTCAGAGTAGAGATGTGACATCCTCTCACCTCTATTTGCTCACTTCAATGTGTCCTCAAGTAACACATGTGTCTATATTTCATGATGAAAGGATTAGTGATCTCACCCTTTTATCTCAATTGGAACAACTGACTGAACTCAAACTTTTATCATGCGATTTTTTCTCAGACAATATCAAACCTCTGCTGGAAGCGAAAGGCTCTAATTTGACATGGCTTCATCTAGAACATGTTGAAGAAATAAACCTCAATGCCCTGATTTACATTAGTCAATACTGTCCTCTTCTGAAGAAGCTAGTGTTGTACAATTGTGAATTCTTAGACCACACTTCAATATCTCTGCGAGCACTTGACATCCCCCCATTCAGACATCTGGAAAAAATTACGTGCATTGCTGAATGTGCTCAGGCTCATTTGGAATTTTTGCTTTCAAATTGCTTCAATATTCGTTTTATACAACTGGGATCCTCAACAGGCATTACAGATGCTATTATGGCAAAGGTGTTAGCTGCAAATCCTATGAAGAAATTGGAAGAATTGAGAATTTTGTACAGTGATGATCTGAGCATGCAAACTGTAAGTCTTTTGATGACACAGTGTGAGAACCTACGTGTATTATCAGAGCTAGAAAGCTGGGGGGGAATTGGAGAAGGTGAACTTGCAGCGTTTCAATCTGAGATTCGAGAGAAGAATATTGATTTAGACATAAGTCCTACCCTTTCACATTAATACAAAGTTCTGTGTTGCATGTTCGACTTTACAGAACATATATTTTTTGTTTGTACATAAGTTACTTAAAGTTTAGTTTATAGGGAAATTTTTGGTGCTTTCTCCTCTTGACGGTTATTTTTTTAACTAAAATACTATCTCATTGCGCAGTTGTTTTCTTTCCAGGTTATTGTGCTTGTGTAAACTGCATTATTTCCTCAGTTTTGTTGATAGAAAACATTTAGTGTAGTTTAGTCCACATGTGTTGCCCCACTTAAGCTGAGCTGTCATATTTTTCTTGTAGATTGTATGTAAGGGTTCAAATATAAAAATGGAAGTTGGGTTATTTGATTATGCTGCATTCTTACATATAAATTTTTATTTTGGTCAGGGTTTGTGTTTGCAATCCTATTGAAGATCAGATGGAGAATGTATACAGTAGATTTTGAGACTGAGATGCAACCATTACAACAAACTTAATGTGTTATACATCTTTAGAGCTCAACCAAAACTAAATTGAGCTTTCATCAGGGATACCTCTTCCTTTATTTTCAATGCAAAGACTTCAGTTAACCGACCAAAATTAAATCTGTGATTAGTTAACTTCAGCAGACAACTTATGTTTGTACATAACATTTGCATTTATTAAGAATGGAATGGCTTTGTTTTCTGTGATGGTTGCAATGTAAGAAGTAACTTGGTGATTGTATCTGTGTTGTAGCATTTGATGTGATACTACGTATAAGAGAAAGTAGGAGTGTGTGGACTGGGAGTGTTTTGTGTGACTAATTTAAGATTACGTTTCAATGCAATTTTGGTACAAGGTTAGCAGGACTTCAGTTTTCAAACTGTTTACTTGTCAACCCTGTAATCTGTAGGGTGTGCGAGATATGCAATCATCTCAAAAGTCTAGGTTGAAAGATAATTAATTCTGGGAATCGAATTTGACAGTTAAGTTCGGCGGTGAACAGTCTAACTTTCCAGTATCATCCTTACTGGATTCCAGTATTTGATCATTTTTATGATTGTTAAATTAGGATTGCTAGTTTGACTTCTAACATTAAAAAAAAAAAATAGTAATAATAGTTGGGGTACTGTGGTTTTTCTTCAAGTGCACCATACCTTAGGTCTGATGACATGCCTATCTTAGCTTAATTGTCAAATTGCAAAATTACATATGTAATTGGTTTGGGTGTGAAAGACTGTCGGTCCCACTATCATGTAATGAAGGGATTAGGTTTTTTTTTTTTGTCTTAACTGCATTGTGTTGCTGAATGTGATCTGTAGCTGATGTTTGACTGTTGGATATTTGTATGTATTTATTTACAACATTTGTGATGGTACTTAAGACACATAAACATATGCAAGTATTCCGTTATCCTCATTATCCCAATCAACAGAATTTTTCAAAACAAAATCCTTTTATCATGTCATCTATTTTATTTGATTACACCATTTATGATATCCTACTATTTACTTGCATGATACATTTCATACGTCTTTTTCTTTTTTTCTCAAGTGACTTTTTGGTGCGATGAGTTGTATGATGTCTCTTTCCCAATTCTGTACTAATTGATCTATTTTGAAACAGTTGTAACCCTGGATCTGACTGTGAGCCATTTTGTGCCGGGGAAGAAAAATTATGAGCGAGCATACAGTTGTTTGAAGAACTGCCTTCAAACCTTTGATGTAGTACTGTCTTGGAAACCTCAAGGTTAGGTTCATTGCCTTGTATTACTTGTACTGGAAATTTTTTTGGGGAAAGATCCTGTTATATATGTTAAAAATTCTTTGTTTGGCAGATGACAAAATATGTCCTTCATCAGTGGCATCCTACTTTTGTGGCTTAGGTCTCAAAGTTGATGTTTGCAAGCCAAAATTCATCCAAAGAACAGATTATGGTATTGCTGTTCCTCAACTTCATCCTCCTGGCAAGGAATGCGATATTGAGGAAATGATAGAGTGGCTCGGATTGTACTCTCTTGATTCAAAATGGTAAAAAAAAAAAAAAAAACCATAGTTTGTACCACGGTGACTAATCATTTGTGTGACAACATGCTATATTTGTTTGTTTTTTTTTACTATTTTTTTCTTTGCAGTGACTCTGTACCAGCAAACGAATTTCTTAGTTCTTATAGTGATCCGGAGGAAACAGTTGTCTGTGGCCAGGTAGTTTTCCTCTGTTGGGAAGGCTTGTTCACAACTTTCCAAGTTAAGAGCCTTTTCCAAGCTCTGAGGTAAGCTTAGAGCCTGGTGTAAGGAGACTGACAAGTGCTGATAAGTTATCTGGGGGTTGGAACCTTCTCGAGGTACTGCGATTATTTTGCCTTTTGTTTTCAGGGAATATTTAGGAGAAAGAGACACTGTACCATGGGTCAGTTTGTACGTTCAAGGCTTTGCAGATGTCCCTGCATGTTGGAATGCCAAGCCACAAGAATATTTTTCCGATGGCGACAACAGCTACACTGTAGTTTTAAAACCCGGCAGTGGTTTTGTTTTGGTGTCTCAGTACAGTAACACCAAAATAATAAAGTGAAATGCAACTGAAGGGTTATTTTGAAATGTTTACTGGTTTCCTTAACATTTCTACACTTAACAAGGGCAAGGGCATAGTTTCAGACATTATGTCTGAAAAGTCAACTATACTGCACTTGTATTACAAGTTCATATGAGTAACATAACACAAAGGAGGACTGACATATTTCATTTCTTCTTCTTTCGCCTCGATTCGTTTGGATTCCTTTGCATCCAGTGCTTCATTTCTCGATTGCCTCTAATACCCAGCATAGCAGATTTTGATGTGGTATCACGCATTGCAAAAGGTGAAAATCCTTTAAAGACGAAGAATAAAAGTAAAAATGCTAATCTGAACAAGTAAGTTAAACCGGAGAGACTGATGCCAATGTGTTATTCCAACACCTTAGCTCTCTCACCTGGGATGTAATCAGCATCGAGGATATCAGTCTTTGTCCGTGCAACACGAGATGGTCTTTGATCTGGCATTGGTTGATCAGCATAGATGACAGGATTGTTTGAATGCTTACCACCTTGGAATGTTGGCATGGAAAACTGAAGAAATCAATTTAATATTGGGGCCAGCCAAACAAATGTAATGGAAAACAAATTAGTGTGGTAGGAGTTCTAATGAAGTCTAGTGGCAAAGCTGAGGGGTAACGTTACCTTTTTCCCCCTACATGTAAGTGGTCTCTTCAAATTTATGTGAATCTTCTGTGAACCATCCGGCTCAACTGAGACACCGACACGTTTCAGTGTTTTATGTCCACAGTGAGGACAAAAGGCCTTGGTCATGATGCTAGTTGTTTTAAAGCAAGCATAACACCGAAGAATGAAAGTTCGCAGTTGTTTGATGACACGGCCATCCACTGAGGACACATTTAGTCCAATTTGCTTTAAAACATTCTGCAAGAAATTAAAAAAGAATGTAAGTCAACGCAGTGTTACCATTAAGTTCTCATGTTGCATGGAAGTACAAACCTGCATAGCAAAGTCAGTTGTTATACAGGCAACTGTCACACACTTTTCTTCCTCAAATTCAGCATTCATCTGCTTCTTAGCTTGCTTGATATTGCCAGGAGTTATCCACCCTTCATCATCATCATCATCATCAATGTCACCATCACCACTACCACAGTCCTCTTCCTCAGCGCAACTTCGAGCATCCCCGCCTTCGACATTGTCAGCAGCTCTTGAAGGGGAGGTTGACTCCTCAACCTTGACAAGAATTGTAGAGGGATCAACATCATCAATGTTTTGTTCATCCTCATCTTCTCCTTCTCCTTCTCCTTCCTCATCACCACTATCGGACAAATTATCATAACCGTCACCAGCATCTTCATCACATTGCAGTGCTGACAGCTTCTCAATTAAAGTATCCGATTTTTCATCCGAAACTGCATTCGAATGCACATCCTCAATTTCATTATCCTCATTGTTGTCTTCACCACCTCCATCCTGAAATAATGTTTCAGTACAGGACATTTTGCAAAGAGGACAGTTACGGCACCCACTGACAACAACAATGATTACCTTTTTAGAAGGCAGGTAGAAGCCAGCAACGTCTTTAGGATCCACTGTAGGGCGGTTCTGAAAGCTTATGGTCCTTTGGGTCTCAGGAGCAGATTTCAAGTGCTCAGTGCCAACTTTCTCTTTTTCTAATTGGTATGTGAGGGCAATGACTTTAATGTCAGTGGCTGACAAACTAGGATAGTCTCCAGTTTTCTTAGAGAACTCAGTGACTGTAAAAATAAAATTAAAAAACAGGTTGTAGTGATACAAATGCAGATCACATAAGAACCAGAATGGACACCTAAATTGTTGTACAGCATTACCAAATTTGATATTCTCTGGAAAAACATCCTTAATTTGGAGTTCATACGGAAGAACAACTAGCCTACGAATTTGTCTCTTGGCTGTCACTTCATCAACAACATCTTGGCATGTTATGACGTTCTCAGCAAGATCCTGGAAACATGGAACAAGCTCAAATACCAAACACAAATAAATGTGTGTTATTCCTCTGTTGTACAATTATAACCTCAACAAACTGAGAGGACAAGAAGTTTAGTTTCAAATATAGTGACTTGCCTGAATTGAAACATTTCTAATAAAAGCGCCAGTGTCCACGACCAGATACTCAATTTTCTTACGGTCCATCCTAGCGTAATTCAGCCTTCTTCGACCATGTCCTGCCGGACCACGTTGCGCGCAATGTGTGCTTTAGTATCTGTTGTGCGTGTTTTCATTTTCATCCAGCTAGCAGAGCTAGCAGCCGACAGTAGGTTAATTTTACTGCCAACATGCTAATATTAGCTCGAACATTTTTTTAAAAGTAGACCGACCATTTTCGACAAGTGCAAATTTTAATGTAAATGATTGATTACTATTTTTAAAAGACGTTTTGAGTTACTTGTTGCGTAAATTAAACGTTTGCTGTTCTTTGTATTTGTCTTGAGGCATCAATTTAAATCCTCGCTTTAAAAAAAAAACCCTCTGGCTTTCACAATATTTAGAGAGACAACTAAACTATCTAAAACTGTATTTTATTTATTTACACAAAATTTCCTGCTAACGGTAGAAATATGTATTTTGTCCTACTTGCGGGAGCAAAATTTACACACAGCTGTAGTAAATTTGTCATAATGGCAGTCGGTCCGATTTCTATATTCGATCCTGATTCGATTGCAGGATTGCAGTGGATTGGGAAAGCAACAAAATGAATATAAACCTAAACATTTATTGTATATGGTGTTTGACTTGAACATTTTGTAACAGTAAGTACCCCAACGTTTGACATTCTCCCAAAGATTTATCTTCCTATCTACTGATAGCTATCTAGACCTCTTTGAGCATTGTGTGGAGACATAAGGTTATGGCGCCAATGTATTTACGTAGTTTAGTCAGAGCTTGTAATGTATCAATTGTATGTTGACTTTAATTTTTTTTACGATTTTCACATTGAAGATAATGTGAAGTAGTCAACTGCCTGAGCCGTCTTACCAGTGTCATGTTCTCAACTGGTGTGGGCTTGTACCACAAAGTTTTTAGATGCTCCTAACTGCACCTGTTATGCTGTGTACCGTCTTTCTTCTTTAAAGATCAGTACTAGTATGTAGAGTGTTTTTTTTAGTGTGATATTTGTTCTCATTTCAGGAAGACGGTTGTCATTTATTCAAAGGGACCTCTTCAAGTCTTGTATTAGCCTGTGAAATGGGTGATCAGCATCAGTTTCGTCTGCCCTTTTCAACTCAACAAAACCCATTTGCAAATAACACTCAGAAGTCAGCTGTTAGCCAAGAACCTTCAGCTTTTCAAAATTCGCAGAGTATTTTCTCCTCTGCTGATCCTAAGCCTGTGTTTGGCTCAACAACTCCAAATGCGAATTCAACCGAAACGAAGAACAGCATTTTTGGAGGGTCTGCGTTTGCCAAGCCTAATGAAGATTCATTTACTACGCAAGGAAGGCAGAATATATTTGGTGGAACAGCTCATCTGAATGCTCCTTCCCAGCAGGCTTTGCTAGTTCTACCGAATTCTGAAGCAAACACCAATGTATCTCAGTCTATTTTATTTAGTCGACCACAGACAATTTTTGGAGGCTTATCTGCCAAAACTGATGCAGCTGTGTCCACAGGTGCTAATAGTATCTTTGGAGGCACAGTAAAATCTCAAAACTCTGGAGAGAAAGGGAACCCCTTTTCTGATGTTACATCCATAAATGCAGAGGCAACAAGCACTACCAAGCTCAGCATATTTGGGGGATCGTACATAAAAAAAGAAGAACCATCACTGAGATTAGGATTCTCAACCTTCTCGAAGACTCAGGAAATGGACTCTGGGAACTTGGAAAAATCAAAAAATCCCCCGACAAGTTTGCCAGAAAAACAGTTGCTGTTTCCATCTTCAAAATCATCATTTGCTGGGTTTCCCTCCTCAAGTGGTGTTGTCACTTCTTCCCGACCACATCAAGCACAAGAGAATACTGATGCCTTTGAATTTGAGAAGAAAGAGCCTCTTTTGTCACAATCAGTGAAGCTTTCCAGGGATCAACCATCTTGGGAGCCGGATAGTGTTGATCATGAAAATAAAGATGACTCAGCTCCTGATCAATCCAAAGGGAGATCAACAAAGATTATTAGAAAACGAGGAGTCTTTGGCAAGGCCATTGAAGATGTTGCGAAATTGTCCAGTCGTAAGTATCAGTATTCCTTTTTCAAGTTATGTTACGTGTATGAACCAATGTGGGATAGTAATTTTTTCCACATTAATTTTTTATACCAGGGAGTACTGCAACAGATGAAACAAGGTCAATTATGTGCCACCCATTAAGTGGCGATTTCCCTGATATATCAGTGTTAAAGGACTATTTTTCAAGATTTAATTCAGTTCGTGTTACCATCAATAAAGACCGACGATATGCCATTGCCACTTTCAAGAATCATGTGAGTTATGAAACAATTACCATTTATGGTGTTGCTGAGATATTATTGTTGAGACTCGCTTTCCTGGTTTAATTTCAGGCTGATGCTGCTAAAGCCATGGATGCAGGAGATGTTATTGATGGAGTGAAATACAGAATATTTTGGAGGAATTTAGCCAAAGCAAGGAGAAAGTCTTCAGAAGAGGGGGAGAAATCAAGATCATCAGAAGAGAAAAGAAAGGTTTCTAGGAGGGCGGAGACAGAATTTGATAGCTCTGTCATGGAAGAATTGGAGGCCATTTCTGGCCTTGAATATTTCACACCAGGGGATCGTACCAAGAGAAAATCTGAGTTGGAATCAGAAATTCGTAAAAGGTCTCGCACTGTTTCAAAACCAAGCTCTGAGATTGAAAGAGTAAAACCCAATGAAACTGATAAGGGGATAAGGTACTGAATAGTTGTTGATTTTGCACTGAATTCAAGGTTTCTGTGTTCCATTTTAATTAGTACCCTCTGTTTTATATTATTAGAAACAGCAGTCAGGGTATTGAAGGAAGTAAGCCTAGGTTTGCTGGTACTCTGAAGGACATGAGAACGGAGGAAAAGTCATCTCTTCGCACCAAAAAAATTGCTATTGAGAGGATGAGTTTTAAAAAATCAGTGAGTTGCTAAGCTTCTTTCTCTCTTCAGGCTATGAAGGTATTCAAGCAGTTTTATGTGAAACTCTTTCCTTCACTTCTAGAACGAGACTGATGAGGGAAAATCGGAGAAAAATGAACGTGGCACTTCAGATAGTACCGTTACTCCCTCAGCAGCTTCCTCTGAATTGCTAGTAATTTTGAAGCAACAGGCTGTTTCTTCTGATGATAAACTTAGGGTGCTAGAGGCGCGTGATAAACTAATGAGATTACGTAAGTGTTGTGAGCAATTTTTACCACATTAGGTGTATGCCTTATCTACTTATTTTAATTGTTTACTTTTTAACACAGGAAAGGTCAGGCAGTATGACATCTCTAAAGCTGTGAAAACTGTAGGAACTTGCCCAGATATGTGTCCTGAAAAAGAGCGCTTGTTGAGAGAATCAAGAAGACAAATTTCTCAATATGAAATGAATGTGTCAAAGGTTTGTTTGATTTGAAACACTTTTTGTCTTTTGAAGCATTAAAAATTTAGTAATTGTTTGGCTGGCATCTAATGTTGCTCTAAATCTCCAGAATGAAATGGATCCAAACCTCATGGTGAAGCAGTATTCAAGAAGTTCAGCTGATCAGGAGGAACCACTCCCTCATGAGCTGCGTCCACCAGCTGTTTTGACAATGACTATGAATTATTTGATGCATGGTATCATGAACTTAGGTGATCAGCCTGGGGAAAATCTTGGAGAATGGTATCACTTTTTATGGGACCGACTTCGTGGCATACGGAAGGTAAAAAATTACCTACGTTGGATGCTAGCATATTCTTCCTGCTACTGTAAGAAATTTTTAACTTAATTTTCTCTTTTTAGGAAATAACTCAACAAGAGCTTTGTGATATAGATGCTGTGCGCCTTGTTGAGCAGTGTGCTAGATTTCACATTCATTGTGGTGCTCGACTCGTAGCTGAGGATATGTCTGTTTTTGATGATCGCATTAATACTGAAAATCTGACCAAGTGTTTGCAAACATTGAAACATATGTACCATGATTTATGGATGAACAGTAGTGTAACGTGCCCTTATGAGTCAGAATTTATATCCTACTTTCTTCTTCTTAATCTAAACAATGGAACTATCATGTGGTAGGTATTTTACAGCTCTCATTGCCTGAAACTGAAATTATTTTCATGTATGGCTGTGCAGTTGTGTTGTAACATGATTTTGATTACAGGGAAATGGAACAGCTCCGAGAAGAAGTGCTTGAAAGTCCAGAAATTGGCTTTGTTGCAGCCATGTACAATAGCCTGTCATCTAACAACTTTGTACGATTCTTCCGTTTAGTTAGAAAAGCTTCTTACTTAAATAGTTGCTTGTGCATACGTTATTTTTATCAAGTGCGAGCAAAGGCACTTGCAACCCTTGTAAAAGCACTAGCAAAGATTCGGCCAGTTCAAGTAAGTAAAACTGTAGTGTTGTGAGCACTTTATTATTTGCTTAAGATTGACCAGGGTTTATCTCTTCACTATAGTACCCACTACTAGCTTTAGTAGAAGATCTCGGATTTGAGAATGCTGACCATGCGGCAACCTTTTGCACACATTATGGTCTGGCTGTTTCTTCTGAGTCAGCGTGTGTGATATTGTCTCAAGAAACGTTCTGCAACCCCACTTTTGTTCTTCCATCAGAAAGAGCATTTCGGCTTGTAGAATCCAAGAAAATTGGGAGTGTTGGTGAGGTGAGTACGGATGGACCAGTACTAATGCTCTTGAGTCATCTGATATTTGTATCTGCAACTTAAACTTGAAATTTGCAGGTGGTCAATGGTGGACCTCTTCCATTTCGGATGTATGAAAGTCACACCGTACACAACAGCTTTGATGGGAATAACTATTTGCATAAGAATGCATTCTATGCCAAGGATCAAGGAGCAGCAGACATGGATATTAAAGATGTTGATGGGGATGTTTGTCCAGAAGAAACAGATCAGACTGAAAATCTGGCTATGCAACAAGTAGTACAAAGATCCAAGGAAGAGATCCAAACTGAAAAAGTAAGGAACCGACCTATGTTTGCCTCAACCATGTTTGTCATGCCATCATTCTTAATAATTGCTTTCTTCTTTATAGAAAACTCCATCTCAACCCACTCCCGTTTCTTTTGGAGGACCTGCAAACCAGAAATTACTGTTCTCTTCAGCTTTTTCAAGTACACAGCCTGTCTGTCCATCTCCATTTGGTAGTACTGACAGTCAAGTATTCAAGGGCGCTTTCAACCTCCCTGTTAATGTTCAGGCCCCACCTGAAAGACAAGAAACTTTGAGATCAAACACACTCCAAGTACCAACAAGCCTAGAACCTGCAAGGGGGCTTGCGTCTAGAAATGTATTTGTGGACCAGAATCAAGCTGAAATAGAGGCTCAAAAGAAAGCTCGAGCAGAATTAGATGCCACAATCAATCATGGAGCAGAAATTCAGTTTGAAGACCTTTTGCAATCTAGTATAAGAGAAGTAACTGCAGAGGTTACTCTTGAAGAAATGAAAACTGCTCAAGAGGAGCACTGTGCTGAGGAACGTCGCCGTGCTGAGGCACATATGCATGCCATAGAGGAGCTGAGAAAACGTGCTCTTGAAGCACATATTGATAAGATATCAAACGACTCTTTGTTGGGACTAGTCAGTGAGGTTGTTTCTGAATTAATTTTCGACTCAGCTCATGAAGCGAATGTTACTGAAGAGACCCTCATCACAGACATTGATACAGTGTCTGAAGAAACACTTTCTTCTCTCATGTGTCTTGTTGTGGAGGAACTTTGCTGTGACATTGCGTCTGAAGAGTTGAGGTGTGCTAAAGAATTGGCAAGGTTTGTTTGCTAGCTTTTAAGTACTCAGGTTTTCAATATGGTGCTTTTGGTTATAGTTCTAATATCTTAAAAAATTATCTTAGGAAAGAGGCTGTCCAACAAAGGGTGAAGCAAATCTTTTATCATTGGCTTGAAAGAGCCCGTCACTCACTCCACAGGAAATGTGTTATGGAAGATTTCCCTGCAAGTGTGATTCCCTTGAGCCTTAAAGAACATGCTGAGCGATGGGGCTTTTCTACAAACTTGCAGGATGTCTGTGTCAAGCGTGATAAAAAGATACTTGATCTCCGGGGTACGCCTGAATGTCACCTTAAACTTTGTATTGTGATTTGAATGAAACAACTTAAAAATCTGCATGATGTAATTTATGGCATCCATGCTTCCCCTTTTAGATCTGAAGGCAACTCCAACATATCCTCAGATAACATTTGCTGAGCTCGTAGGCATTCAAGCAGTACACCGCTATGACTCAATTCGCTCCAAAATGGGATTGCGCCCAACAGATAAGCTGCTTTACAAGCTTTTCATCTCCATTCCTGAGGAAGAGAAAGATGTAGCTGCACAACTCATTGAGTGGTGGATTCGACGAACATTCAAGCAAAATTCTGGCATTCTTCATGATAATGTTCAAAAGGTGGGAAAGGTGTTTGATATTATGCTTCCTAATTTTTCCTGTCAAATATAATTTTTTTAAAAATTTCTTTTCAGGGTATTTATCGTGTTGTAAGTGGTGCAAAAGTAACCGCTGAAGTCGCAGTGTATGCAAGTTTACAGGTGGTTCGGGGCAATGACCCACTCACTAAACATACTGGCTTGGCATCAGGCACATGTGCGGTTTTGTTCTCCGTGTCTCCAACAAGCAACATTCTAGAAAGTAGATCTCGTCTCACGACTTTGTTAAAGTCAGTCAGCAAATTACCAGCAATGCCTCTTGTGGTCGCTGTAGTTTGTCCATCAGAGCCACCTCTTGATGGATTGAAGCAGTTAGTGGTTGAATTGGAACTGGACCAATGGCTTGGCCAGGGAATAATATCTGACTACCAAATCCTTCATGTGGAAAATCTGTTTGACCTTAAATACCTTGCTGAGCGTTTTAACATGGTAGGTATCCTTTTCTTCATTTATTGTTAGAGTGACTTTTCAATAGTATTGTAAAGGAATATTAATTAAAATTGTGGACCTCTTAACAGGCACTTAACTATATGGTGATGACCTGGACTCCATGCCCTGAGTTCTCTCTTGTGTGTTTGAAGAATGTTCTAAGAAGCACATTTCAGATGTTTTACATTTCTATTCAGTATAACCACAACAGCAGTGGGGTGTACCCACAAGATATTGATGTAAGGATTCAATATGCTTTGATCTCTCTGAATTTATGATAATATGTATCATTTTTAAGTATTTTAAAAAATGTATAAAACTTGTTTTTCCACCTGTGTAGGATCCAAGGATTATTATTGGGTTGTGCAATGAATGGTTGGATCACATGTGTCATGAGTTTGTGACATCCTACTATGAAGCTAGAGACTTGTGTGGCGAAGAATTCTGGCCTCTGCTTCACAAAGGTGCTTACCTTCCTTTCCTGAACAAACCAAGATATGTTGAGCTTCTCCAGGAGGTAGATATTTTTTATGCGTTGATGTGCAGATTTCTAAGCCGAGTGACTGTATATTCATGTGGTTCTTTTTATTGCTTCACCACAGGTTATAAAATCAATTTGCTTGCCTCCAATGCAGTGGCCTCCTTCATCTGAGGAGGAGTTTGAAACCATGTTTACTCAGTATTGTTCCTGGCTAAGACCAGAGGAATACAAGCAAACTCAGAGAAGGTAAAAGAAAACAAAATCTATATAAAGAAATATTATTGTAATTATTTAGAAGTTTAGAAATTTAGAACATTAAATTTTGCAGGTTGTCTTGCCTTAATGGTTTACTGTGGTCTGAAAAAATAAAATCTCTGCCATGGATCAACCTTATAGAGGTAAGTTTGTGCCTACACTGTGCTCTTTAGTTCAGCTTGAATCCCTTCAATATGGTGAACTTCTGTGAAAAGGGAAATGGAGCAAAGAATGTGCTTAGCTATTCTTCATAACTTGGTTATTATAAAGATATGGTTTGTTTTAGGATTGGATGGAGGCGCGGATTAACTACATAGAAACCTCAATTATTTGTGGAAGTGAATTATTGTGTCTCATGAAACCTCAAAATGTGGAGCAGCTATACACATATCCATGGTGGGCACAGTCCAAATATGTAACTTTGTATCTTGGTGGGTACTGTTGTCGTATTTGATGTTAAGGTTTTGTGTCAAATTAAAAATAATAACATTAAATATGAAATTTCAGAATCCCTTGGTTTAGGAAGGGAATGTGAAATGGATGTGGATCAAACTGTACCATTTGAGAATGTTGATGATGAACAAGGAGAAGAATGCACGATTGAAGCTGGACAAAGGCAGCCAAATCTGAATTCAGGGTTATCTCAACTAGAAGAAGTTGCATGTTGTGTGAATGAACTGAAAGGTGTAAACGAATCACTTCTCACTCGCCTTCGTAGTGCATTAGCAGATGGTGCAGGAGATGTCTCTTCTACCATAAACAGCAGTGTGATTGTAAGTAAAACTTTCTGTCATGTAAATACCATGTATTATCTGCTCAGCAATTTATTGTATATTGAGCATCTGTGTCTATTGCAGGAACGTGAGAACATAAATGTAGTGGAGGTCCCTTCATCTACACAAGGTTTCAAAACTTTAGTCAATGCAATTGATCTTCAGGTCCAAGCACAGCGTGACTTGAGGACCCGCGTGAGTCATATTCTTTCTAGTGCCCTGGCAGAAGGTATGCATTGTAACTCCTATAAAAATTGCTTTTTACCACTCAAAGATTAGAATTTTCAATATTTTTTTTCTTTTTAATTTTTCCCTTTAGAAAGTGAACCTAAACATTCTAATCATACTGGTCAAGCAGTTGATTCATCATCATTTGCTGACAGAGCAGTCCATAACTCAGCAATTGTTGAATCATCAAATCAAAAAGATGTCATTGTTGGCTCACCTCAGGATGGTCAAACAAAGTCTTCAAGCAGAATGAATGAAATAATGGCATCAATGAATGATATTGTAGCATCACTTAATAAAAAATATAAGATATTAGAGAGTGAATCCAACTTGGAAAAAGTCACAGGTATAAGAAACTTGTGGTTTTAGTAGCTTGTTTTATTTTTTAAAGTAATTAATCACACACTCGGGTTATATTATTTATTTGATTGTATTTTTTGTGTCCTGTAGATCTGAAGATGGGATTAGGAAAGATAGATGCATACTCAACATTTCTGTCCACCGGAGATCTGCATCCCAGTCCTTTTATTGAGCAAAGCCAGCGTCGCATGCAGGAAAGGCTACAAGGGTCTATGTTCCGTGACAGTTTAGAAAGTCGTGATAAATCACCTCCTGCTCCTGTAGATTCTGATTTAGAACTAATTTCTGATGAAAGAAGCACACCATCTGTAGTGAGGTCATTTTCTTCACCAACAACACTAGAAAGTGAGTCTATCAAAAGTGGAAGTGATCTTGTGGAAGATTATGGTGATGATAGTGACCATGTTGAGGAGGAAGATGAGGAGGACTATAAACACTCTGCTAATAAAAAGGGACATCATTTTGATGCTAGTGATGACAATAGAAACCCACCTAAAAAGTCACGCCATCACAGTGATGACAGTAGTGAATACAGTCACTCCAGGACTAAAAAGCGGAGTCATTCTGAAGATGATGCATCTTACAGTGGAAGTTATTGTTCATATCAAGATAGTGAATGTGAGTCATTAGATGATGATGTACAAACTATTTCTTCTGAGGAATCAGGAAATGGCGCTGCAAATCACAATACTAACCCAAAGTCACCCAGCCTGCACAATGACAACTATTATGGATCTGAAGACCACCAACCTAGTTTGAACCCCGTTGGGTTCAGCTCAGTTGTTCTTTCTCAGAATGATCTTGTTAATGAAGATAATGTGGAAGGGCATCTTCTTAATCTTGACAACGTTAGCAATCACTATGAATATTATGATGATCAAACCAACGTGCAGGACCCTGTGTATTCTGAGTCTTCAGAAGTTGGCGTGTTGCATGCCGATGGAGCCAATGAGATGCTGAGCGGACATGGTGACAATATCCTCCTCAATGACAACGTCTTCCTGATGGATATGGTCCAACAACAAAATAGTGATCATCTGCCAGAGAATGCGTACGAAGTGGAAATTGACAGAAGTGATGTTCAAGAGTATAATCAATCTGAAGGCACCCTCTTTACCATGCCTCCTGATGGAAACTACAATGAGAGTCATTATGTACATCCGAATCAATCAAGAGCTATGAAATATGAAGATTCGGGCAGTGAAGATATGGAAGAAGAATGTGAGGATGGGAAGGAGGACATTGAAAATGATGGAGAAGAGGAAGAAGCAGAGGAAGAAGAGGTAGAGGATGACATTGATGAGATAGAGGAAGAAGCATATGAGGAGCAGGAAGCGGAAACTGATGTGGAGAGCGATCCAGATGAAGATAGTGATGTGTGTGAGGTCATTGATGACGATTGAATTTTTGAGTATTGGTGAAATCATTCATTTTTCTATAATAAATTGCCCTCCCTGATCTTTTCCAGTGTTTGGTTGTTCTTTTTTCTTCTTTCAATTTTTATTGTCTTGAGTTATTGAACAATCTGTGTGTGTTTTTATGGAATTATCTGTTTCTTTAAATGCAGGTAAAGTGACTTCAACATAGAAGGTTTTCAGGTCATCTACCGTTTCAGGCTGATGTCTCCTCTGTTTCCCATATCAGTACTTTGTACCAGTGAATTGTACGCTATTGTTCAATATCATGAAACTATGTCTTACTTACAATATTGTTGCATATTTTCTGATCAGTAAACCTGTAATTATTTCTCATGAAGTTTACCGTGGATTTATCTTATCTATGGAGTCATTCTGTCTCTGCCTTTTGCACTGATTACAATCATGAAAAATCTGTTGGCTGTCACAGTTATATATACAAACAGCGTCTGTGATTCTTTTTTTTATTTTTGTATTAAATAACTTATACTATGGTGTATTTTTTCATTGACTGACTCAATATTATATTGTTGAGAGTAGATTTTAATAAATATTTTATGGAATATGATATCTAGCCTCTCTCAAAATTTATTCATTGAATGGTGTTTTGACAACTCTGCTTAGAGGTAACATACATAAAGCATCTGGGAAGTCATCAATGCACCCACGCTGTGCAGGGTTGGTGGTCAGTGGAAGGAGAATCGGTCCTTCATAGTCCATCCCTACGTAGTGTGTAGTTAATTCGTACGCGTGCGTGCGTGCATGCATCGGCAAGCAAGATGACGGCAAATTAGCAGGTATTTTTTTTAAATCTCAAACGTCGAAAATGCCAGGATGCTGGTACAGGACTTCAAAAATCACCCCCGTCCCATTGGGATTTTTCCCACGATTAGTTAGTTGTACAGAGACAGTTACGCCCCTCGCAGAATACCGCTGGCTGGGCTCTGTCCCACTCAGGCCGATCGGCCCTCCGGGATCGGACATAGCCCCCGGCAAGTCAGTGGGGAGCAGACCACCACACCGCTCCCGGGGTCGGAAAGGCTTTATTCCCTGGCACAACCCCTCCCGTCCCCACAGGTGACAACGAAACCGCCCAGACATATCATGGTCCGGTCAGACGACATCAGCAGCGCGAGAAGTCGGCTGGCAGTTGAACGGTGGCGCCATCTCGCGGCGCCGGGGCGCAACACCCGAGAGGTTTGGTGCCGACGTAGTCGTGTAAGTCCGACGGATACGCGCGGCGCGAGAAGTCGGCTCACAATTCGACGGTGGCGCCATCATGCACGGCGGCGGCCAGCGGTGCAACTGCAACGCTGCTGACGTAGTTAGGGGGGCCGCCGCCGAGGGCGCCACCGTCGAATTGTGAGCCGACTTCTCGCGCTGCTGATGTCGTCTGACCGGACCATGATATGTCTGGGCGGTTTCGCCGTCACCTGTGGGGACGGGAGGGGTTGTGCCAGGGAATAAAGCCTTTCCGACCCCGGGAGCGGTGTGGTGGTCTGCTCCCCACTGACTTGCCGGGGGCTATGTCCGATCCCGGAGGGCCGACCGGCTTGAGTGGGACAGAGCCCAGCCAGCGGTAATCTGCGAGGGGCGTGACTGTCTCTGTGTAATTAACTAGTAGGGGGAAAAATCCCAGTAAGACGGGGGTGATTTTTGAAGTCCTCTACCAGCATCCTGGCATTTTTGACGTTTGAGATTTTTGGCGTCATCTTAGTAAAATTGCGGATGCATGCATGCATGCCCGCGCCCGACTTAACCACACAGACGCTAAGTCGCGCGCGGGCGTGCATGCATGCATCCGCAATTTTACTAAGATGACGCCAAATTAGCAGGAATTATTTTTTAATCTCAAACGTCAAAAATGCCAGGATGCTGGTACAGGACTTCAAAAATCACCCCCGTCTTGTTGGGATTTTTTCCCTCCATTAGTTAGTTATACAGAAACAGTTACGCGCCTGGCTGACTACCGCTGGCTGGGCTCAGTCCCACTCAGGCAGGTCGGCCCTCCAGGATCGGACATAGCCCCCGGCAAGTCAGTGGGGAGCAGACCACCACACCGCTCCCGGGGTCGGGAAGACTTTATTCCCTGGCACAACCCCTCCCGTCCCCACGGGTGACGAAGAGACCGCCCAGATATATAATGGTCCGGGCAGACGAGATCAGCAGCGCGAGAAGTCGGCTGCCAGTTGCACGGTGCCGCCCTCTGGTGGCGCCGGGGCACAACATCCATGACGTTTGGTGTCGAGGTAGTCGTGTAAGTCCGACGGATACGCGCGGCGCGAGAAGTCGGCTCACAATTCGACGGTGGCGCCATCATGCACGGCGGCGGCCAGCGGTGCAACTGCAACGCTGCTGACGTAGTTAGGGGGGCCGCCGCCGAGGGCGCCACCGTCGAATTGTGAGCCGACTTCTCGCGCTGCTGATGTCGTCTGACCGGACCATCATATGTCTGGGCGGTTTCGTTGTCCACTGTGGGGACGGGAGGGGTTGTGCCAGGGAATAAAGCCTTTCCGACCCCGGGAGCGGTGTGGTGGTCTGCTCCCCACTGACTAGCCGGGGGCTATGTCCGATCGTGAAGGGCTGGCCGGCGTGTATTCGAGCCCCGAAAGTGGACAGAGGCTAGGGAGGGTTGTGAGCGGTTGCTCTACGAAATCCTGCGCAGCAATGATCAAAAATCAATTAATTTGAATATGTGTATTTGTATCTTTAGTGTGTATTCTGGATTCTGCCATTGTGTCCATATAACTTATTTGTGTCCTTGGAACACTATTCGAACTTCAGTCATGCTTAATAAGCATTGACATTTAAATCTAGGTGTGCACCTGAGCAACCCCTCAAAATCTAAAGACAGAAGCAGAAGTAATCTTGGTACAAAACTAGAGGTGGTCCAACAAATTCCAACAGGAAGAAATCGTGGAGGGTCCATTTACCTGACATTCTTTATTAAATATATTGGTAGATATTTAAATACAAATTTAGCAAATTAAACAGTGAATCTTGCATAATTTCTAACAATCATAGAGCATATTTCAAAACAAAAGAAGTCAGTTACAAACACAAACGTGTTCAAAATTGACATAGTGGCTCTGAAAGCCATTTGGTGTCTATCACAGACTTAACTTTGTCCGAAATGTATACGTAGCAACTGTTCTCATGAAATAAATTCTTTTTCAGGACTGTTGAGGCATGTACAGTGCAATCTCATCAGATGAATTTATCTAGGTTCATGAAGAAAGTACACTACCACACATGGACAGCAGTCACATAAGATTACCATGTTTGGCTAAAAGTTTTGGCGCATCACACAAGTGACATAAAAACAGTACTGTGTGTGCTAAGCATATATAAATCACTACAGTGCTACAGAGAAGATCAATAATGTGTCTTCAAACAACTAAATTCTCTTGAAGCATTCTGTAGAATCTTCTCTGTATAAAATCCTGCACTTTTGTGTCATCAAATAAAAAAGCACAGCAATATTATCAGCTCACCAAAACATGAAGACTAAATTCATGCAAGATGTTGTTACCTATTTAAATTTCTGCATCTCTCATATATCTTGATCTCTAGGCACTTAAAATATTCAAACATGACAAATTGTATTTTATAATACTTTCCTTTGGTTTAACTGAGTGACATCAAGAACAAAAAAAATTATCACAGGGAAATCAATATTTACAAACACTTTCCAGTGCAGAGAGCATACTGTTCTATCAAATCTAAATTATTACAAACTGAGAAAGGTCATACACAATTAATTTTAAGAAAAAATAATATAAAGTCAAAATTGCATCACATAGGAACAAAATTACATTCATGCAACCTGCTCTGTATGATTTGCTAGTTAACATGCTACAGTTGTACATCCTTTGCACTTTGTGACTTAAATCCAGTCTCTAACTCTTCTTTGAGCCCTTTTCATAACATGAATGATTTCACCTTTCACAACTTGATTGTGACCAGTTGTTTAATATAATCAAGCACTTTTGGATCAGTCAGAATTCCCATATGATCCACCTAGAAAAAAATTTCCCATATCAATTCTACTGGGTGTCTCAACTCAACATATCAACAAAAGCTAGGCATGTAAGGCATTTACAGAAGTAGTTTTTTCCCTAATCATGAAAAGCTTTACTTACTTTGGGAAAAGTTTGGTGATATATTTTCTGCTTTTGCTTACCAACCCAGTGCAAGCATCCTTCTAAACTCCGTTTATTGACGGTACCATCACCATCACCGTACACAAAGTTTGGGTATCCATCAGGGAATTTTCCACTTTTGAAAACTAAGCTGTTGATAGTGGATAACATTCTGTATGTGTCATTTTGAGATTCTAAAAGACAAGACTCCGAATTGAGGTCTTACCTATCAACAGTGTCAACACCAAATCCATGCAGACAATGTACTTCCACACCTGGAGCAGCGAAGTTGAGGGAATACTGTTCCACATCCTTCCGCATCTCCCAGCCAAGAGGATAATTAATATCACTTTAAAAAAGAGCACCTTGTTAAACCCTTTGTTAACTTGAAAATGCAATTCCATGCTTGTGCCCGTGATGTCTTGGCTTACTCGAAAAATTGCTTGAGGTCCTTAATTGTATAATTCTGACCATCAGTTTGTACCAAGACCTCAGATTCTTTCCAAAATAAAGATGATGGCAAAAGCCATGACAAACTTGGAGATGTTATCTGCATTTCTCGAAGAATGCTTTGACGAAGAACATAAGAACCCAGGTCGTCTCCTGCAATCCAATGAATCCATAATGAAAGATAGTAAAGTAGGAAAAATAACGTTGATTAGAATGTGACCCAATTTTTATGTTCTGCTCAAAAGTTTGGAGAGACTGACCAACAGCAAACACTTTTAAAGCCTTGACTGAACCTGCCCATGCCCCACTGAGAGTTACAAGGGCACGGATATATTTATTCTTCCAGGCCTGAGTTTGTTGCTGCAAGAACACCAAGCTCATGGGACCTCCCATGCTGTGTGCTATAAGAAGGACAGGGCTATTTCCGTTTGAAGAAAAGGTTTCTTCTACCAAAGATTTGAGAGCCCCAAAAAATGCTTGGTGCTCATCTGGGAACAAAGAAACACTTTAAGTTCAATACATGTTCTAAATAAAATATAATAATTTAAACATTAAAAAAAAACTTAATGGTGTTGTAGAGCTTACTTGGTGCCCTGCGAAAATCATAAGGAGCACCTCTCAATGACACATTTCTGACCAAGCCCTCCAGAACCAGCATGTTTCCAATATCTTTAAAGTAAGCACCAGGTGAAGCTTGACTGGGATCTAACCACTCTACCACAGATGGGTTGCCGAAGTCTGGTACTCTTGTAACAACACCTGGGGGCGATTCAGTTTTGCGAGTGGTTACATTGTACACTAGTTTGATGTTATCAACCTGCCAGAGAAATAAGAATGATAGAGTTTGGAAGTCAATAACATCAAACACAGCATAAAACAGTGCAATAAACACTTGACAACATACCCAGCAGTCGATAACAACAGGGACTAAAAGTTCTAAGTTCAACCATAAATTGAAGAAGTCGTTAGTTGTCTTCTCACATACATAATGAACAACTTGAGTTTTTGACAACTTAGCATCCAGCTGACTTCCCCCATCACCTGGAACTGTCAAGCAATGAATGGGTAGTGAAATTCATAGAGAGAAATAAGCTGTTTGAGCGGGAATTAGGTAGACCTGAGCCTGACGCAAGCAATAGTGGTGGGTATAGTGACAGACATCAGCGACAAAGCTATGCGAAAACTTACTCATTATGACAGGGAGGGCATTGGTGGATGAAGGAGCAGAAGACACAAAGTAACCTGCACTGGCCAGGTATATGATTCCTAGTCCCAGCTGCATTAGTAGCATCATGACATTTGGATTCCCAGTTCCAAAAAGAATGAAAGTGGCGACCCGAGAGTACCAAAGAAGACTCCAGAAGGCGACGCTGACGCACTTGCAACGCAAATACGAATGTTTCCTGACAAACAACGAATGACAATGACAAACAACGACAACACAAGATTTCTCATGTCGACATTAGCGCCCTCTGCTGGCCGAAGCCCGAAGGTCGATTGCGCGGGAGCCGTTGATAGATTTGAGCAAAGAGAGCGAAATCCCACCTCCGGAGGTTGATTAGTCCGCAAACCATTGATCCGGGCGAATTTAAACCGCTGCGGCTGGAAATATCTGCTTTGCGAGCCGCGGACTGCCTGTAACGCCGCGGGGTCGGTGTCCGATTTGTTTCTCCGGACAAGCTGAAAGCTTCCGGGCGCCTTTCTGCTGAGCGGACATTCCTGCGCGGTGCGGCGCGGTGCGGCGCGGCTAGGGGCGGAAGCGCGTGGTACGAACCGGCCACGGTCATCGGCACGGGCTCGCTGCGTTTTGATATAAACGGAGCCATATTGGCCGTCGCACAGCCCACACGTGAACGGTCCACGGCTCCTTTCCGGCGACAATTAAACCGTCCGTACGATCGGGGAGCCCGCGAGAGCCGTCCGGGTCCATGACAAGGGCGTCGCGCGCCCGCGCACGAGGCGTTGCGTCACCTTCTGGCCCAAGTAGGCCATGAACTTCAATGTTTGTGTGCGTACGGCCGTGATCAAGCACACGGAAAACGTCGAGTTTCATCAGCTCAAGTGCGATTTGTGCTCGGTGTGGGGCTGAGCCGGTGCCCTGTGTTGGCCTCTTCTCTCCTCGGCCGGCGACAGTTGTCTGCTTTCCAGTGGTGCAGTTAATAACTGTCGATAGACGGCGGGGCTGGTCGGGCGGTGTCTGATTTGGAGGTTATGTCGCCCCTCTAACGTGGCCTGACGTCGTGAAATGAGAGTTTTCTCTGCTGAATAGATGCTATTGGACAAAACGAGTGCTATGAATCCTAAATACCCCCTCGGCACTTAGCTGTTGTCGTCGGCACATGGATCGACAAGTAAGTTGACCGAGTATCATTGTTTTCAAGGTTCACATGTGTTTGGTCCGTCTGCATCGAGGTACCTACCATGTTCGATATGAATGAAATACTCTTTAAGTGGTTGCCCTTGGTTGTACCGATCGTGGTTAAGTGGGTCGTGTTTGGCCGTGCGGTCGAGTAGATCAGTTCTTTACCGTGAACATGAACTTTGCAATCAGTGACTGTCACATATTGTGGAATGAATGGTGTCATTTCTGACTGGTCATTCACTGATATTGATCTACCTGTCTTTTAGTTTGGATTCTTAATTTTGTGCTTTACTTCTGAATTTCAGATATTAGGGGTGACCATGTCGTTACCAATTGGCACCATGGGGTCCATGGTTCCTGGTGTTGGTGACGGAATGGGGGTGAATGTCAATGGTGGCAACTGGAGGGTGTGTCTCAGTGAGCTTGTTGGTGAGAGATCGTCCATTCTGGATGCCCAAACCAAATTTCTCTACCTGAAAGTTCTAGAAGTGTACATTCAAACTCAGTATGGCAGTGCCCCCAGTGAAGAACAAATAGAATTGAGACAGTATCTTCTGCGATGGATCATTCTTCAGGTAGATACTTGCTGCTCTGTGTGCCATATTTCCTCTTGGACGTCCCTATGTTTCATTTCAGTTGTCTGCTTCCTCCACTTGTTGTCACCCTTGTAATATCTCTGTTGCAGTGCTCACAGCAAATTCCAGAACAAAAATTCATTCGTAACAAAATGGGCCAAATTTTCTCGTTGGTTTTTGTGAAAGACTTTCCTCACCGGTGGCCGTCCTTTTTTACTGACCTTGTAGGTACCCTGTCTTTGGGGCGCAATGCAGTAGAGTTCTTTCTCATTATTCTTTCTGCCATGGATACTGAGGTTTGTTATTCATCACGCAAAATTTTCTTGTCCATAAACAATTTAGGAAGCACCATGAAACACTCATATACTCTCTCTTTTTACAGGTCTTCAGTCCCAAATATAACCGAAGTGATGAACTTGTTCGCAGTAGTACCCAATTAAAAGACCACATGAGAGAAGGAAGTGTCCAAGTTTTAGGTGACTCATGGTTCCAGATACTTGTGAGTACATCTATATCTCTTGCATATGTACCTGTCCATTTTGACTAACGTGTGTTGATAATCCATTGGCAAATTCCGTACATCCCATGCATCCACATAACATATATGGCCACTTTAACTTTTCAGACCACGTGGCATACTGAGCCAGAAATTGTGACTGCATGCTTAGAGGTGACAAGTGTGTACGTTCCTTGGATTGATGTTACGACGGTTGCGAACGACAAGTTCTTGCCAGTTGTTCTGCAGCTGATGCGAAATGAGTATGCCCGAGCGGCGGCCGCAGACCTTCTTTGTCAGGTTGTTGACAAGGGGATGGACAACTTAGATAAGCTGCAGCTAATCACGAGAATGTTGGTGCTTCTTCGAAACTTTGAAGTTCCTCTCCTTCCTTCGCAGGTAGATTTGAAACGACTCATTCCATGGTTTGGATTAATCGATTTACTTGATCATTGTATTCATGAATAATAATGTGAGATTTTCTGTACTCTTTCAGGTTGACAATGTGGCATATTCAGTAAACATGGCAAACTTAGTTAATAGTATTGGGTTAAATCTTCTTGAGGCATCAGACAGGTGAGTACCCTGGTCTTAATGACATGTTTGTAACGCTAAAGTATGCTTGAAAATGAGTAAGAATCCAACAACTACCATGTCCAGAGTATTCAAGTGTTATGGAATTTTCAGACTGAAAGAGAAAGGGGTGTTGGAGGCGGCAGAGGTTGCTTATAATGCAGCTGAAGAAAATATATTGTATATGGATGGTTATCTTCAACATAATGATGAGAATGTGTGTCTTAAAGTGACCAGATACGCCAAGGAATACATCAGGGTGGGTCTTCATGCTTAAATATGGCTTTGGCCATCATGACTATTTTGATTTCTTATTGTCTAACATTAATTTTCTTTCCTTCAGAAACTTAAGGGCAAGGCACTGACTGAGAAGCAGATTCAAATAGTTCAAAGATTATTAAAAACAGTTGTAGACAAACTGAAGCTTCATCCCGATTACTTTAGAACATCTAATGACGATCGTCAGCAGTCCCTTTTGGACTTCAGGTCTGTTTGTTAGTGTTTTGTTTTGGAAGGTGTAAAATGAAGTGCTGAACCTAATCCTGTATTCCTTTACTCTCTTTGCAGAAATGAATTCAAAATCTTATTTGTAAATCTATTAGCAATTGATAAGGATCTTGTCACTCAATGGGTTTATCAAGTTGTCACAAGTGTTCTAAAAGACCTTCAAACATACTCTACAAGTGAGGTTGAGTGTGTCATTTACATCTTGTATGTGCTGGGTGAAGCCTTGCCAGGGGCAGGATCTTCCCCACCCCAGAACAACCAGGAAACTCAGGTACTGCTGCAGTTTATTTGAAACTGCTGTGACCGTGAAATTCAATTGCCTTTCATTTTTTTGAAATCTAATGATTTTAACTTTGTATCCCTAGTCTTCCAACAATCTCATTCGCCTGATGTTGCTGGAACTTTTGTCATCTGGAGTAAGCAATCATCCCGACCCAGCTGTAAAAATACAGTTTCTTGAAACAGTTTCACGAAGGGACAAACTGTTCCTGAAAGAGCCTGAGCTCATCCCTCCTGTGCTGGAAGCTTTCTTGGATCATCGTGGACTTCGCAGCTCTGACAAAAAGCTTAGAGCAAGAGCAGCTTTCTTGTTTCAGTTATTTGTCAAAAGTCTGAGGTAAGGTAGCACTGTTGTGCAATACCATTGTTAATTTGAAATTCCTTATATTATTGTAGCATTTGGCCATTAGCTGATTGTCTTTGTTCCTTTAGGTCTACCTTAGCGTCTTTCTCGTACCAAGTAATTGCTAGCCTGAAGGACTTCTTGGAACTGAGTTTGCCTCAAAGCAATGGCACTTGGTTGTGCCATGAAGATCAGCTGCATCTCTACGGAGCTGTCGGACTACTGATTGTCTCTGGCACAAACTCTCCTGAGGTACTTCATACATTTTTTTTATAAGTCTACTGCTACCGCCGAGGGAATGTTCATTGTTTTTCTAATTTTAGGAAAAAGGAGAGACAATTCGGAATCTCTTAGTGCCAGTGGTTGCTAGATACCAGGAGTTGTCTGCTCAGCTGGCTGCAGAACAGAATGAAGAACAAAGAGCAACATTGGCACACAGTATGTGCCATGCAATGGCAGTTGTAACTGGTGTCAGCAAAGCTTTTAATAATTTGAAAGATACGAGAGTGTTTGGTTGCTTCCAGTTGTATTATGAAGTGCTGCAAGTCTTCCTGACGTGTTTGCAAGTATGTTGAAGATGTATGTGGATTGGAAATGTGTTACTTTCCCATCATTTTTGCTACATTGGTTTATCTTTGTTTTAGAGCCCCAATCAGAAAGAGCTACTTCAAAGTGGGCTCCGGCAGTTTTTACATCGCATGGTTGTCTGTCTGGAGGGAGAGGTTCTGCCTTTTATACCATTTGTTCTCCAAGCCATACTTCGTGATAATGATGCTTTCCTGCTGTCAGAGTTTATGCCTCTGGTCCTGCAAGTTATCATGAAGTTCAAGGTGTGCTGTCACTTCATGCACAGTTGTTTATTCGGTATACATCAGCTTGCTCTAAATCCAGTACTTCTTTGCAGAAGGATGCTGCATCGCTTGTCCAGCAGCTCATGGCCCCTACGCTGGCCACTTTCACAGCAGCTTGGGCAGCTGATACGGACAAGGATAACCCTTATGCTCAGGAGGAGAACCATTACTTGTTTAGAAGCTTTCTTGGTCTTGTGAGTGCCATAGTGACAAACAACATTCTGGAAGTGCTTTTAGCCCAGGAACCCCACACTTTACAGCAGGCGTTGGATTGGGTTATTCAGGGTACTTTCCATGATCCGGATCCTACTGTAAGTTCTGACAGCAGTTTGGTTTACTGTGAACTAATATTTAGACTTGCATGTTTTACTGTATCTTCTTTCTCTTGCCCAGGCCCAGAAGAGCTGCTACACCATTCTGAGAAAAATGGTAGACCAGTGGGGCGGAGTTGGAGAAAAGCCTGATGGTTTTACTGAGTTCCTGTACGAGAGAGTTGTCCCAGCATGTTACTTACCTTTGAAGTCACTGGATGATTCATCTCCAGATTCTCGGGCTGTTGGCAAAGAATGCTCTCAACTTATTGCAGCCATTTTCAAAAAAAGGGTGAATTTTTTGAATTTTTTTTTTAAATCTGTGTTTCCTTGTCATAAAATGATTTTTCTGTATTGCTTTATCTGCTGTTCCAGGGCGATGAGTTTCTTTGTCATCTTCAAAATACATTTCTCCCATCTCTTGGCTTAGAGCCTAGAATTTGTGAGGCACATATTAAGACCATTCGGGAAGGCAAGAATATCTACCAGAACTGCGTAGAGGTAAGGAATATTTGAAATTGCTGGAACTGTCGAGCGTGGCCTGTGTAGCTTGTAGGTAGCAAGGGGTGACTTCAGTATTTTTCTTTCTTCTCCATTGTCTCCTCTTTCAGATACCTCCTAAGTATTTATTAGCTGATTGGGGCTATGGTGAATTTAATTTGTATGGGTCAGGTTGGTGAAAGGATGTAAGGATGTGTTGACTCTTCACTAGGGCATTATGCCGATAAGAAAATTTGCTTAGCTGGTTGCGTGGTGCAAATTTATGACATGGCCTGCTTAAGTAACCCTGCTCACGTTTTTTTAATTTGTGAAAGGCAATTTTCTTTGATGTCTTTTTTTGTGTTGAACCTAGCACTGGAAAATATTCTAACCATAATCTTCTTCTCTTATGTTTTGGGGAATATCCTTTCAGCAAGAGTGTCTGAATTATGTTAACACCCATATTTCATTTCTCATTTCATACCTGCTTGTTACCCATTTCATGCATTTTAAGATTGCTTGAAATTTTCCTGCATAAGTATCAAAATTTGCGTTCCTTTGTGTCTTTTCTTTTAACTGATTCATGTGTTTGTTTTTGCAGGTGCTCCGCTGCGTTGATGCTTCTGTTATCTCCCGTGGTGGTGTTAGACATCATGCTAGGAAATAGCATTTGTGGTTTGCTGGCCAGACCACATGGGAACAGACTCTGAGTTCTGGGGTTCTCACTGGTTGGGTTTCAGCGCCTGATTCTTCAATGCTCACAACTTCATTGGTGTACGGCCTCTCCAGTTCTCCAGTTCTTATTGTTTAGGTCAGCATTGTATTTTTCCTCTGTTTTGTGGCAAATGCCTTGTGATCTTATATTTTAGAACAATGTTTGAGAGGCAATAGTTAGGATATTAATTAAAAGTAATGGAATGGATAAATTGAGAGTTGTTTCTGTATATATTTGACATAATTTATAAGTCTGATGTGCATGACACCATATTGATGATAAAATCCAACATTCCCTTTTAGCTTTCTTTACTGAAAAGCACAAGCTTGAATTGATATCAGTCAAGTAAAACTGCTATTTGAAATTTTTGTTGGTCTAAAACTGAGTGAATTGTGGGCATGTTGGCAGATTGTGAGATTCAAGCCCGACCTGCGCGTGCCTATTGCTATCTGCCTAAAAGTAGACAAAAAAAAAAGTGGATTAACATTTTGTGAAATTGATTTTTAACCGTTCATCATGAATGTGCCTTGTGAGTGTTCAGACACTCTTCACAAATCTTCACAAATTAAGTACAGTGAAACCCCGTTATAATGAAATCCCCGGTATAACGTAAGAATTTTGGCGTCCCGGATACCTAGTTTCGACCCGTTAAAACGAAGTTCGCGGCAAATTTCACGATTTTGGCAGGTTTATCCTCCTTAGTGCCAAATAAATGTTTGCAGAATGGTAAGTGCAAGGCAAGCTTGATCGCTTCCCGGGCACCTTCGTCCCTGAAATTCGCTTCGGCGGCATAGTAACAGCCGGTGATGCACCACAGTACAGCGAACAGCTCCGCGAGACCCCCGTTATAACGTAATTGACATCGTTTTTACCGAAATTCGTTATATCGGGGAGATCCGATTTAACGTAATCCCCGTTATGACGCAAGACGTACGTCGTCCCGACTGATTAGTACTAACGGGGTTTCACTGTATATGCGAAAGAAACAAACAAACAAATATCAATGGCACTTCTGTATCATTTAACGATTTAAGACATGAAGAGACTTTGCTCAAATTATGCATTTGTTAGTCATTTGAAGTGATAATTTTGTGCAGACTTGCATACTTGAACCACAAAAGAAAGTAATATCTCGTTAAAAACTAATTGACTTAAAGGGTGTTTGGTACTTTTGCCAATGGTAGTACATCACTTTTGTTCTGATTGCATTTCACGTAGCAGTTGATGTTTTCTGGATTTAGTGAACATTATAGTCTGCAAAGTTTTCCATCCATAAACATCAAAAGGTGTTACACATTGGTCAATGTTTGTGGTAATCTCACAAGTAGCTTTTTCATGTTTTATACATTAATTTTGCATCAAAGTTTACATTGTATTGTACATTATTTACATATGCACAAAAATTAAGCATAGTCTGTGATCCTTATATGGTCCTCAGGCCTATAACAATTTTTCTAGTTGAGATTTTGTTATAGTGTCTGTAGGACTTTGTGCCTTACGTGAGAATTAAATGTACAACTGCCAGGTTTACCATAATTGTATGTCATATGTTTTTGATTTCTATGCAAAGTATAGGTGGTAGCTAATGCACTCAAAGTGCCTGTGTGATGTCTTCCATTTCGACATTACTGCATGTTTGGGGTAGTTGGTCCCATTGGTGATGCTGGCTCTCATTTTCAAAAGACATGTGCACTTATTTCTGTGTGCATTTCAAAGGATGTTTGCTTGTACCATGATGTTTTTGTGGGGCCAGTTACTGTTTTATGATTTTCATGTAACTGTGGAAAGGCATGAAATCCTCTTTCCAGTGCTGAACAAGCTTCCATTTTTTTTTTTTTTTGCTTTAGAGCCAGTAATGGGATAAAATATGCAGTAGAATTGGGTATGCTGGAAAATGTTCCTCAACCATTTTATGAAATGCCGTGACTAGATATAACTAAATGTTTTGTACTAACTGTAACCAGACCTAATGTTTGGAACTTTTGGTTTAAATTTAGAATAATAACTGTCTGACTATATTTGTTCTTGAAATCAAAATTTCTGGTGTATTTGACCTGAGGATTCTTCCTCTTCGGGAAGATCTTTTATCAACTCGGTGAATTTGTTTCAGCTTCTCTGGGATGTGCATATCAACACATCACACTGTTGTATCTGTATTGCTTTGTTATTGTTAATGTTGTTATTGACCTTTTTATGATGTTGTGTCGACCGTCTGTTCGTTTAACCTGATGTTTTAAAAGTTAGTAGCAGAGACAAATTTTGTATTTGCCTCCATTCCATTTCAAAAGTGCCAGGAGATGTTTTATTTGAGATGTGTGTCACCTGTGGTGTATTTTGTAATGGAGGCATAACGAGGCGAGGTGCAGTACTATAAATTACAATGCCACTCTTAAAGTTACCCTGCTTTTTCGTTCATCTTTGTTAAAATTTTCAGCAGTTTTGGTTTTCTGTTTTGATCGCTGCTTTACTCTTAAGAATTATATAGATCTTAAATTATTGTTTGTCTTCTTTTGGCTTCCACTCTGTTTCTGGTTAGTTGCTTTGTTTCTGTTTTACTGCTTTTTAGCACCCCTGCCCTCTTCTTTTTTTCTATTTTATTTTTGCTATCAATGTACCGTAATGTAGACTTTTAAAGGAACTGTCTTGACACACAAGTGTGCGAATCTAAAATTTCTTTCCCACTGTATTAGGGTTGCTATTTATTATAAATTAATAGTAATATATTGAACTGAAAAGCATAAATAATTACATAAGAGAAAGTCCTGGATGACTTAAATCCTATGAGATTTTATATTGTACAACAATGTGTACATACTGTATATATCAACTGGTATTTAAAACAACTGTTACAGTATCGGCAGATTGGTGTTGTGATTTGTGGTTTATAGGTCTGCATTATTTGGTGTTAATGCCATTTCATTGTGCCTTTTTCTGGGGTGGGAGGCATTTTAAACATTCGTTACCAATGTCTAATAATCCAAAAACTAGGTTTTCAAAATTCATCAATTGCTGTATGTAACATTGGAAATGTCATATTTTCTTTTACATGTTTGTATATGCATATCTAGTCTACTGACGTACTCTGAAATGATGTTGGGTGTTTACAATAAAATGCAGTATACACAGAAACTATGTGTCGGCTTGTTCCTCTTCATTTTTCCTGACCTCTCAACCCAGTCTTATGCTCGAAAAAATGAAGGGAAAATTGATGGAAGGCGTGGGTGTGAGGGCGCCTGAAGACACATGGAGCTCCTGGCTGACGGTCAGCACACCGGCCACGGGGTGGCTGTGTCCCCCTCCCTCCACTCCCCGTTGACGCACACCAGCTCTTTGGAGGCTGGGGAGTCCACGTGGTGGTCTTGGTCCTGGTACAGGATCTCGTTGGCACACGTGTACACCGCCTTGACGGGGGCTCGCGGCCTGCCCCTGCAGTCCGCCCCCGTCCCCGCCCCCGTCCCCGCCCCCACGCCGCCGTCATACAGCAGCTGCACGTGCAGGCTCGCGTCCTGCGGGGGCGGCGGCTCCGAACAGCCGGACCAGGCTCGGTGCACTAAACACAGACGGGCAGGAAAAAAAAGACAGAAAATGCAACACGCATTTTCGAAAAATTCATGATAAAACTGGCAAATGGCGGGCCACTTTAACGTTACACGAGCTCGGCTCCGGCTCTCCCTACCCACCCGCTCCGGAGGAGACGTTCCCCGTGACGAGCGGCGTCTGGTCCTGGTAGCTCAGGCTCCAGAGGAACACGGACGACTTCGGGATCTCCGCGACCTGGTTCAGACGCATTCACAGTTAACGGGGACGGGAACAAGGCGGCGTCCTCCACCGGGGAGTCTGCGCGCGCATGCAAGTTCATTAAAAATAAAAGACACTGCGGCGGCCTTGGCACTCACGTGGTAGCTCTTGAAGGCGTGGTAGCCGAACGTGTCGTCCGAGTAGACCACCTTGGTCCACTCGGTGACGCGGTCGATGAACTTGCCGGCGTCCGCGTCGAACACGCCGGCCGTGAGGTTGAGGTCCGGGAACACCCGCGCGCAGGTGAGCCGCCAGCCCACGGTGCAGTTGACCCCCGTCGAGTCCTCGGTCTCTATCCGCGCCTTGCAGACCACTGTGGGCACGGCAGAGACGGCCGCTCAGTGCTGCTGGAGGCGCCCGAAATGCTCATGTCTGACTTACGGAGCACGGCGAGGTGGAAGCGCCTGGAGGCGGCGCTGCCCCTGTCCGTGTGCACGCTGCAGGAGTAGTTGCCCGCCATGGCCGTCGCGGCCCTGGCGATGTGGACGTCCCAGCCGGGCCGCCGCTGCTCCGCGGCCACGCCCGCCGTCGCGTTCTCCAGGACGCCGAAGGCTGCGGCACGCAACGGCGGTCGTCTTGCAACGCTTCTTCACTTGAAAACCGACCGCGCTGGCACCGAACACCGCACGGCGGGGCGCTCGAGGCTGCGCCCCCGGCGGGTAGGCAACGCCAACCCTCGGCTGCCGTGCGGGCGGTGCCTACCTGCCAGGCGCGCTGCAGCGCTGCGGTGCCTCGGGGTGGGCGGGGGAGGCCAGGCCCGCCAGGCCGCAGGACGGGTCCCGCCACCGCTGACGGCCTGCCCATCGGGTGGGAGGGAGAGGGGAGATGAGGTGCTGCGGCGGTACAGAGGGGAGCAGGCTGGCTGTCTGAGCCCGAGGTTCGCGGCGTGACAAAGCAGGGTAAGAACAAGATACCGGGGCGGGCGGGGGCGGGGCTGATGAGATGGCGTCTTGTCCTTCTGAGGAGAGCGCTGAGGGGCGGCGAGGGCCGCCAGCGCTGCCATAAAAGCCGACCGCGTGCTCGCAAAGCGCCCCCGCCGCCACCGCGCAAGCCGAGCTCCGGGCCCTGCGGGGCGGGGCGGGGCCCGGCCACACCGCGGCTTGCGCCCCTACCTCCGGCTCGGCCTGCTCCGGCTGCTCCGGGAGGTGGAATGCGGGGCATGCGGCACGGCCTGCGGCCCGGCCCCGGCCCCGCTCCGGCCCTTCGCGGTGAGCCCGGTCTTGTCCGCCGTCTCTCTCTTGCTCTGCCGGCCCGCGGCGCTGCGGCGTCGCGGGAGGCAAAGACCGAGGCAGAGGCGCGGCGGCGGCGCGGTGCAACCCTCCAAGGCCCCCCCGCCCCCCGCCCCCCGCCCCCCGCGTATCGCAGCGTGGCTCACCGAGCGTCCGGCCCGCGGGGAGCCACCGGTACACAAGCTGCGCGTCCTTGGTCCAGGTGACGCCCTGCAGCAGCTCCTGCGGCTCCAGCTGGAAGCGGCACTCGAGCACGGCGGGCTGCCCGGCCATCACGTAGGACGGCGACCCCGCCACGCCGGCGCCCAGCACGCGGACCGCCTCGCCTGCGGGCAAGAGGGAGGCGATGGCAGGCGCTCGAGCACGGCGTATATCGGGGGCAGAGCTGCTCTCGAGGACGGCATGTCTCGAGGGCAGAGCTGCGCTCGAGGACGGCTGCAGATTTGGAGCGGCCTCTCCTCTCCTGGATCGATGCCGCTGCGGTGCGTGTCGGTGTCGTATCGCTGCCGGCCCCGGCGCCCCGCCCCTCCTCTAGTGCAGCGCTCCAAGCCGTGAGGACTCTAGGCGACTGTCCTGCGGCACCTGCGGCACCTGCGGCACCTGCGGCACCTGCGGCACCTGCGGCGCCAGGCGCCTCGCCTCGGACACTCACCACCGGAGCAGGTGAGCAGCAGCGCCACCAGCATCGACACCGCCATCGCCGAGGCAGCAGCCGACGCGGCGCTCGCTGTCGACCTGTCGCGGTCCGTGCAGGACCCCGAAACTTCACCGCGCTCCAAAACCCCTCCCCGCCGCCGCGGGCTCGGCTGCGGCCGTCCGGCTGGAGACGAGCTCCTCTCCAGGACCCCTGCCGCGCCGCCCTCCAGAAGGACCTCCTGCAGGACCTCCTCCGGGGCCTGTTCTGCGAGGTTAGGCGGCCGCGCCGTAACACCCACCGCACTCCGTGCACCGTGTTTGTTTGGTCGACCGGTCGCCATGGCGACGCGCGCGCGGGGGCGGGTCCGGGCGGGTCCGGGCGGGTCCGCCGATCAGGTGGTTTAACCCCTCCGCAACCACCCCCGCCACCGCCCCTCCCCTCGGACCCTCTAACGAAGACCGGGCAGGGCGCTTCCGCATGCTGTTACAGTGGCGGCCGGCGGGGGCCGGCGGCGCCAGCGCACCTCAGGACAGGACAGCCTCCTAGCCCTCATTGGGCCCGCCGCCGCCCCGGCACCGCATCCCTACCCACCCCAACCCTCCCGGCCGGCACCGGCGGGGCTGCGGGACTGCTCCCCCACCCCCTCCCCGACCTCCTTCCTCCCCCGACAAAGCCGCCGAAGCCGACTCCTCATCTCCAGAAACCTCATTGAATATGGAATCCCAAAATGCCACAGCCGGCCGTCGGGGATGGACGGCCGCTTTGTGGGTTTCTGGGGAGTGAGGGGATGACGGAGGAGGGAGGGAGGGAGAGAGAGAGAGAGAGAGAGGGGGGGGGGGAGGGGGTATCGAGGGCCCCGTCAGACGCCGCCGTCGCCGCCGCTCCGACCACGACCTGCGTCCCCGTGCTGCTCGCAAAACACGTCGGCCGGGGAACAATGGGGCCACGCCGCTGTCAGGCAAATTCGCAGCGCACGTATATATGTGTGAGTGTGTGCGTGTGTCTCCGTGTACGTGTGCGTGTGTGTGTGTGGCCTCCCTCCCCCCGCGCTCCACGTCTGTGACGGCAGCCGCCGCGGCACCCCCCCCCCCCCCCCTCCCCCAGAGGAACTGCGACGATAGCTTGCTGCTCCTTCTAAATGTAATTGTGGAATCTTGTTTATTGAAAGAAGCGGATACACCTCCCCGCCTCCCGCCCCTCCCCTCGACTCGCGGTCCGCCTCAGCGGTCGCTTGATGGAATTGCTCGCGGGGGGCGGACGCAGAGGCCTGTTTGCCCTCCCCCCACCATCCCCATCTCTCTCTCCCCCCCCCTCTCTCTCTCTCCCCCCCCCCCCCCCAACTCTCTCTCTCTGTGTCTCAGCCTCAGCCCCCGCCCCCACAGACACAGCCAGGTTACCTATAGCAGCGGGTGAAAACTCCTAGGAAAACTCCTAGATAGTGGGCTGGGCTGGTCTCGCCACGGGCAGCCGCCGGGGACACTCTCGGATGTCAAAACCGGCCGAGTGTTTGGGGAAAGACAAAAAATAAACAAAAAACAGCACTGCACTCTGGGAAGCTGTGTCCGCCAGCGCAGAGCCCGACCAGACGGCGGATCGCCCTGTGAAATCGAATCAATCGCTCGTAATGAAGTGTGTGGCGGCAAGTTGGTCGTCGGCGGACCCCCGCCGAGCCCCGCAGGGCCCCGCAGGGCAGGGCCCCGCAGGGCCCCGCCACGGACGTGTCGACCACATAAAACAAAGTTGCGCGGTTCCAGAATAAAAATGACAGTTCGGCAGAGCGGTGCGGGGCCACCACACACACGGGGAGAGAGCGAGCGAGATAGATAGAGAGAGAGAGAGAGAGAGAGAGAGAGAGAGAGAGAGAGAGAGAGAGGGGGGGGGGGGGGGGGGGGGGTAGGGGGTACATTCCGGAAGAGGACCGCGGGAAACTTGGCTACTGAAGGCAACTCAAAGAGACCACATCAGGGGGCGGCGACTGGGCAGAGCTGGCAGAGCAGGGGAGGCCGCGGCGGGGCGGGCGGAGGGGGGGGGGGGGGGGGGGTGCGGTGCATCCACCTGCATTGCAAAGGGGCCGCGCCGCCACGCCCACAGCGCCCCCTGCAGTGCGCTGTGCACCGAGGAGAATTATTTTGCTAACAAACGGCGCCGGTGTGCGCCGGCCGGAGTTTTGTAGTTATTTGCGTAGCGTCGGGATGATGATGTAGGCATTGGGAACTTTGCCTGCTCCCGGAGGAGCGACACACACACACACACACACACACACACACACACACACACACACACACACACGCAGAGGCAGGCTCACGACGTGCTGCATTGCCGTGTTTCGGAAATGGCATTTTTCGAATAGTTTGGCGGGAAACTATGAGTGACTTAATTAACGCCGACTCACACAGCAGCAGCAGCAGCACTTAACGTGATTAAATATTCGGACGCCCTCCGCCCTGCAAAGCGGCCGCGGCCGTGCTTCGGACCCCTCCCCTACTTCCCACCGTGACAACCCCCCCCCCCCTCTCTCTCTCTCTCTCCATCTCTCTCCATCTCTCTCTCGCGCGACCCCTCCCTCCCGCCGGGAGGGTAGGCTACCCATCGTGCTCGCGACTCACTGCGCGCCATCGCCGTGTGGGTAGGCAACCCAACGGCCGCCTGATGGCGCGGCGTGGCGCGTCGCGGCGGGCGAGCGGACGGGCAGAAGGGACAGCGGCAGGCAGACGGCCCGGTGCGGTCTCCCCACTGCTCCCCGGTGTGTGCCCGCCGGCCCGGACCTTGAGCAGCCGCGATCCCGGCCGGTCCCCACCATCAACCGCCTCCATAGCTCAGTGGTTAGAGCACCAGTCTAGTAAACTGGGGGTCGAGAGTTCGATTCTCTCTGGAGGCAGCTGTCTTTTGCTATTATTCCGGTTGGCGGTGAGTGTGGTGGCAACCTAAATCTTTTCGCGTTTCTAATTTTAAGGTGATTTAGCAGAATTTCTTTTTGCAAATTTTCCTAACTTTTGTACAGTTCGCAAAATTAAAAATTGCGTTCAGTAGAATAATTCGCGCCATTGCAAGAGTTTGAACCAGAAAGCTAAAATTCTAGATTCCTAGCTCATTGTTCCGCGGCCAAAAAAATTTATTACCACCGTTAACAAATTTGGCTTTCCTCGCTCAATAGAGTGGCTACGCCAATTTTTGAAAATTTTGAAAATGGTATCACCCTAAGCCACACAACGACAGGACATGTGCCGGCCGGCGCTGCCTGCGCGCTCAGCTGTTGTGTGGCCCCTTGGTGTGGCCCTTCCCTCCCCCCGCGCCCCCCGCGCCTGCCTTCACGCCCGCGGGAGGAGGAGGAGGAGGAGGAGGAGGGGGGGGGGGGGGCACGGAGGGCGCCGGCCGGCCGGCCGCGGGGCGGCGGCGCGGCCCCCTCCGCGCAGGCGCAGTGCAGGCCTAACCTCGCACCGAGTCGGAGCGTCCGGTGTCTGTGGCGGGAAGCGGGACTACCGGAAAAAAAAACAACACGCGACGAAAAGGAGCGCCGGTGAAAGAGAATAAAATGCGCGAACCGGGAACCGGCATGGCTGCCGTCTGCCATGTGTGCCATGTGTGTCGCCGCGGCTAGTCCTCGCGTGTGTGTGGCGAGTGTGCGTCCTGACTCACAAGGAGCTGCCGAGCCGGCGTCAAGTGCTTAATGGTGCTTAATTAAGCAGCTTTGTAACCGATTTGTGTGTGGTGTGTCGTGCTCACCGAGAGGTGTGTCTGTGTGCCGTGCGCTGTGTGCCGGCGTGAGTGTGTTCAGTGAAGTGTGAAGTGAAGTGCGAAGTGAAGTGTGTCGCCTGGAATAAAAGGATACGATTATTGGATACCACAGCAACGCACCGCAACTGACCTCTGAAAGGTTCGCTACAATAATAGTAATAATAAATGTGACGAACAAATGAGATAAATTTTAAAACTATCCCAGCTTAGTCTACGTTGCATTCAACAGAGATAGGAAGAGCGCCACAGTCCATCATCTCCTGACAAACTCGTGGGCGGTGTGGCCCACCGCTGCACTCCACAGACCGGCAGACGGAACAGACGAATGGGCAGGACACAGAAATGTGTGTGGGACGGATACACGTCCTCTCCGGAGTTCTATGACGCATTGACGCTGCGTAGCGCTGTCTCTGTCCCACTCGCTGGCTGCTCCATGAGAGTGAGAGAGGTCCGAGAAGGAAATGTTCGGAATCGTTGTGCAGCGCGCGCATCGAACGCCCACACCACTGGGGGAAGAATGACCCCCCCCCCCCCCCCCCACCGCCACGCCTGAGCGCGGGCCCATCGGATGCTGCGTCTCGTGTTTTGGGTAGAGGAAGCGAGAGGGAGAGAGAGGGGGGGGGGGAGTGCAACGGCAAGGTGCTGAACAAAACAAAAAATACAGGAACAAATAATATTTTCGCCTAATGGTAGCGCCATTTAGTACGGAAAGATAAAAACTTGATTTTATGGAGGCACCATCGTACGTGTTTCTGAACAAACTGAGGATGTGTGGACTTTGCATAAACGCTAGGCGGGTGGGGTTCGGTCCGTTCACTTTGGCCGTCGCCGTCGGATGGCGGCCAGTGCCGGATCCTGATGAAGTAGCCGTCGCGGGGTACTGCTTTGCTATTCGCTCATTTACAAATATAAACTGGTCCACGACGCAAGGAGCTCCGCATGCGTCCAGCGGCGCTGCGCCTCACTCATGTATCAGCATCACAGAGGGCCCCGCGGGGGGCGCCTGCTGTGCTGCTGCCCCCGTTCGAACCCCCCGCGTCGTCCTCCCCCCCCCCCCCTTCGCGACGCCGCGCGCAGTTTTAAAATAGCAGCAGCAGGAGCGCGCCTCTGTGCGCGGAAAGCGGGCGTCTCCCTTAACGTATTAAATGTAACCTGTAAGCACCGCTAGCTGAGGGGCGTGGCGCGCCGGCCGCGGCCCCGGCAGCCCCGGCCTGCTCTAGAGGCGTTTCAATGCAAATGGCCGCTCAGCTGGGTTCGGTTTCGCGCGGAGCCGGCGGGGCCCCGCGGAGCCCCGTGCGATGCGCCCACAGCGGCGGCCCTGTGCAGCGCTGCGCCGCCTATCGCACTATCCGGGACGCGGCCGCCGCCAAGTAGAGCCTCGCGCAGCAAGCGCGCGAGCAGGGAACCGGCCAATTTGAATTTCCCGCGCTGCAGTTCGCTGACGTGTTCTAATTCACTCTGTTCGTCGTGAATGACGAACTTTGACGCCACAGCTGACTGTCCATTACACAAGTCTTACACTCTGTCTGCGTTCGCGTTTGGCGGGGCTCGTCCCTGACGGAGACGCGCCGAGTCGCGCTGCCAATAAGTGAGGGCAAGGCGCTGGGCGCTGCGAATAGTGTAACGTCTACTGCAGCCTCTGCGGGTCGTGGCCTCCCGGAGCGGTCTGCATCGTGCCCGCGCCCCCCCCCCCCCCCCCCCCCCCCCCTCCGCCTGCCTGACGACGCCCACTAAGAAGGGCACACGGTACAGGGACGGGCCGGGCGCCCTGGGAGGGCATTAGCTTGTCAGGGCGAGAGCGCGCTCCGCACAAAATTTATCTTCACTTCGTTCTCTCTCTCTCTCTGTTCCACGCGCGGTGGCGGCCCTCGTCGGCTCCGTTGTTAACTCGTCGCTTCATGTTAGGTCTGCTTTGAGCCCGCCCGGCAGCAGCAGCAGCAGCAGGCTGGGTTCATATTCCCGCGCCGCGTCGCCGTGCGAGCCGTATGCATTCGCAGCGGCACTGCATTCCCGATGAGAGATTTCTCTGACTAAATACTCGGCAGAAGTCGCGCCGCCGCGGCCGGCCGCGCGGAGTGAAAGCCCGCCGTATGTGGCCGGGGATAGATAAGGGCGGTGAATTAGGCCACATGCCGTGCCTCACCGTACCCTTCTTGCCTATTTGCAATATCTTTCATTTGTTGTTGTGTACGGTGGGGGGGCGGGGTCACGAATGGGCCATGGGCTGGTGTGGGTGGGTGGGGGGCGCCCCTTTTCCTCCTCGCCGCGCCTCCAGGCCACCCAAGTGCATGGCTATGTGTGGTTGCGGACATTTGCGGACGGGGCTGAGGACAGGAGGCGGGGATAGAGGCGAGGATAGAGGATAGTGTGGAGGATATTGGTGAGGATGGTGGGAAGGATAGAGGTAAGGTTAGTGGGGAGGGTAATGGTGACGTTGAGTGATAGAGTGCTTGAAGCCAATCGCGCCGCGTAGAAACCCTCTCGGAATTTCTTCGCCGTCTCAATTACATTGTGACTCAACCGCTCTCCGCTGTTGGGCTAGTCGGGGACAGTGGGACATTCTTCCTCCTCCTTTCGATTTTTATTCCCCCTCCTCCTCCTCCTCCTCCTCCTCCTCCTCCTCCTCCTCCTCCTCCTCCTCGACGACGGGTCGCGGTTTGGCTTGGTGTACTGGCGCCATGCAATCATGTCCCGCCAGCGCCGCTAGCGCAGGGCCTGGTCCTTACGTAGGGACGCACGCCAACTCCTAATCAAGCCGGCCCCCAGACGCCCTCCCCCCCCCCCCCCCACCTCACCACCACCACCGATCAGTCCTCTCTGCCTTCCCCACGCGAATAAAAGGCCGGAACTGCGTTGGACCGTCGGCAGGTCGGCCGTTGTCCGGCGGGCCGGTTCCACTCCTTGTTCCACTGGGCTCCGCCGGGCTCCACCACCACCGTGCCGTGGTCCACTTCGGCCCACGGCCCACCACCCATCCCGTCCGGCGGCCACCCATTAGGTCCCGCCACGCAGGGCCGACTCTAAGCGGCGCGGCCGTGTGCCAATGCCGGACTTGAAGACGAGCCACTCGCGTTATTATTGGTCATCAGCCACTATTTTCATCCCTCCATTGAGCCTAGTGCCAGGAATTAAATTTTTACTTTCATGAATTTCTAGTTTACCTTGCTTTTAATATATCCATGAAATCGTTTCTTAATTTTATTTTTCATCGTTCCCATTTTTATTTTTATTTTCGAAAAATACGAGTTAAGGATTCTAGCTGCGGTACCCACCACTACCACCATCTGTCTGTCTGTCTGTCTGTCTGTCTGTCTGTCTGTCTGTCTGTCTGATTGCCCCGGCCCCTGGTGTTTCGAGTGTTGTTGCGTGCGCTCTGCTCTGGCTTCCGCCCGGCCGGGCTGCCCCTCTGTGTATGCGCCTGTGCCCGCCATATCACGCCTGACCGGCCACCTCTTTTAGTACCCCTCTCCCCCCCCCTCTCTCTCTCTCTCTCTCTGTCTGTCTCTCTCTCTCTCTCTCTCTCTCCCTCATTCCCGCTCATGACGCCATTGTACGTGCGTATGTAGTCCCGATGCCCCACACCGGACGGGGAAGCCCTTCCCTTTGGGCTGAGGGGGGGGGGGGGCACACACACACACACACACACACATACACCACGTACGGGTGCAGCACCGGCCAACGCAGAGTCAATCCCACGACATCAAAAAATAACCACTCACTTTTCCTTCCTCTCTGTTCTCACAACATTGAATTTCTTTTAAAAGATTTTTTTCTATAGATTTGCCCCCCCCCCCTACTTTTCACCAGGTTGTTTCGGACACGGTATCGGCGCGATCAGCCGCGAGAGTCGCGTGCCGGGCGCGTGCCGAAGCGTTGAGCGTTTCGTGCGCCACGCGAAGGCGCGCGCGTTCGTACACCTCGCGCGACGCGTTTTCTAACACGCGGTTTTGGACACGCACACACACATACACACACACTCTCGCACGCACACGCACACGTACACGACGTACACAAATTGGAGGGAAAGGTATAGTGACCGTATAGGCGCGCGTACGTGTGGTACGGCCGGGTACCGCGCGAGTACCCGAGGGCCGGTACCGTTTAATTCTCTCTCTGGGCCGCGCCTACCCACCCGGTTGTTGTTGTTGTTGTTGCGTCTGCCGGGAGGAAAAGCATGTTCTTTACGACAGGACACGCGGCGGTCGGCCGCTGCCGCGCTGCCGGCAGGGAAGAGGTCTCCCAACGTGACGTACGGCTGCCCTCTCTTCAAGTGCAAGAGCTTATATTTTCTCTGGTTTGTTCCACGCGCGGGAAGAGAGACCGAGGGGTACCCCGGTGCTTCCAGTCAGTGTACGCCTTCCAGTCCAGTCACTCTCCAGTCAAGGTCCAGTCAATTTCCAGTCGGACACGTCGTGCGGCTACAGTACCGGGAGCGCACGGCTGACCCGCACCGAGGCTCGGTAGCCGCGTGGTTAGCGAGTCCGGCTGGCGGGCGGCTGGTCGGAGGTTCAGCTCTTTGCCGGTCCGTGCACTTTTTCTGTCGGCTCAGCGAAGACGACGGTGTGTAAAGTATAGGGGGCGCGCATTCAACGCCATCGCGGCTCTTTGGCCGCACCGGTAAGGTGGCTGACCGGCGGCCGAAAGATAGCGGGTTCGAGCCATCCCACTGTCCTAAATTTTTCTTGTGTCTGCGTTTGGAAGGCAGAGGGTAAAATATACTTTCGAACGTGGCACCGGTATGGCTGTCTGAACGGCCGTGCGCGCTGCGTCACTGAGAGATGTAAGCGTTGGGTTTCAACTTGAAGATTCCCGCAGCACGGTCGGGCTTACCCCCGTTCCCGGGTCCGAGGTTCTCTCGGTCGCCCGGGGTTTCCGGCGGGGGGGCTCTGTGTCTACCAAGGAAACTTGGTTCGGAGACTCGGGTGTATGCTACGGGGGTACCTAGGGTTCGGTACCTTCGTTTTCGCTCCCTGTGAATCTGGCAGACGAGGACACGCCGTCGCGACTAGGGTTCGTCGTGAAGTACAGCAGCTTCGGCTGTGTACGATATAGGAAAGCCTACCTCCCCCCCAATCCGCTCGGGAGTGGCCGCAGTGCCACAGACCAACCAGCCAGTCGAAGGGAGTTGATTCCGGAAATCTGGCTGGCGGAGGGGGCTACATTGACCGTTGCGGAAGCGTGCCCCTGAAAAAGGCCGCTGCGTTGTGCCGGTGTCTTTGCGGCGGTCAATACCTGGTACACCGGTTCCCATTCGAACACCGAAGTTAAGCAGGAGGGTTCCAGGCGGAGGCCTGGGACGAGGTAGTGCCCACCCATTTTTGCAACTTCTTTTCATAAGCATCCACATATTTTTATAAAATAAATAAATTATTTTTTTTTCTTTAAAAAAAATACAAATGTTGTACGAGAACTACTTTTGAAATTACTTGAGGTCATCTTTAACGCGCGTTCTGGTTACAGCTTAGAGTAGTTGCTGTGTACGCCGGGCTAACGGGACGGGACATGTGTCCATTTTACATTTTATTTCCAAAACTCACATTTGGCACGTCGTCGGGCGGACGTGCAGTGTCGCGTGGAGCGGGCTCGGCTCGGTGTCGCCTGTCGCCTACATTCCGCCGGCAGCAGCTGCAGCAGCGGCAGTGACAGGGAGGGCTCCAGGAGCCGCCGAGGACCGCGCGGGTAGCGATAAATTAATGAAATACGGGTCGATGTGGAAAGAAGGGGGGGGGGGGGGGGGGTAAAATTGTCGAGGACAAGTCCACAGGACGCAGCAGCAGCGGCAGTCCTGGCCGCGCGAGGAGGAGGGGGAGAATATAAACACGTCTTGTGTTCGCAAAGAGCTGTCTGCGTGTGAATGTGTGTGTGTGTGTGTTTTCATCGGCGTGAGACCGCGGGTCGGTCCGACAGCATCATGGCGCTGACCAAACAGATCACACACGTCTCTCTCTCACACTCACACTCACACACACACACACACACACACACACATGCAGGCACACGCACAGAGAGCCCTGGAGGCGGCGGGGTGAGTGATGGCCGCGGTGCACATTCACGCTGCACACGTGACGGCCGGACAAACAGATGAGACGCGGCGCCAGCGGCACGAGCCGATCCATTCTCACGTGCGCCGCGCCTTCTTTTATTTTTTTTTCTTCTAGGTCTAGGTCTAGGCCAGCGCTCCTAGGCTAGACCCGTGCACACTACACCGCAGTGCGGCACCCCTCTGTTCTGCATCCTTATATCCAGGCTCGCAGATTGCTCGCAGTGTTCGGCCGGCCCCGTTCTGCGCCGCGGCCGCCGCCGGCGACGCGAGCGGATGGTCGGCCTGCTTGTTGTTGGCCGACCCCGCCGCGCCTGACGCCTGACGCCTGACCCCCGGCGGGGCTCCCCGTGTGACGCCGCCAGGACGCCGTCAGGACGCCGCCAGGACGCCGTCAGGACGCCGCGCCGACGGGCCGGGGCTAATTATTCCATAAGCAGATTGCGGCCCTTCCCGACGGGTTCCGCTGCGCCGCGGCCTCGGCTCGGGCAGACCACCTCTACCGGCACATCCAAGTGCCGGTCTGCATGAGTGCGAGAGAGGCGGGAAGCTCCGCTTGCCGGTGTGAGTGCGACGGAGATGTCCAACCGCGGGGTCACCAAGGCCGTGCGTCTCTCTCGCACTGCTGTACAGTGCTATAGTGCGTCCCTCCCGCACGTCGCGGTGCCCAAACCACCAGTGCCTGACCCGCGTGCCGCAGAGTACCCGAGTCTCCGTCTCTCTCTCTCTCTCTCTCTCTCTCTGCTCGAAATGAGAGATTTATGGTTTGGTGTTTGAGGCGGAGGCCGTCGGGGGCGGGCGGTGTCGAAAGTCGTTAGTGCGATGGCTGGGAACTCTCCCACGGCGGTGGCCCGGGAGGCCCGGCAGGCCGCGGGGCCCAGGCCGCCGCCGGCGTTTTGTTTGCATACCTCGTGTTTTCGGCGGCCCGGCGGCCCTTGCGGCGCCGGACTCGGTCCCCGCGGCCGGCGGCCCCCGTCACGGCTGTCCGGGGTGGTGCGGGCCGCCGACGTAGCCGACGCACCGACAGGCCAAACACCCACCCGAGGCCTGCGAGCTGTTTGACGGCCCACGATGCTGTCTTCTATCCGGGACGCGGGCGGCGGGCGCGGTGTGTGTCGACCTTGCACGTCGCCGTGTTCACCCTCGCCCGTGTGTTCCTCCCCTTTCCTTCACCTTTCACCCTCTGCCTCCTCCTCTTCCTCCGCCTCCATCTCCGTCTTCTTCATGGCCCATTGTGGTGGCGTACCCTCCCTCCCTCCCTCCCTCCCTCCCTCCCTCCCTCCCTCCCTCCCTCCCTCCCCCCTGATGCAGCGCCCGTTGACATTTCGCGTCACGTTCTGCACAGTGAAGACTAAGGTCACGGCAGCGGTGCGCCCTGCACGGCCCTGCACAGCCCTGCACACGCCGCCATGCATATCAAAACTATTTGCCGTTTTTATTTGTTTCTGGGAGCGCGGCGGGTCAGGGGCCACGCGAGACGAAACACCGCGGGACCTCGGCCCATATATAAGAGCGAGAGAAACCTCTCACTCGTGTTGGTGTCGCGCGCTCCGAGCCCTGCGCTGTCAGCCCCGGGCGGCGCCCCGCAGGAAGAGGCGCAGAGGCCCCGGCGGCCCCCGGTGGGGCCCCGGCCGCCCCCCGCAGGGGCACCGCAACGCAGCCAGCGCGATAATGACTGCTCCGTACGCGGCGCGGCCCCCGGCGGCCCCCGGCCCGGCCGCCCTCATTGTCCCACTTAATGACCGATTTTTAATTGCGGCTCCAATTGAGTCGATTCTGTTTCGTTGGCCGCATTGATTGATGACACCGCGGCGTACTTGATCAAGATTCCTGCGGCGCTGCTGCTGCTCTGCTTGCACCCGTCCTCTTCCCCCCCCCCCTCCCAAAAAAAAATGGAGGTAAAAAGATCTTGAAGACGAAATGAAAGAAGAAAAATGATATAAAAAGATGACAGTGAAGAAGTGGCGGGTGAGGAAGTTAAGTCAGGAAATGAGGGCAGGAAAATGTACCTTCGTCGAGCGCGTGAGCAGAGGAGAGCGCCTGCGAGCCGCGGGGGTAGGCCAGCCCGCCGCGCAGCCGTGCGAGGAGCGGCAGCGGCTGCCTACCCCCCAGGCGGCCCACCACAAAACAAATCCACCATTAAAAAAATACTTTTTACACACGCGGTTAGGTACTGTTAACGTCACTGTTGGGGACGGACCTTTTTTTTTTAGGTGCACTCGGCCGGTCGCGGGTCGTGGTCCATCTGCCGGGGACACCGTTAAACTGTGACTGGCGCATCTCTGTGCTGATGGCGCTGCTGCTGCCGCCGCCAACGCCGGCCCCTGATTGGCCAGCAGTGCCGTCCGCGCGCGCTTGGCGGCAGATTTGAAGAGAGTGAGAGCGAGGCGGCGAGGAGCGAGTAGTGTCGTGATGCTGCTAATGGGGGACTACCGTGCACAACCACTGTAAAGGTTAGGTTAGGTTGTAAAGTGATTTGAAAAGAAAGGACGGAAGGCGCCTCGACGTAGCGTTCACAGTGTCCCATCAGAAAGATTCACTTCGTAAAACTTCTCAAAAATAATAAGAAAACTTCGAAATTAATTTTTTTCAAAATTTATATACTTAAAAAAAACGCTTCTTTTTAGGACTTCAAGTACGGAAGGGGTTTCCGCAGCCCTGTTGTTTCTCACATGGAGTGGGCGGTGCGGCGGCCGGCCGGCCGTGCAGACCGGCGCACGCGGCCCCCGCCCCCCGCCCCCCGCCCCCCGCCCCCCGCCCCCCGCCCCCCGCCCCCCGCCCCCCGCCCCCCGCCCCCCGCCCCCCGCCTCCCGCCTCCGCCGTCGCGACGGCCCTTCCCCGTCTTTGATTGATTTACGCGCTCCCGTGGAGGCCTGACTGATCGCTCGACGGCCGGCTGATTGCTTGATTGAATGACTGCGGCGTTTGTTGTTAGAGGGGAGTGGAAGGATGGGGGGGGGGGGCGGTGCATTATAATAGAGGCTGTAATTGATTCATGTCGAGGAGCCGACTCGTGCGCCGGCCGTGCACTTGTGTCGGTGCCGTTCGTCTGCAGGTCTGCATCACATTAATATTATTACTATTATTATTAATATTATTACTGTTGTGTATAATTAATATTATCATATTGTTCCAATGAATTTTTCATTGCCGCACTTTGTTTTTGTCTCTCCACTGCAGCCGCTAAACAGAGTAAATAAACATAGGAAAGTGACCGCCACGGCACAATTTTTTTTCTCGACCGCGCGCTCACGGGCAAAGGAAGGCGAACGTGAAAGTTTTGCTCAAAATGGTCGTCAAGACAGCTTCTCTACGTCGACGAGGGTAACGGAGGAGCATGCACACACACACACACACACACAGCATTTCAAGTAAGGCGGTAAATCATCCGTTTATCGCCAGTACAATGCTTGCGCGCGCCGTTCCCTCACTCTATCTCTCTTTCTCTCCACCTTGGCTTCTCGCTCTGTCCCGCTCCCGCTCACTACAGCACTGGACGCTTACACGCACAAAGCCACGGAGGTGAAGTGTTGGGGTCCTGGCTACAGGAATCCCCTCCGGAATGGAAAGCCGGTGTGGAATCCCATGATTAATGGTGCATGCGCTCTTCGCTCGTGCTCAGCTACATTTAATCGTTTTTTTAACGTCATAGAAAGTACCGTGGGTCAGTACCAGAACAAACGCGAACCGCAAAATGTTTAAATACAGTATTTTGGCGATGTCAAACAGTTCTGGAAAGGTAAAAGTGTGCACTGTGTTTCGATTAACAAAAGATTTCATCACTTTGCCAGCGATCGCTGCTGTGGCTCTGTGGGGTATCGTATGCCGGGCGGACCGTGACCAGGTAGCCCGGTCTGTCCTCTCTCTCTCTCTCTCTCTCTCTCTCTCTCTCTCTCTCTCTCTCTCTCCCTCTCGCTGTCTCTCCCTCTCTCTCCTGTCTCCCGCGACGGCGCGCGGGCGAGGCGCATGTCGACGAATAATCCCGCATCGCTGCGGCCCCGGCGACAATATGGAGATGGCGCCGTCCATGAATCAGTAAGTGCGATACGCCCATGGCGGCCCATGGCGGCCCACGGGAAGGCCCGCATGGCCACGCCCGGCATGACGACAAGGAGAATGCCATGACGCCCACCAGGTGAGAGAGAGAGAGAGAGAGAGAGAGAGAGAGAGAGAGACCAAGCCACGCCACACCCGCCCGCGAGGGTTTCTGAACTTTAAAAGCCCGTCCGGGTCAGCAGTGCAGCTTGGAGACTCTAACGCCGGAGGGTTTCGTGAGCTCCACGTCCTCGACCGGTATGGCCGCAGCGGGTGACTGTCACCAGAGAGGGGGGGGGGAGGAGAGAGAGAGAGAGAGAGAGAGAGAGAGAGAGAGAGAGGCGAGCTGTCGTCACTATTAATGAGCTCGGACGGACGGAACGTGACGGCAGATTCGGTCTGCCCTGAGGTGATGCATCCTCGACTGTCTCACTCGCACAGCCTGTCTGTCGCGCATCAGACCATCAGGCGCGCTCTGTCCGCGCGCCGCGAAACGGCCGGACAGTGATTCAAAAATAAAATTGCACTTGGAAAAAAAAATTCGTTTGGCAAGATCGTGTAACAGCGATATGCCTTCAAAAAAATAATCGTGCATTTCAAGAAGAAAGTGCGTTCGCAAGATGGGCGTGGTAATGGATTAATGACGGAGGCGTCAACAGCGGCTCGTCACGGGTGGGGCTCTCTATGTGGCGCCGCGCACAGTCAACACGCTGCATATTTCTCTCTCTCTCTCTCTCTCTCTCTCTCTGCGAGTCACTGCGCCCGCCGCGGGCCGCAGCGGGTTCAGTGCCGGGGTTCGTGATCCGCGACTAACTGAGTCAGTGGCTCTCTGATTCTGATCTCGGACCAATGACACCTGCTTCGTCATCATCGTCATCATTGGAGGGCCGGCCCGTTCCGTTCCCACCGCCCCCACACCGCCGCCACACTGCCCGCGACGCCGTTTGTGTATGTAGAGACGCCCCCGCCTTACAAACAACCATGGTAAAAATTAAAATTGGAAGAAAGTGGTGAAAACTAAAATTAGAAAAAAAATTTAAATTGCGGAAAATGTGGAAACAGGGACTTTATTGCAACTAATATCTGACAAGCACAGCTAATTTTAGCTAGATGTAGTCTCTCTCTCTCTCCCCCTCTCTCACGCGGCGGCCGGTGCTCGCTAGCGCCCTGCTGGGTAGGCACCCCAGCTCCCGCAGCACACGCGTGTCGTGCGGGCCGGCCTACCCCCGCGCTCGCAGGCGCTCCAACGCTCCCCGACGTTCGTAGTAATCTCCGACAGGGCGGTTGCTGTTTTTCTTCTTTCCAGGTACTTTTGTATTTTTTTTATTTCGTTTGCACGGGCGCTTTGCGATGCGTCCTGTGCAGCAGACGCCGTGCATGCTTCTCTCGCAAGCCGGGCAGGGCAGAGGGCCCGCGGGGTACAGAGTGGGTGGGAGACAGAGAAAGAGAGAGGAGGGGAAGAGAGGGGAGAGAAAGAGAGAGAGAGAGGTGGCGGCGGCGGTAGAATGGGGTATAATTGCCAGGCCAGTGCTGCCGCACGCTGGCGCACGCTGGCTGACGCTTGCTCGCGCCGGCTCGGCCGGGGCTCGAACCCGCGTAACCGTGCGGCCGGCAGCGGCCAGATGCGCGGCGGCCGGGGCGGGCGGCGCGGAGGCGGCAGCACAGCGACTAGCCTTATTCGCAAAGTGATAATTGTTGCATTACTGCCTGCGCTGGTTATTTTCGCTGTCAGAGGGAGAGAGAGAGAGAGAGAGAGAGAGAGAGAGAGAGGGCGTGGCGACGAGGCGCGGCTCTGCTGCTCAGCTGCAGGGCGAGAGGCTGCGCTGTGCCCTCACTCACGCTGCTGGAGAGATTTAAAAGCATTTAAAATAAAAACCTGAACTCTGTAAAACATAAACCACATGTTGCATTACAATTATTTTTTTTGTGGATGTAAATTGTTTAGAATTTGTAAACGTAAGTTTCAAAAACATTTTTTTAATTTTCCTTATTTTTTGGGGGGTGGTTGGCTGTGATCGCGCAATCAGTGCGTCTGTCGCACAACAACAACAACAAGCAGTGGGAAGGCCCCTGCCAGCCCCCGCCAGTCCCCGCGCGCCGGAATCGTTGACCCTGTCTGAGGCTAGCGCCATCCGAACCGATCCAGTGCCGCTCGTCTGTTGTTCACTCCTCACCGAGGGAAACAACCGTTGCCGTGCCCAGCCAATACTCGTCTTCGAGTTTTGTCCGCGGTGCCCGGCGGCGGTGTGTCCGCCTCGGCGTCTCGTCGTCTCTCTCGCTCGCTCCCCGCGCCGCGGGTGTATGAGCGAGAGAGAGAGACTGCCATGCACCGCGCGGACGCCGCCGCCGGGCACCGCGGCGGGTACCTGGTACCTGGTTGTGGTTTTTGCGGTGACCCGGGAAGTCTCCTGCTGAAACGCCGCGGTCTGCCCGCGAGACGAGGCTAGCGCCGGCGGTGGCAGCGGCGCCTCGACCTGGCCACTCGTCCCCCGCTGCAGGCCCCGCAGGCCCCGCAGGCCCCGCAGGCCCCGCAGGCCCCGCAGGCCCCGCTGCAGGCCTCACCATCTTGATAACTTTGTCATGCCTTGTTCCTCTTCCCTTTTACTGTTACCGGAACTATCGCCGCCACATCTTTACGCAGAGGATCTGGAGCGGCCCGCGGACTGCCCGCCGCGCCGCATTGTTCCACCGTGCTTTTAACTGACCAACAAAGGACACTTTGGGATCGGCTCCGTTCTCGCACCCCCGGAAGACATACTAATAAAAAAAGAGCAGTTTGAACAATTATTTCTATTTATTTATTTTCTTTTTTAGGAGGCGGGGCAGTGACTCCATTTTTTTCGGGGATGTAAAATGCAGAGGCGCATTAATGATGCAATGACAGAAAAAAAAGCATACCTATCGAGACAACGATCTCAGTAATTAAGACACACACACACACACACACACATCTCTTTCGAGATGTCTCCCGGCGGCTGCAGCGGTGCGCCGGTGCTGCATCTTGATCGGTGAGCCCCCCGCCGGTCCCGCAGCCCCCGCCGGGGCCCCCGCCTCCCCGGGCGCGGTTCGATATCCCAGCCGCGCCGCGGCGGTGCAATGGCCTGGCCTGGTCTTGCCTCTGACCAGGCCGCGGCAGGGCAGGGCGGACTCGTGCCCACTGCAGTCGGGGCTGAATTGTTCTCGCCGCCGCTGCCGCCGCCGCCGCTGCTCTTCAGTGCAATCAGAGCCATCCCCGCGAGCGAACGCGAAATTACCCAACTTGTCGGCGAGGAGCTGTGCAGCTCCGCGGGCGCTCCTCCCGGCCGCTAGCAGCGCCGCCTGGCGGTGGCGGAGCCCCGCAGGGGGGGGGGGGGGGGGGGGACTTTGGACACGGTCCTCCTACACCTTTTTATTTTCGCAACTCTTGTTTTCTTGATTCATTATTCCGATCTATTTTTCCACCGTGCTACTGATTTTCTTCCGAGCGTTAATACAAGAGGAGTTAAGGTGTGTGTGTGTGTGTGTGTGTGTATGATGAAAGAGAGAGAGAGAGAGAGAGAGAGAGAGAGAGAGAGAGAGAGAGTAGTATGTCGGCGCGGAAAGCCCTCGCCTGTTTCCGAGTGCGTGTTTCGTTTTGTCCGCTGCATGCCATGCGGCGGCGGCGGTGGGGGGCGGCCGTGGTTGTAGCAGCAGCGGTACGCCTGGAATAAATTGACGATTGAAAGGGCTGCCGTCCCGGATCTGGGATTCGAGCGGTCGGAGGCTGCGGGGGGGGGGGGGGGGGGGGGGGGGGGGGCTCTCTGTCGGCTGTAGCAGTGTTTCCGACCCCTCTCCACCTCCTCCAAGGATGGGGGAAAATAACATTCTGGGAGGCGAGCGCGCGTAGGTGGCTCCACCGCCTATCCCTCTCTCTCTCTCTCTCTCTCTCTCTCTCTCTCTCTCTCTCTCTCTCTCTCGCAGGCAGCGCGGTCCATCAAGAGATGGATTTGCGCCCAATCGTGCGCGAGAGGAGAGGGGCGGGGGCTGAAGGGTCTGACCTCTGGCGGGCGGCGGCTCCAGGGCCGGCTCCAGGGGCTCCAGGGGCTCCAGGGCAGGGCGCACTATTCTCCAGTCATGGCAGATGCATGTGGATGGGGTCCTCTCCGGGGGACGATCAGCAACGCGCGCATTGAATGCGTAATCCGGCGGCGGCCGGGGGTGCGAGAGAGAGAGAGAGAGAGAGAGAGAGAGAGAGAGAGGGTACAAGCGCAGGCGAAGGGTGTGTAGGGCGCGGCGCGCGCAGTGTAGCCAGGGCCGTGCCCTTTAGTCCGACTTGAAAACCGATCCCATACACTTATACGGGAGAAGGCGACGGCAGCAGGCAGTGTGTGTTGGGAGCGCTGCGCCTCCGAAACGGTCTTCGCAACGTTGGCCGCGGAATCTATTCGCCATGTATTTCGCTTCACGGCGCGGAGCCCTAAGACCAACATGCCGGCGGCCGCGCCTACGCAGAGGGTTCGGGTGGATGGGAAGTGGGTGAAGGTGTTGGTATTCGTGTTAGTGAGGATGTGAAAACTGCAAGCTCTTAGCGGGAATTTAAAAAAAATGGTTTTATAGTAAGGTAGAACTGTTTGTTCACATTTGTTTCTATGTGCTAGGATGTTTAAAACATCATGTGTGTGTGTGTGTGTGTGTGTGTGTGGCTGGAAGACTTGGGGGTCTAGGCTGCTGGCGATGGCGTGTGGCATGCGGCTCCCAGTGTGGTCTTGTGTGTCCCGCTCTGGTCGGGCCGGTCTCCCCCTCTTCCCCCTTCCCTCCCCCTCCCCCTCCCCTCGCCCTGCTCCCCACTCCCCCCTGAGCGAAAGGAGCATCGATGGTCTGCCACCGGATAGCGTCATAATGTATGGGCCCCAGCCGCGAGCCCCACGCGGCGGCGAGAGGACACCCTTTGGTAATGATGGTGACGGGTCCGGTGGGTCCGGTGCCGGCGGGGTCATGGTGAAAGTGATGATGGTGACGATGGTGCTGCCGCAGTGACGAGTCTCGGAATCAAGGCCGAACACCTTGGCCTACACCACATTTTTTTTTATCCCTGAGGGAAGGCGACCACGGGAGTGTGTTTTCTAGCACTTGGCCTGTGTGTGTGTGAGAGAGGATTCGTGATTTGGCAGCCGTTTCGGGTCAGCACCGAAACGTCCAGTTTTAGCGCGCAGTGCCTCAGTTTCCTCCCCCCTTCTCTCTCTCTCTCCCTCTCCCTCTCTTTCTCTCTGCCTATCTCTCTCGCGCACAGCTGCCGATAATGAGGTGGGCACGATGCACGCGGTGATGCCGCCCGACTGCACGAACGGACGCGGACGACCGCCCGCCGGCCCCGCCTCGCGGGGGAGGGGAAGGGGGGGGGAGAGAGAGAGAGAGAGAGAGAGAGAGAGAGAGAGAGAGAGAGAGAAAGGGAAATTGGAAAGACAGGGCGAGACAGAAGGAGAGAGAGAGAGGGGGGGTGAAATTTGAGCCACAGTATAGATAATGGTGTTGCAGCGGATGACTGCCGCATCATCAGCTGCTCTCTTCTTCCTCCCCCCCCCCCCCCCCCCTACCCCCTCCCTCCCTTCCTCCTCCCCCCCCCCCCCCCCGTTCGCATCCTTCAGCACGCCGTCACCTCCTCGGTACCAGTTTCGCTGTCCGCCGCGCCCGCCGCTCTCTGCACACACAATCGGCGCCAATCATTGGGGCGCGCATCTGCCCCGGTCAGAGAGAGAGGAGAGAGAGAGAGAGAGAGAGAGAGAGAGAGAGAGAGAGAGAGAGAGAGGGGGGGGGGGAGAGGGGGGAAGGGGGAGTGACGGGGGGGCCAATAACAAGCCGCCGCCATCGGCCAATAAAGGCAATTATGATTGAAACGGACGCGTGGCCCGGACAGGGCGGCAATTACAAACACACGCCGCTTCTGCCGCCGCCACCGCTGCTGCCACCACAGCTACCGCCGCTGCAGCTACCACCACCGCTGCAGCCGCCGCCGCCGTGTATTGGCGACCATTTCGCGGCGTGCGAGACGACGGCGGTGGTGGGGGAAACGCTTTCGGCAAGGGCTGGAAATAATGTGTTTATCGGCTGCGGAATGGACTCGTCGGTTTGGCACTCGACATCATTGACGACGGCCGGATAGAGGGAGAGAGAGAGAGAGAGAGAGAGAGAGAGAGAGAGAGAGAGAGAGAGAGAGAGAGAGAGAGGAGTCGAGGGAGTCTGAGGACAACAGAACCCAGCGGACACGCAGTGAATGACCGTTTGAGTTGACGACGCCGAGCACACACACACACACACACACACACACACACACACGCTAGCCTCCCCTGGCTAATAATCATGGCCAATTCCTTTTTCGTTTTCAAAGCGTTTTGTTTTGGCGCCGCTGCAGGCTCGGTTTCCGGTGACGGCCATTTGCCGTGGGTGGCGACGGCCAGACCGCAGTCCGTAATTATGTGTGCCGCGCTATCATCGGCCCCTGTTTCGGCAATCAGTGTGTCCCCGAACGGGCTGATTCCGAACTCTGCCGCATCGTAGCTCTGCCTCTGTCGCACGCTAGCGGTGCTTCGGTAGCGAGAGAGAGAGAGAGAGAGAGAGAGTGAGGGCCGAGCGTCCTGCCGCTGCCGGCCCTCGTCCGCCCTCTCACGTCGTGGACCTAGATCTGCGCCCGCCGGCAGCAGTTCACTATCACGCTGTATTGCGGTTCGGTTGGTGTCCAGGCACGCATAACAATATCGACCACCTAAATATCTCGTCGATTTACGATATTTTTTCGAAGAATTTTTTTTTGACGAGACGAAATATGCTCAACGCTTGCAATGATTTGCCATCCAATTTTTTTTTCTCGCGCCGTGTCGTGTCCTTAAACAAAATCGAAAACTTTTCGTCGTTGAGTGACGTTTTTTTTTTCCCACAGTATGAACTTTGTTCGCGCGCCGCCCGTCTTAAAATTGAGCGGTCCCATCAACCTCGTTGCCGCGGCGACGACAACGGCGGCCCGGTTCCGGCGAGCGGGGCAGCGCTGTTTGTTTTTATATTTCCGGCAAACGGCGCGCGGCCGGTATTCGAACCCGCGACAACGGCGAGCACGTGTGCGCGACGCGGCGGCGGCGGCGCGGACTGGACGGGCCGCTCGGAGAAAGGAGGCTGGCGGCCCGGCACACACACACACACACACACACACACACACACAGCGAGGACGCCCCTGCAAAAGGGAGAGTCTTTCCCAATTAACGACACACTGACTCGATTTCGTCTGTCCTGCTCGCACTGCCGCCGCCTGCTCTACTCTCCTCTCTGCTCGCCTGTAACTTGAAAGTTCAATGGCGATATAAAGTATATATAGCTCCAAGTGGCCGATCTCTCTCCTTGTCCCCGGCCGGGTGTATTCTCGGGTCCGCGGGACACACTGACGCCCCGCGGGGGGTCCGTCCGTCCGGCCGGCCCTTTGAACGGCGCCGGCTTTGCCGCCGTCCGCGGTCCAATAGCGGCGGGAGCCCTCCGCCCTCCATAATGCAACACCATTACCATATATATGGTATTCATCGGGCGTCAGGCGGGGCCCCAGAGTCATCGCCTCATCGACTCATTGCTCAGCGCCGCCGATCCGAATATGAAACGGAAACCCCTCTTCCTCCTCCGCGAGGACGCGCGGGAGATTTGAGTGGGTGAGAGGGACCGTGGGAGCGGTGTGGGTCCGATGAGGGAAGAAGAATTAGTGAAAGGAAACACACAGTTCAACAGGGTATTCCGCTGGAACTCGAGTGGGACGCCCCCTCTCTCCCTCACTCGGTCAGATACCGCTGCCGCTCCCAAGTATTGAGCTTGTTTTGACATATGGCGCACGCAATTCGGTCCGCGCGCGCAGCTTTGCACGCCGCGATGTGTTTTGGAGCGAGATAGCGCTATACGCTGCATACGGGGGGCGTGGCGGGGCGTGGCGGGGCGTCAGGGGTCGAGCCCCCCCCCCTCTCACCGCCCAGCCACTGTCCCCCTTTAACATTATCGCCTGTCTGTATGCTGATGTATGTGCATGTGTGTGCCACCAGATCCTCCCCCCCCCCCCTCCGCCTCCCCCGTCCTGCAAATCCCCGTATGCCGCCACAATGCGCCCCAAGCCGGCCTCTGAACGTCAACCGATGACGGTGTGTCCCGCTTATATGACGTCTGCTACAGTGTGTGTGACAGAGAGAGAGAGCGGAGAAAAGGATGGCGAAGGGCTTGTAGCATTGAGCCCTAGCCGTGACCATCATCAGCAGCAGCAGCCCATCGCCACAACGGCGGCGAGGTCCGTTCAGTTAGAGCCGGTTTGTTGCGCTTTTTCGGCGCGTTTGCCGTCGGCGACAAGGCGGTGATGAGGTGGTGATGTGGTGTGAGGCGGGTGGGCACGCTGCCGCGGTGTGTGACGGGCGGCGCCGGCAAAAAGCGAATGAATATGGAATATGGAACGTGGTGTTCCGGAGGCCCGGCATCATTCTGTCGGACACAATTAATGGAAATACACCGGAAAAGGATACCATCTGTGTCTTCTAGGGGACTCTAAGATTTTTTTTTTCGGAACAGGTGCCTGGACGATGACAAAGACAGTTGGTTAACTCGATCCTCGACTGCCCTGTAAGGAACTCTTGTGGAAATTTACAACCATTCATGAGAAAAACGAAGTTGTTTTTAGCACGTTTGTTTTGGTTATGTACCCCCAAAAACTCCCTAACAGTGGTAATTTTCTTTAAAAAAAAATTTCTCGCATTGTCCAGCGTCGTCTGCCCTGCCGGCAGCGCTGCAGCGCCCCTCCGCAGGGCTGGCTGTTTGGTGTTGGGTTCCCCCGCTGTCGCCGCTGTGTCGTAATGCAGCAAAAGTGCAAGGCAAGAGGTGAAAGAGCATCGGCGCTGCATCGGCCGGTCGTGAAGCTCGTGCAGCCCTTCATGACCGCGAGCAGCGCGGGCCTCGTGGCGCCTCGTGGCGCCTCGCGGGGCCTTTCGCGGCCGCGCCCCCGCGGCGCGGCAGCTGCACGCAGCGCGGGCCTAATTTGAAATTCGTGTTCGCGATCGGGTAATCTCGTGTTTTACTACACGCTCGCGGGCTCTCGGTTCGGTTTGCCGTCCGCAGCGGCGGCGGCGGCGGCCCCCGCCTGCACTCTGCGCTTCACCCGCCGAGGTCGTATTTACAGAGCCGATTCAATTCTGTGAACGACATGGCAGGCGTCGTGACACTCCATCGGGGACGGACCGACGGACGGGCGGCGGCTGGTGGGCGCCGCCGAGAGGGGCTTTTGTTGCGGGCGCCTCAGTAGGTCACGTGACCTGATGTCACACAATGGCCGGAGCGTTGGCGCCCCTGCAGGGCCTCTGCAGCGCCGCCGCCAACGCCACTGCTGCTGCCAGCAGCCCATCCCGCGACGCCCCCGTGTTCGGTGCACACACACAGGCACACACGCTCGCACACACACTCGCGTACACAATGCGTAACGTGTTGGGTACGTACACACTCTCCCGACATTAGCACCGAAAGAAACATATAGAGGAAAACAACCTCACTCCGTGTTAAAAAAAAAAGTGTTGGTAGAACTTATGGGTGTCAGATTACACGAAATGTTGAATTTGACATTTGGTAGCGTTGGAAAAGAATTGGTAATATATGAGCGAAACGGACGACCCCATTAAGCGTCGAACCTGGGACCTGCCGGCCGTCGGTACGCGCGCTTGCCCACTCGGCTACCGAACCACGACCACCGATCTGCCGCTACGACACTCCTTGTCCAGTTTGTATTCTATCCCGCTCGGCGCCATCTCTATCCCGGGTGTCTATCCCCGCAGTCCGCGGGCCGGGCCGTCATACCGGTGTCGCCGTATAATGGCGGGGGCCGGGGGTAGCATCATCCCTTTGCACAGCCCTTTATGCCTCCCCCTCCCCTCTCCCTTTCTGAGAACTGGAGGGAGGGGGGGGGGGGGGAGGGGCCCGTCCTGTGCCCTCGGTAGTAACGCGTTCCCCGTGAATTGGGGGCGCTCCCGGCCCGCTCTAATCTCGTAGCGGTTGTCTCGGCCACGCGCCGCCACGCGCCCGGCCTGCCCTCCGCCGGGCACCGCGCCCCGGCCTTGCTGACACAAAACTTTTGCACGCGCGGATTTCCTCGCGGGAGTATTTCAGTTTTTTCCCCTCCTCTCTCTCTCTCTCTCTCTCTCTCTCTCTCTCTCTCTCTCTCTCTCCGCCTGGTTTGCATATTTTCATTTTTCGGAGGGTGCGCGCGATGCCGCGCCGAGCCGTGAGGGGGCGGCGGGGCGGCGGGGGCGGCGGGGGCCTCCGTGGCCTCCGGGGCGAGTCGTCGGGCAGGTGCGCGGGGCCGCGGCGGGCTGCCGTTGTGCGCCCCGGCAGCCCCGCGGCCTCTCCCATCCCATTCCACCCCCGCGAGCTCTTCAAACGTTTCGTGGCGACAGCCTCCACTCTCGCGCCGCCACAAGTCGCCATCTCTATTTCCCCATCCGCTCCCGCTGTCTAGCCGGACCGGAGGGGAGCGGAGCATCACACACACACGCACACACCCACACACACACACGAACACTCGTTGTCTGTCGCCCCGTCTGCTCTGCTCTCCTCTCCGCTTTGCTGGGGCGATTGTTATTTGCTCTCGGTTCCCGCGGGCCGTGTTCTCGGGACGGCCACAGCGGCTCGCGTCGCGTCACGGCGCTCTGACGTCACGGGTGGAGGCCGGCCGCCCCCGCGTCTCCAGTCCTGGAAAACTCCCTCGAAAATTCACAAAATTCAAAACCTTATACTCCATTTTTTTTTTACAAATTCGCGCTTTAAGCATGCCTTATTTTTTCCTCCTCTGCTCTCTGCCCGCCATCTCCTCCTCCTCCGTCATCAACCTCCCACTCCCGTCCTCTCCTCCTCCCCCGCAGCGTCTCCTCCGCCCCATGCATGGCCACAGGCAAGCAGCAGCAATGCTCCCCAAACACCGGCTGTGTCTACCGTGTCCGGGTCTCGGCGGCAGCGGCGGCACAAGCATGGCCGTGGCCGTGCTTCGCGTGGAATACTGATCACCTGGCGGGGGGCGGGCGGCGGGGACGCTAGACTCGATAGTCGGTGCGCCACCCACCTGCCTCCAGCTCCCCTCCTCCCCTCCTCCCCTCCTCCCCTCCTCCCCTCCCCCCTCCCCCCTCCTCCCTCCTCCCCTCCTCCCCTCCTCCCCTCCCCTCCCCCACCCTTCCCCTCTCCTCACCTCACCCCTTCCCTGCTTTGCCCCCGGGTCCAGGAATGCACTTCTTGCTTGGAGGTTTGGCGGCGCTCTAACAGAGGAGGCCGCGGCGGCGGTGGGCGATAGCGCGGGCGGAGGGGTTTCTGGAGAAAGGGGTGGGGGTGGCGGCAGTGGGCGGAGTTGGTCCGGGTTAGCGAGGGGCTGGACAAACTTTGGCCATAAAGTAGGAGGGCAATTACGCTATCATGTAGCATCCCGGGTGTCGGGGGGCCGTCATCGCCGACCTCGTCGGGGGAGGCCGCGCCGAGGAGGACGCCGAACACTGAGCACGGCACGAGGGGGGAAGGGGGCGTCGGCAACAAGTCCGGCTGCACGTCGGGATCCGGGATCTATGCGTCGCTTGGCAGTCGCCGCTATCGCTCCCTCCGCCGACGTCCGCGGCGGCTGCTGTGTCGCGGACCGCCCCGGGGGTGGGCGGTGTTGAGGGTGGTCGGGGGCCTCTGCCGGGGCCGGCGCGGCGGCGGGGGGCGGCGCGGGGGCCGGCGCGGCGGGGGGGGCGGCGCGGGGGGCGGCGGCGCGGGGGGCGGCGCGGGGGGGCGCGGGGGGCGGCCGCTGCGAGGCGGGGGGGCCTGCCGCGCCGCCCCCGGGGGGCGGCGCGTGTGTCCCCGATGACGGAGGTTCGGGGTGTGCGAATTGGTGTGTCCCGAGACGGAGGTTCGGGGTGGGAGGGGGGGGGGGGGGACGGCGGGGGCGTCGGAGGCCGGGTCCCCGTTTGTGGCACCGGGACGTCGGCCACCGGTCCTGGCCCCGGGCTTCGTGCGCACACACACACACACACACACACACACACACACACTGGTGTGGACGCCACTCACAGGGAGGAAATGCATGTCCCGTCCATCAGGTGCGACTGCAGCAGCAGTGGTGGGGGTTTGCTGCTTTACAGCCGTTTAGACGCGGACAAAAGCGGCAGAGCAGCAGGAGCGAGAGAGACGGAGAGAGAGAGAGAGAGAGAGAGAGTAGAGACTGACTGGCAGACAGAGAGCATTGGCGGTCACCCCGTTCAGTAATCCGACACTGCATAGAAGTCCCTTGCGCTGGCGTTGGGGCGCTGCCCGGCGCTGCCCCCCCCCCCCCCGCCCACGCCGCCCCGTGGGGGGTGGGACCCCCTGCTGGGGACGTCATTAGGCCAAGTCGCCATTTTTTCTCCCCGGACGTTGCCGTCGTCCGGCGGCGGCGGAGGCGGCAGCGGCTGCAGCGGCGTCCCCCGTAATGCCGCATCGGGTCGGGCCCCGGGTCCACCCCGTGCCGTACCGCCCCGCTGCTGCTGCTGCTGCTGCTGCTGCTGGCGTGTTCCCCGACATGACACGTTGTTCATGTCTCTCCCCGTCTCTGTCCCCTCTGTCCTCCGCCCCCTCTCCCCACCCCCTCCGCGACAATTTATCAGGACAAGCTTGTCAAAAAGTGACGTAAATGTAATGTCGGATCTGAGAACAAAAACGTTGTCGGGGCCGGTGCGGGGCCGGTGTGGGGGTGGGGGGCGTCGCTGAATTAGCGGCGCCTGCACCGCGCGCGGCCTCGCACATCTTGGAGATGGGGCTGCCGCCGCCCCCCCCCCCCCCCCCTCTCTACCCCCATCCCCGCCAACGCCGCCGCCGCCTCCGGCCAGTCGACGCCAGAACAAGAGAATATTCGCCGGCCTGGAAAATTGAATACCCCCTAATTAAAGTGAGAAGAAGGAAGGCGAAGCTTTTCATTTTTTCCCTCCTCTTTGGGGGCCCGGCGGTGCACGTTATGGTGGTTCCTTCCTCGTTGTGGCCGCCTCCCCAGAATGTGTACCTAACCAGGACGCCGCCGCCGCCGCCGCCGCCGCGCCGCCGCGCGCCCCAACGGCCCCCGCGGCGCTGTGTCTTCACTGCGTCCCGGGCGGCCGCTGTGACGAGGAGGGGGCTGGTGAATTAGACAGGAGGCAGCGGCGGCAGCGGCGGCAGGCGCCCAGAATGTGGCTCGTCTCATCGCGGACTTGGGATTCTAGGCGCAGGCGCACCGAAATTTTTCGTAAAAATGAATCGAGTTTATAGATTTCTAATAATGAGACTTTTTGTGAGAAAAGCAATATTGTCAGAGACTTTTTTGGAGCTTGTTTATTTTTACAGAAAACTATTTTGGAAAAACTTTGGATTTTTTAAAAAATAAAAAAGGAACATTTTTTTAAAAGTAAAAAAAAATCGTTACTGTGGAGCGTACGCATATTGACGCCTCCCGCACACCTTGCCCCAGATCCGGGCTCCGGGCTCCGCGCCCCGCGGGGTTAAAGGTAATCAGGCCCCCCGACACGGCCCGGAACTGTTGTCCGCCTCGCCTTCAGCCGGAACACAGAGCCCCGACCGCAGGGCCCGCGGTGCGGCACGGAGGGGCATAACAGTTGGCCGAGAGTCGCTGTCGCGGCGGTCACAGTAACCACCTTCAACATTCCTCCCCCCCCCCCTCCCCATCCCCTCCCTCCTCCTCCTCCCCTCCCACCCTCCCCTTCTTTCGCTTATCCATTTCTTTTTATTTCCGTGCACTTTCTTCGCGCGCGCGTGGCTCGCGCAGGGGGGCAAGACTGTGCGGCTGCGGAGGAGGACGGCATGAAAAAAAAAGTTTTCGCCACGGGGGCTTCGCCGGCCTTGCGCCGAGCTGCGTACGAGAGAGAGAGAGAGAGAGAGGAAAGAAAAGTTTTCTCAGGAAACGAGAAATTAAAACTCCAGTTAACGGATGACCGTGCCGATAATGAAGCGGAAGGGCCTAAATGTAACGCAGTGTGGATTGTGCGGCGGGAAGAGGGAATCCCCGCGCGGCCTTGGCCACCTTATTTTTTTTCTTCTCTTTTTTTTCAAATGGGGTAATAATCGCAAAAAAGGGGGAAAAAAGAAGAAAAATGGTTGCGGCGCTTTCTGCGCGGACATAGTGCTTTTGCAGGGCGGCGCACCACACAGTATACCGCCGCCGTCCGTGCTGCTCCGCTATTGGCGGGGGGTCGTATCCCCCGGCCAGGCCGGACGCACAGAGCTAGTGCCCGCTTCCGTCGTGCGGCAGAGAGAGAGAGAGAGAGAGAGAGAGAGAGAGAGAGAGAGAGAGAGAGAGAGAGAGAGAGAGAGAGAGAGAGGGGGGGGGGGGGGGGGGGGGGGAGGAGAGGAGGCGCCGGCAACGGCCACCGCATCGCCTCCTCAGCGGGCTGGGACGGGTCGCTCCCGGAAGGTAGGCCACCCAAATGGCAGCCGAGCGCCGCGGACTGCCGTTGGCCTCTTGATGGGCGTCTCCCCCCCGGAGCTGTGCGGGCGCTGTGCAGTGCCAACTTCACATCCGCCACCTCCTCCCGCGCAGAATGAGGGAGAGGGAGAGGGAGAGAGAGAGAGAGAGAGAGAGAGAGAGAGAGAGGGAGAGAGAGAGAGAGAGAGAGAACCAATGGTCCGGTATGCACGCCCGGAAGGAGGCCGCAGGGCGCCCGGCCTGGGGTGCTGCGGCTGTTGAGCGTGGGGTGACGCTGAGCGGCCAGGTGCAGAGAGGGGTGGGGGGTGGGGATGTGGGGTAGGGGGTGGCGGAGGGGATGGGGGTGGTGGGGGGCGGTCCGAGCGGAGCTGTTAGCTCGGACTAGACCGACTGGCTCGTTGCTGCGGACGCCGGAAATGCGGCTGTGAGGTGAGCGGGCGGGGGGAGGTGCGGGGGTTCCGGAACTAGACTGCGCCACTCGCCGGCCGGCCGGGACCCCCCGCGGCGCAGCGGAGCGGCGGGAGGAGCCGGGCCTCTCTGCGTGACGTCACACTGAGGAGGTGTCTCCACCGCTGTGCACCGGTCCCTGCCGCCTCCCAGCGGATATCCGTTTCTGGCCGCCGCTGAAGAGGAGCCCACACCTTGCATTCGCCTCCCACACACACACACACACACACACACACACACACACACACACACACACGTTACACACACACGCCACATGATAAGTATCGCCGCCGCGGTTTTATTGCGCGCTCGGTCACTCGATTTATTGCGGCCATCCGTCGTCGTTGCCGCTGCTGGAGAGACAGAGAGAGAGAGAGAGAGAGAGAGAGAGAGAGAGAGAGAGAGAGAGGCGCTGGAGCCGTCCCAGCGCGCGTGTCCAGCCCGGGTCCCCACGGTCGCCGTGCTCCGACAAGGTTTTAGCTATCCGGCCAAAGTGCCCCCCCCCCCGGGTCCCTGCCATTCCTCCCTCGATAGCGCGCGCGGCGCTCCGCTATGTTATCTGGGCCGTTTAAATGCTCCGCTATGCGGCCGGCCGCCGCCGCCGAATGCTGTCGCCGTGTTATCGCATTAAAATGATTAACCTTGTGCACCGTTTCTCTGTCGGTCCGCAGGTGAGCCGCGAGCTGCCACGGCGCGCTGCTGGGGATGTACACCGCATGCCTTCCCCGCCGAGAAAGAGAGAGAGAGAGAGAGAGAGAGAGAGAGAGAGAGAGAGAGAGAGAGAGAGAGAGAGGGAGAGAGAGAGAGCATAAGCGGTGGCGGCTTTCTCTCGGAGATCCTTATTATTTATATGATCGGGATTTCTCCGCGGATTGAGTATCTGTTGTCGTCGCTTTCGCTGGCTGATGCCCTGACGCACACACACACACACACACACACACACACACACACAGAGTGGAGTGATGCCGCCTAAACGGCAACACACACAGCGCCATGTCTGACGCCGCACCCTGCTGCTGTTTGTGTACAAAGTGTGACGTTTCGATGCCCTGCTATGACGGATGAACTCACGAGCCACGGGGTGGGGGCCGCCCCGCACCGCCCCCTATTCTGCAATACTTGCGGCCCGGGGAGCGGCACAATTCAGCCCTGGGGGGCGGAGAGCAGAGCAGGGGGAGAGGGGAGGGGAGGGGGAGGCAGACTCAGATTTGCATAGGGAGATTGCTGATCCTGGCCTTTGTGCGTCTGTCTCTGTCGGACAGGCTGTCGGCCCCGTCTCTGTCTCTCTCCATCATCAGCCCTTATATTCAATCTACTATCCGGCCCATTCATTTATCCCGCCGCCTTCCTGGCTTCTTGACTCGGCCTGTACTCCTCTGCAGGGAGGCTGCGGCGGCGCCGCCCCCATTCTGCTCTGCTCCGTGTGTTCTCTCCCTCTCTCTCTCTCTCTCTCTCTCTCTCTCTCTCTCTCTCATTCTCTCCCACTCTCTTTCATTTTCGCTTTTTCAGTTCATCAGTGGTCCTTTCGCCATACCGTTCTCTCTCTTTCTCTCGTTCTCTGTCTGCCCCGTCCTCGTGCCGTCTGTTTGTGCCTCTCTCTCTCTCGCCCAAACACATTCCCCGCCCGCTGGGCTGCCTGCCTGGCTGCCTGCCTGCCTGGCTGGCCGCTCTACCCTGCTGCTGCCAGTCCCAGCGGCAAACGAACCATCCATCCCCTGGCCCATCTGTGGCCTAAAATTCATTTGCCTGGGTCCTCGTTGCCTGCTCCCCCCCCCCCCCTCCCCCCTCCCCGCACCTGTCGCCGTGTCGTCCCATCTGCCTGCTGATGGTGCTGTTGCGGGCAACCTGCTGCAGCGCTGCTGCCAACAGAATGCCATTCGCTCCCTCCATGCGTGAATCGCTCGCCCTCTCGCTCGCTCTCCGTGCGCTCTCCGAGCCCATCTCTGACCTCTCACTCGTTCATGACGCGGAATGCATTTCGGCACAGCGATAATACAGCAACGGCGAGGGGAAAACTTCCCGGGCTCGCGGCATTCGATTCCAGCTCCATCCATCCCTCTTGCACTACCGCAGTCAAATGGGGCGGCGGTCTCTCTGTCGCACTCGCGCAGGCCGGCGCCCCGTCGGTTTTAGTTTCCGAGCCGACATGTATTGTCAAAGATCGTGGCATCCGGTTGCCGCGGCGGCGCGCAGCTCCGGCAGCCGCGGAATTGAAAACGCTCGGGACAGCAGCAAGCGGCAGCAGCGGGGCGGCTTTGTGTGAGCCGTTTGACATTGCTTGCGCCTGGGGGTCCCGGCCCGTCTGCAGCGGAGTCAACACTCACAGAGGGCTCGCTGCCGCTGCCGCCGCGGCTCTCAGTTTATGGCGGGAAGAAGGCTAATGAGCTGACGGGGGTAGTTTCCATGTTAACAGCGGCGCTCTGTAGCGCGGCCATGGCGGCAGTTGTGTACAAATGGCAACAGGGAGGAGGAGGCGAGAGTGCAGGAGCGGAGGGGAGCTAGGTGGTGCGATGCGTCAGCTCCCCGGGAAACAGCCTCCGATTACTAAAATGTTTTGCAGGTCAAATTATTTTAACTTAAAAATGGTATGCGAAATTTTTTGTGTGCCTTTGACCTAAAAAAAATTTAAGTTTTGAAATTTACGAAACTTTTTTGAGTACACACAATCGCCGACTGACAATATACAGTAATCGTGAGGCATTATTCTCGCGAGAAACTGACTCTGAAAACACCTCGCGCTCGTCGCGGCGGCATCTTGTGGCGCCCGACTATCTTCTCCGAATTGCTAATTCTCAATTCTCCGTCAAACTCACGTCCATTTGCATGAAAGGAGTAGAAGGCCGCACCCGCTGCGGGTGTCTGAGGCCTCCCCTCTGTTCGCCATTCGTGTCCGCAAGGCGTGGCATTTTTTTCGGCAATTTTAACGAAAATTTTCATTTAAATTGCCGCAATATATTGGTGTTTATATCTCTATGATACCATCCGCGCTGGTGCATCATTGACTTTCGTCCTCACAGTCAGAGAGAGAGAGAGAGAGAGAGAGAGAGAGAGAGAGATAGGGTACCGGTGCTCAGAGGGCTGTGGTGTGAGGGAGAGGGAGGGCATGATGAGTGGGGCGGGGAAGGGGTCTCACTGGGTCTCACCTTTCGCCAGGGGTGCCAGACCTCACACCACGGCGCAGCACGGCAGAGCGCTGGCGGCGGCGAGCCCGGCTGGGCGACAATTCCAGTCGCTTTGTTGAGTCTCAATGGTTGTTCAACAAAGACCCTCCCGCCCCGCCCCTCCCTGCTCGTGCACGCCCCCTTCCCTCTGAAACAATGCGGGGACGCGTCCGGGGGGGTACGCAGTGAGAGTGAGAGAGATAGAGAGTCCGGGGGGGTCCTTGGCACGAAGCCACACCTTCGGCACAGTGTTAACCCCGCCACGCCCCGCCACGCCACGCCACGTCAACACATACCGAGGCCTGGCAAGACAAAGCGGTCCGGTGTCCTGCCGGATTTCCCCGTACGACAGACAGAGAGCGACAAGTTGGCGGCCGCCTGCAGGCAGAGAGAGCGCGAGATAGAGGGAGGGGTGCAGTCCGTGCGGCAGGTCCACACCACAGCCGTCCCTTGCAATGTGAATTCATTACTACTGTTACGGCGAAAAATCTGTCGCAAAAAAAAAACAACAAACAAAAAGGGACAGCGACAAAAAAAAATGACGGACGCAAACTCGCGCTTCTTCGTAATTGAAATATCGGCGCTTGGAGGCCTGGCCTCCTCGGCCCTGGCGCGCGTGCGTGACCCACCGCCATTAATATCCAGGCGCCGGCCCCGCCATGGGCCCCACCATGGGCCCCACCATGGGCCCCACGACCCTGACGCCGCAGCAGAGGAGAGGAAGAGGAAGGGAAAAAACCTAATTTGTGCCTTCCTGTCCATTTCTGGCGCACGCGGACGCATTAACGCGCCTGTCCAACAAGTAGCGCGCGCGGCATTCCAGTCGAGACGGTTGTGGCCGCGGGCGCTGTGCGGGGAGTATGACGTGGAGGCTCGCGACCTCCAACTGGAATATAGAAAAAGATATTCTGACAAACACGGCTCTTAAAGTTTTAAAGTTAATATTTTTCTAAAAGTCTTTCCCCTCTTGCTTTTTTTTTTAACCTTTGTCGTACTAGTGTGCCTCTGCCTTCACAGAATATATTCGAGCAAGGGGTGCGCATGCGGGAGGGGGGAGGGAGAGAGACAGAGATAGAGAGAAGGGGGGTATTCCATCTGCCCCGACTGACTTTGCACCTGGGCAGCGGCGGCAGCGCGGCAGCGCAGGTGCGAGCCGCCGGGAGGATGGGATCACACCGCCTGCTGCTGCTTCTTCTGAGCACCGGACAGCTGCGCTCCTATGAGGGAAAGGGTGGGAGAGAGAGAGAGAGAGAGAGAGAGAGAGAGAGAGAGAGAGAGAGAGAGAGAGGGAAAGAGAAAGAAGCGCCCTTATCGTCAAGGGAGTCGTGGTCAGACTGCGGGCGTTCTACCTCCATGCCGCCCCAACTAACCTCTTCCGCACTTGCCCCTGCCCTTACCCCCCCCCCCCCCCCTCTCTCTCTCCTCTCTCTCTCTCTTCTGACTCTCTCCCATAGGATTTATTCTTTGCTCGCACGGTTCCTTGCGTCCGCCGCACGACGAAAATCACGTTATCACTAAATTCGGAAATCAGCCTGAATTTTTAAAAAATCCTATTCGCCTGTAGTATTTTGAAACTTTGGGGCCGCTTCTTTCGGGCAGTGTTTGGAGGGGCGGGGCCGTGCAGACAGAGAGCACGCGGACGGCGCTCCGTCCTGACAGACGGGGCACACGGGGGAGGCCGGGGCGCAGAGGCGGGGGGCCGTCGGGAGCCGCGGGGCCGCGGGGCGGACACAGGTGTCCGTAAGCGAGACTGTCGTGCTGGAGTCGCTGCCACTCTGCCGGGTACGGCAGCGGCGCAGCGGCGGCAGCTCTCGGGGCGACGGGGTCCCTGATCGCGTAGCCAGCGTGGCGCCTGCAGACGCGAAGACGGGAGGTGACCCGACGCGAGGAAAGGGCTCCAAAGGGCACTAGAAAAAGAGCAAAACATAGAAATAACTGCTAGTAACTGCGGATCATGCACGCGCCGCGCCCGGCCCATCACGGCCGAAACGCCGCGCTAAACAAACACGCGTGTCGCTTTTTCCACGCGAAGAACAAACACGGCCTTCCTCTTATTGCTGGGCAAGCGAAATGGTGGTTTTGTTGGGGGAAACACGAGGGGGTCGATATTAAGGCGAATCGGTGGCCCCGCCTACCGACACCGGCTGGCGCCTGGCGCCGCTGGCCGCGGACAGATGACGGCGGCGGCCCCCCGTGACAAGGCGTCTGCTGTGCGGCCGTCCGCCGAGCCGCAGTCTCTCAAGACTCTGAGCTGTCTGGTAGAAATGCTCGACCTCGGTAAGCCAAAACACACCCGGGGCGCCGCTGTGTAAACACTTTAAAAATTACACAAAAATTGTGAATACGTTTTAAAATTAATTCTAAAGATTGATGAGAATCTCCCCACCAATATGTGCCTCTGAGGACGACTCGTTAGGTTTTCAGGTTCTCTTTACAGTGCCGCACTTGTCGCACGCGTGCTTAACGGTGTCGTTGTCTGCCGGTAGCGGCCAGCGGCCCCGGCCTTCGCAGCCCCGGCCCGCTCGGCGCGCACCTCCGCTGGTGGGTCCGGCACATCACGGTGGGGCCGGACTCGAGCCTGGGCCACCGGGTGCTGGTGTGGATCACGGGGAGCAAGGTCAGGACGGGCCCCGGGCGGGGCACCTGACCCCGGACGGGGCACCTGACCCCGGGCGGGGCACCTGACCCCGGGCGGGGCACCTGACCCCGGGCGGGGCACGCCCGCCCGCACTCTATTCTTGTTTCCCCAGACGTGGATGACGATCAACGTGGGCGTCATGCTTCTGTCCGTGGCCGAGCTCCTGCTCAAGGGGTCGCTGTTCAAAGGTGCCCGGCGGCCGCCAATTCTTTTGCCGCATAAAAAAATTATTTCTCTGTGGTTTTTAATTTTTTTTTTGCCGCTCCTCAACTTCCGCACACGACCACGGTCAGGCCAGGTGGCGGCGCGCTTCAGCATGGGGGTGTACTCGTGCGTGTGGGCGCAGCACATCTTCCAGAGCCGGCCGCACCTCCTGCGCGGCAGCCTGCGCATCCTGGAGGACCTCGCCCACCAGCTGGAGAACGACGGCACGCACCCGGAGTCCCTGGTGGGTCGGCGGGTCCCCGCCAACGACGCATAGAGGCTCCGAAGGGAAGAAATGTAAAACTTGTTGGTGGCAGGAGCGCATGCGGCGCACGGCGGCTCGCGGCGCCTTCCTCTTCCGCTTCTACGTCGTGTACTCGCTGACCACGCAGCTCGTCATCCTGGTCACCTTCGTGGCGCTGGAGCCGCTCTGGCCGCGGGCGGCGGCCGGGGGCCTCGCCGAGGTGTGGCGGCTCGCCGTCGGGGACGTTGAGGCCCTGTCGGCGCAGGGCGGGGCGCGGCTGGCCTCCGCGCTGCGGTGGTCGGCCCTCGTCTTCCAGATGTGCGCGCTGCTCAGCTGCCTCGCCGCCTTCTACACGGCCGTGTCCTGCGTCTGGGTGGTGTACGCCGCGGCCGGCGACGTGTACGACGCGCTGGGCCGCGGCCTCGAGGCGCAGCCCTGCGCGCCGCGCTGCGCCGCCGTGCAGAGGGCGCTGCTGCGCGCGGCGCTGCTCATGGACGCCGCCCTGGTGGACACCATCCCGCACCTCCTCGTCGTGGTCGTCATCCTGCCGCTCATCAGCACCGTGGAGGTGAGGGGCGTCCGCGGGTCGGAGGGTTGGCACCCGAGGGTCGGAGGGTACGCCGCCGGTGGGTCGGAGGGTGGGTCGTCGCCAGAGAGCGCCTGCGGATGGGCGGGTAGGCCGGCCGCCGGGCACGCGCGCCCGGAGCGGCTTGCGGCTGCCTACCCCCCAGGCGCGCAGGACTGTCGCTCGCTGTCGCCTTGCAGGTGGTCGGCAACGGCATGAAGGCGGACGTGTTCGCGCTGGGGACGGCGCCGCTCATCCTGACCGTGTTCGTGCCGCTGTGCCTGGTGGGCGACGCGCTCAACGCCTCCCGGCGGCGGCTGGCGTCCCGCGCGGCCGCGGGGCCCTGGCTGGAGGAGGCGGCCGCGCTGCGCCGGCTGCGCCTCGCCGTCATGCTGGCCGCGACGGGCCGCGGCGCGCGCATGCGGGGCCGCGGCATCGGCGTCCTGGACCGGCGCGCCTGCGGCAACGCCCTGCGCTCCTGGTTCAGCTTCCTGCAGATCCTCATGAACGTCAAGTCCGGCGGGGGCAAGCTCACCAGGGCCGCTTAGGCGGAGATACCCCCTGCTCCACACTGGACCCGCGCTTTTGTGATTCTCGAATTCTCCACTTCCGGTCTGAGTCTCATAGCGGAGCACCCTGTTCGGGCTCGTTATTTTCCGACCGTGACGTGAAGGCAAATGCGTTGGAAGTGGGCGGCAGCGGCTTCGTCAATGCTTGTCATGCAAATGCGGCCCCGGCCGTCTGTCGGCTGCTCGAATGTGAATATGTGTCATCAATCGGCTCCATCCGCCCGGTAATGAATGTGTACGCGCGATAAACTATTTGTTTCATATTGAGATTTCTCTCTCTCCCCCGCCGTCTGTGATATACTGTTATTTATGTCCGGTTTATTAATTTTAATGAGACGTCGGATATTTGCCTCTATATTCTCCACATCACGCTGCGCCGGGCGTATTGTCATTTATGCTGTCATGCAAAATCCGGCTCGAATGACGGTGGCAGCGGCCGCGTCTTCCCGGGCCCCGACACACAGCACAGGCCGCGACACGTGTGTATTGAGCTGCGTAGATGAAGTGCATCACCTACTAACATGAACTCGCGGGTATGGGGAGAGAGGGGGAGGAAGAGAGAGAGAAAAGCAGAGTGAGCGAGATGGAGAGGGGAGTGAGTGTGCGGACTGCGGTGTAGGGGGGGGGGGGGGGGGGGGGGGGGGGGGAAGCCCCGCTGATGCGATGTGGCGTCAGCTGAGGTGTGCCGAGGTGCGGTATTGGACTGGAATCGGGCTCGCCCAGCGGCAGGGGGGGGGGGGACCCTGGTAAAAAAAATGCTCCGGAACAGAGGCGGTGCGGGGCCGCTTCGGATGTGACCCCCCGCTTCGCAGAGTGCTCTCTCTCTGTCTCTCTCTCATCTCTCTGTCTCTCTCTCTCTCACTCCGTTTTTCCCCATGCTCCCCCTAAAGCAGGCGAAAACAAGCTGGCGACTGATGACCCAGCAGTGGCCGGGGCGCCGAGGCCGGTGCCAAGCGCCGCCCCTGGCGAGGCCCCACGAGGCCCCACGAGGCCCCACGAGGCCCCACGACCGACTAAGCCGTCCATACGTCAACGTCCTCGGAGCTCGTTACCGCTAACGCCCCGGCTAACCCTCACGTGACATAGTCGGTTTTGAATAAACATGATCGGCAGAAAACGCTTTCCGTCCTCGTTATTCACGGAGAATAATAACCCGCGCGCGGTGGTGGGGCGGTGGGTGGCCCCGAACCGGCGCCCTCGCGGTCGGGAGCGCGGCGCGTTATCCACTACGCTGCGGGGGCGCCGCGGCGGGTCCCCTGCCGAGGGGTCCTGCTGAAGGGTCGCCCGGCCGGCCGCCTATTATCAGAGCAGACGTTGTTGTGGTCATGTTGCGCGCAGCGATTCGATTAGTTCCGGGCCGGACACAATTTAGCGAGTTTGGAAGTGGGAAAGTGGTCAGCGAGGACACGGGCGGCCCCCCGCGGCCCCCCGAGACCCCCCGCGGGTCCTCGAGGACCGTCGCTAGCCGTCGCTCCCCGGGGGCTCCCCGGCCCGACAGGCCCCCGGCCACTCCCCAGTCACGCTGGGTCCTGCGGTGGCCGTCGCCCGTCGGTACTTGGCCGAAGGGAACGCCCGTTTCCACGTCCAAAGAGGACCTCTCAAAAGGAAAAAGGAATGCGGGGCGTTATAGGAAGATAATTTTCTTTTGGACCCGTACATTCAATATGTCGCGAGTACGCGTCGGCCTGGGAGGGGGCGGGCGGGCCGTGGCGGGTGGGGGTGTCGGGCCCACGGTGATCCCTAGATTAGTCTGGACTAACTTTGTGTTGGCACACCTGCCAATTCGCACTCCGGGCCTCCGGGTGTCCCTCGGGTGTTCCTCCCGGACGTCCGCCGCTTCGAGCCCTCTGATAATACTGTGCGGCCAAGTTAATTCTCTCTCTCTCTCTGTCTCTCTGGAAAGGGGCGCCTCGCCTCACCTCAGGGTGCACACTGACTGGACCGGCACGGACCATTCACTAGATTGAAAATTTTTCAAACACGATTCACGATTATTTTTGGTTTTTGTGTTTTGAACTGTCACCCACAACAAACGTGGTTTAAAATTCAAGTCAGCGGTCACCCTCCAAATCTTAGCAAAAATTCAAAACTTTCATAAAATGCAAAAATAATGTATCTGTGTATTGTTGGGCACCTGCGCATGCCTTTGAAAAAAAATTGCAAAAATGGGTGGGCACTACCTCGTCCCAGGCCTCCGCCTGGAACCCTCCTGCTTAACTTCGGTGTTCGAATGGGAACCGGTGTACCAGGTATTGACCGCCGCAAAGACACCGGCACAACGCAGCGGCCTTTTTCAGGGGCACGCTTCCGCAACGGTCAATGTAGCCCCCTCCGCCAGCCAGATTTCCGGAATCAACTCCCTTCGACTGGCTGGTTGGTCTGTGGCACTGCGGCCACTCCCGAGCGGATTGGGGGGGAGGTAGGCTTTCCTATATCGTACACAGCCGAAGCTGCTGTACTTCACGACGAACCCTAGTCGCGACGGCGTGTCCTCGTCTGCCAGATTCACAGGGAGCGAAAACGAAGGTACCGAACCCTAGGTACCCCCGTAGCATACACCCGAGTCTCCGAACCAAGTTTCCTTGGTAGACACAGAGCCCCCCCGCCGGAAACCCCGGGCGACCGAGAGAACCTCGGACCCGGGAACGGGGGTAAGCCCGACCGTGCTGCGGGAATCTTCAAGTTGAAACCCAACGCTTACATCTCTCAGTGACGCAGCGCGCACGGCCGTTCAGACAGCCATACCGGTGCCACGTTCGAAAGTATATTTTACCCTCTGCCTTCCAAACGCAGACACAAGAAAAATTTAGGACAGTGGGATGGCTCGATCCCACGACCTTTCGGTCGCCGGTCAGCCACCCTACCGATTCGGCCACAGAGCCACGATGTTTACCCTGGCGCAGCCCCCGTACTTTACACACCGTTGTCTTAGCTGAGCCGACGGAAAAATATCGCGGGTCGGCAAAGAGTCGAACTTTCGACAGACCGATTGCCGGCCGGACTCGCTGACCACGCGGCTACCGAGCCTCGACGTGGGACTCCCGAGCGCTCCCGGTGCTCTAGCCGCTCCAACCAGCCTGCGTGGCTGTGATGACCGTTTTTTTTTAAATATCATTCCCAGTGTTTTTTGTGGTGGTGGTGGTGGTGGTGATGCGACTCTCAGTGGGTGGCGTGGCGGCGCGTGGCGGCGCGTGGCGGCGCGTGGCGGCGCGTGGCAGAGGGCCACACCAGCACTCGGCCGGCACGACCCAATACAGGACGTAATTTCCGGCCGGGCCACGCGCTCACCTGCTTTTTGCACCGGCGGTCGCCTCGACTCACCGCGCACCGCCTCGCCCCGCAGCCGCTGCCCAACCCACCGAACACTACAGCTCAAAAATAAAGAGGAAGAACATGAAAAAAAATACACTCATGCATCGAAGTAGTGGCATTGATCAATGCACAAGAAAGAAAACTCGATTGTTCCGAGCGACTGTTCCGAACGACTATTCCGAACGATTGTTCCGAGCGACTGTTCCGGCGGGCAGTTTGCGCGCGCAGTGTGTGCTGCACGGCCAGCCTTGCTTGCTCGCCGGGTTAATTGCATGTCTGTCGGTACACAATTTACTTGCACCTCGCGTCGCGTCCCAGTAACCCTGTTCTACCATCGTCCCAATCTCTCTCTCTCTCTCTCTCTCTCTCTCTCTCTCTCTCTCTCTCTCTCTCTCCCTCCCTCCCTCTTCCTCTCTACCTACTTTAGAGCCACAGTACGGTTTACTGACAGTCTCTGAAAGTGTGTATAGAGATGATCCAGGGCGGTAGGGGGTGCAATCCACTTTCTTGTGATTCGACGACTTATATCAGCATGCAGAGGCTGCGGGGACGGGAAGGGGGATGGGGGATGACGATTGAGGGGGGAGGGAGGGGAGGGGGGCGTGCCATCCGGTGCCGCCGCTTCCGACCACAGCGCGCCGCTGCCGCCGCTGCCGCTCCGACTTGACTCCTGGATGGAGAGCGCGGACGGAAGCTACGGCGTGAACGTGTGGGATCAGCGGCATCCTGTGGCGGGCTGGCGGCGGCGGCGGCGGTCGAGGGGGGGTCGTTGTCAGAGTTAGGCAAGTCGCCGTCGTTGAGCCGTGTGCTCGGCGTGCAGGGAGGCGGGGGCGGCGGCGGGGGCGGCAGCGGGGCGGCGGGGGCCCACGGCCGGGAATTATCACAGGGAGGGTGTTGGCAACTTGGGTCGTTGAGTCACCGCGGCCACGGAGTCGGCGGCGGAGGCCGGCGGAGGCCGGGGGAGGCCCCGGAGCTCGCGGGGCCTGTGGCCGCTGTGGCCGGGGTCACCGAGGGGGTCACCCGCCCCGAGGCGGCAGCGCTGAGGCGGCGCCCCGGCAGGTAGCGTTCCAGGCGCCCTGCTGGAAACTGCCGGAAAAAATAATTTGAGAATCTATGGAGCGCCAGGACATTAACGTCTTCTTTATTTTAGGGGGGAGGGGGGGAATCCGAGAATGTGAGTATTGCGGAAACATTCCATATGCTTTGGGAAAAAAATCAGTGACTTAATTTATGGCGTGTTTTTATGCTTCTAATTTACCAGTGGAGTCTCGCAGTCAGACATTCTGAGACAGGTGCTGCGGTGGCAGGCGGCAGGTGACAGCCGTGTGGCGGGCGGTGCGGCGGCTAGACGACGGCGAGGTACCCCCTGTCGCGGTACCCGGAGCGGTACCCGGAGCGGTACCCGGGGCCCCCGGCACGCACGGAGGGGCGCGGGGCGCCGCCGTGTCCCCCGTACCCGAATACCAATGAGAGCTCCGCCGGCGCTGCCTGAAGCCCCCTGGCGACGGAGCCGGGGGCCGCGGGGGCCGCTGGGGCAGCGGGGCCCTCCTGATACCTGAGCCGCCGACCCAGGCCTCGGCCCAGGCCTCGAAGGGACCGGAAAGGAGGCGGAACATCCGTTGAACATCGAGTTTCGCCCGTCCAAGTTGGGCCCCGGGCTCATGCAGACACGACCCGGAAAGAGACAGAGAGGCAGAAAGAAGCAGAGAGAGAGAGAGAGAGAGAGAGAGAGAGAGAGAGAGAGAGAGAGAGAGAGAGAGAGAGAGAGAGTTGGGGTGAGATAGCAACGGGAAGGAAAGAGAAGGAGGGGCGGTGCAGGCGGGGTGCGATCCCTTCATGGCTGATCCCACGGGGACCCCCCACAGCAGCGAGGCCGGTCACGTCCCGCTCCCTGTGTGGTCCGAGAAACTTTCCATCTTTTAAAACGGCTGCCGCCCCCACGTCCCGGTCCCGGCCCTCGTGTCGGGAACTTGTGCGCCTCGAAGAAAGCCCTGCCGCTGCAGCTGGGGCGGCCGGCGAGCGCAGCGCAGCAGGGGCGCCCGGGGGCTAGGCAAGGCCCGCCGGACACGGCGGCGCGGCGGGACTGCCTACCTGCCGGGGGCCTGGCCGCAACAGGGCGTGGCCCGGCGTGGCCAAGGGAGGAGCCGTGCTGGCTGAGGGGGTCCGCCGGAGGGGAGAGAGAGAGAGAGAGAGAGAGAGAGAGAGAGAGAGAGAGAGAGAGAGAGAGAGAGAGCCGCTGGCAGTGTATCATTCTTCCGCACGGATGGCCCCGGTTGGCCTCGGCGGCGTCGTCTGTGGTCGTTTTTGTCGGAATGGCAGCGAGTCGCACCAGCCGAGCCGGAGCTCCGCGGGTCTCCCTGCGACATTCTGAAAAGTAGAGACGAATAGAAAAAAAAACAATAAAACACACACAAAAAGGGGATAGAAAGGAATGCATGGTATTTGAACCCGCGGGGATGGACGCTCGGGTAGCGTTGGCGATGTGGAGCGTACCGGCTCGGCAGTCACGCACACTCAGGCCTGTGCTGCTTAGGTGCTCGCGCCAAAGCCACGTGTACACACACGCACACACATACAAAACTCGCGTGGGCTTCATCTCTGGCCAGTCAAGTCCCCACGGAGTGGTCTCGGGCGGGCCGTGTTGGGATGCTCTCCTAAACACCTCCCCCCTCCCCCTCCCCCTCTTTCCCCGGAGACCGCGCCGCCACCGCCATCACACGCCTTGTCCACGACCGGGATTTACACGGTAATGCGACATGATACGTCTGCCATGCGGGAAGGTCCCCCGGGGGTGAGGGGAGGGGGGAGGAGGGGGGGAGGGAGCAGGGCTGCTTGCGGCTCGGACATTAGGGTGGGCGTGACTTTGCGTGTGTATGTGGTGTGTGTGTGTGTGTGTGTGTGTTGCTGTTGTGTGTGTGTGTCTGTGTTGCTGGTGTGCGGTGTCGCACTCGAGCGCGCCGAGACAGCCAGACAGACAATGGTACTCGGACGACCGACACCGCCGAGCGGACCCGTTGGCAGCGCGTGAAAGTAGAGCAGTAGGGCTAGACAGAGAGAGGGAGAGAGAGAGAGAGAGGGGAAGCAGAAATAGGGGGCCGAAGACGAGACAGCGGGTAGAAGAAGGGCAGACGACAGACGACACCGCAGATGCACCGCAACGTCGTCAATATGTGAAGACATTGCCTGGTGAGGACGGCGGTCGGGGCCGGTGCAGTTACTCTCCGGGCACGACCCGCGTCCGAGCGCCCGCTGCCGACTTGTTATCAAACCGAAACACTATCTTCCTCTCCTCGCCCCCCGCGGGATTACCGATTCACTCCCAAACCGGGTGCGAGCTATAGCGGACTCCTCTCCGATTTTATGACACGACGTGAAGTGAAAAATAAATCGTCTCGCAAATAATGAAAGTCAGGGGGCCGGGCTGGTGTGCCGGCGGCGCTGTTCCCGCGGGCAGGAGGAGAGGGGCTCCGAGCCGTTTACTGATCGTAAACGGATTGGAGTCGTTTACACCGAATCCATCCGCTCACACAGAGCGCTCTCTCTCTCTCTCTCACTCTCTCTCTCTCACTCGCGCTCTCTCTGCCAGCGCACCTGCGGAGCACTTGGGCCGCGTCGCCTCTCCATACAGACGAGTCCAGCCGTCGGGCCGAAGTGGACCGGCAAACCAAGGGCCGGCCAAGAGGGCCCTCGCCTCCTCCTCTTACTGCCCCTTTTTCTCCGCCCGACTTCCGATCCCCCTCCCCTCCCCGCTCCCCTCCCCGCTCCCCTGCCCGCTCCCCTCCCCGCTCCCCCCTCCCCCCCTCCCCCCCTCTCTCCCCTACCGGCCCGGCACCACCGGGCACGGACGCTTACTGAGAGATGTAAAACGTTTCGAATGTGGCGAGGGCGTCGCATGCCGCACACGTCCAGCCGGGCGGCCGGAGGCACGCGCGCCCTCTCTCTCTCTCTCTCTGTCTCGGCACAGCCCACTAGTGCAGCAGAGACAGAGATACGAAGACAGTGTGCGGAATCGGCCCGCAGCAGCCCGGCCCGGCCCTCTCCAGGAACCCTTTCCGGCGTCGGTCACCGGAATGGAGGGGGAGCCCCGGACTCTCTCCAGTCCCACCCCTCTCCCTCCCACTCTCTCTCGCTCTCCTCCCTCTCCTCCCCCTCTCTCTCCCTCTCTCGCTCGCGCGCCCCGGTGCGTCGAGGGGTCTGGCTGGCCCGGTCAGGGTGCGAGGCCGGCCGGACGTAGATTCTCATCTTTACGCCTTTCGATAGGGGAAGCAGATCCCGTGAGAGGGAGTGAACTGCGAGAGTGGGTGAGCCGGACAGAGAGAAGGAGAGAGAGAGAGAGAGAGAGAGAGAGAAGGAGGGACGGAGTGAGAGCGAAGCGGCCTGACCCTCGGCCTGCTGACCCGGTGCCCCGCCCGGTCACCCTGGCCACCCTTAGTCGGGGCCCGGGAGCTGAGTGGTTGCATCCTCGCACAGACCGGGGAGGTTAGACTCTTTAGGCAACCCGCAACGCGCGCGTGGGGCTCGCGCGACTGCACGCCGCTTCGCCTGGATACGCACCGTCGTGTCTCTCTCTGTCATTCCGTGTGTGTCTGTGCGCGGCAATGGCGGTATTCATTTTGCTTCGGCCTCCATGAAATTTATTACGAGTTGTGTCGCTTGGGTGGGCGCGGGGTGGCGGCGTCGGTGGCGGCGCGCTCGAGAGAGAGAGAGAGAGAGAGAGAGAGAGGGGGGGGGGGGGGGGGGAGAGAAAGTGTGGGGAGAGGGGGGCGACGGGGGCGCCGCCTGGTTCCGCCCCGTTCGCGCAGCCTCCCTGTCACGCCCGACTGCTCTCTTAATCTGCCTCGTCCTCATTTCCTCATCTTTTTCGCACCTTTGCACCCTTATCTGTGCCATCTGCCGGCCCTGTCGCGCTTTCGCATGGGCTTAAAAATAGGCGGAAGGGGGGGGGGGGGGGAGGAGGGTTAATCCTTGGCGCCGGGGCGCCGCGGCGGGACACCGGCTCAGCGGCAGTTGGGAAAGGAGCTTTTAAACGCTCTCCTTTATCTTCATTGGTGTTGATGGCCTGGAATGAATTAGGAAGGGAGAGAGCAGCAGGACATGCGGAGAAAAAGAAGGAGGTGCTGGAAGGAGAGGGGCGGGTTGTGCGGTGTGCTGTTAGACAGAGACAGCGTACACGGTGTCCTGCCCTGACGTTATTTCCGCTGCTGTTTTGTTTCCGTGTCCTTTTAAACTGCTCCCTCCCCACACACACTCAGAGCACCCAAATGCCATGACCATTCTGTCGCCCGCTGGTTCGTTCCAAAATGACGTCACGCTGTCCATTATTTTTGGAAATTGTCGGTCCGATCGACTGCACTTTGGAAACACTATATCTGTTTCTGCCCGGTCATCTGCGTCTAACGTGGGCACTTGCAAACTTGGGACTCGCCGCCCCGCCGCACATCCCGCTCTCTCTCACACACACACGGCGGTACAGCTCGCTGGCACTATGCTTGGCCGTGCGTGGCGGGCGATAAGCCCCCCGGTCCCGGGCTCAGGTTAGTTGTGGCGGCCTATATCCGGCCCGGCGGCCGCGCGGCTCGCCGTGCCCCTCGCGCGTCGCACATCAACTTAACCAGTGATCTTCGCGGGGCGCCTTCGGCTCTTTGGCTGCTGAGTGCGAGAGAGAGAGAGAGAGAGAGAGAGAGAGACGGGAACGCCACATTTGACTGCGGTGTGGTGCCCGGCCGGGGCGTCTCGCTCGCACTGCCGCAGTCAAATGGGGCGTCCGTCTCGCTTGCACTCAACCAGACTGCCTCACAGAACTTGGCAGAGGCGGGCATCGGTCGTGCCGGATTCGGCGGTGGTGGGGGGTGGCACGTACAGGGGGGCCATCCGAAAACTACGTAACACCGTAACGCGATAGTGCGTTGAGTGTGCGAGCGACAGAGAAGGGTTAGTGGGCCTCGACGGGCTATGGCTGAGAAAGAGATGGAAGAGACCAGATAGGAGCGAGATGGAGAGAGACAGGGGAAGGGCGGAAGGGTGAGAGAGAGAAAGACGCAAGCACGCTGGGAGGCAGCAGCCTTGTAATTACACTAATGGCCAGCAGCAGTAGCGAGGTCCTTGAAAATTCCGGCGATGTGATGTGCAAACGCCCGCACCCTCCCCCCACCCCCACCGCCGGCCGGGGCAACACTCCGGGCAGTGAGATTATCATAAGCTTTCGGAGGCTCGTCACCCGACTCGTACGTGTGTGTGTGTGCAGTACTGGTTACCTGGCTGTTCGGAACTCGTCTCGCAGTTTTCGTAAGTGTTTGAGCGAGAGAGAGAGAGAGAGGGGTGTATACAGTAAATTGTTTCCGAGCGCCCAGAGCCTTGCGCAGACAGCTATGAAATGGTTAAGTTTTCACTTGCCCCGCATACATTGGTCCCTATATACAAGCTATAGGACGTTGTTTATGTGGGAGAGAGAAAAAAAATGTGCCTCTTAAAAAGCGTTTAGAGTCTGGAGGGGGAGGAAGTGATTGCCGTGCGACACGCCGAGGTGTAATGGGAAGCGTTTAAGAGGCTAAACGGCCTCTGAGTGTGCCGCACGCAGTTTCGTTGCAGTCGCAGTAATGACACCGAGGGACTTAATGCAGTTCACCGATCTCCCTCGACTGGGGAAGGAGCCAAAAAAAAGTTCGCAGTGACAGTTAATATTTCAATTCCAGTGTCACCCAGAGACGGATTGTACTCGAAAAAGTACAATCAATTTGACTTTCTAACATGTGAATGGTAGGAAGGTAGAAAAAACATCTCAAATTGCTAAGATAAATGTCACTTGGATTTTCATTCTTCTCTGAGTGGCTGAAGCTTGGCAACATACCGTGCGACACCACATCCAAGCTCTGCAGGCGGCGTCTCATAGTTGGCTTGAGCTTTTAGAGACGTCATCCGAGGTTTTCCCGACGGGAGCGGGCCTTGTCCCCCCACCCCCTCCCCCCACTTCACCCCGGCTGAGTCCGCGGTAAGCTCCGCAGAATATGTGGGCTGGCTGGCCGGGGCCGTGGCAGCCGCCCACGGTCTGCGCGCCGTCGGACCGCCGGACCAGGCCCCGGCAGTGTTTGCCATTCTGTCTTGGTCCAGGCTCTCTTGGGGGTAGCCAATTTGCGTCTCTGGTTCCGGTTGACCTCTCCATGGCGGCGGCCCCCGCAGCCCCCTCCCTCCCACCCACCGCGCTGCATCTCCTATAAATTGGTACTTTTAAATGAGACCATTTGCATGATAAAGGTCTGAGTGTGGCACTGCGGACGTTCGACGAGACGACATCTTTCCTTTCCGAGCACGGAAATGAGGAATGGGAGAGGGAGAGATACCTCCGCCCTTATCACAACACATCAATGTTGGTCGACGGCCATAGCAGAACAGGCCGAACACCACACTACACACCTAGAAGCGACTATTTTTTTTTCAGACATGTCTAGTTTTTTTTTTCGCACGTCTGATGTCGCAAATTTTTTAGTTGAGTCCATCGTTTAACGAATTATAGTTTGCAAGTGTGACCGCACAGTTTGTGTAACCGGCACCGATTTGTTTCTTTCCCGGTCAGCGCAACGGGCGATCGGCCGTTGGAGGGACTTATACAGCCGGACCGTCCCATAGATGTTGTTGGGCGGCGGGGCCCTCGTGGCTGAGTGAGCGCGGCGACTTCCAGCCGTGTTGTGCTCTTAAAAATCTAATCGTGAGAAGTGGGACGCCCGACGCCCCCGCCGCCCCCACCGCCCCTCCGGACGCTGCTCCACTCCTTCTGTTGCTTCCTCTTTCCTCCCCCTCCTACTCTCTCTCTCTCTCTCTCTCTCTGTCGCCGGCTGTCAAGCTTCCTGCCGCTGGAAGGGTGGGCGAGGGGGAGTTATTTGCCCCACGCAACAATTTGCGCCGAGTGCTGACGGTAATGCTTGAGTCGTGATTGCATCCACCACACCACCTGTCCCGGGTTCGACTCCCCGACGGAGAACACAATTTTCATTTTGCACTTCTTTTTCCAATACGGAATGTGTAGTAGTTTTGGTTTCTTTAATCTGCACGTAGAAGAATTAAGAACGCAAGTTTGTGCCTGTTTGATGAGGGATGAAGAAAGTTAGAGAGCGCGCGGGAGAGAGAGAGAGAGAGAGAGAGAGGAAGAATCTTTCCGCCTGGATGGTTGACCAGTAATGGTTGGCGACAGGCCGCCGCCGCCGTCCTCAATGTATTCATAAAACACCACAGCGGCGGCGCCGCGGCACGCGAAGAAAAAGCCAACCCTCTGAGCGTGAAAAGACACAGTCATCTCTGTCCCCCCCATTATGTCCGCGCTGTGGGCGGCGCGGAGAGAGAGAGAAAGAGAGAGAGGGGGGGGGGGACGGCAGACGCGACGACTTTGAAAAACAACAGCAGCAGCTGCCGGTCGTTCTATGGTCCGTCCCCCTTGAAAAGGGGGCCGCCCTCCAGTACAAGACGCCTAGTCATTATATCTCGCCTTTACATCTCTTGGCTGGCGGCAAAAGGCGATTTTTTTTAATTCTTTTTTTTTCTGTCGCATTTTTTTTCTATTTTGGCAGGCGGGAAGTATGCGCGGAAAACAGGGGGTAGCTTGGAGGTCCGGCAGCAGCAGCACCGCGCCAGAGGAGGCGCAGAAGTGCGTGGTCATGAAGGTTGTGCACCACAAAGCGCGCCTCTGCCGCTGTCCTCGCCGCCCGGGGTTCCGGGGGCTCTGCTTTACGCACCCCACCGCCTCTCTCTCTCTCTCTCTCTCTCTCTCTCTCTCCTGTGGGAAGGTTCCTGGCCGCCCTCGTCCCTTCCGTCCTACTCCCAGTCGATGCAGCGGCGGCGGCAGCGTTGGGGGCTCTTCGCCGTCATCCAATCTCTCTCTTTCTCTCTCTCTCTCTCTCTCTCTCGGGATGATTGAAGCCATATGGAATACGTATCAGGTCGTCGCCCGCCATCCGTCGATCGCTCCCCACTGTCTCAGCAAGCAAGTCGGTCGGGGGCGCACGGCTCGTCGGCTGGAGGCGGCTGGAGGCGGCTGGAGGCGGCTGGAGGCGGCTGGAGGCGCGCTGCCGGCTCACAAGCCGAATGAGACTGACACAAACCCCACGGCCGGGAGGCACAGTGGCAGGAAATCATGATGTGTGTCACAAAAGCTCTGTAAGAAAAAACTATTATATGAGGTGAATGGGACAGAATTTTGCAAACATTTTTGCAGAAGGTTGCTCTAACAGTTAGAATATTTTTTACTGGTGTACTAGCTCTCGAAAATATAAATATCTTAGAAAAAATAAGCTATGACTTAAATCGGTGCATGAGCATCGAAAAATGTATCAGACGTTCCCCCTCAGCCGCCCCTTTTGACTGGGTGTAGTGGTTTTCATGTTACGTAACACAGGTGGACGAACCCTTGTATTCAGCCCCTCGGGCGTGGCGCCCACACGCCCGTTCGCCGTGTGTACACGAGTCTGTGTGTGAGTGTGTGTGTGTGCCCCAACAGTGTCGCTGCTCAAACAAAAGCGCAGCGCCCGCCGTGAAACTTGAGATAGAGTCGATAATATAAAGATTGGGTTTGGTATAGCGGCGCTGCGGCGGGGGCCCGGCGGGGCACCGGCGGGGGACGGCATATCATCATGAGGGATTGGGGGGATCCCAGGAAGCCCCTGGAATCCCCCTGCGCCCACCCCACCCCTTCTCTCATCCACCCCTCTGACAACGGCAGTGCGAGAGAGACGCCTGGTCAGGCATCCTTCTTGCACCACCGCAGTCATATGAGGCGTCCCGTCTCTGTCGCACTCGCAGCCAGGCCGCCACTGAGCACCCAACCGTCTGTCTGACGGCGAAGGTAGACATGTTTTAATCATGCCGATGTGCAACAACTCCGCTGCCCGAAGAAATGGGATAGTAAAACGTCTGCATGAAATAGTTATATGGCCGCGTTACATGCATTGAGCGGGATGCACCCCTTCCTTCTATCCCTCTCTCTCTCTGTCTCTCTCCCTCCTCCCCGTTAGCTCCCATTGTGGTGCGCCGGTCGGACTCGAGTAGTCGTAGTAGTTTCTATGCGCACCGCGATAAGACAGACCTGAGGACGCCCCATTCAGCACACAGCGCCTTCTGTCCCTGTCGCTCCCGCAGGACGGGGTATAATCGCCCCCCGCCTCTCTCTCTCTCTCGCTCTCTCACGGACAGACGGGCTTCCGATTGCCCGTCCCGGCAAAGCCCTTTCGCTTGGCTTCCGGGAGGTATCGGCGCGCCCGTCAGCGCAGGGCTGGCGGGGGGCACCCGGCCGGGGTGCGGCGAGTCGCGTCGGGTGAGGAGTATTTAACGAGCTCTCTCAAACCCGCTCAAGTCGAGTAGTACTCGTCCACGCCGTTACTCGTGAGATGAGTCGTTTTCTGCCCGCCTCCGTCGCGGGGCGCCGATGTGAAGGAGGAAGAAGGGTTTCGGGAGGACCTCCATGCCTTTCGCTGGCACCGGCAGCCGCCGTTTAGCAGCACGCTGAACTCGCAGACTTGCACAAGGAAAACTCGGCGTCTGCGAGAGAGACGTGCGGACCGCGGCGTGCCGCGTCGTGCGTGCCCCGTGTGCGGACGCGTGGCCTGTTGTTGTTGTTGTTATCGCCGCAACAGCGTCCAAGTTTTTGTTCGTTTCAGGCATTGGCAGACGGCACCCCGGGGGCGCGTTCGGAGTGGGGGAAGAAGGGTGGAAGTGAAAAAAAAAGACACAAGAAAACCGTCTCTGTCGTCGGTGTCCCTGCTCTTTCTCTGTCTTATTCAGCGGCCAGCCAATGTCTGTCCCGCCCGATGTCCTTCCATGAAATTAGTGCAAAGGTTCCCATACATTGAGCCGAAGGAAATTTCTGCAAAAGGCTGCCGTACACCGAAAAAGAAGGAACGAACCAAAGCAAGCTCGAGCAAGCCGTGAGATCGGTGTGGTATTATCAACACTGACTGCGCATTTGGAGCGACACGTTCAGGAAACAAGTGTCAGGGGGAGGGTGTAAGGCAAGGCCGTGCTTGTCCGGCACCCCCCTGGGGCCCTGGGGCCGTGCGTGCGCAGCCAAACAGGCCCCGAGCGGAAGTCCTCCCGAACTACTGATTGCTGTCACAGTTGGCTGAACTCTGATTTCTGGCCCCGTTTGCTTTTTCCTCCCCCCCCCCCATTTCCCCTTTCCTTTTCCCCCTCCCGCGGAGCTATGGGGCCCGTGCCGTCCTCACCTCCCGCAGACTGCGCGCCTCAGTACAGCGGTACAGCGCCACTACCAGTGCCTGCCCGACCGTGCGGCGTTTTGGAGCGGGCGACACTCGACCGAAAGTGGCGAAGAAATAAGTAGCGAGCAAAGCTCTATCTCATGATTCCTTTTATATTCTGTTTTGCAAAATAGTAATAAATAAATGGTAAAATGCAATAAATTGATCTTTGCTTCTTTTTTCTGGGGGGGGGGGGGGGGGGCGTTGTGGGCGACTCTGAGTGAGGTGTAATGGGTCCAATCAGACACGGCAAGCCGACAACACAAGGGGGGGGGGGGAGTAACGGCTTGTGTGTGTGTGTGTGTGTGTGTGTGTGTGCAGGGCCCGCGCTGACGTGCACTGCCTGCCGAGTCAAACCCACAGCCCAGCCGCCGCTATGTGGGAGAGCCCGCGGAGGGGTTGTATAAAGAGAGACAGAGACGGGGAGCGGGGTGGGAGAGAGGGAGATAGACAAGGTCTGTTCTGTCCCTTTTGTCTCCCGGCCAACGTGAAAAACGGCTCGATGCGCCAAAGGCAGGTCGGGGAGTACACTGCAAGGCGGTGAGGGGGGGGGGGGGGGGGGGGGGGGGGGGGGGGGGGGGGAGGGGAGGGAGGGAGGGAGGGGAGGGAGGAAGGGAGGGGGAGGCCGGTTTTAATTCCGCGCGTCGCACAGCCGGACCGCATAGCAGCAGGACTGCGATTAAATCGGATGAAATTCTAACCCGCGCCGCGTGAGTTTAAAAGGGGGGGGGGGACAAAAACACGCCGAAAATTGAAAACAAAAGGAAATAATCACATGCGTGATGTCCGCCGTGTGTGTGTGTGTGTGTGTGTGTGTGTGTGCGGCGCTATCTGCTATCGCACGGCTACATAAATCAGGCAACGCTTTGGGAAAGGCGACTCACCCCGGGCGGCCGCCGCGCCCGCCCGCGACAACCCGGCCAGCTGATAAGCGACTGACCGCTGCTGTGTTCCCCTAATGGCGCCCAAAAGCGTGTACATTTCCAGGCGAAATGTGAGGCGGCAAAGTTTCAAATCTTAACGCCGGCTCAGCTGAAGAAAAACAAAACCGTAATAAAAAAAGAAAAGATCGACCGACAAGGTGTCCGATCTACATTCGTATTGGTCTGCGAGGTCTCCTTAAAAAAATTACGCAAACATAAAAGCTTATGGGTTCACTTGTGACCTTAGTGGAAGAAGGGTAGGGCTTCAGACTCACCGTCTGTCCCCTTGGCACGGCGGTAAGTGCTGATCCGTGTAGCCTGACCTGGAGAGTGTGCGAGAGAGACAGACAGAGAGGGGGGGGGGAGATATGGTCACTCGAGGTCCGCCTCGCCTCGCGGGCTGAGGTGAGACGTATATGGGGGATGATGTGGGATGTAAACCGCTCTTCGCAGCACCAAGGCCGCGCGGCGCTGTGTCTGCCCCCAAAGGCTCTGCGGCCGCCTCCCCTCCGCCCGTCTGTTGCTGCGCACTTTGTAAACTGGTATTGTCTGCACAGCGGCATTCCCAGCGACGAGCGACGCGCGCGGCGGCTCAATCAGAAGATTCCTTCCCTGACGGCAGGGCACGGCACGGCACGGGGTGACATCAATACTACCTCCTCGGCGGTATGTGCCCCCGGTACACACACACACACATTTCTGCAAGCGGCCTTGGCTCCGCTTGCGCAGTCAGGCAGCCGCCGCCGTGGCCCCTTCCCTCTCTCTCTGTCTCTCTCTATCCCATAGCCCCTCTACCCTGGGAGGGTCTGCCTGTGTCGGCCGCCGTCGCCGCCGCGGAAGAGCCCGGCGGAATATTTCCCCTGCAGGTGTGCGAGGTGCAAAAGTTGCGGCGCGAAAAGGTTTTTAGGGGGCAGCAGTGCCAGTGCCGCGTATTACCGCGGCCCGGCGGAGCGGCAAACTGTAATAAGCACAAAGGCGTTTGCGTGCACGTGCGTCACTGCCAAGCGGCGCCCGGGGAGCGGCCGGGGGGGCCGGAGGGGCCGGAGGAGAGCAGGGGCTTTCCAACAAACACACCTCTTTCTGCTTATGCGTTGAGTCTTCTTCTTATTCTTGGTCGCTCGCGTGGGAAGCGAGAGCAGAGAGAGAGAGAGAGAGAGAGAGAGAGAGAGAGAGAGAGAACGCGGGCTTTGTGTATCGCTGGACTCTCCTGCTGCTCTAGCAGTCTCCTTGCGCCACTCATGTAATTTTTTCATTGCATCACGTTTTACGTTTTTAGTTTTGCGTCGTCGTGCAATGCAATTTAAAAAAATCGTTTTTATTCTCAGCATTTCAACGACACTCGCTCGCACTCTCGTGAAATATCCTATGTCAACACTTTCTGATCTTTAAAAAAAATCTTTTTTTTATTGATAATTTTTGTTTTGGCGAGGCATAACCGGTGTTTGTTTTTCTCTCGCACAGCGCTCCCTCCGCCGTGCGCCCCCTGCCGGCCCGACGCCTGGCTTGCATGCGCCGTAGCCTCTCGCGCCGGCCCGTGCGTGTCTCGGACGAGAAATGTGTTGTGAATTAGTCGCGAAGCATAAAAGTTTGTTCCATGTCTTGATTACACGCGCGGATGCAATCAAAATCGTTACAAATTTTCTTCTCTCTCTCTCCCTCTCTCTCTCCTTGCCCTCACTATTCTTCTCGTCGATTTGTCGTAAAGATAAGCGCGCGCCTACGGCAGCCTACTTGTTACGCCCGCCGTGGGAGGCCGCTTTCATTTTTTCATTTTTTTCATTTTTCCTCTCGCGTTTTCATCCAAAGTGGCCGCCGTCTCGCGGTCGGCTCGCCGTCCTCGCGAAAGTGCGACACCACGAAGGCCGGGGAGTGTAATGTGCCGGCCGAAAGAATTGATTCCGCGCGCCGATATCTCGACGATTCTCTTTCGTTCCACGCCCCACCCCTTCTCTCTCTCTCTCTCTCTCTCTCTCTCTCTCTCTCTCTCTCTCTCTCTCTCCTACTTTCCCGTAGACCGCAGCAGAGCGCGGCCCAATCAGCAATCTGTGTAATTTCCTGTTCGGATGTGACAGCAGATCCAGTCAGGACTAGTGACGCCGCACGCCGCACCGCGCGGCCGCACACCGCGCTCCGTGCGTCGGTCGCGGCCGCCGAGCTTACAGAAAATGGAGTCGGATTTCAGTGGAAAAGGCTGCCGTCGGTGGGTGGGAGGGGGAGGGGGGGCAGGGGGTTATTGGAGCAGCCTATTGGGGGGCGGCGGGAGCTGTAATCTCAGATTTGAGGTCACCGGTCGGGGGCGTTCGACCGTATGTGTGTGTGTGTGTGAGGGTGCCCCCCGCCATCCTGAATGTGTCTGTTTTGTTTCTACACATTTGGCTGACAGAGGTCACTATTGCTGGACGGGTTTCGCGGTTTTTGCGCGGCGTCGCGCCCTTCTTTCTCTTCTTCTTCTTCTTCTTCTTCTTCGCCCCCTCCGAGGCCCTCGCTCCGCTTCCGCGCTGCAAAACTTTTGCGGTGAGGCCGTGTGACGGTGTGCATGCAGCAGCAGCAGCAGCAGCAGCAGCAGCGCCGGCCACAATGACGACGTGGTCGACGGGGGCCTTGGCGGCGGACGGGGCGGCGGGCGCGGGGATGCCGCGGACGGCTATGCAGGCGGCTGTGCAACATTGTGGTCTTGTTGGGCGGGCCCAGCGCAGGAGCAGCCGGGGAAGAAGCTGGCCGCCGGGAGCTGGCCGCCGGGAGCTGGCCGCCGGGAGCTGGCCGCCGGGAGCTGGCCGCCGGGAGCTGGCCGCCGCCGGGGGGCTGACCGCGGCCGAGAAGCCACCCCGCCCCACATCACATACCACACCGCACTGACCGGGCAGCGGGCTGCTGCTGCTGCTGCTGCTGCTGCTGCTGCTGGCTTCTTGCCTCCCCCCCCCCCCCCCCCGGACTCAGCACGGTGGCAGGGACTTCCTAATCCCCCTGTCTTTGTGTGGGACCGTTCCCCGTTCTGTCTCGTGGTCGCAGCCGCCTGCATTTTTACTACTTTCTCCTCGCTTTTCTCCTCTTTTTTCTCTTTCTCATTCCCTCTCTCTTCTCATCCCCCCTCTCTCTCTCTCTCTCTGTCTTACTCTTTTCCTGTCATGGAAGAGCCGACCCCATTTCGTGATCGGATATAATAATAGATAATAGATTACGATTTCACGCGCACCTGTTGGGACGTCCTTAAGCGCATCGGATTAGGAGAGAAACAACAACATCCCGTTTGCTTCCTCTGACCTGAGATGTGGTCAGGAGTGCGGTGGAGCTGGGCAGGTGCGCCCGTGGGCAACGCTCAAACCTTGTTTTGCTTACCGTAGAGAGAGATAGGGCACACAAAGCTCGACGTTTGTTCTTGCCAACGGCGGCTGAGATAGAGCGCGTTAACGTTCTTCCTACATAGCAGGGAGACAGCAAAAGATAGATAGATAGATAGATAGATAGATAGATAGAGAGAGAGAGAGAGAGAGAGAGAGAGAGAGAGAGTGAGAGGTTAAGCGGACCAGGGCTTAATATACCTGCGGGAACCCTCACCGGCCGGTCCACAAGTCCAGCCGCCTGTTCGCTCGCCTGTTCATCTCTCATAGCGCTGCTCAACGCGTTATGAAAAAGTAGTGCGTCGAAAAGTTTGCCCTCACGCTGTTCAGGTTTTGTTTCCTATGCGCCGCCGCCGAGGCTCTCTCTCTCTCTCTCTCTCTCTCTCTCTCTCTCTCTCTCTCTCTCTCTCTCCCGCTCTCTAAATTTTGATGCATGGTGAGGATCGGAAAAGTTTGTTGCCCTGAGGTAGTACCGTGATACTTTGCTGCCCCGGCGTGCGAAGCACGGGGCGCGTTGGGGGGAGATTAAAAGTTGTTGCGGAGCCGTGAGTAGTAGCAGGAGAGAGAGAGAGAGAGAGAGGGGGGGGGGGGGGGAGGGGGTGAAATTGATCTCATGCAGCTGGTTATTGCAGCCGGCTAGACACGAGCGCGTGCTGACACGGCTGCAACAATTTGTTGTTGTTTTCCCATCATCTGTTCGGTGCACCAAAGTCGAGGATGACATATTTCTCCACAGGTGCGCATACAGTATGCACCACCACTACATAAAACCTATTTTTTTTTCTTCCAATGATTTTTTTTCTTTTGATTATTAAATTTAGTGCGACATCAAACGACATCGAAAGCCAGACAAAGAGGCTCGGGAGGCGCCTGCCTGGCGTCTGAGCACTCGAGACAGAGAGAGAGAGAGAGAGAGGGGGGGGGGGGGGGACTGCAGTCGGCGGCAGTGCAGTCAGCGACAGCAGCTGGCAGCTTAAATGCTTTCCGTGTAGATAAGTGCGCCTCCTGGCGGTGCCTTCGCCGCTCGCTAACTCCTTCGTAATGGCCCGTCCTTCTGGTATTTCTTTTTGTCTGTCGGCGCGCAAAAACTTTAGATGTCCAGAGTGTGGGGTGAGTATAGTGCTGAAATGGGACGGGCATCGAATGGAGCAATCGTCTTGGCATTGCTTCGCATAAAGAGAGAGAGAGAGAGAGGGAGAGAGGGGGGGGGGGTTATGGGAGGGTGTGAGAGACGGGGAGAGAGAATTTTAGGCCATCGCGTGGCAAAAATTCGGAGGCAGGGATTAGTAAAACGCAATCAGCTCGCTTACATCCGATATTATCTCGAGGCCCTTGCCTGCCTTCGTTAGCCAGGCGGTGCATCATTACGGCGGGTAGCGCTAAGACCGCTGAAGGCCCTCCGATCACTCCATCTCTCTCTCTCTCTCTCTCTCTCGCTATCGCTCACACTCCCTCACCGCGCGTCTAATGAAGCCCGCAGCGGCGGCGCAGAGAGAAAGAGAGAGAGAGACAGTCTGCCTGCTCTGGAAATATGCCGGAGCGAAAGGTTCCTCTAAATAACGGAAGTAAAGTGAGTGACGGAATCACTCGATTATACGTTTTATTTCGGTGGCGGTGTGTTTTTGGGGAGAGAGACGGTTCTTAGCGGGTGCTGGCTGCGCTGCTGTGCTGGCTGCCTCTGCCGAGGCGACGCTCGGGAATAAACAGTCGGAATCGTTTGGAGGGAGCGATGACTTCATTAATTAAGGCGCCTAGAACAGAAGGAAGAGGGAGGGAGAGAGAGAGAGAGTGGGGGAGAGAGAGAGAGATATGGAGGTGGGGCGCAGTGATGCGACGACATAGTCAGCGGAATGGCTTTGCTTTACAGTTTTAACTCGAGGAAAATACGCGAAGGAAAGTGACCGCGAAGGTAGAGAATCGCAGTGAAATTAATTTTGTAGTGTGGGAGTGTTGTGTGTGATTTTGTTTGTGTGTGCAATGCAACCCTCCGGACAAGACTTTTGTAAAAAAATCAACCACTTCGCACTGTCGTTTGCCTGTCACCTCCATTCGCAAGCACACCCTCCCCCTTCCGCCCTCCCCCTCGAGCCTATATGTATATTTACATATCCGCACTACACACCATTACATCCCTGATCACGGCGCCCTGTGATAAACGATCGCTGCCCCGAATGTTTCCATCTCCCTCTGGCGTGTGTTCTCCATCATGCATGCATCTCCCTCCTGTTTGCCGTCGCTCAGCGGGCGGCGCGGCGGCGGGCGGCGGTGGAGGGCCGCGGTAACGGCGGGTGACTCACGAGCGTCACCCAGGAGGGCCGCTGGCTGGCTGCCTGGCTGGCTGCCTGCTGCCGCCTGCCGCCATGTCGGCCCCGCGAAGCGCTCCCGATAAATCAGCAAGGCGATGATTTACTGCGCATCCCCACCTCTTCCCCCCCCCTCTCCCCTCCACGCCCCCACTTCTCGCGTCGTCGCCCGCGCGGGTGGAAAAAGTACCCGAAAAAAAAGGGGCAGAAGCAGCGCGAAGGGCCGCGTTGTCAGTGCGGGCGCAGCGGACGGCACCCGAAATATATCGTCTCAGGGCGCAGACCAACCTGTACACAAATTGTGTTACCGCACATCTGGTCATTCTAGTGCGTCCGGATTTTTTTAAATTCTTTCAAAATCATTTTATGAAAGTCTACACGCGTGTGTGTTACCTTTCCCCCGGTTTTATAGTCGCCCCAAACGAAATCTTTAGTTGCCACAAACTAGTCGCTCGCTCTCACTCTCTCGCTTAGGTTGATTTGAAAAGAAGAATGGAACGGACCCCACCATTTCCTTTTTGCATTTGGCCGGGCCGGCCGGCTTGACCGTCACGAATCCGACATTAGCTCCCCCCCCCCTCCCCCGGCCGCCGCCCCAGGGCCGTCTGACCTCCCCTCCCACCTCAGATGGCTATCAGGTCGAATGAGAGTTGGGAAAGCAGCAGAAATCTGGACTTGTGAGAGGGGGAGGCGGGGGGCTGCGGGGGGCAAGAGCCAATGAGGGTCACGCAGAGCTCAAGGGGCCCGCCGGCAAAAGCGGGGCCGGCCGGCTATCGGGGCGAGCGGAAATATTGACCGGACCGGCGAATTGTGATATGAAAATCGGGGTCGCCGCCTCCGCATCACAGGGACGGCGGGGCCGAGCATCCCTCGCCCCCGAGCTGTTTGTCGCAATCTCAGAGCCTATTCGCAGGGCGCCCCGGCTTGTGGCGGATGGGGCCTGCCCCCGCCGTGCTAACTGGCAAGCCCCGGAAAGCGTTACACAGCAGCCATCTGCTGCGAACTATCGACAGCCGCGCGACAAGGCGGTGCCTAGTAGGCAGCGGGAGGTGCAATATAGGCAACGGTCCACTTTTCTCCGGCAACACTGGCTGCCTGCCCGCCGCAGCCCTCGTAGCTCGGCGCGGCTCGGCAGCCGGCCCTGACCCTCACAGTGCTCACCCGCGGAGACCCGCCGCAGCAGGGCCGGGGCCCCGGCAGCGTGTGACCGCATCCGCCCCGGGTTTCCATCGCCGCAGCCTCATCTGCATAACAATTTATTTAGGCCCCGGCCGGCGGCGGTCCGAGGCCCCCAGGCCCCCGCGGCCCCCGCGGCCCGCAGCGCGTTATCAAATTATCTCACCCCGGCCGCTGCTGCTGGACCACCCGGAGGGCGCCACGCCCCACGCTATCACCTGTCCACGTCTGCGTGGGGGTGGGCGCCTCTCTCTCTCTCCCTCTCTCTCTCACCCCCACACGAATGTCCCTAAGCAAGCGTAACTCGCTCGCCGCTCCGCTGCTCCGATGCTCCGCTGCTCGTGGCAATCAGAGCTCTTTCATTGGTCCGTGTGGTCCGGGAGGCACGCGCCGCGCCCGCGCGGGGCAGGACGGGGGGGAAATTTGATTGCTGCCGCTATACCGACCGGCTACGCTTCTTCTTTCTCTTCTCTCTCTCTCCTTTACACACACACACACACACTCAATACCTCTCTCTCTCTTTTCTTCTTTCTGCTGGAGCCAAACACGCGAATTGGAGCAGCGGCGACGGCGACCTCGCGGGGACCCGCCGCCGCGGAGTTCCTTTTTCTGAGGTGACGTCGGGGCGGAGCGCGCGCGCACACACACACACACACACACACGCCGCGCGAGTCGACTCCCCCCCCCCCCTCTCTCTCTGCCTAGCGCTCGGCAGCGGCCGCAGCGCGCCTGCCACCGGCGGGGTAGGCCCGCCCGCCGCACGCGGAGGTCCGGCGCGTTGCCTACCGGCACGGCGTTCACGGCACCGCCCTGTCACGGCCCACACGGGGCGGTTACAATGGAAATCCTGCTTCCTTTTCTGTCTCTCCTTGTCCCTCTCCGTCCCTCCTCTCTCTCTCGCTCGCTGTTGATGTTGTTGGCACTTCGGACTGTTACTCTGCGATCCCTCGGCGCCCGGCGCCGGCAGGCGGGACGCTCAGAACCGTTTTAATCTGCAGGTTGTCCGGGAGACGCTCAATTAGAATGTTAAGTAGGTAGGGAGAGGGAGAGTGAGAAGGATAGAGGGTGAGAGACAGAGAAAGAGAGGAAGAGGGGAGGGTCTGCCAGAAAGAGAGAGATGGATGCCGATCGCTAATGACTTCACGCGTCAAAAGTTTGTCGGAACACAGGAGGCCAGCGCCTATACACACACACACAGCACCCATCCATAAACACACACACACACATACGCGGGCGAGCCAAAAGGTGAGGGGATGGGGGGGCGTTATTGTGCCAGGCCAAAAGGCCGGCGCCCAAAGACGGCATGAATAATGTGGGAGTGCTTCCCATTCAGGAGTTAACAATGCTATTAAATTACCTCGGGGAGCGAATGGAAGGAGAGAATATTAGAAGCGTCGTGGTGGGGGACGCACCCGGACAACTGCAGGGGGCGGAACACGACCTGCTAGGGCGGAGGCGGGGGGGGGGGGGGGGGAGTGAGAGAGTGCGAGAGAGAGAGAGAGAGAGAGAGAGAAAAAGAACGAAGGTTTCATCGAGCGTCCGTTGATGGCACACGGCGGAAGGTGAGGTTTCGGTGGTTGGGTCGGGTGGTGATGTCCACTGAAACCTAGATATTAAATTTTTATTTCAATGAAATTCTCGCACTATTAGTTTTGCTGCGTTTCCGAACGTAAATGAGAAAGGCTGCCGCTGCACTGGAAGTGGTTTTCGGACGCGTAGAGAATTCAATCGCACACTTGTCCCCTTCTTTTCACTATATTTTTATTTTCCGTGTTGTCACGCGATGCAAAAGAGAATTCCGTCCGTAGTCCGGATCACGCGGGCCAAATTTAAATTCCACTGCGCTCCTCTCCGTGCTCCGAGCCGGGCCGCGCCTTCACAGGGACTTCTGAAGACACGTCTAATTGAATCCAAACCCCTCTCCCTCTCTCCCTCTCTCTCTCGCTCTGTGTTTCCTCTCGACGACACTCGGAAAAAAGGGGCAGATATAGAAAGAGAGTGGGCGTGCGGTGCTATGGCGGCCGGCCGGCTGCTGTGGGCCGGGCGACGCGCCTTGTACAAGGCTCCCCACAAACATGCCCGCCTGGCTGTCCCAGTGTGGTGGGCTTACGTGACGAAGAAACACGTCTCACAAAAATGGTACGCTGAGCGAACGGCTTAAAAATAGAATGTTGACGAGATATAACTTTTATAGCTTTGGCCTTAAATATGCAACAAAACTCTTTCTACAAGAAATTGAAAAGAATAACAGGGACAACAGAAATTATTTTTTAGAAACATTTTGAGCGTTCTGTATCAGTGTGACGGTATTAGCAATATTTTTTAATGTTTTTTTTTCTAATTTTACCAAAAAAATTCTGTCATTAAGTGCTCCTTTAATTGTGCTGCCTGGCCTGGAGCCGTGGGAGGCGGCCGCGTCAGAGGCACAGCAGCGGGTCAGCCTGCCGTTGTGTCCCCTCTTTATAACCCCTTCATCACTCCGCTCTGCTCGGCTCCGCTGTCCGCCCGCGCGGCACTGTTTGAGGAGCGGACGGGAGCATTCGCTGCCGCCGGCTGCCGACCGGCCCAAAGCCCACAGCCGGCCGGCCGGTATGCGATGCGCCCGGCTCTCTGATGATCTGCCAAGTACGCCGCCGGGGGCCCCCTGGAGCGGCGGCGATGCCTCCCCAAATAAACTGCGAGCGCAAACCTAATTTTACAAGCGGGAAAATCCCGGCAAGACCCAACGCCGTCGTCACTTGTCGGAAAACTCCACTTACATTTTGTACGCAAAGATAGCCCCCTCTGCTTAAAAATCGCAATTCAAGCTTCAGACCTGTGGTTAAGCGTTATTCAGTTTTTAAGTCAAATATTTTTGAAAAAAAACTCTCAAGTCCTAACTCCAATATTACATTCGAGATGACCGACATTTCAGCTTTGTCCTGACCTTGTGGCGATGCAACATCACCATCATGATCGTCTGCTGTTTCGCGTTCCGTTTCGACGCTTTTTCCGTTCCCGCCGCCGCCATCTTCGGAGCTAATTTATCCGCCGCTTTGTTGTCCACTGATGAATTCCTATTGTGTGTCTAGCAGGGCCGCGCTGGCATGCCATTTGCAGATTCTAATCGCATTTTTCATCCCCCCCCCTCCCTCTCCCTGACCCTTTCCACGCAGCGCGTCTCCCCGGCGCGCCCTTGCCGTTGTATTGCTGCCGTCTTGAGCTCGACTGCTTGGTCGATTTTTATTTCCATTAAAAAGATAAAATAACGGGGTCATGGTCAGCCAGCCGGTCGGATATTATCGCCGTAGGGAAAATCGGTGTTTCGCAGGAGATAGAAGGGAAATTGAATGGGCAGATTGGCATCTGTGCGTGGCGGACGGTACCAGGAGGTACCCGCCGCCGCCGCCGCCGCCGCCGCCGCCGCCGCCGCCGCCGCCGCCGCCGCCGCCGAGCGCGCAGAGGCGCCTGCCAATGGCGGGGCAGGCAGCCCGCCCGGCGCGCGTGCGGGGAGGGCGGCCGGCTGCCTACCTGCCGGGCGTCCCCGGAGCCAGCAGCGCGCCCAGCTGCTGCTCCATTGGCCGGAGACGATCTCGATGCAGCGGCGGGGGTAGCGGCGGTAGTGGAGGCAGCGGTGGAAGCGGCGGTAGCGGCGGTAGCGGCGGTAGCGGCGGTAGCGGCGGTAGCGGCGGTAGCGGCGGTAGCGGCGGTAGCGGCGGTAGCGGCGGTCCATTTCGGTCCGCAGTGGCCGAGGCCAGCTGATTATCCGGCTGACAGATTGGCCGAGCGTGACCGATGCTCTGCCGGCCACAGTGCCAAGTGTGTGTGTGTGTGTGAGAGAGAGAGACACACACAGAGTGAGATAGAGGGGGGAGGGCAAGACAGAGAGAGAGGAAGGCGAGAGAGTATGCGAGGACAGAGGAAAAGAGCGACAGAGATAGGAGAGGGAGGGTTGGAGGGAAAGCTCTCCTACGTTACCGCACCGAAAGGGCCTCACCGCGCATGCAAGAGGAGCATCTGAGCATACACTCAAACCCGCGCCAAGTATGTCATGTGTACACATTGTAGCTCTCCGCGTCTCTCTCACTCGCTCCCACCCCCGTGCCAACCGCCGCTCTCTCTCTCCAGCTGAGGAGGCAGGTTTAGTGCCGCCTTCTCTCTCTCTCTCTCTCTCTCTCTCTCTCTCTCTCTCTCTCTCTCTCTCCCCTCGCGCCTGCGGCCCTGCAAGTTATAACGCCATCCTCGGAGACGGGCTGAGAACTCTGGGCTGACCATGAAGCCCAGGGACAGGCAGGACCCGGCCAGGACCCCGCCAGGACCCCGCCGTGCTCGTCATCGCCCTGACACCCCCCTGCCCCTTCACTCTCATCTCTTTCCCCCTCGCACCTTCGGTCCGCTCGCTTGTCATATGTCCCTTCTCTCTCCCTCTCCATACCGTGCCCCGCTAGGAATAAGACCCAGTAACACCCTTATGACCCGGCAGTAAACCTCGGCAATACGCATACGTCCTAGCACCGAGCGCCGCTCTTACTCCTCCACAGAGAGAGAAAGAGAGAGAGAGAGAGAGAGAGAGAGAGAGCATTTCATTAGTATAAAATTATGATTTGTCAGACTCTACCGCGATTGTCACCCGAGGAAAAATATGCCACCAAGGGTTTGAATAAAATTAACGGTTTGTAAGATAGCACTATTTTGCACTAATTCATCCCGCAAACACACGTACTACTGTACTCCGCACGCGGCCGCGCCGCATGTGTCTGCAAACGTTGTTCAAGTGTGTCACGACAGGGCGGGGCCCCCGACCGAGGCCCCCCGCGGGAAGCATCCTCCTGTTTAACAAGTTTGTCCCATAAGGAGCAGAACTACTTTATCCCGTGCGGCGGGCGGCCCCCCCCGCGGGGCCCCCCGCTGCCGGGGGGCACGGCCCGGGCATGACGGCCGCGCAGAGTTGTCAGAGAGCTTGTCACAGATTCTCGCACCCAGCGGCGGAGAGAAAATAATTAAACAACCACCTCATCATGCGTGGGGGCGGGAGGAGTGGAGTCCATACGGTGAGGGTGTCGCGAAAACACACGAGCGAGAATGAACCGAGCCCAAAGGCAAAAGTGTTTGCTCGTGAAGTCACTTGCTCATGAATTCCAGGGCAGGTATGTGAGTGTGTGTTTTGGAGTCGGCAATCCTAAACTAAATGGCATGAAATATAGTAAAAGTGGTCCACTATTTCCGCTGTCCCGTATTTTAGGTCAGACTTGCGGTTTGCACTGGGCGTTCGTGACCGTCGGCGGCTCCCAGCGGCTCCCGGCGGCTCCCGGCGGCTCCCAGCGGCTCCCGGCGGCTCCCCGGCACCACCGTGTTTACCGACGGGGTCCCCTGGGCGAGCCGGCGTCTCGTAACATCCAGCACCAAATAGCATCATGCGTTTCTCATACTTTTCGGATTTAGGGTGTCGGCGGCGGCGGCGGCGGCGCGAGACTTCGTGCATGCCCCCCCCCCCCCCACACACACACACACGACGCTGCCGCAGGTTCCAATGATGATGCCGCACCGCCCGCAAAAACCGTCGTCCTGTGTGCCGCCGTCAATTATCAACAGCACACCCACTGACTTTTGTCTGCTGCGTCGGCCGAAGCGTCGCGTGGACATTGGCGGAAAAAAAAAAAGTCACGCACACACAGGGAGAGAGAGAGAGAGAGAGAGAGAGAGAGAGAGAGAGAGAGAGAGAGAGAGAGAGAGAGAGAGGATATGGCGTGCGAGTGTAATGTGCGGGAATCGGCGCAATGGGCGCGGAGGGCGGCTGTTAACTGAACTGGCGCCTCCGACACGGGCACACGCCGCACACGCCGCACACGCCGCACACGCCGCGGCCCACGCTCAATTTGATATGCCCCGGCCGCGTTGCCGCGTTGCCGCGCGCGGCGTGCCGGCGAGCCGCACACACGAGTGCGACTGACGGAAGCAATTTATATACCTGGAAGAGCACCACGCGCCGCCGCCGCTGTAGCGCGCAGTCTGTGCGGCGCGCGAAGCATTATCGCGCCACGGGTCTCTGCGCGTCTAGAAAATATAATTTTTATTCGTCCTTTAATTTTTTTTATGTTTGTTGAGTCAATATGGTTTTTTGGGGGGAAAAATCTGTGGCCTCCGTGTCCACCTTCTTGTCTCTCTCTCTCTCTCTCGCTTTCTCTCCCTCTCTCTCTCTCCCTCTCTCTCTCTCCCTCTCGCTCACTCGACTTACCCCTCTCACTCCGTTAGCCTTTTGTCTCTCCGCCCTTCTCATTATCGTGTCTCACTTTCCATCATAACGATGAATCTTTTTTTTTCCTCCTTCCCCTCTCCGCCTTTTGCTGCCCACATTGCATCCTGCATCTTCATATTCAGACGCCGCTGCTGTATAATGACTGAAATAATCACGATAATGTAAAGGTGTATTGTGCGTCCCGCAGTCTGCCGCTGGGTTTTGTGTCGCCGTTTATCCTCTGTGGTGTTCCCCGCTGATCCCCCGCCGCGCGACAAGTCCCTGTGACCGGCATTGACCGCGCCTCCCTGTCACGGCCCTGAGTTACGGCCGCTCGCGCCGCGCGCCAAACAAATTAAAAGCTAACTACCCGCGCGGCCTGCGCGAGCTGCGTATACGAAATCGTGGTGGTGGTGCTGGTGCACGGCACACCACCCGCGGCGCGGGGGGCGGGCTGCGGGGGCTGCGGGGGCGTGGGGGCGTGGGCCGGCTGATGAGTCGAGGGCGGGCCGCGGGGGGCAGCCTGCAGGGGTGGGCAGCGGGGGCGGGCAGCGGGGGTGGGCAGCGGGGGCGGCCGCGGGGGTGGGCGCGGGGGCGGGCAGCGGGGGCGGTGCAGCGACACCCCGCGTGTGCTCCTGACCATCTAATGGCCCCTGCACCTGCCGCCCGCCCGCCGGCTTCATCGGTTAGCTCTACACGCCAACCACGTCACCTCTGATTTCGCTCTCTGACAAATCGTCTTTGGTCGGCACAGGGCTTAACGACAAAGACGCGCGCGGCACCCGACGCGACACGGAACGACACGACACGACACGACACGGGGCGGCGTGTCGTGCGGGAGGCCCACCCCGGCCGTGGCGGGCGTCTGCCGGCCGGCGTGCGAAAAGGCGCATGGTGGTTCTGTAGCCGTGTGGTTAGCGAGCTCGGTCGGCCGGCGGCTAGTCGGGGGTTCAACTCTTTGCCGATCCGCGATATTTTTCCGTCGGCTCAGCTAAGACAACGGTGTGTAAAGTACGGGGGCTGCGCTTTGGCAAACATCGTGGCTCTGTGGCCGCATCGGTAGGGTGGCTGACCGGCGGCCGAAAGGTCGTGGGTTCGAGGCTTACGAGTTCCTCAAAATTTTTCTTGTGTCTGCGCTTGGAAGACAGAGGGTAAAATATACTTCCGAACGTGGCGTTGGTATGGCTGTCTGAACGGCCGTGCGCGCTGCGTCACTGAGAGATGTAAGCGTTGGGTTTCAACTTGAAGATTCCCGCAGCACGGTCGGGCTTACCCCCGTTCCCGGGTCCGAGGTTCTCTCGGTCGCCCGGGGTTTCCGGCGGGGGGGCTCTGTGTCTACCAAGGAAACTTGGTTCGGAGACTCGGGTGTATGCTACGGGGGTACCTAGGGTTCGGTACCTTCGTTTTCGCTCCCTGTGAATCTGGCAGACGAGGACACGCCGTCGCGACTAGGGTTCGTCGTGAAGTACAGCAGCTTCGGCTGTGTACGATATAGGAAAGCCTACCTCCCCCCCAATCCGCTCGGGAGTGGCCGCAGTGCCACAGACCAACCAGCCAGTCGAAGGGAGTTGATTCCGGAAATCTGGCTGGCGGAGGGGGCTACATTGACCGTTGCGGAAGCGTGCCCCTGAAAAAGGCCGCTGCGTTGTGCCGGTGTCTTTGCGGCGGTCAATACCTGGTACACCGGTTCCCATTCGAACACCGAAGTTAAGCAGGAGGGTTCCAGGCGGAGGCCTGGGACGAGGTAGTGCCCACCCATTTTTGCATTTTTTTTTCAAAGGCATGCGCAGGTGCCCAACAATACACAGATACACAGATGTGTGTGTGTGAGAGAGAGAGAGAGAGAGAGAGAGAGAGAGAGAGAGAGAGAGAGAGAGAGAGTCCAAGGAGACAGTGTTCGGAATTCCGCTCTGCTGTTCCCGCCCGCGCGCCCCGCGGGGCCCTTCGCCCTTCGGCCCATCGGCGCCGCCCCCGAAGAACCGGAGCAAGATTGCATGTGACGGATGGATCGGTGGGATGAGAGCCCCCCCCCCCCCCCTACCCCCGGGAGGGACCCCCCGCGGGGAACACGCGTACGTAACAAGGGTAAGGCGTCGGATTTCAAAAAAGGAGGGGGCGTTCGTCGTCGCCGGGCCGGCCGGGCCGCCGGGCCCCCACCGGGCGGCGGGGCGCGCGGAGATTGCAACTTGGTGTCTTTTTCTCGAGCAAAAAGGGGGGAGCGGACGGGACAGCCGGGGCACACTGTGAGCTCAGCGGACAGAGGGGCGGGCGGCGCCGCTGCTGCCATATGGCCTGCGCGCGGCACAGGGCCCCGCCGGGCCCCGCCCGAGGCCCCGCCGAGCTCTGCCCAGTGCGGGCGGCGGCGGCGGGCGTCGGCGCCTCTCTCCGTCTCTCTCTCTCCCCCCCCCCCTCTCTCTCTCTCTCTCTCTCTCTCTCTCTCTCCCACTCCGTCCCCCGTCTGGCGCTGCCTAATCAAATCAAAAGACCTTCCACCCGGATCCTCCGGACCTCTTATAAATCTCTTTGGCGCCGCCCCGTGCGTGCCCCCCCCCCCCCCCCCCCCCCACCCCCCCCCCTCCCTCTCGCTCCGTCTCCCTCGCTCCAGCGGGCCCCTCCGGGCCTGCACCCGCCACCCGTCTCTGTCCAACTCGTTGCGCTGGCAGGCGTCAGTGGGACTCGCGCGGCGACGACGAGGGGCCCCTCGGAAGGTGCAAAGCGGCGAGGACCGGAAGCAGCGCTCTTGTGCGCACATTACGTCAACATTTAAAGACAAAAAAAAAACGTCCTTCTTCAGCCTTGTCGCTTCGACTGACTCCGGTGCTGCTCAGCTTGTCAACTCTCTCTCTCTCTCTCTCTCTCTCTAACACACACGCACACACACACACACTCTCTCTCTCTCGCAGGCAACGCTGCTGGTGTGAGTGACGGGGTGGCGAGATTGGGGCGGCATAGAAGGGGAGCCCCGCGTCTCCCACATGGCGGCAATTATATGGCGCGTGCGTCAGCACACTCACATAGGCTCATGTGCAGGCTCACGAACCTAACGCTAACGTGAAAGCAGATGACGAACCTGACAGGCAATTGAAAGACAGTTTTGGTAACTAAACGTTGTGAGATCGACGGGCGATGAGGTACGGGCCTAGATTGGGGCGGCATGTCGAGAAGGGGAGCCCCGCGTCTCCCACATGGCGACACACTCACACACGCTCACAACCTCACACACACACACACACACACACACACACACACACACACACACACACACACACCGGGGCCCCCGCCGCCGTGCAGCAGGCCCCCGAAAGCCGAAATAATGGCGGCAATTATATGGCGCGTGCGTCAGCCCGGAGTCAGCAGCAGCCAGCGACAGCGAGCGAGAGAGATGGAGAGGGGAAGGGCAGAGGCAGGAGAGAGACAGAGAGAGAGGGGTTGGGGGGGACTGATTATAGGCTCATGTGCAGAACAACTCACGATTTAAGGAAACACTTAACGCCCCGTCGCGTTTTGTTTATTTCGAGTTCTTTTAAAAATAATTTCTAAAATTGGTAGATGCGTCTCATTCCTAATCATGTTGGAGCCGGTTGTTTACCGACAGCCCGCATCCGTTTAAACGCTTCCCGTTAGTCGCTGTGCCGAATAGCCTATCCGAAGAGGATCTGAACCTCGGCTGGTGCTGGAATCCCACCAACATTGTTGGAGGGAGAGAGAGAGAGAGAGAGAGAGAGAGAGAGAGAGAGAGAGGAGAGAGAGAAAGAGGCACGTACACTGAGTATTCGACTTGAACTCCCCCTGGCCAGCAACAGCTAGCAGCACAGCAGCACGGAAGGCCGTTTTGGCTTGACGCTTTTTAATGGTCAGTTCCGAGGTGGCGGTGGCGTGCCCTTCCTCTACAAATAAGCGGCCCGGCCGGATTTAGACTCGACGCGCGGCCAAAAGGGTTACTTCTTTTCACTCACCCCCACCTCTCTCTCTCTCTCTCTCTCTCTGTCTCACTTGTACACACTGCCACGACGTGCCCCCCGCACGGCGGCGGGCTATCCATCTCGCTCGCTCCCGTGGCGTGTGCGGGCCCGGCGCTGGCCTCGCCCGCCGCATTCTTTTAGGGCGGATTTACATATCTGGGGACCGGCGGGCCGCGGCGGCGGGGGTCCGGGAGAGGCCGTGAGGGTTCCGTGAGGGGCCGGGAGGGGCCGGGAGGGGCCGGGAGGGGCCGGGAGGGGCCGGGAGGGGCCAGGAGGGGCCGGGAGGGGCCTGGAGGGACATTGATGTATCGCCGCCGTGTCCCGCGGTTAGTCATCCGGCCGCTGCGAACTGCATATCGTTCGATTAGAGTAATCGAGGCGAGTGTGCCTCGCGGCCCCGGCGAGCGGGAGACGCGGTGAGCGGCGGTAGCGGCGGTGAGCCGTGCTGCCAGCGCCGGAGTTCTTTATGGGGGCACCGCGTCTCGGCCCCGAGGTATCGCGAATGAATGAATGACTATATAAAGAAATTTAAAGAAAAGGCTGTAGGAAATCTCCAGAATGTTTTTTTACAGATTATTTTGCAATTTGGAAACTTTTGTTAGACCTTTTAAAAACCTTCTCAAAAAATTTAATTTGAGAGGGCATTGGAATCACTTATTTCTTTGAAATAAAAAAAGGTGTTTTCCTCCTTCGTTTCATCTCTTTGCGGGCGCGCGTCCCTGAATAGGTGTCTGGTGCCACACAGAGACACGGAGCTGACCGACAAACTCCTGCCGTGGTAATTGGGCACCGAGTTTCCTTTTTTCATCCCCCCCTCCCCTCCCCTCCCCCTCCCCTCATTTTTACCTGGATTGTGTGTTTTTTCGTGCGCGCGGTTCATTCTGAGGCGGACGCGCTGTCTCACTCGCACTGCACCGCGGGGGAGGCCCTCTCTCTCTCGCCAACCCTCTCTCTATCTCGCTCACTCTCTCCTCCTCCGACTTTCCTTTATTTTTGTGCACCGCGCCAACTACTGCCATTTTAATCACGCGCGGTGAAGACGCGACGGGGCAGAGTGGCGCCGGTCTCCTGCCGCTCTCTCTCTCTCTCTCTCTCTCTCTCTCTCTCTCTGTCTCTCTCTCTCTCTGTGCGTCCCGTTCGCACTTTTGTGTTCTGCCGCTATCTCTTTCAGACTTTGATGAGGACCGGGCAGACTGTAAGCCCAGGTGAGACACATCGCGGGCGAGCCCTGATCAATGGCTCTTGTCTGCGCTATATCCAGTCCTGATCCAGCAGCGTCTTTATCCAGCTCTGATCCGGTCCGCACCATAGAGCACGGGCAACGAGTTGCACTGCGAAGTAAGGACCGCTCGAGGACCGCGCCTGCACGCACGTCTGGCGTGTATTTCCGGAGGAACGTGGAATAGAGACGGATGGCGGAGAGAAAGAGAGAGAGAGAGAGGGGGGGGGGGAGAGAGCGAGACAAAGAGAGAGGTGGAGGGAATTTCATTTGTCCTTGGCAGCGCCCACACTGTAGGCAGGTCACCTCAGGTTAAGCAGGGCGGGCGGCCTGGGCTGCCTTAATCAGAGCCTCACACACACACACACACTTACTACACACACACACACACACTACACACACACACGCGTCAGAAGCGCGCAAAATTGCTCGTAAATCAGTCTCACCGGAAGTCTGGCGCAGCAGCCGTCTATGGCAGTACACAGAAGGGATGAGAGATTGAGCAGCGCCCCGCGGCGGCGGCACGGCGGCGGCGGCGGCGGCGGCGGACCGTGGATGAGAAATTCAGAGGAGGACGTGTCGGGAAACGCGGAAGAAGAAGCTCGGTGGGGATTTTGATAACGCCGCCAACACGTGTATGCGGTACTCGCGCGCGCCACGTTCGGCGTGGTCTCCCTCTCACCTCTCTCTCTCTCTCTCTCGCTCCCTCTCTCTCTTCTCACCTACGTGCGGAAGCGACTTCTGTCTCTCTCGCTCCAGCACGCCACCGACCTGCTCTCTCCCCTCCTCCCTCTCCCTCCCTCCATGGGGATGTGCCCACTTGCGCGTGTGCGTTTCAAGTTGTACTTGTAACGCGCGCACGCGGCCGCCTGCCTGCCTGCCTGCCTGCCTGCCAGCTCGCCTGCCCGCCCGCTTTGCTTTGGAGTAAGTAAGAGGCCCGCGGCACCCCTCCTCTCATCTCAGTTTCCCTCCGCGCCTCGATCCCTTTCTTATGGCGTGCCGCGCGGCGGCGCTGAGAAATAATAATTCTTTTTTGGCTCGGCACCCTTCGGCAGCCTTCGGGTCCGGTGTCGTCGGGGCTCCCTCGTTTGCACAGCGGGGGCATCCTCTGTCAGTGTGTGCGTTGGTGCCCCGCCCGGCCCTGCCCCCTTTCTGGATCCGCCCCCCGACCGTCACACAGGGTGCGGCCACGGCGACCCTGGTGCCGCTGAGCCGGCCGGGGCCGGGGCCGCCGCTGCCCAAAGGGGCTCAAGTTCCATTAGCAAGCGCCCCCCTCCCCCCTCTCCCCCACCCGTGTTCTCCAATTGAATGGCACGGCCACACACCAGGCTAATGACGACCTCTGCTAGCGCGCCCGCCCGCCGCCCAGGCACCGTGGCCGCGCCGCGTGCGTGGCGTGTTGCGTGCGTGGCTCGTGCGTGGCGTGTGCGTGCCGCAAGCGCTTCGTTATATGTCAGTGGCGCGGGCCCTTAACGCCGGCGCCATAGCGATGAGCCGCAAGAGAGAGAGAGAGAGAGCAGAGAAAGAGGAGAGAGAGAGACAGAGAGAGGGGGATAGACAGAGAGAGGGAGAGAGAGAGAGGGGCTTTCAAAGATGTCCGTTAAGAATGACAAATCTCCGGGGGCACGACACGGCGGCACGGCGGTGCGTGTGAGGTAGGCTGATGTGCGAACGGCTTCGGCCCAGCCGCCTCCTGTGGCCTGCGGAGTCCCCCCAAAGCTGAGTGATCCCCCCCCCCCCCCCCGGGCCCCCGTCGTCCCGGTAGGGCGCTCCTCCGGGCTCCTCCGGCCCTCCGGCCCTCCGGGGCGATACTGGCGTGTGACGCGCGGGGCCGGCCGGCCGGGCGGTGTGGGCGTGGGCTCCGGCCGGCGGAAATCCCTCCTCATATCTGCGGGAGGGCGCGCGGCCGGCCTGGGGCTCACAGGGCCCCGCAGTGCCCCACAGGGTTAGGGCCCCACCGCGCGCCCACAGGGGCCCTGTCACACGCCCTGTGACACCGATAGCCCGCGTGCGCTGGCTGCGTGTACACCAAACTCACGGCCTTCTCGTCACGCCGCCGCCGCCGCCACCGCCGCCTTGATGAAAGTGTTACTCTGTGACGTCCAGGTGCGCGGGGCCGTGAGCGTGGCACGGCGGCGGCCTCAAGTATTGCCGCAGATCCCTGCGGTCCCCAACTTTATACTCTCCGTTATTAAGGACAAGGCCTGGCCGACACAGCCTGCCTGTCTGCTGCGGCCGGCCGCTTGGATATTGAACTCTTGCCTACCGCTGCTGCTTTGCCATGCCCCCCTCTCTCTGAGACCCCGCCGGGACGACGTGTCTACTGTCTCCCCCACCCACGGAGGCAGCGGTGGCCTACCTCCCAGGGCGGCTCCACGCGCACCGACGGGTTGCCGTGGTTCAGCAGATCAGCCTGCGGCGCCCAGAGCGCCTTCTGGGAGGGGGAGGGAAAACGGCGTGCACTTAATCTGTTAAATGTCGACACAGCATCCACCCCTGGTCCATACATCAAGGTGGTGGTGGTGGCCCCCTGCTGAGTAGGGCAGGTAGGGTTAGAGGGGGGAAGGCAGGGGGCGGGGTACAAACGATGACGCCGTCAGGGAGTCATCACGATTTGTAATCACAGACGCTAGGGCAGGTAGCGAAATGGCAATATGTTGTACGATAGTAAGGTTTTGCCAAATTCCAACCTGAGTTTGTTTTTCGGCCGGCCGCATACGGCGCGACAGGCCGCCGCGCCTTGCGGGATCCAACACAAAACGCTTTTGGTGCTGACTGTCCTTCGTACCGCAACCGGTCGCCTGCTCGCCTTTTGGGAAATCTGTGCTAGGGCCTCTTCAGTGCGCGCGCCCGTGTGTGTGTGTGTGTGTGTGTGTGTGTGTGTGTGTGTGTGTCCATCCTTTTGGGCGTCCAGGGGTGCCCGCCGCGTGGGGGAGGGGGATGGCCGTGGACCTCGGTGGAGAGCGTCGGGGTGGGGGCGGGAGGTACAGCCCGTTAGTGTATTCAAACACGCATCGCCAAGTGGCGTCCACTGCGGGGCGCCCGGGCCAAACCGGTCCCGGGCCGTCCGTGTGATGGGCCCCCGGGGACGCTACAGCGGGCCGGGTAACGACAGCGCGGACCCAGTGCCCTTGGAGACGGGAGGGAGAGAGAGGGAGAGAGGGACGGAGGGAGAGAGAGAGAGAAAGAGAAGGAGAGGAGGAGGTAGGAGCCCGCGCGCTGCGAAGGGTACCCTGCCCGCACTCGCTTCCGCCGTGGGTGTTCTACTTCGGCCTCCCCCGTGTCCTGGAGGTGTGGTGCCCGCCGGTGCCCCGGCAGCGGCTTGGCAGCGGCTTGGCAGCGGCTCGGTCGGCGGCGGACCTGCTGTCGCAAAATTTTCGTCCCCAAAACTCGGCGCGACGCGCACGACGCGGGAAATGCTGAATTAATTCATCAAGTTTGGCCGCCCGGTTAATGACCATAATTGTCATGTAATTTGCGCCCCCGCCCTCCCCCCCCCCCCCCTCCCCGCGGAGCAGTGTGGCCAACCTAGACACGGCCCCCGTGTTATCCGACGAGGATTTCCCCCGTGAAATATGTACGAAGTTGGTAGCCGTGCCGGCGACGTGGTCTGTCTCCGGTAGCAGGGTGGCACCCTGCGGGGGGCGCCCGGGCCTCCCAGGGACGGCAAGGGGGCCGTCCGCAAATATCGTGACGCCAGTCCAGAGTTTAAATTTTGAACCGCCGTTTTGTTTCTGCTTGCAGCAGCAGGTGAGAACGACGCGCGAGCTCCGCGCCGCCCTCTGGAAAGGAAAAGGGGGGGGGGGGGGGGGTGCCAGCTCGGTCTGCCGGCTCGGTCTGCCGCGGCACGTAGCCGCCCGCCAGGCCGCCAGGCCGCCAGGTGGTAAGTACAGTCCAAACAATGGCCGGGATGTGCGCCGCTATTAGGCACCGCCTTGTGATAAGATGCTGCCGCCGCCGCTGCTGTTCCACCGCCCTGCGATAATGCACAACGCCCCCGGGACCTCCGATAACACATTGTCCATCTCTGTCGCACTCACGGCGGCCGCGCGGGGGGCAGTGCGTGGAGGCGCGGCAGCAGCGGGGGATGTATCTGCGAGGCCGCTGCCACGCCGCCGCCGCCGGCCCGTGGAATCTCGATCCTAAACTTTGCGAGGTATTTCACTGACGCTGTTGTGCGGGGCGTGCGCGGCGCCCGTTGCCTGGAACGCACCGCGAAAAGACAGACGGGGAATGGGGGGGGGGGGGGGGGGGGGGAACTAGCGCAGGTCCCCACCCCGTCAACGCGCTGCTGATAGCGGAGCTGGCTCGAGCACATGACGCGTTATTTACAGCGCCAAGGAGCGTTATTGTCCCCGGCGGAAACCCTCGACAAAAACTATCCACGGAGAAGAACGAAACCGTGAATAAGTAGCTCAGGTGTTGCCAACGTATGTGAGTCGTGGCTTTTTGCGCGGCATACTTTAATCGACTTTATAAAACCGCATTTTAAAATGGCTGTCAGCCGAAATGACTTAACCGTCCATGGCGAAGAAGACCACAGTTTAAAGTAGTAGTGGTTGTCATCTCACCGGCAACGGCGATGCGCCAACAAAAGTGAAACGAGAACAAGAAGACGGTCGGTGCGCCGCGCTGCCGCGCTGCACTGCGGTGACTCTGTGGCGCCGCCATCATCACTCCTTCACGAGTCGCCTTTAAAACGCTTTACTTCGTTTACGGCGGCGGCGGCGGCGGCGGCGGCGGCGGCGGCGGCACCGCGCGCCAAGTCTTGGAGAGCGGGACGCGAGGAGCGCATTCCGGCAGCGGCGGTAGCAGCTGCAGTAGTGGCAGCAGCAGTAGCAGCGGCGGCAGCACCCCTCCTGGCTCCGCCGCCGGCAAGAGGAAAGGCCTCGTTTGAGAGAGTTTTACCACTTTCTCGCCGCGTGCCCGTTTTAGAGTTGGAGTCGTCGTGGCGACGTGCCTACCTTATTCGTGCGCTGATCTGGGGATGTTCTTTGTCTCCCACGCGTCTCTCTCTCCTTCTCTGTAGCCCCCCCCCCCCCCCCCCCTCTCCCTTTCTCTCTCCTCGTCCTTTCTCTCTTCCTCCCTCTCCCTCTGCCACCCTTTCCCGGCGCGGACGTGGGAACGGTCCGCATTAACGCGTTGCGGTCATCACCTTGGCTTTAATTAAGTGTTTAAAGGCCCCCGGACCCCGGCTAATATCGCGCCGCCCCCCGGTACCCCCTTACGACCCCCCGCGGGGCCAACGCCCCCCCGCGGAGGACGCGCCCCCTCGCAAGAATGTATATATCTCCTCCTCTGCTGTGATATACGTGTCCCCGGCCGGCCACATCGCGGACCCCTCGCTGACACCGGCTGAGTGCCTGCCTTCTGGTAACCCCCGCCGGAGCGACACTGGAAAAACGTTATCGAACCGCGGACATGTGACGGCCGGAACAGCGCGCTTAACCACGCGGCCGTGGCGTCCGCACCGCGGCCGCCGCCAACGTGCATATCTCATGCGAGAATGGCTAGGCGGATGCATAGCCCCCGAAGTGCAGCGGCTGGCGGGGCGGCGGCGGCGGCGGCGAGAAGTAGTGTGTCGGCTTCCCGGCTCCTTTTATCCATTCGGGGCCAGTGTGTTGACGCCCCAGCGCGGCGGCGCGGCGGCGGTGGGGGTTGCGGGGGCGGAGGGAGCGGGGGGGGGGGGGGGGGGCAGCGGGGGCCGCGCCGCGCAGGGGCCGCCTCAGTCCGGCCCGCGACGCCGACGAGGGCAGACAGCACGGGGAGGGACGCCGCCGCGCCGCCGCCGCCGCCGCCAGGACCCCGTCGCGAGAGCGGCCTCGCAGCGCAGCGCTCCGCGTCGCCGCGCCGACTACCTCGCGGCCGATCCGCGTCCAGGATCCTCATTGGTGCAACGAAGACGGTTGCCGGGGGGCGTGCTGTGCGGCGGAGTGAGAGAGCAGACGCGGCCCCGCTCTGTGAGCCCCGCGGCCTGATAAGCAGCCGCCGCGTGCGTGTGTGTGTGTGTGTGTGTGAGTGTGAGCCGAGCCGCGCCGCCTTGGATTACACGCAGAGCGATCAGTCCGCTGCGGTGCTGCTGTGGTCGCTGTTGCTACCGGTGAGTCCCACAACCGCGACCGACCCCAACGTCGGATCCCCCCCGGACCCCCCGCGGACCCCCCGCGGCTTGAAAAAAATGCAAGTGCAAATTTTCATCTTAGAACGTGCGATTTTATTTTTTGTTGCAATACGTTGCATTTTCCACACTTTTTTTTTGTACGAGGTTGTGGGATGAACTTAACCGGGAACTGCAAACTAAAATAAAAATTACGTTCAGATCAATACAAAAAAAAACATTTTTTTCTGCGTCTATGCTGACTACTGGCGCACAGCTACTGTACCATTTCCCCGCCCGCTGACAAGTATGACGGTGGGGACGGGGAGGGCTGAGGGTGGAGACGGTTGAGAGAGAGAGAGAGAGAGAGAGAGAGGGGGGGGGGGGAGAGGGAGGGCCAGGTGGAGGTGGGTGGGGAGTTTGTGGGGGTCGCGAATTATCGCCGGCCCCCTTCCCCTCCCTCCCGGCCGCACTACTGTTGTTATTTTGTCGCCGTGCATTTATATTCCATTAGGGCCCCGCGGGCCCCGCGGTCTGCGCCGCTGCGCCTGGCCGCGCCCCGCGGGCTGCCCGTCGTGTCGTGGGCGTCACGGACGTCGCCGGGCTCCCCGCCGCCGCCAACGGCGCCCTGACGGTGAATACCTGATGGCGGCGACGACGCCGTCTGACGGGCTAGTTAGGCGGGGGCGGCGGCGGCGGGGGCCGACCTGCCGGGCTGACGGCCACCTTCAGAGGGTTCTGCGGGCGGCGTCGGCGGCGGCGTCGGCGGTGGCGGCCCGCATTTGCATATCTTAAGGGTGTCTGCCGGGCGGGTGTGGGGGCGTCGTCGCGGGGCCCGTCCGCGGCGCAGCGGTATGATTGAAGCGAGCGCCGCGGTGGGTAGGCCGGCCCGCACGACACGCGTGCCTCGCGGAGGCCGCGGCTGCCCGGCGGCAGGCGGACGGGTAGTGCGAGGGAGGACGGGCCGGGCGCCACGCGCAGCCGGCCGAGGGCTCCAGGAGTTCCCCGCGCTGCCGCCGCCCCGTGCAAACTGTTGAATTTGCCGGCGTCTGTTTGGGTTAGCCGGGGTCGTCCACTTAACGACCTGGCGCCGGCATAACATCGCCGAGAAAGCATCATAATTGTATAATCGAATCAGAGAGGGCAGAGGAGGTGTGCCCGGCTTTTGGATTGTAATTTCATTTTAGTTGTGTAGTTCTCGCGCAGCCGTTCTCTCTCTCTCTCTCTCTCTCTCTCTCTCTCTCTCTCTCTCTTTTATTTTATTTTAACGCAAACGCGTTAACACAGTACGATTACGTCCCATTTTATTCATGAGGCCGGCGAAAAGCCTTGACATCTCCAAGATGGACCGGGCGCAGGCCGTGCTGTTGCCTGTCGGGGAGCTCCGAGGCCGTGCCGCCGCCGCCACCGCTGCCCTCCGGCCGGGGGCGGGACCAGCAGGGGGGGGGGGGGGACATCGTCGCTGCCCTCGGAAAGTCTATTTTGGCAGCTTCGGCGCGACGGCGTGACGGCGCGCTGTAGGGGATCGGCCGCGACGGAGCGAGGGCTCTGGAAAAAAATATAATTCAGAGCCGGTATTTGAACCCGCGTCGGACGCTGTTCCTCGTTGCGTCCCGTATTTTTCCCGCGGCGATGTCGAGCGAGTGCTCGGGGCTGGCGTCGTGCTTTGGGGATGGCCCCTCTCCTAAAGGCTGGGGGCCCAGCCATGCCAGCCGGCAGGGCGACGACGGGAAAACTCATCCCTCCGAGAAATATTTGCCTTTCTCTTTCTCATTTAAAAATGGAGGGGTAAATAAAGATTTTTGTTGGCCTCACAATGGTGCGCTCGAGTGGACTATAGGGAGGGAGGGAGGGAGACAGAGAGAGAGAGAGAGAGAGAGAGAGAGAGAGAGAGAGTTTTGCATTCAACGCGTCCTCGTTTTGTCAGCGCGAAACGCCCGGCCGCACCGTAGTCGTGCGAGTGGACAGTTACATACCAACTGCAGTGTGTAAGGCGCCACAGTGGCTGACTGTGTCACGAAGGGGGTGAGGGGTGAGACAGGGGAGGGTTGAGATGGGAGTGGGGGGGGGGGGGGCTAGAGAGCAGAGGAAGGTGAGAGGAGAGGCGGGAGGGGGGGGGGGAATGGTTTGCCACGCTGGCTTGATTAAGTCCGGTCCCGAACCTGCTGGATTACGGCGGTGTTGGAGGGCTCGAGATGCTAGTTGTGGTCGCAGCGGGCGGCGAGAGAGGTAGGTAGAGAGAGAGAGAGAGAGAGAGAGAGAGAGAGAGAGAGACGGGGAGCGTGGAGGCAGGAGGGGGACAGGAGGAGGCCACCCGGGCTTTGCCACCCCGACTTCATCCAATCCTTGCTAATTGATAAGTCCGCGGATGGGTCCTGGTGCTTATTAGCAGGGCGAGATGGCGGCCGCGGAGGGTCCCAGTTCGGTTAGGTTAGGCTAGGCTGCTCTCTGGGCCGGCCAGCCTAGGTTAGTCCGTGTCACCTGTACGGGTTCGCCCCCGCGCGCACGCCGTGCGGGCTTTCGTGTCACGGCGCTCGGCAGCGGCGGCGGCGGCGGCGGCGGCGGGGTGCCCCGTGTTGCTGCCCTCTTTTGCTTTCCGACCGTATAAGCGTCTTTTCTCTCGGACAGGGCGAGAGAGAGAGAGAGAGAGAGAGAGAGAGAGAGAGAGAGAGATAGACAGAAGGAGCGAGAGAGAGAGAGAGGGGGGAGAACTCCACCCCCTGCTCCGCCTGCCACGGTGACGCACTGCAGCGAGGCGGGGCACGCACCGCCACGCGCCGAAAGCGCTTTTGGGGTCGGTGGGACTCGAACCCCTGCCGGCCCGGCGGCGGCGCGCAGCAACCTCCCACTCAATTGCCCCTCTTTTTAGTACCTGGACGTGTTGAGTCCGCGCGGCAATTCACGCCAGGCATTAAGTCACCCGCAGGCAAGAGGAGAGGGAGAGGGAGAGAGAGAGAGAGAGAGAGAGAGAGAGAGAGAGAGAGAGAGAGAGAGAGAGAGAGAGAGAGAGAGAGAGAGAGAGACAGAGAGTGTGGAGGGGACCGTTCAGGAGCCGGGGTAAAAAAGAAGGGGTGTGTCGGGGGCATGATAATGTGTCGGTGTTTGGGTTGGGGTGGTGGAGGATGCGGCCGAGCGCGCCGAGTTCACGCGTGTACAGGAGACCGGCCCCTGCCGGCCTGCGACAGGGGTGGGCGAGACCGGGCGAGACCCCCAGCCGGCCGCCGGACCTCCCCGCCAGGGCTGGCAGCCCGCCCGCCGCCTTGGCGTGTGTCCAGGGCACCCATCCCCCTGCCCACACACACACACACACACACACAGCACGCGCTCTGCTCATCGGCAAATTATTCAGCATATTTCCGATATATAGCAGTTAAGACTCGACCTGAGCTCTTGCAGGGACAATGACTCCCCGTCGGCCTCTCTCTCTCTCTCTCTCTCTCTCTCTCTCTCTCTCTCTCTCTCGCCCTCTGCCTCCCCCACTCATACGCTCCTCATATGCGGGTGAATATATTCGAATATATTGTATTATTTGTTTCTGTCAGAAGGGCGCGCGCGGGCGGGGAAATAAAACAAATGTCACTCGCGCCCGTCCACGCCCTTGATCGGTAAAAACGAGAACGAAACAGCAACACGAGGCGCGCGAAAAATGAGCTCAGCGTAAAGCGCGCAGAAAAATACATATGTCGGTATATGTGTATGTATATGTATATGTGTATATTCACGCACACAGGACTTTTAAAAATACATAGGCGGCTGGTGCGCCTCCGGTAGGTCGTTATTGACACGGCCGTCAAAGAGTGCCGCGCTGCGCCGCGCCGCTGCAGATCGCCTTTCTTTTATTACTCCCTTGTATTGGCGCGGAAATTTGATTCCCGTTTATTCGCGGGCACGCACGTGTGTGTGTGTGTGTGTGTGTGTGTGTGTGTGGCCGACAGCCCTGCTGTACTCGGATAGCGCTCCCTCCCGTTCTCCTCTATAACTCCCCGGTTCCAGGTCCGGTCCAGCCTCGTCGGGGGAGGCGGGAGGAGGGAGGGAGGGAGGGAGGGAGGGAGGGAGGGCGGGAGGGAGGGCGGGAGGGCGCCTGTGTGGCCACCAGTGACGGATGCGCCGCGCTGCCTCCTTGTCGCCGCGACACGGCCCCCAGCCTCCGTCTCCCTCCCTCTTTCTCTCTGTCTCTCGCTCCTTCTCTCTCTAGCTCTCTCTCTCTCTCTCTCTCTCTCTCTCTCTCTACCGCAGCACACACCCCTTTTTCTTCTATTTTTGGTCCGGCTCACACCATGTGCGTCGGATGCGTGCGCGCGGGCCCGCGTCCCGGCCCGTCGTCCCCCCCGTACCTGGTACACAGCCAACAGAACGCACCGGGGCACGGCGGTGTCGGAACTCAACCGGTGGCACAGCGGTTAGCGCGCTCGCTCCACGGTCGGCCGGCCTGGGTTCTACTCGAGACTAATTTTTTTTTCGAACGAGTTTTCGCCAATTTCACAGTAGCCATCCCAAAATTATTCATTATTTTTTTACTTCCAAGTTGTTGTTTTTTTTTTGTGAGTTGGAAGCGTGTGTCCCGTATCGCTGACGGCACGGCAGTGCCATGTGACTGGACCCCCCGACGTGGTGATCTGCGCTTCGCGTGTCCCGCGGCGGCGATCGCGAGCGGTCGGGCCGGGGCCGCGTGCCGCGTGCGTGCGTGCCGCGTGCGTGCGTGCCGCGTGCGTGCGTGCCCTGCAATCGTGATCGTAAACAGAGTTGTCCCGACCCGCGATCAGCCGGCGCGGCGCGGCAGGCCCGAAAACTTGGGAGGCCGCGGAGGGGGCCGTTAGAGGGAGAGAGAGAGAGAGAGAGAGAGAGAGAGAGAGAGAGAGAGAGAGAGGGAGGGAGGGGGGGGGGTTAAAGGCTCCGCAGCTCTGCAGGCAGAAGAGGGCCCGCCATAGCTAGGCAGGCACTCCTCCTCTAACAATGAGCGCAAACGAATCAAGTGAAGGCGCAAAGGAACGTGAACGAATTTTAGAGCGCGGGGTGCCCCCTTCCTTTTCCTTTTCTCACCGTAGTGACCCCCCCCCCCCCCCCCCCCCCCTGCGGACTCATTCGGTGCAGACAGGCACTCCCCGCAGTACATGCCCGACATCCAGCAGCGAACGAGTTTGAGAGCGGGCGGAGAAGGCGAATGAAGGACTAAGAAAAACAGAACGAGCGAGACAAAAAAAAAGAAGAAGAAGAAAAGACTGCGGGAACTGCGGGGTGGTCTGGAGAATTTTAATAGAAAATCGAACTGTGGCTTACAGTCATGTGAATTTTTTGGGGGCCAGTTTTCGTTTTTTTTTTTTTGCGAGTGGGGTTTTTGGGGGATGAAAGAAGGTAGGTGTGTGTGTGGGTTGGTGAGTATGTGGGTCGGGAGTTACTCTCGGGAGGGGCGGGGGAGGGAGGGAGAAGGGGGGAGGGGGGAGGGGGAGGGAGGGAGGCAGGGAGGGAGAGTGAGAGGCCGGAAGGAAGCGAAGGGGGTGATGGACACGCCGCACATATGGCAGCAATAAAACACGGAATTAGACACGCCGTTTCCGAATCACGCAACTCCCCCGGGGAGCCGTCGGCGGCAGCAGCGAGCCGCCCCCGCGGCAGTCTCCTCGCATATGCATCCGAGCTGGTTTTGAGTGGTTTTGTTGTTGAACATGTTCGTTATCAGAAACGACACACACACACACACACACACACACACAGCGCGTGAATCCGCACCGCTGCTGGACGGGCACAAAACAGCGCGGAGAACATGCGGGACACCATTCGAGCTGTCCAGAACATTTCGTGGGGGAAAAAAGTCAGAAAATTCCCTCCAAAAAAAAAACAATAGCAAATTTTTTTCTCCTGAAAACGTCTACAAAAAAAAAAACGTTGCGAAAAATGGTAAAATGTTTCTGTGGTGAGACTGTTTATAGAGTGTGAGACGCACGGGGTGGTCTGCCCTAATTATACTTGGGCCACATGTAATCAGGGCTGAGTGATTTACAGTGCGGCATATAACGCTAGGCGATGGCGTCGGAGTGATAAGGGGTTGAGGGGGGGGGGGGGGGGCTGATAGCGGGATGATAGTGGTGGTGGGAGGGAGTAATTAGTGGTGGAGTAACAACTGCCAATCGGGGCCGCATGGGGGAGGGGAGGGATTGTGCAGCGTGTGCGTGTCTATGAATTTGCCATACTAATTCTGTGAGGAGTCGCCTCACATGATGTCTGTGATGATTCTTCGCGTGTAGCCGCCGCGCCGGGTGTGTATCGACGCGCCGCTACCCCCCCCCCCCCTCTCTCCTCTCTCTCTCTCTTTCTCTCTCTGTCCTTCTCTTTCGCTCTCACTCCTTCACCGACAGCAGCGGCAGAGCCGGGGGATTATTTTCGGGTACTGCTTTGTTGCGAGCGCGCCCCACACGAGCGGCGGGGCCAGCAGGCGCTGCTGCCGGCCAACAGGAAGCAGACCGGCAGCGGCACTGTCTGTCTACACAGGCCGGCGGCATCTCTCTCGCCCCACAGTCACATGGGGCGTCCCGGCCGTCCCTCTCTCTCTCACAAAGCTAGACCGCAGCACTGGGTGGAAGTGCCCGATTTCGGACATTTTGCGCTTGCCGTTCAAATGTGCTCTTGTAGACGCGACTTTTACCGTGTACGAGGAAGAAGAGCAGATGGGGTGGGAGGGGCGGGAGGGGCGGGAGGGGTGGGAGGGGTGGGAGGGGAGGGAGGGGGCGGGAGGGCTATCTGCTACCAGTTTTATTACAGTACGTTTCCATTGATGGCATTATTTGTTTCTTTTGACTCGACGCGCGCGCTCCGTTGAGGGAGCGAAAGAGAGACGAGAGAGAGAGAGAGAGAGAGAGAGAGAGAGAGAGAGGAGGGGGGGGGGGGACTGAAAGGGAAGAAAAGTGAAAGGGAGACCGGACAAGGGAGATGGAGGAGAGACTGATAAAGTAAGATAGACAGGGATGCTGCTGCCTACCTGACTCGCTCTCTGAATAGTCAGGCCGGCAATATATCCCCCCCCCCCTCTCTCTCTCTCTCCTTCTCTCTCTCTATCTCTCTCTATCTCTCTCTGACTCCCCCCCCCCCGCCCCTCCCCATGTGCGCCCGTGTGCGCCTGGCTGATGGGGAGCCAATTTTGAATCGGAGGCCATTTAATTAAAATGGCCACGCCGCGTGCGCCGCGTGCGCCCGCGAGTGTGAGCAGGCAGTGGAGTGGCGCCTCGCCGCGCCGCACCGCACCAGTCAAACCGGCGCCGCCTCGGTTTCCGGTTCGAATCAGTGCCGGCGGGAGGAACAGGAGAGGCAGCAAGCCAAGGGTGGAGTTGTATACTTTTCCCGTAACATTTCTCTCCCTTTATCGTATCTCTCTCTCTCTCTCTCTCTCTCTCTCTCTCTCTCTCTCTCTCTCTCTCTCCCTCTCTCTCTCTCTCTCCCTCTCCCCACCCTCCTCGACCGCAGCCTAGCAACCATAAGATAGGTGTGTGAGAAGGGCAGGTACAAGGCTCTTCCCTCTCTCTCTCTCTCTCTCTCCCTCTTTCTCTTTCACCTCGGCTACTGTCATCACACACGCGAACAAGCAACGGACGTCAGCCACAGCCTGCGGCAGACGCCCCGGTGAGGGACCGGACGACCGTCGGGAAGGGGCGGGGAGGGGGGAGGGGGGAGGGAGGGGGGAGGGGGGGAGGGGGGGGAGGGGGGAGGGGGGAGGGGGGAGGGGGGAGGGGGGAGGGGGCAGGGAGGGGGGAGGGGGGGGAGGGGGGGGGGGGAGGGGGGAGGGGGTAGCTTGTCATGTCGATGGTTCGCGTCATTTGTTATCAAACGTCATGTTTTTGTCGCGCTTCCGCGTCACGCCGCAACGGCATATGTGGAACGGTGCCCCGCCCCCCAGGGGGCCCATCCGACTGGCGTGCGGGCGTCTGTGTGAGCGTCTGCGTGAGCGTGTGTGTGAGTGTGTATGCGTGTGTGTGTGTGTGAGTGTCTGCCAGTGGCGCGGCAACGAGGACGAGACGGTATCAGATACTTTTAGCTTGGAGAAAAAAAAATACAAAGAATGAAGGAAAGAAATATAACAGAGAAAATATGGAATGGCTCAAAATGTTGCCGCTGGCCGCGGCCCAGGCCCTGCCGTGCCCTTTCCCTTGGGCAGCGGTGTCATTCGTCCTCGGTCCGCACTGCCCTGCCGGAGGTCGCGCCATGGTCGGTGAGGTCAGCGAGGTCTGCGGTCCTCATGACAGTCGTCGCGTCCTCACACACGCAGCACCCGCGGCGACCTTTGCCCGTCCCTTCCCCACCCCAAAGGGCAGCGGCGGCAGCGCGCCCCTCAAAGGGCGCGGCACAACAACACACGGTCCTCCCGGAGGGACGACGCTTCGTGGAAATGAGTCCGGCTCCCCATGACGAGCGTTCTGCGGACGGGAAATGGATTTGGCGAACGCAGCGGTCGAAAGCGCGGCTCTCCGACAGCGCTGGTGGATGCGTGTCGCCCCGAGAAAGCAGGACTCGGCGGGAGGAAGAAAATGGCAATATTTCCTCCCCCCCCCCCCCAGGAGTTTACACCGCACCGCGACCGAAAGACTTAGAATGCTAGAGAAAAGGAAAGACCGAGTTTTTTTTTAAAAAAAAAATATTTCGTGGCGGAATTTGAACCAGCGACAGAGCTGGGGACGCGCGAAGGCTCGGACTGCTGTGGTGCGCTCGCGTGCAGCGGCCTCGCACCTTCCGATCCAACGTTCCATAACGCTGATGAAAAACTTTCCGTCCCCGCATAGATTTCTCCTTCTCCTTTCCTTTCTGGCCCCTTGCGGGTGTCATTTTTAGAGAGAGAGAGAGAGAGAGAGAGAGAGGGGGGGGGCAGAAGAGAAGACGATCAAGAGGCGGCGCAAGCAGGCGGCTGGGACTTCTGCAACCAGGTGAAAAGTTTGGCGCCGTATCATATCGCTTGCAAATAAAATGATTTTGCGGCGACGGCGTGGGGGGGGGGGGAGATGCGGAGAGAATGAGGGAGAGGATGTGAGAGAGAGAGAGAGAGAGAGAGAGAGAGAGAGAGAGAGAGAGAGAGAGAGAGAGAGAGGGAGAGAGAGAGAGATTAAGGGGGCGGCGGGGGCATCGGTCGGTCGGTGGCCCTTTCGAATTAACCGGTCCTCTATATGATTACGGGTGGGGGCTTCCGGTGTTGCCGGCGGCCGCTTTGGCCCTGCGGTCTCTGCTGGGGGCGGCGTGGCGGCGCGTGGCGGCGCGTGGCACTGTGTCTGGGCGGCCCGCCGGAAAATGTCGGCCCAGTTATCGGGCAGTCATGCTGCCATAAATACACGGCGGGGCTTTGGCGTTGATGGGCAATGGCCCGGAGGCTGCGGGGGCCCCGGGGGCCCCGGGGGCCGGCACCCCGCTGCCGCCCCGCGGAGGCGGCGGTGTAGCAGCGAGGAGTTGTGGTCAGTGCTACCAAAACAAGTAAGGTAAAAAGTGGGCCGAACAGGTACGCTGTAGTGTTGGTACCTCCTTGCCCCTGGCTACTAGGCAGGCGGCTGGCACAGTGGGGGGGGGGGGGGGGGGGGAGACACCGGCATCACACCGGCCGTGTGTGTGTGTGTGTGTGTGTGTGTGTGTGTGTGTGTGTGTTCGGGCTGCTCTTTGACCATACCCCCGCTCAGTTTCTGAAGTGATGCCAAAAATACGACGACGCCGGTCGCGGCGGTGGCGCTGACAGCGACGCGCGCGACAGCGGCGTCAAGTGAAGACCTCCGCCGAGCTCTCCGCGTCCGGCGCGGCCGACCGCCGGCAAACACGTGCACACACACACACGGACACACACACACACACACACGGGCACACACACACACACACACACACACACACACACACACACACACACACCGCCGTGTGTCGACCATCCGCGTCCCTGTTCCTCTGCGCCGGCTGTTAGTAGTGTTGGCCGCTGCCCTCCCTCTCTCTCTCTCTCTCTCTCTCTCCTCTCTCTCTCTCTCTCTCTCTCTCTCTCTCTCTCCCTCTCACTCTCCCTCCCTGTCCGTCTCCCTACTCCCGCTGTCGTTGGTATTTCCTCCCTCTCAAGACCCGTTTTGCCTTTAGGTCCACAGAAGCCGCCCGATCCTGGCCGGTCTATTTTAGTTAGCCGGTTCCTCCCTCGCCGCCCCCTCCCTTCCTCTCCCTCCTCCTCCTCCTCCTCCTCCTCCGCCTCCTCCTCCTCTCTGCCACAGATGGTCGCTCAAACGGTCCCTCCTCCTCCGCACGGCCCCCGGCGCGTCTGGCGCACCCTGACCCTGAGGCGGCTCGGGCGGCGTCAGAGAGGGGCCCCGGGCCCGCAAATAACTCAATTCGTGTCTTGCGGGTTTGCCTACCGGTGCGGGGGAGCGGGCCGCTCAGGCTGGGTCTGAAGCACACGCACACACACACACACACACACACACACACACACACACACACACACACACACACGAAGACCGCAACAGTCGCGACAGCCCTGTCCCGCATCAGCACTTGCGAGACGCGTGACTCTGACACGCCCGCCGATTCTTGTGTTCAGAAGGCAGAGGCTGTTTGGTTTGTCTTCGTCCGAACTTTACCGTAAGAAAAAAAAGATGAACGCGTTTAAAAAAAAACAGCTCTAACCACTGACCACCCTACTTTGGCGACTGCTGCCCTTAAGTTAAAAGGAAAAGAGAAAATCCCGGGGGCATCGAACCCTCTAATCCACCAATCCGCGAAGCCAGTTGTTGAAATCCAAGCGCGCTGAGTACATTGTAGCCATTTTCTTCCGCGACCGAAAATACAGAAAAAAAAAAAAAAAAAAGCAACTGGCGAGAGTCCAGGCCGCCGCCAGGCCAGGGGGACGTGGGGAGGTAGGGTCATGCCCGAGCCCGTCTAGATGATAGTAGAGAGCTATCAGTTTGCTGTATCGAGGCGGCATCCCAGCGCGTCGGCCCAATCGGGTGGGGGGGGGGGGGGGAGACTCGTAGGGAGGGTGTGGGAGTGAGGGGGGGGGGGGGGGAGACTCGTAGGGAGGGTGTGGGAGTGAGGGGGGGGGGGAGACTCGTAGGGAGGGTGTGGGAGTGAGGGAGGGGGGGGGGAGGTCTCTGCAGCGTCGTAAAGACGTTGCAGCCCCGCCTCCCCCGCGGCCCCCGCCTCTCGGATCATCCATAACACCAGCGTCGTAGCACCGCCGCCGCCGCCGCCGCCACCGCCGCCGCCGCCGCCACCACCGCCACCGCCGCCACCACGCCCCCTCAGAGCCTGCAGAGACGGGATAGAGAGGGGCACAGCAGGACGGGGTCCTCTTCGCGCGGTCCGCAACGAATAACCGGCGCGGAAAATTAAGGGACATTTTGACAGGCTTCTTGTGTCCTCGATCGAGTAGCAGGGAGCTGCTGGTGCTGCTTCCGCCCCGCCACCTCTCTCTCTCTCTCTCTCTCTCTCTCTCTCTCTCTCTCTCTCTCTCTCTCCCGCTCCCTCCCACCCCGCTCCCCCCCTCCCCCCCCCCCCATCGATGTCTCTGGTGTGGGCCCGGAATCGGATGAGCGATGGGGGGGTCCGCTGTAGTGTAGCCTCGTCGCCCGTCTCGTCGCGTCGTGATGGAAAAGGGAACGTGAATGCGAATCGCGATCAAACACCCGCGACGCAACACGAATTTGAAACATGTCGCTCTGCTGCCTCACTCCCGCCAGCGCTTTCCCTCCCTCCCTCCTCCTCCTCTCTCTCTCTCTCTCTCTCTCTCTCTCTCTCTCTCTCTGTAGCCGGAACGATTTTTTTTTATTTTTTATTTATTTATTTTCGGGAGAGGAGTGATGGGGGGGGGGGGGGTGGCTTTCCCTCTTGGAATGGAAAGCACAAAGTTTGTTGTCGGTTCGCGGTGCCAGGGCCGCCCCCGGGCCGCCCCCTTCACGCCGCCCCTGCCGGTCCGCCGAGTTTTTATTTTATGAAACCGAAAGTATCATATTAAGAATCCATGACGCAGCGGTTTCCTTCCCTCCCCGCACGGAGAGAATAATGCGTGTCACCGCGCGGCACACGGCGTGTTGACTTTGAGGACGGACGAACAGTGCCAACGCGGTTTTGGCGATTTTGTTGATCTTGGAGTCGAAATGATGTGTGCTCGACCTGGTGGGGGTCCCGATGGTCTGTTTTCGCTGGCTTTGTGAGGAAGGGGTGGGGGAGGAGGGGCCGGCCGTCAGGCAGACCTCCGCAAGCCCCTCCAACCCTCCCCTCCCCCTCCCGCAGCACCAGGAACCGCACGACCGCGCCAGCTGAAAATATCATAAGGAGGCCTTGACATTGCACTTCTCTCGGACTGTGCCGCGGGGCTCCCACTTGCAGGTCATCGTTTTTAATAAGGGTATCGCGCTGAAAAAAAAAACCGATGAAAAAATGATTCATAACCCAGAGCCATTGGAAGTAGTATTGCAAATCAAACTGTAACGACATGTGGGCCATTTTTTTCAACTTTTTTTTTGCTCCCTATGGTCAACGAATGACGAACGGAGCCCCCACATGGTAGCGATGGTCCACAAAAAAAAAAGCCAGTCCGATCCCCGGGCGAGGGAGACGTCATCGGCAATCAAAGCGATCGGTGACAACCGGAACCGGGGCGAATAATGAAAAACAAAGGCAACAACAACAACAAGAACAACGAGAACAACAGGACCAGCGGCAGTGACGGCAGCACCAGCATGATTCGGAAGTGTCTGCGACCCTTCTGGTGATACATTACAGTATCACATTCGTGTATTGCACACACATACACACACATACATACGCGTGCGCCAATACAGGCGCGTATACACCCGGCCTTTTAATGTTAAATAATGAATTTCTGGGGTGGAGGCGGAGAAGGGAAGTGGGGAGGGGGGTGCCCTAGCAGGTGCCACGGCCGTCCTGTGTGCTTACTGCTGGAGTAGCGCGGTGGCCCTAAAGTGAGTGAGTGTGTGTGTGTGTGAGAGAGGGGGGGGAGCAAAGAGATCTATAGTGTGTGTGTGTGTGTGTGTATCAGATAGAGAGAAAAGGGGTGGGGGAGGGTGGAGGGTTGAGGGACACGAGAGTTGTAAAACCGGATAATGAAACGAAATTGGGCGCGAGAGACGGACCGATGTCCCCGCGTCATCAAATAGCCCTCGCTGACCTGCTGCGCGCGTTATACGGCCTGGGTGGGGCTGCCGGGGGGACGAAGGGGGGGGGGGAGGGAGGGCACGGCGGTAACAATCAGTGGCGTAGGCGCGGCGCGGCAACGCGCGAGTGGCGGGGCCTTTCCAAAAGGATTTTCCTTACGGCACGATAATTCGGTCCGACAGCCCGGAAATGAGAGCTTAAGCCTCAGAGGACTTGCAGCGGCGGCGGCGGCGGCGGCGGCGGCGGCGGCGGCGGCGGGCGCTCCTCTGGCCCCTGCGGCCCGTGGGGTAGGCAGCGGGCCGCACTCCGGTGCCGCGGCGCTGCCTACCTCCCAGGCGGCCGCCGATGACCGCCGGCCCGCTCCCGCCATCTCTCTCTCTCTCTCTGCCGCACGCGTCCATGACCGAGCTAGAAAGAGACAGCGCTACCGTACCTCCGCCCGTTACCTGTACGCCGCCGTTGCACACACTGCTGAAGTGATTCCGCTGATAAATCGACTCATCTTGATCACAGAATCAGCTTAAACGGTTACGTCTGCTTTTTCGTCCTTTCACTATTATGATTATTTTTATTGCTTTGTTTCCTTTTCCCACCCCCCTTTCACGGTGAACAATGCCAAACAGCACCGGCAGCGGGCAGGCTGCTCACGTCACGGCAGCGATAGAAAAATAAATGGAGTGTGTATTGACGGAGCCCGGCTTAATTCGCTTTTCGAATGTGTGTGTGCTTTGTGATTTAACGGCGTTTGTCTTTTGTTTTTGTTGCAGGTAAAGCTCACGGCAGTTGGAATGGGATCCAGAGACGTTATTACGGTGAGGTGTGGTCTGCGTGTGAGTGTGTGTGTGTGTGTGTGTGTGAGAAAGAGAGATAGAAAGAGAGAGTGTTATTGCATGAGCGAGCGGTGCTTTCCCGGACTGCGTGCGTTTCCAGAAGCAGAGACCCAGGAGGGCGGTCCCCTTGATTCGCCGGCGGCACTTGACGCGTGAATATCGATTCAATTAGTGGAATTGACTCATCGTTAAGGCCGTAAATCGGCCCCATGACCTCCCATGCCCGCCCCCTTATGCGCGCGCCTTCCCCGTATTAAAAAAAATCCACCCGCCCTATGTGGTGTTCCCTATTGACCTTACGTTGCGTACTCCAGCCGTATCGCATAGTTAAGCCGGAGTAAATAAATAAAGACAGAAAAAAAAACGTTTCGACAAGGAGTGCGAGAAAGACTCGTAAAAAGAGAGAGAGCGAGAGACGTGGACTGGCGAAAAAAGGGTGTGTATGGGCTGAGGGGAAAGGGTGGGGGAGAGAGAGGGAAGAGGGGGCGTCGCCCGCCCGGCTGCCGGCGAGCTGACCTCCGTCCTTAATGGGCTGTGAATGATGGAGAGGAAGGACAATTAAAGAGCGGGCCAATGGAAATGCTCGGCGGGGGGTCCACAGCCCTTCACGCACTCTCACAGATCTCACAGCCCGCCTGCTTCCCGTATTTTCTGCTCTCTCCTTTTTTTTTATTTCTACATTTTTGGTCTTTTAAATCAATCAAGAATTATTGCGCCCGCGTCGGGCGTGTGTGTGTGTGTGTGTTTGCATATGTCTTTTTATCTCACCCAGCATTCGCACTCCGCCTTCGCGACAGCATCAACATCATTTTACTCTCTCCCACTCTCCCTGTCTCTCTCTCTCTCCCTTTTGTTTCCTTGGCAATAATAATTTTCGACCCCCCAAGTTTTTCGGTTTCTTCCCCTCCGCTGCGTAAACACAGCGCTGCGGGGACGCAGTGGAGCGCGGTGCGGCTGTGCCGAGGGCTGTGCGGGCGGTCCGCGGTCCGGCCGACTCAGGTCTGCGGATGGGGCTCTGGCCCGCGGAGGCGGCGGGGGCGGCGGGGGCGGCGGGGGCGGCGGGGCGGCAGGGAGGGCGCAGCAGCACGCGGCACAGTCATTGGGGGCGGCGCGCGGGGAAGGGGGAGGTAAACTGTGGCGGTGGAAATCGTGCGGAAAAGCCCAAGAGTTGTGCAGAAAAATGGCAAGCATAAACGCAAGAGATGCGTTAAGAGAGGGGAGGCTGGCCTGGGAGAGCCGCGCCGGGCCGGGCCGGCTGTCCGGCGCTCTCGGTGAGCTAAGAGGGCGCCCCCACGCGGGGGACAGGGGTGTCTGTGTGGAGTCACCGGCCTGCAGGGCTTAGGAGGGGCTTTGAGGGGCGGGCACAACCGACACGAGTGAGTGGGGACAGACAGAGAGAGACGGAGAGTTCTCACTACACTGCGCTGCACGGAGGGGTGTTATTTATATCATGACCTTCTACGTCCGCCTAACCCTACTGTCTCTCTCGCACTGCGTATAGTACGCACCCCTCACTCTCTCTCTTCCTCCCTCTCTCACTTTCTCCCCCTCCGTCTCTCTCGCCCTCTCCTTTTGTGCCAGTCAATTAAATTATTTTACGACAAAGATTTAAACCGAGCGGCGCGGTGGAAGCGTCCGAAAGGGTCCGACACAGCCCCCCCGCAGCGCCGCTTCCCCTTCCTTTTCTTCTGCCTCCTTTCTCCCTCTCGCACTCTCACGCACCCCTTTCCCACACACACTCTGACTGCCATGGTTTGCTGTGCTGTCAACATTGTCGCCACGTGCCTAAGCCTCTCTCGCTCTCTCTCTCTCTCCGTGGCTTTAGCCCCAACCCGTCGCCCGTCGCCTCATTTTCCTCCTAGTTATAGACGCTGATATTTCCGTCCGTCACTGACCCTCGTCAGTTGATTCTCGAGTACCACCACTGACCGCGTGCTTTTCCCGTGGCCGTTGGCCCCTTTCGGCCCCTTTCGGAGGCCTGCGCGGAGGGAAGCAATGGCCTACTGCGCCCGGCGGCCCCTTGGGCTTTCTTTAGAAAGCATGAAATGTAGTGGCCGCAGGGGTAGGGAGGGGGGGGGGGGGGTCGTCCAGTAGGCAGCAGGGCAACGCTCTGCAAATAATGTTAAGGAACAAGAAGGGGGTTCGGCTTTATAGACACTTAGCTCCGCGTGGCGCTGGTGAATAGAGGGCTACCCCTCCCTCCTTCCCTCCGCGGGGGCGGTAAAGCGAGGCTCTGATTGGTCACACACACACACACACACACACACACACACACAGCTATGCGGCCGCCGCCGTGCTTGAGGCCCTGCCCTACCCAGAAACTCTCGGCTGGTGTCGTCCGACGCCGGCAATGGGCGCTCGCAGAGAAGTGTGGAAGATGCAAAGTAGCCGCAACAGCCGCATCAGAGCGAGAGAGAGAAGGGATGAGGGGGGCAGAGAGGGAGAAGAGGGAGACGAGGACGGAGAAGTGGGAGGGAGGGGGGCGCTCAGGAAGTGATGAGAAGATGAGGCGAGGACGCGAACTTGGCGCTAATTACTCAGTCAGACAGCTTCTGGGGAGGAGAGAGAGAGAGAGAGAGAGAGAGAGAGAGAGAGAGGGGGGGGGGGGGGGGGGGGAGCCTGGCGCGCTAAACAGCACCATTAACTTACTGACCAAGAAGAATCCTACGGACCGCCGCAGTGCGAGGCTGCCAGAGTCATCAGCTTACTCTCTCCCACACACTCTCCCATCTCCTCTCTCTCTCTCTCTCGTTCTCTTCTTTCGTGGCCCTAGGAACTCAGCGCCTATGGTTCCAACGAGCAACTCATAGCAGAGTCGCGCGGGTTCAAATACCAGCAGCGGAACGAAGATCTCCTTCCGAACGCGCGTGGGTGGGTTTTATTATATTTTTTTGCGCTGACGTTGTACGGTAGCGCGCACCGCATATATCCATTTTTCCTGGCAATCTCCCTACCTTCCTCCTCGTCTCTCTCTCTCTCTCTCTCTCTCTCTCTCTCTCTCTCTCTCTCGTCTCGCTCTGTCCCACTTCCTTGCGAGTCCTTGTGACGCACCACGAGTCCTCTCGGAGCGGCCGTCCGCGCTGCCCCGTCTTGCCGTCCTCCTCCCTCTTTCGGCCTGTCCGTGTTTCCTCGCTGTTGATTGCGAACAAGTTTGTAGTGTGTGTCTGCGTGTGTGTGTGTGCCAGCGTGCGTGTGTGTGAGCTCGTGTGTGCGTGTGCGCGGGCACGCCTTCTAGTTGAGTTTGCTGCGTAAAATGACGATGTAACGTCGTGCGACTGCCACGCCGGCGAAACTTTCCCGAACGGGGACCGGCAGCGAGGCTTTCGTTGTATCGCGTTACGAAGGAGCAGGCCGAGTCGCCGTCACACTTCCGACATCGCCAGATTTACCCCACATTTTGTCGCTGTTGATTTTTTTTTCTTTTTTTTAGATGGCATCAACTTTTTTTTTCCTGTTGTATTCTTTTTGGTTGGTTCTTTTACAATAACCTCCAGACACCGTTTCTATACCAACGGCCCGCACAATTTCCCATCCCCCGTCCATACTTATTTCGCTCCCGGTGAGGGGGAGAGAAAGGGAGGAGGAGAAGGGGGGGAGAAAGGGAGAGGAGGGGGGTGGGGAGAGAATGGGGGAGGGGGGGGGGGGGAGGGGAGGGGCGGCAATATGAAAAGAAAACCGCATGACGTGGCCATCTTGGGAAACACAATACTTGTCATGTACCGGCCGACCACCCCTGAGCCAGTCGGGGAGGGGAGAGGGGGGAGGGGGGGTGGGGCAGGATGAGAGGGGCGAGGGGCAGGAGGAGGGGAGGGAGCGGCCTTGCGTGTCCCTCGGGTTGTGATTGAGAACGTCGCAGACGACACACCGCGAGACCCAAACCAAACAGCGCGGGGCAGAGGACACTGTCGAGCAGAAACGTTTTCCAACCAAATTCGCAGCACGTTTCTGACCCGGGAAATGGGACCAAAACTGAAACTTTCTACATTTTTTCATTTTATTCTATTTTTTAAAGTTTCCTTTACGAGAGAACTTTTAGTTGGCAAGAAATGCCCAATAATTACTGTGGCTTCACGGGAGCGGAAACCGAAAACTCTTCCTCACACGAGGCGGCCGTCTCACCGTCTTCCCTCACTTTCGGACACGCGCACACGCACACGCACACACACGCGCCACGTGCGGAGACGGAAATTAACGCGCGCGTCCCCCGCTACCCTCATCCCCCACCCCCCGCGACCTCTTTCCACAATCAATGTCAGCACCGGGCGATGAAGACGCGTGTGTGAGAGAGAGAGCGTCAGTGTATGTGTCGGTATGAGTGGAGCTCACTCTCTCGCTCTCTCTCTCTCTGCCTGCCGGCCTTGGCTGCCTGCCCTGCCTGGCCCCCCTCGCGGCGGGCGCTCGCAAACGTGCCGCCGCCAGCCAGAGGTGTGAATTTTATCACACTCTCAAAGTGGTCTAAGTTTTCTGAGGGAGAGCCGAGCCGTCGCGGCGGCGTGAGTGAGTGGGGTGTCTGTGCTGTGTGTCTGCGTGTGTGTCTGTGTGTGCGTGTGTGTGTGCTGCGCTCTCTGCAGTCGAGGCTCTAAACTTTGGTGCCCGCTCCTGTACACACCGAGTCTACCCTGATCAGGAGATATACAGCACACGCCCATCCCTCGGTGCCGAAAAAAAAAGGAAAATAAAAATAGAAGGCTGGTATTCGAACCCACAAACAATCGGTGCTCAGTTCTTTGCGGCCACAGCTCTCCGCTGCGGGGACACACACACACACACACACACACATGCCTCACCATATTCGCGCTTACGGTTGCGTATTTCCATGTAAATACGACGCGCATGCGGAAGGGTTAGAAAAGAAGGGGACATCGGGGGAAAGGGGGTAGGGGGGGGGGGTAGGCCGTCTCTCTCTCATGGTCTACTGCTGTGCGGGTAAGGGATTTGCGTCTCCTTGCCATGTATGCGTAGCGCGTGTTATTCGTGTCTCTCTCTTTCTCTCCGTCCCTGTCTGACTTTCTCTCTCGTGTCGTCGGCGTCTGCCGAGTCGAATCGTAACATATTATTTACCTTCCAGCTGCCTTGTGTGGTAGAAGGCCCGCCCGCCCTTACAGTCGACTCGCCCTGGAAAACAGGCCACAAATCTTTCTTTCCGAAATTTTTATTGAAAAAGTCGACATTTTTTCAGCGAAAAATTGGCGGCGTTTCTTAGCGGTCCGGGGGGAATGCTTTTCTTACCGCTGATATTATGTGAGCGTACCTCAATGACGCTGCCCAAAAAAAGAAGAAAATTACGCATTAAAAAAAAGGAAGGGTGGAGAGGGAGGAGAGACGAGGGAGGAGAGGGGCGGCGGAGCGGGAGTGGGAGGGAGAGGGGGCACCTCATTCGGTGACGCGTTAGCCGCGCGTCCTGTTCCCGTGCCGTGCCATACTACTTGTGTTTGCAGCAGCAGCAGGACAAGTTACACTCGGCCGGCACGCGAGGGCGTGGCGTGGCGTGGCGTGGCGTGGCGTGGCGTGGCGTGGCGTGGCGCGGCGTGGCGCGGCGCGGCGCAGGAGTTTGAAGCACTGCAAATGAGGAGTAGGCGGCGCGCGGCTGCAGGCGGTGCGCCGCTTCTGCTGCAGTGCGCCGCCGTCGCCTTAACAGCAGTTGTGGAGGGGGGAGGGGGCGGCCGGATTATCGCGGGCGGAAACACGTCTCCGAAGTTTATCTTCCGAGCAGAGAGAGAGAGAGACGGAGCGAGAGAGACGGAGATACAGAGAGAGAGAGAGGCGAAGAGACGGACACCGCGAGGCGCTCGACGCGGGTATTTCAGTGACAGATATACGTTTTGTGCAGATATCATTGTGAAAGCTGCTGCTGCAGCAAACGGAATATCGCTGTTGTTGTTGTTGTTGTTGCCCCCGAGGCCTGCCAGCCCTGCCAGCCCGGCCGGGCGGCTGCACCGCCGCGCCGCCACGCCGCCTCCCGTATATTTAGACGGGCCGCGGTCTGAGAATACGTGCCCGCCTTTCTTTTTGTTTGCGTTGGTCCGGTGAAGGGGAGAGGAGTGGGAGTGAGAGAGACGAAATGAGCGAGAGGAAGCATGCAGGCGTCTTACGCCTTTGATCCCCGCCCCGCACCCCTCCCGGCCGCGCCCGCCGCGCCTGCAGCGGTGAGCGCCGAGGTGAATCACACTGAACCTTCTGTGTGTGCGCTGCGCTTTTAATGTGTCACAGTTAGACATGTATATGTATGCACACGTTTTCCCGGGATCCCTCGCCCTGTAGTGTTGCGCTCTTTCTCTCTCGCTCTATCTCCCTCTCCCCCCCCCCCCCCCTCTCTCTCCCTCCCACTGGAAGGAGACACGCAGTGTACGGGGCAGCACCGCGGCGGCGGCGGCGGCCCCCCGTTTTTCTCCTCCTTTCTCCGTGCGTGCGGGGTCGGCAGAGGCGTGCGTGTTTGTATTGTATATCGTACTTCGGTGCGCGGGTCCCATGTCGGCCCGGAGGAGGGGGCGGCCGGCGGGCGCCGCCGAGTGGGTCGACATTTACACTGACATTTGGCGCAGGCTGCTGACATGAGCCCCCATGGCTTTGGCCGCTAGGAGAGCGGGGAGCCGAGGGCGGCCGGGGGCGGCCGGGGGCAGCCGGGGCCCTGCCGGGGGCAGGGGGCGCCCCGGTGCCGGGTACAGCCGCGGCCCTGCTCCCTCCCGCAGCCGCGCCCGCCGCCGCCGTCGCCACTGTTGTTTGCCGGGTGAATAGTGTACAGCCCGGTTCCGTATCGACGTTTTTAATGGAAGGCGCAGAGGCGGAGCCGCGGGAGGAAGGCGGTGGTGGCGGTGGTGGCGGCGGCGGCGGCGGCGGCGCACGCTTCGAGAGGGCGGTGGCGAGGCGCTTGTTGCGTTTCGGCGCGCGCCGCCGTGCATTTCATGCAGGCGGAGCGAGCAAACGCGGTCATGCAACGCGCGCTGGCTGCCTCCAATTACTTCCGGCAGGGGGCGTCGCGGTCGGATATGTCCGTCTCACTCCCGCGCACGGCGGGGCCCCGGGGCCGCGAGCACCGAGCGCGCCGTCCTTGTCGCTCTCGTGGCGCGTCCCCGCCCCGATGAATTGAGCAGCAGCGGGACAACGAAGACGGAATGAATAGTGGATGGATGCGGTGTGACTCGTCAGAAACCTATCAGCCGTGCTGCCCTCGGCCCCTCTCTCTCTCTCTCTCTCTCTCTCTCTCTCTCCCTCGCCCGCCCTCACCGATATGGTGCTTTGTGATGAGCTGAAAGCCCCGGGACCAGGACCTGGAGGGCCCCCTTGACCACTGGAGTGTGTCGCGGTCCCCCGCCCGCCCTAATGCCCGGGGCCTCCGGCCGTCCTGTCTGCGAGAGGGTGTTCGGGAGGGCGGAGAGGGGAGTGTTCTTGAGAGCCCCGTGGGGGGCGGCGGGGGGCGGGGCGTTATCAAGTTGCATGATGCCTTATCGAGCCGAGTCGCACACGGGGTCATTCCGCTCCGCGGCGGCGGCGACTGTGGCGTGCACTATGCGCCGGTATCGCATCGCCGAGTTTCGGCTCCGGGCCGGCGGCGGGGCAAGCCGATGCCCCCCCCCCCCCCCCCCCCGACACTCGCATGCACAGAAACAGCGCAGCGGGACCCGACACGAAACCCCACAGAGTGCGGCGCGGCGCCCCGCTCCCAGCGCGCCATGCCATTATATTCTTAAAGTTTTTGGTAAATAACAAAACTCTACTGAGGCCCTGGGTGGCAGTGATATTAAATCGGCAGGTCCACACACACATACATACACACACATACATACACACGCACGTACACGCACGTACCGACGCACCTTACACGCACCTTTTTGTGCAGCCCGGGTTCGGTATCGGGTCTGCGCGGTACCTCCCTCTTCACCACATCCGTTCCCAACCCCGAATACGACTCTCTCCCTCTTTCTCTCTCTTCTCTTTCTCTCTCTCTCTCTCTCTCTCTCTCGCTTTCTCTTTACGACTCGCCGTGCTTTCTCTTTCTCTCTCCTGCCTGGCGGATTGTTAGCAAGATTGAAAGGACGCGAAGGGGGGGCCCGCGTGCGTGAATTCTAAGCAGATGGGTCGGCCGGCGGCGTCTGGCGCGGCGGGGGTGGGGGGAGCGAGAGAGAGAGGGGAACAGTTTGGCAGGAAGAGGTACACGGGGAATCACGTATTCTGGTGCTGCTCCCGCGGTGTGAGCCTACAGCCGGTGTGGTCAGGAGGGGTGGGGGGCGTGCCGGCATGCAGACCCCCCGCAGCGCCCCCAACAGGCTGCTTGGTGTGCCGGCCGCCGTCTGCTGTGGAGAGGGCGGTGAGTTTGTTGCCTGTGATTTCCTCGTTCTACGGCCCCTTGAAAATCTCCAGACGGTATCTGGTGTGGCACATATTTATAAACCTTTTCCGTAGCAACGCCGCGGGCACATTTTTCTTCGGATGATAAATAATATGACAGCGTCAACTCGAGTGCGCTTGTTACCGTTCATGCACCCTGCGGCAGTGGCCACTCTACACCATCACGGCGGTTATTGTTTTTTTTTTTAGCTTGGAAACATTTCCTGAGCAATATCAAATCAACTTTTCCAGTTTTCTCGGAGCACACACATGAGGTTGGCCGCAACAGGGCGGGTGTATTGAAAGCGGCCGTGTCCCCGCGCTGCCGCTGCAGCCGGGAGGGGCGCCGGCCAGAGTGCGTGGTGATTGCGGTAAATACGTGTCGGGTGATAACCGTTTTGATATTTACGAGGTCATTGGTGCCGCTCCCGATGCACCCCGCCTTATGGCCTCCTATTCAGGTGTGTGTGTGTGTGTGTGTTGCAGGCGGTGGCCACGCAGCCCGAACGCCGACCCTAAATCAAGGTAAGTCTCACGGACCGGGCGCGCCTCGATTCCGTGCCATTTTGTCATCGCGCGGCCGCGGAGCAGGGAAAAGGACGACGGCCCGAGAAATATGTCCCGGAAAAGGGCGATGAAACCCCGCGATACCTCTCTCTCTCTCTCTCTCTCTCTCTCTCTCTCTCTCTCTCTCTCTCTCTCTCTCTCTCTCTCCCTCTCGCTCTCTCTCTCCCTCTCTATCACGCTGCGCCGAGCCCCCGTGAGGCCGAGACCGCGGGGCAGGGAGGGAGGAGGAAGCCACGTCGCTGCACACGATCATGCGCAGGGAGTGGTTTTGATCGCAGACCAGTCTTTCAAATCATTTTCACGCATGAGCATCAAGAAAATATCAATCAAAAAAAAATTAAAGAAGAGTTTCCAATTAATTTCAGAAAATATGAAATTTTCAAAGGAAAATTCAGGAGAAATTCCGGTAAAACTTTCACGCTGGCACTCTAGAAAGACTTTTTTTTGTAGGTGTGTGTGTGTGTGTGTGTGTGTGTGTGAGGCGCACCGCTGTGCCCCGGTGTTTCACCCCCTGGGAAATACATGCAAGTGGATCCTGAGCGCGCTCATTTGTCGCCGTGCCCCCGCGGCCCCCGCGGCCCCCGCGGCCCCCGCGGCCCCCGCGGCCCCCGCGGCCCCGCGGCCACGGCCGCGCTCTGCCCGGCTCCGCCCCCGCCGCGGTCCCCAACCGCTTCGCGTTGTTTGCCGTTTTGGACACAACCTGCCCTTCCCCGGGCGTAGCAACTGCTTCGCTTTGCTCTCTCTCTCTCTGTCTCTCCCACTCTGTCTCACTTTCTCTCTCTCTCTCTCGCTCTCTGCCGTCTCCAGAGACTATATCGGCCCCGATGTTTCGCGGACGGATGTCAAGAAAAGCAGATCACAGCACTGCAGCGGCGTTCTTTTTTTTTTCAGCGACGTTCCTTTTTTCCGCCGCTGAATTCCCTCGCCCCGATGCGCCACAGCTGCAGCTGCTTTGGCAGTGATTGGCAGCTGCGCCGCTTTGTGACAGGTCACAATAAAGGAACGTTCCCAAAGGAGAGTCTCTTCTAAGTAGGCCAGTTTGGGTTGTAGCGAACGGGAGTCGTGGCCGAGCAGCGGGGGCATGGCACCGCCAAGAAATAAACAAACGGTGACAGTTTTTTTTTTAAATCTAACTGAATATCTTGTACAATGTTGCCTGTCGCTTTTTAAATTGTTTGCTGTTGATCTTCGCGGCGGTTCAATTGCCAGCTGCAAATCGGTCGGCCACTGCGCGTGCCGCGGGGCCTTGGGCCACCGCCACGCCCCCTGACCCCTTCACCTCGTGCCCTGCATTTCTCTGTTGCTTTTACCCCGCCTTCGGAAACGCTTTGTATCTCTCTCTCTCTCTCTCTCTCTCTCTCTCTCTCTCTCTCTCTCTCGCTTCTCCAACGTCCCCCTTTCCGCTAATGCGGCATGGAGGGCCTCCGATTAGCTGCGCTGATTTCCATTTCTGTGTCCGAGAGAGAGAGAGAGAGACCTGACCCTAATTGGCTCGGAACACGCTCTTGGCCCCTAAGCAGACTCTGACCTTACGACCACGTCATGTCCGACTTGCTCTAACGTGCGAACCGTAATGCTGTCTGTGTGTTATGTGAGTGTGTGTGAGAGAGAGAGAGATGAGAGAGATAGGGAGATAGACAGAGACAGAGAGAGCACAAAAGGCTGGCTGATGCAGAGCGCGTCAGGGTGGGTTTGAGAGCCGCTGTTTGGCTCCGCCGGGTTTTCCTTTGCCGGGTGGGGCGTGGAGGGGACGGGATGGGGTTCACACCGCATACGCCTGACCTGACCCATCTCAAACCTTCCGCATTTATCTCTGGGAAGACGGACACACATGCGTCAGCTCCGGGCCCCGCGGGCACACGTCTTCTGACCCCCAACCTCCTCCCCTTCCCGCCCCCGTTTGGGGATGAGACCGTCGGTGCAACACACACGCGCACAAAATTTCAATAAAATTCAAAAAGAGCAAAAAACAAATTTAGAAAAAGTGCAGCGATTGAACCAGGATGAGTGTTGCTCAATGGACTAATTTTGTTATTCTTGTTCCGGGTTTTGATTGCACTTTTTGTTCTTGTTCCCCCACCTTTGTGGGCTGAGTTTTGGTTTCGAGAGGGCCTCTGCTGTTCCTTTCCCAGGCCTGTGGGGGCCTTGCCTGTTTGCCACAGTCCCCGCGGTCCCCAGCACTCTTCTCCTCCTCCCTCCCCCTCCTCCTCCTCCTCCTCCTCCTCCTCCTCCTCCTTTTCCTCCTCCTCAACCGCATCGGTCTCCTCCCCCACCTTATTCTGCCGTCTCCCCGGGGATTCCCCCGGTGTGCCTTCCTTATATACCCGATCCGCCGGCGCGTTTGCGGCGCGTAGCGGCTTCTCGCAAGCCTACTCCCCCCTAGCCGTATACGTGTAGAGTATGCACCACCGAAATGCTCCTAGGAGGGAGTGAGGACTACATATTGTCATTCGTCTCTCTCGCTCTCTGCATCTCTCTCTCTCTCTCTGCCTCACTTATCACATCCACACACACACACACAGCCGCGGGACAGTCACGCAATGCATGGCTGTACACGACCACCCTAATACCCTCCGTACAAGGCGTTTCGCCGCATGTGAGAGCGAGAGAGAGAGAGAGAGAGAGAGAGAGGCGTCGCGTGCAATAAAAAAGGAAAGGCCGGGGTCTGAGGTGGGGGGCGAAGTTGTGGCAGGAAAATGGTTGGCATCCGAGTGGCCGACCGCCCGGTGTTGCGAACACGACACACGTCTGTCTGTCTGTCTCTCTCTCCTCTCGCTCTCTGTCTCCCTTTCTCCGTCTCCGTCATCGTCTCTGTGCGGACGAATTTTCATGGGTTCTGCGGCGCCGTGGCCCACATTTTCTCACCGGCGACGCGCGAGTCGGGCTGCTGCTTCCATTTAGGGGAAAGAGGGCCGGGGCTGTGCGACAAAAGTTGGCACAGGAGGGTGGGGGGGGGGGGGGCAGGAGATGGCTGCGGAGAGAGAGAGAGAGAGAGAGGGGGGGGGGGAGCTGTGAAGGAGGTGCGCGCTGATGAGAGAGCGAGACCGCTAATAGCGGGTGTGAGCAAGAAGGAGGACGAGAGATAAGAACGGTTAAGGATCTCGTAGAGAGTCCCCCACCCCCACAAAACCCCCTCCCCGATCCCGCGGAACGGCTGTCTAGGTAGTGACCCACATCGATAACTGAAAAATCCCCGCCCCACGTGGGACACTAGTTTATTCCGATACGGATTTCACCTGTTCGACATTCGCAGAAGACCGCCGCGCAGATAATTACAGGAGAATGTGCGGTGTGGTGTCATCTGTCTCCGTCACACTCACGCCATCATGGTAAGAGAGAGAAAGAGTGAGAGAAAGAGAAGGAGAGAGAGAGAGAGAGAGAGAGAGAGATCGTCGGGCGAGGCTTGTACCCGCCCGGTTCAGTTCAGATCACTAACGGCTGTGCTGGGCCAGTGCGCCTGCCGTCGGGAGGGTAGGCAGCCCGGCGGGCCGGCGAGCGCGGCGCGCTGCAGGCGCGACTCTCGCAGGCGGCTGCCGCCCGGGGCGCCGCGGCGGCACCAGCACGGCGCACTGCTCTGCCAGAGAGAGAGAGAGAGAGAGAGAGAGAGAGAGAGAGAGAGAGAGAGAGAGAGAGAGTGACGGACGGGCAGACAGACCTGCCGGAGGCTCCGGGCGTGCTCGCGTATTGATCGAGTAGAAGTGTTACGTCGCGAGGAAGCGACCTGTGACGCTGCGCCGCCGATGCCAGAGCAGAGAAACTCCCGAGAGTACGCGTCTCCGACACGGACGGACGCCTCGAGTAATAAGGAAATCAAGCAGAGAGAGAGAGAGTATGTGTGTTTCTCTTCGTCACTCGTAGGTGTATGTGGGGGGTCCGCTCAGGGCGTGTAGAACTTTTTGCCTACTTGCATAGGCTTGATGTTTCGTGTGGTCTCGCCCCTACTCCCCCCCCCCCCCCTCCCTCCCTTTGTCTCTGTCCCTCTCTCTCTCTCTCTCTCTCTCTCTCTCTGTGCCACTGCCGCGGGCCGCGCCCGCCGCGCCTCCTTGCGGTCGCATTTTGAATAATTGATCCGCCGGAAGGAAAGCGGAATGAAAACGGCCATAGTGGTTCGAGGGGGGAGGGGGGAATCGTTTAATGTACTCCCCGGCACGAGAGGCAGTATGGGTGTGTAAGAGAGAGAGAGAGAGGAGTGAGTAAGAGAGAGAGAGAGAGTGAGAGAGTGCTGCTGCTGCCAAAGGCACCGGCAGCCGTCCGCCCTCCCTTTATGAACATCTTGCGGGGTCGGGCGAGGCGGGGCGCGGCGCGCCGCTGGCTGACGAGCAAAAACAAATTAGTCGAAATCACATTTGAGTGGCGCTGGGGGCGTGTGGAGGGCGAGCAGAGAGAGACAGAGAGTGGGGGGCAGTGAGAGATAGAGCGAGAGAGAGAGAACGAGAGAGAGAGCTCAAGAGAGGGGCCGCGGTCTCAAACGTCTGCATTACACTGCTTACCCTTTTGCAATATTTTGCAGTTTTGCAATGCTTCGCAATTTTGCAATAAGTGATTGTCTGCAGATATGGCTTGACGATTGCACCGAGTATATTCCTGTGACCGTAACAATATACGCTGGACGTTGGCGTATGGCTTTGCGCCGTGCGTCGTGTGATGTTGAGAGTGTGACAGAGAGAGAGAGAGAGAGAGAGAGCAAGCGAGGGGAGAAGAGCAGCGGTGGTGGTGCGAATAAGGCTTTCTTGTTATAACTCGATCCGCTTATCCCGTCGAGTAATCCCCGGATCCTCGCCGCACATCTGATCCCACACTCGGCGCGCCGCGACGTGTGTGTGCGTGTGTGTGCGTGCCTGTATGTGTGTGTGTGTGTGAGGGAAGCACACCACACTTGGCCTGATGTGTATGAGGAGCGGGGAGGAGTGAAGCTGGTCTGGGGGGCGCAGGCCCCCCCCCCCTCTCCTCCCCCTCCGCCGCGGGTGCGAAAGGGGCCGAGGGATGGCTCTCATTCAAAAACAAATGACCCTCATCTGGTAACACGCACAGCTCACAAGAGGGTGGCGGGCGGGCGCTGCCGTGGCTTGCTGACCGCTGAGAGAGAGAGAGAGAGAAGAAAAGAGGAAGCGCTGCAGCAGTGCTGGTGAAAAGAGAGAGAGATACGGGAGAGAGAGAGAGACGGGAGTGTGTGTGTGTGTGGGAGGGAAAGAGAGAGAAGGGGGAGAGAATCATCACCCGTATCGTCTGGCGAAATGGCGGCAGCTTCCGGCCGAGGTGCGGGATCAGGGTCCGGGATGAGAGCTCCCTGCAAATAAAGCCGCGCTATCGAGCGGGCCCCATCAATCTGCCGACACGGCCGATGGCGGCGCTGGCGGCGCTGGCGGCGCGCTGCGAGGACCGAACCGATTTATGCCTCGATTTATTCATCTCGTTGACGTCGTCGTCGTGTGTGTGTGTGTGTGTGTGTGTGTGTGTGTGTTACTGCGTCCGTTACGCCAACCGCCCCCGCATATGCGGGAGACGGGGGAGAGTGTGAGAGAGGACAAGAGGGTGAGAGCGAGTGTGTGTGTGAGAGAGAGAGAGAGGAGAGGGAAAGGGGTGGGTGGGTTTTCGTCCACAGTGGCGGTACTCGAATCCGCGCACGGTGGCGGTGGCTCGCGCGGCTTCGCAGGTTCGCGGGTTCGAATACCCGCAGTGCGGCTTTTGCGGTCGTCTACATGACGGGCGGGGGGGACCGACCGGCTGTGATGTGGGCTGGGGAGCGATGGATCGTTTGGATGTAACGAGCCGTGGGGGGGGGGGGACAAGGCGCCCGAGTGACCTCAATGATGTGTGCGAGAGGGAGAGAGAGTGAGTGAGAGAGAGACCGTCATTAAGTGCAGTCGGGCCGCGTCAGGCGGGCTCGGAGGATGGCCTTTTGTCTGGGCCGGGCCCTCCTCGGCCTCCACGCGGTCTGCTGCTGCTGCTGCTGCTGCTGCTGCTGCTGCTGCTGCTGCTGCTGCTGCTGCTGCTGCTACTGTTGCTGCTGCGCGGGAGTTTCACTGACATCCTCATTTTTTCCTCCACGTCTCTTAACTTCCGGCAGCCCGTGTCCGTCCGCCTTGTGGTCGTGGTGGTGGTGGTATCTTTTTTTTTCATCCCCTTGCATGCTTTTTTTTCGCCTTTTTTTCCCTCTCCGCCGGCCTCGTTTTCCCAACGGAGAGCGCGTGCGCGCGCGCGGGGACTTTTTCCCCCGCGCTGCGCCGGCGGGCCGCCGCCGCCGCCGCCGCTGCTGCTGCCGCCCGCAAGACCCATTTGTGAATGTGTGCGCCGGACACGTGGTATGGCGGCCGTACAAAAAGAGGAGGAAGTTAGTGGCGGCCAGTGTTTGGAGTGCGCGGGGTCCTGGGGGGCGGGACGGGGGGTGGGACGGGGGCGGGCCGGGGGCGGGCCGCCGGGGAAGAGGGTGTCGGCGTCCGTGTTCGCACACAGAATACAGGCTTTACACACGTGCGGCGCGGGCTGTGAGTCGCATGAGATACGGCGGCGTTAATGCGTCCCGCACGCCGTTCCTGGTGTGGCGCCGCGTATCGAGTGCGGCGGCGGCTGCAGTGGAGGCGGCGGCGCGCTGCGGACCGCTGCGGACCCGCCGATGCCGGGGTAGGCAGCCAGCACCGCGCGGAGGCGGCCGGGCTGCCTACCCCACGGGCGCCGTCTGCCTCTGCCCCAAAACAGTTGACAATAAATCAAGGATGTTTTCCAACTCTTCATTTGAAAAAAATGATGCGTGGGAAGTGTTACGTAAAGGGTGGAGGAGAGAAATAAAAGTTGGCGGTGCCGGGTGGAGTGCGGGTGGCGAGGCGAGGCGGGCGCGGCGGCAAGGATCGGCCGACTCCTCATTGTTTTCCGAGGTGGGGCCCTCGAAACGAGATATGACTCCGTATCGCCACGGGGAAGTGGAGGAGTAGGAGAGGGGGGGGGAGTCCTCTTACAGAGGGAGCGAGAGAGGAGAGTGCGGGCGAGAGAGAGAGACCAGCTGCCATGAGTTGGAGTGTCGGCGGCACTCGAACCTCGCCGCCCCTCTCACTCCTTGTCGCAGGTCCAGGACACGAGCCGCAAGCGTATGTCCTTAACGAGGACCGCCCGGGCGCGATACCAAAAAAAATTTATTATATTAAAAAAATAAGCAAAGCAAAAAATATAAAAAAATAAAATAAATTCTGAGACGCTTTTCTGTGGCTCTCCGCGACGCGCGTTCGCGGCGGGAAGTAAGAATGCGTCTCTCTCTCTCTCTCTCTCTCTCTCTCTCTCTCTCTCTCTCTCTCTCTCTCTCTGTGTGCTTTATTTTTGCGCGGCTCCGCCAGGGAGCGCTGGGGGAGAAGGGGGCGCAGCGGGCGGCGCAGCCGGGCCGCCGCCGCCGGGGCCCCTGTGGGCATACTGTACAGCGCGCCGGCCGGGCACGCGAATAAACGCAATGGGCGTCTGGGAGGAAAGCGCTTACCCCCTCTCCCTCTCTCTCTCTCTCTCTTTCTCTTTCGCTACCTCTTTCTCTCTCGCGCTCACACACACCCACACGCACACATGCGCACGCAAATGTGGACACAAATATACACGCAGGGAGGCGGCAGCGAGGGAGCCGTATTTGTGCGTGCTGGTGGGCTGGGGTGCAGGAGCGGGGGGGGGGGGGGGGGGTGCCACACGGCCACACGGACCGCACGGAGACGCCTTTCGTACAAATACACGCGCAGGCGGCGGCGGGCAACGCAAAACAAGTACATAGCAAGTCGTCGCTTCGCCCCCCTCCCCTCCCCCCGCCTAAACAGCACCGCGGCAACACAGGGCCGCGGGTGCCGCACCCCCCGACGGGATAAAAATTAAGGGTAACAAGGAAAACGGCGTCGTATTGCATCTGTGGCAGAGGTGGGGAGGCGGGGCCCCAGGAGCCAGCTGTGCACGGCGCGCACTACACTTGTGCACGCACACACACACACACACACACACACACACACACTGCGCACTGTGAGTGTGATTATTAGTTCATAAGTAGCGACAAGGCGTATGTAGCCGGCCCTCTCACCTCACGCTGGACTCCCCCCCCCCCCTCCCCTCCCTCGGCCGTCGGCAGATAATTCGGCGTGACCCCCCCCCCCCCCCCCCCCCCCCCCCATCGCCATGCCGCAGCGTGAAGGCCCGATGACCGTTCGACAGCACCATTGTCTCTCCCCAATTATTTATTCATGCCGTAAGTGGTGCACAACAACAGTGATAACAGTGATAACAACTCGAATGGGGCGGAGGGGACCGAGAGGGGCGCGGCCGGGTGAGGGGGACCAGGGGCGGGACCAGGGGCGGGACCAGGGGCGGGACCAGGGGCGGGACCAGGGGCGGGACCAGGGGGCACCACACCAGGGTGTCGCTACAAGGGGTCGAGTGGAGAAGTGTGGCTGTCCCAGCTTGTTCGCCGGCCGGGTCCTGTGTGTGTGGCGGCCGGGTCCCTCGAGGGACGGGAATTGTAGGTTTGGAGGTGAAGAAGTTTGTGACACAAACAATGCGTGGGGCGACCAGCTGCTGACACCACAGGGCGTCGCACCCGACAGAGTGAGAGAGAGAGAGAGAGAGAGAGAGAGAGAGACGGTGTGAGCGAGCAGAGACATCGGAAAATAGGAGTGGAGGGGGTGTGGACGGAGGGGAACAAGTGGGTTACAGGCTCGGATAGGCAGAAAATTCAATCCACCCCTGGAATTAAACGGCCGACGAAAGCGTGGAAAGCAATTCCAGACACTTCCAGGCACATGAAAGCGGCGGCGGCGGCGGCACGCTGATCGACGACAATATTTTCCCTCCGTTCGCGCCGCGTTCCCCCTCAGCGGGGAATGCCGCGGTATTCGCACGGCGCCCGCCGCGTGCGTATAGTGCCCGACTGCAGGGAGGGAAAACCGCTGGGTGGAAAAGAGAATTGATAAAATACAGTAACTGGTGTAACAAGCACTACACCACTATTGAAAAATCTAATAATATTTCCGCACAACAAAACACGTTGGGAAAATTATTAAAACGCATAAAACACCAGTAATTAAATTTGGAGCCCACGCTTAACGCCCTCCTTGGCTGGCACGTTACCCCGCGGTGCGGGCACTGCCACAGCCCGGCTGCCGGCCCCACCCCCTCCGCCGCCGCCTCCTCTCCCTTCTGTTTCAATCTCCCGGCCGGCGGGGTGTCGCCTTAGGTCCTGCAGCCGCCGGCCGCCGGCCGCACCGAGCCGTTTATTGCACTCGACTGGTTTCAATAACAGCATTATATGGCGCCGGCCATGGCGCTGGCCATTAGCTGCTGCCTTTACGGCCGCGGCGAGCAGCCCGTCAACACGCCTTCAGGACACTGTATCCTCCTCCGAGAGGCTCGCGCACACACACACACCACACTACACACCTCACACACACCACACAAAACTTGTGACAGCGATTTTTTCCCTACCTCGAGCTCAATTCTCGAAATGGGCGCAGACACTGGTTTGAGCGGGGAAGCCATGTTTTTTCAGCGGTGGTGCTCACAATCTGCCACGCCAGATAAACAAGCTGATATCATGCGCGCGATAAATTCGGAGCTGCGGCACAATAAAAAGCCATATTTCTTGCAACGGCGCAATTCTCTCTTTTTTCCTCCGCGCAGAGCTGACCGGCATTTAATTTTTTTTCAAGGCTTTTCAAGGCATTTGCGCCGCACTTATGAGGCGCTGGGGGGGCCCCGGAGGGGCTGCCGCTCTCAGCATAATGACGGGCCGTCCAGTCCGCTCCGGTGATAACGCCCCGCTGAATACTGATAACGCCAACAGTAAAACGGCCCCGCCCAGCCTTCCTTTTTCCGAAATTGGGTCAAGCAGGAATCGGCGCGCGGCAGCGGCGGCGGCGGGGGTTTTGTGGCCGCATGGATGTAACTGTCGAAGCACACTTTGTTTATGAGAACGTCCCGCCAAGAGCTCCGGCCCGCGGCCTGACCGGCCGGCCCCCTCCCTCCCCGTCCGCTCTATCGTAACTTTCCATCGGCCAAATAGCCCATTTCCATGATAATTAAAGTCGTCAATCCGGGGTGGCAGCAGCGGCAGCAGCGGCGCGGGGGACACAAGGAAACAATTTCATCCCAGTGCCAAAGTTTGCAGCAGGGCAGCGTGGAGCGCAGCAGCAGCGGTAGGGGCGGCGGTAGCGGCGGTAGCGGCGGCGGTAGCGGCGGCGCCAAACCCGGGGCCTTCCGGTCACGGGCAAAAGGGGCCGCGGCAATGGTGCAGCTCTGCACCACCACCGCCCGGACGCCGGGATTTTTTACGTAGAATTTGCCACAAGCGTCTACCGAAATACATGAGAATCTCTTCTTTTTATCGACACATATTATGCGTCCACAAAGCTGTACAGGAAAAACTGTTGTCGAGCTGCCACTGAAAATACAGTATCGGAAGTTGACCTTGATGTATTCATCTTGACGTCACAAAATTGACTTTTTTTTTAAATCGAAATTTTCACGACCTTTTCCGGACGGTGCGCGGACCGAGCCGCTCCGCTCTCCTTCCGCTCCGAAATCTGACGCATTAAAGAGAGCAAGGCGTGATTCCAATTATCATTGGAGAGCCGCGGCGGGGCCACGGGCAGCAGAGGGGAGGGGCGGAAGGTTTTACATCGGGCTGCTGGGACCGGAGGCCGGCCGGCCCCGTTTGATCCCGACATCCCCGCGGCAGGCCGGCCGGGCGGCGGCGGCGGTCCGCCCCGTGCTAATTGGCCTAACTAATTAGTGAAGTGCTGAAGGCTTACAGGCGGAATACAGCGTTAATTACCTCTCTTCCTTGCGCCGCCGCAGCCGCCGCGGAACAGCAACAGCACTGGGCACCGACACAAGGCCGCACCGCTGACCGCAGCGGCGGCCCGACCTGGACGACCTCATAATCGTCACTTTTACCAAAACTTTTTTTCGCGTTGTACGAATAATTTGCCGCGTTGGGCACTTTTGTTTCCGAGCTGGCCGCTGCTGCCGCACTGTTGTCTGCCTCGCGTATGGGCGCCACACTCTCTCCGTGGCAGCAGTTGGGTGCGCTGCTAGTTGCACCCCCCCCCCCCCCTCCTCCAGCGTCATGAGCCGCATCCCATAGCAGAGGCCTCTGCTGCTGCTGCTGATGCTGTGCTCGAAAACTGTGAATGCGGCGTGTGCATTCCAAATGCATGCATGGAGTTACCTGCTCCCCTCCCTGCTGACCCCGGAATGCTGCCCTAGCAGCCCTAGTTAGAGCCCCCCCCCCCCCCCCCCCCCCCCCCTCATCGCTCTCTGTACTCACCACAAAGCTTCAGTTTAACTGCTCTTACAATTGCGCGGGGGAGGGGGGGGGGGAGGGGGCTCGCGATGCGGTCAGCCGTGAATATTTCAGACCATCCGCCCCCCCCCCCCCTCTCTCTCTCTCCTACTTAGTCTAGCCCCCCCCCCCCCCCTTCTCTCTCTCTCTCTCTCTCTCTCTCTCTCTTGCTGGTCTGCTTTATGCATCGGACACGCCGACCAGCGGTAGTTCCAGTTGCTGCAATGCGCTCATGCTGATTCGCCGGCTCTTTTCTCTTTGGCCCTCCCCGCGTCTCCCCCCCCCCCCCCCCGTCCCGGCCCTTCTTGCTTTCTCCCTCCCTCCTTGTCTCTCTCTCTCTCCCTCTGCCTGCTCCAGCACTGAACCCTGACCACACCCAGACGGTCCGCCAGCCCCAAGGTAAATGGCTCAGGCGCACAATGGACGTGAATAATGGATCGAAAATGCACTGGCGGGAAATTTGAAGATGTTACACTGGGGCCGCGTGCACGCATGGCGCAGAACTGAATGGGATGTCACCGTCCCCCGAATGTGACTCATTGCAATGTCACACGACCAATTATTTTTCCCTCTATCTCTCGCTTTTCCCGCCTAGATGCGTTTTTAATATTTTTTCCCTTTCACGCGCACGACGGGCCGCGGCGCGCTTTTTTCCCGCTGCAAATGATACATATTCCGAAAACAAACGAGGGCGAAGGACGACCTTAAAAGAGGATAAAAAGATAGAAACGAAATTATGACGCTACACCAGTTTCTAAAAAAATATTTAAAAAAATTAAAAAAGTGGAGTGCCGGGGGCGTGTCTGATGGTGTAGCGCCGCGGCAGCTAACCGGGTTTGCAGCATTACAACTGGACGTGTGTCTGCGTGTGCGTTCCCGGCTGTGTAACAGCCGAAAACAGAATACGTTAACCAAGACACCTGCTGGGTATACGCGTCAGAGCGAGTTGGAGTGGCATACGGCGAGAGAGAGAGAGAGAGAGAGAGAGAGAGAGAGAGAGAGAGAGTTATACCGTAGGAATTACCTTTGCTGTGAAGAAATCTAGAAAACACCGAAGACGGGCTGTTATTTTGGTGGCGAGGGACGGGTCCGGATAGAATACACGAACAGATAGACAGAAGTGGGGAGAGCGAGACAGACGCAGAGAGAGAGAGAGAGAGAGGGAGGGCGGAGTGATAGAGATAGAGAGGGTGCGGCGGGCGGAATTGTGATGGCGATAAGTTTGGGGAGGGCGGCGGGGCGGTTCATCTGATGAGGGAGGGGCGTTCACCCGAGAGACAAGAGCGTGTGAGTGTGTGTGTGTGTGTGTGTGTGTGTGAGTGTCGGCAGGGTGGGTGGTCCCTGCAGGCGGTTTGTGGCTACAGAAGCATATAGCGTGGAAATCGCGAGCGCGCGGCCCAGATTGGTGGTGCCCTTGTTGTTGGGGTTCATGTCGGTGGTGCTGGCGGATATGGTAGTGACGGTGATGGTGGTGTTTTCCTCTGGTAGTGATGGCGGCGTTGGCCGTGGTGATGGAGCGGACGCCCGGCACCTCGAGGAAGAGACCGAGCGGAGAGGAAAACTTTTAAAAATAGGAGTAATGCCGAAGAAAAAGGAGGAACACCGGGAGGGAAGCCGGCGGCGGAGAAGTGAAATAATTATTGTTTGGTTCCACCGGACACGCTTAATCCGCTGCAAACAGACGAGAATGCAATTCGATACGGTTTCCGATGCGGCCGCCCAGGCGGAATCATTAGTCGCGGGTAATTCAAACCGTCCGGAGTTGTGTCCGATTTATTTTTTTTCTCCTTTTTTTCTTTATTTTGTTTCATCTCTCTGATCTGACTCCAGCCAATTGGAAAGAAGCTCGAGAGACATTCCCTCGCGTTTTATTCTTCTTCTTTTTTGTATTTTTTCTTTTTTCGCCCCGCTTTCCACTGGCCGCCTATTTTGGCCGCTGGTGGACGCAAGGCTATTCGCGCATCGTGTGTGGCGGGGGTGCCGGTCGACTGGACTGTCGGAATCGAATCCCAGGTGAAGGCCGGAGTTGTCTGAAACCGTCCTGTGCAGATGACCGCCGTCCCCGCGGCAGCCTCTGCTTGCGTGAGGGGGGGATGCTCAGGCAGGGCCCGGACTCTGACCCGACTCCCCAGACAGTGAACACCACTGAGCTCAGGGAGGGGCGGAGGGACGGAGGGCCGGAGGGACGGAGGGACGGAGGGCCGGAGGCGGCGGGCCGAGGCTGTTGCCAATAAAGTTGATTCCTTATGGGCGCACCACGGCGTCCGTCTCCCAGAAGGGGCCCGGCCAGCAGGCAGCCCAGGCGGCCCGTGTTGCAGCGCTCTCTCTCTCTCTCTCTCTCTCTCTCTTCTCCCCCATTCTTTCTTGTCCTGTCTGCATGTTTGTCTGTCTGTCAACGCCGCTCGACGACAGGCGACTGCGACAAAGACAATAAGTCTGTAAATAATGTATCTGGGTTTACTTGAGAGATTTGTATTTGTGTGTTTTGTAGTGAAGTGGGAATGGTCCTGTTTCGAGGAGCGGTGCGTGGACTGTAAACCCACGAAATCATGTTTAATGCCCGCCCTGCCGCCTTGTGCAGTAAGTGCGTGGGGGAGAGTGAGAGGTGTGGGAGTGAGAGGAAACTACTCGCCCGCGTTGCGGCGACTCACTTGAGCTGTCCGGAACAGTTGAGCGGGGATAAATGTCTCGCTTTCTCGCCTCCGCTATCGCCCACCGGGAAGAGGAGGGGGGGGGGCAACAAAACGTCGTTGGCTACAATGTAATCGTTTCGATTGGCTGGGCAGGGAGAATGGTGCGAGGCCTCTGAGAGAGAGAGAGAGAGAGAGAGAGAAGGAGAGAGAGGCGGGGGCGGATGTGCGAAGACACATTGAGAGTGTAAGGGGATCACCATCACGATGTGGCCACCGTCAACATCATCATCTTCGCCTCATCTCTCTCTCTCTCCCTCCTCCTCCTCCTCCTCTCTCTCTCTCTCTCTCTCTCTCTCTATCGCCGCCGGTGGTGCCTCTCCTTTATCGATCCCTCTCTCTTGGTATCCGCGGCGCATTCTGATTGAAACAATACAAACCTTCGCCATGGAATGACATGAATAAATGAATCGGTGAGTGGATATGGATTGCACAGCTCGGCCAGCCAGACGTCGGTAACTCAAACCGCACGCACCGGCCAAAACTTTCTCCTCAAACCCTTTTCTGAAAAAAATGGAATTACAACGAGAAATATCCACAAAAAAATATCTCTTTTGCGTTTTCCATTTTTTTTCATCGTCAGTTGGAGCCGCTGGTGCGTTAATCATGATTAAGTGAGTGTAATCGTCCCTGACGCCGCGGTCATGTGGTCTTGGGGAGGCGACAAGTTAGGGAGGGGAGCGGAGGGGGCGTTTTAAATCCGCTGACGACCGGAGCCCCGGGGGGAGAGAGAGGGTGGGAGCGCAGCGTGGGGTCTGCGTGGGAGGGAGAGAGACGGCAGGGAAAGGGGATGAACGTCTCCGAAAATGAGACAGCGATAATAAAATATTCATTTTGTGTGGCGTCCGCGGCGGCGTCTGGCGTGGAGACACAATGGGATTGAGAATTATGTGACGTGTGTCCGCGGCACGGTCTGCGGCCTCTGGACACGGGGGGGTCCTGCTGGAGCCGGGGGTCCTGGAGACTCCAGAGGCCGAGGGGCGCAACGCCGCACGACGCAGTGCCGACACGGCAGCGACCATCGTTCCCGGAGGTCCTGCCGCTCCGCTCCGCCTCCAGGAGAGCTCCTGGAGAGCTACTGGAGAGGCGCATGCCGGTTAGGCCGGGGCCTCTGGAGGAGACTGATAGCGCGTCGTCAGAGGCGGCCTCCGGGACTCCGGGCCTGGCCTGGGGGGCACGACCGGACGGGTACGGAGACGAATGTGCAAGCGGGCGACCTTCCTCAGGACGAAACAACAAAGTTCACCGCTGCCCTTTCTCTCTCTCTCCCTCTCTCTCTCCCTCTCTCTCCCTCCCTCTCTCCCTCCCTCCCTCTCTCTCTCTCTCTCTCTCTCTCTCTCACTCGCTTACTCGCAGTGAGGTCCGGCCAGCGGTACGACGACATGCTCTCCTATATCCAGCCGGACTATTGTCTGGCCTTCTCTGTCTCTCTTTCTCTCTCTGTGTCGCTGCAGCCTGAGGGGCGGCGCAGACGTACGGCAGGCAGGTGGGTGGACGCCCCCGCATCCCCCCCCCCCCCCCCCCCCCCCCCCCCCCCCCCCCCCCCCCCCCCCCCCCCCCCATCCCCCCCCCCCCCCCCCCGCGTCCCTCGAACGTTATATTTGCCAAAGGAGGCCGCACAGCACGGCCACATCTTCCTGTCTCCCCCTCCTCCCTATCTATCTCTCTCTCCCTCTCTCTCGTCCTCTCATATTGTCCTGCTGAACTCATTTTCGAGAAAGTTTCGCCCCACGTAAAGAAAACGTGGGGCACGTGAGTTTTGTGTGCAGGTCTGCTGATGTGCGCGTCATGGGCAGCGAGGCCGGCCAGCCCGACTGGAGCCCGACTGGAGCCGCTCGCTGGAGCCGCTCGCTGGAGCCGCTAGCTGGAGTGGCCGGTGGCTCTGTGTTTTTGTTCGCCGCGCCCCCAGCAAGGCTTGCAGTCACGGAAGACGAAAGCAGCGATGCGGCGCTTTGCCCTTTCCTGGCCGCTTTTTGCTCTATCCCCCCCCCTCTCTCTCTCTCTCTCTATCCCCTCTCTGGCCCCACTCTCATTTCGTGCCGCATGCTAATTGGATAGATGTCGTTCTAGTTGACGATAGCCCCCACTTCCCCTTCTCCAAAAAAAATTTGAGGTCGTAATTATCTGTCATGAAACTAAAATTATTAAAAAGTTGTCTTTCTCTGCCTCCGTGAGAGCGGCGGCGAGCTTCTGCTCTTCATGCCCTCCTTCTGCTCTTTTCAATTGTTATTTTCATATTTTTTCCCTCGTTCGGTCGTTGCTTAGTGTGTTCCGCGCCGCTATTATTGTAACTCTCATTTATTTTTCCCTCCCGTTGCGTGTCATCATTTTACTGCCATTATTGTCATGTTGGTATTGAAAAAGTTGGCGGCCCTGCGCGGGGCGCGCGCCTGCGAGTGCGCCGCTGCTAACCCAACAGCACAACATCTCCCGCACTGATTGTCATCGCGTGCGTCGTTCTTTTGTTCGGCCGATTGCTTCGCGTTCTTCAATTGTTTCGCCGGCACGTTGGCGGCGCTGCCTGCCGGGGAGGGAAAGGCGCGAACCAAGTCATTTGCGGCGGCCGCCGCCGCGCGCGCACGCTTTTGGCGGGATAATTGAGTTGCTTTGAGCGACTTTGTGTCTGCAGGGCCCCGGCAGGGCGGAGGCCGCGGGGGGGGGGGGGGGGGCGTGTGGGAAGGCGAGATCGATGGAGGTGCACAAGACAGGAACACCCTCGGAAACACGTGGGGGGAAAAGCGTCGAATACTATTGTTTGTTGGATCCGAGATTCAATAATGGAAGTTCGATCAGTGTTGCTCCCGAGAAAATATTACACATAGCACTGTCATGTCACACAACCGTAGAAATACGAGATAAGCATGTTGAGTGGTGCAAACTCTCGCGAAAATCGACTACCGTATGCTGAATAGGAAAACAGGGTGTTCCGCAAGCGGCGCGGCGCACCGCCACGAGACGAGTACTTCCGGGCCGGGAACCAAGGATGCAACGCGATTATGAGCAACGCTTGCTTATCGTCTTATGAAAAATTCAGCCGCGGACGCTGCTGCTGCTTCGACTGCGGCGGCGTCCTGGTTTAATCAGCGGACAGCGGCAGCACGCCGCCGCCGCCGCCGCCGCCGCCGACGCCGCTGCCGCCAGCTTCCACTGTTTCCCCCACCCGCGCGCGCGTGAAAATTTTTAATCAGGAAATGCTGTGCATCCGCCGCGCCGCGCCGCCCGGCAACCCCTTTCCTTATTCTCACTTCCGGCTCTCATTAATTTCGGAGCAGCCGCGGTAAGTGGCTCCGCCATGGGCCGCCACGCGGGCTGCCATGGCAGCCATGGGCGCTGCCATGGGCGGCTTCTGCACTCAGACACTTGTTGAGACGCGCGGCGGCAGTGAAAGTTAGCGCTTCATTATGCGCCGCGATGTTGCGGAACACGGCACGCCGCCGGCACGCCGCCGGCACGCCGCCCGGTGGTACACTCACGCTCAAAACAAATGACTGCAACGGAGAGGACTTGCGCCCCGTCTGCACCTGAAAATCACCCTTGTTAGAGTTGCGAAAGTTTTTGGTATGATGTGTGTGTGTGTATAGTGCCGGGCGGCCGCTGGACTTGAAACCATTTCAACGTATTTTTTTTAAAGGCAGAGTAGAAAAAAATTCCCTCATGGCCGTCTCATCCAGAGGATTAGACTTTGTTAAATGAAACATGCCCCTTTTGCGCCAAAATCAAAATTCGAACTCAATCAATTCGTCTGATAATATTGTGGGTGCCATTACTAAATATTTAGAAAGTAATGTTTTTTATTTTTTTTCTCGGTGTTTCTTGTTCCTCTACGAGCAGGGAGCGCGTCCTGTTTGAGTCCGAGGCGGGGAGGGCGTGTACACAGGGCGCGCTGAGGTCCTCAATTTAATGCCTAAGTATGAATTCAATTAAGGGATGGGAATGGAGCTCCATGAGCTACTACCGCTGCTGCTGCGTAGTGTGTGTGTGTGAGAGAGAGAGAGAGAGAGAAGGGGGTGGCAGCCTTGTTTGTTGGGGGATGAGGAGAGGGGGATGCAAGTGCTTTAGCGTCCTTGTGAAAACTGACGCCACAGTCCAGAGACGTGGAATGGCCTCTCGAGCGGACTCTCGTGCTTTGTGTCTGAAGCATGCAGCGCCACCGCCGCCTCCTCCTTCCCCCTTTTTTTTCGCACCCCTCTTCTTGCTTTCCTCACCCCCCCCCCCCCCCTCTCTCTCTCTCTCTCGCTCTCTCTTTCCATCCCTCCTTCCTCAGTTGCGGGTTGTTTATGCCCCACTTTCTCACACCTACCATGAAAGAGGAAAAATGTTTCGGCGCTTTCTCTCTGCGGCACAAGTAAAATTTTATGCCACTTTTTCGGGGGGAAGTTGGTACTGCGGTTGAAGGTGCGCGCGGTAATTTTCGGAGTGCAAAACCCCCCGCCTTTCATGTCACAGTTTTCTGCCTCCTTTTATTTCGGGGCGAACCAGATCTGTACCCCACAGGGGGTCCCCGCCGGCCCTAGCTCTGCCGGAGCCTATACCGCGCGCCTATCCTAGACAGGCTTAGGCCGTGCCTGCCCTGCCTGCCCTGCCTGGTCTGGCCGGCGGCGGGTCGCCTCCTCGGATGAGCGAGGCGGAAGTAAGCGCCTACTCTGCGACACACGACAGGGAGCCGGAGTTGTGACGGAGACCGAGCACCTCCCGTTAACTCCTGCAGCCTTCCCGTCCCGCCACGCCGCCAGGGCGGCGCTGCATTCTCAGCCCCAAACAGGCAGTACCGCCAACACCAAACAAAAAAGAACTCATTCCTTGTCAAGTTTAGCAGATATTTGACGTGGTGGTTAGGTTCTGCAAACGATTTTTTTCGGACAGTGTCGATATAAACGATGAAAAGATTTTTTGTTCATCGATCTATTTCTGTTGTTGTTATTGTTTCCACGGCACTTTTATTTCTGCGCCCACGCTGCTGCTGTTCCTCCTGCTGCGGTACTACTACTTCTCAGACCCCTTTTCTTTATTATTCTAAACTTCCCGCAACAATATTTATTTTATTAAACGTTATTGCGATGGACTTTCTTATGGACTCTCTCCCTCGTCTCTCTCTCTCTCTCTCACTCAGGTGAGCCAAACTCGCTATCTCAGCAGCTAGAGAGAGAGGGAATAGTTTGGTGGTTGCGGTCGGCTGCCCCATTACAAACTTTTCTCCTCGATACACCGTTCGCTTTTCGTCGGCCGGCCCCCGCTGCCCCCGCTGCCCCGGCTGCCCCGGCCCCGCTCCATCCTCGGTAATAGCATGACTGCCGAGTCCCTTTGCAAGCTGCTGGATGGAAATTGATATGGAAATCACCTTGCGTCTGCCTTGAGAGCCGTGCGCTTGCGGGCCTTCTCCCTTACCTGCGCGGGGGCGGACCCCCCTCCCCCTCCCCCTCCTCCTCCGCAGCGCCCGCCCACCCCCCTCCACACACACATGCTCACACACACAGGCCCCCCACACACACACACACTTTTTGCTGCTCTTTGTGTGCTCCCATTTGCCGGGGGAATCTACTTTGTCTGCACGCGTGCATTAGGGCGCCCCCTCCCCCGGCCATATCTCCTCACGTCGCCGGGGCCGTCGGCCGCATCAATGTAATACCGTGTCGGCCGCGGGTTCAAATACCGACACAGGAGCCGCGCACCGCCCGCCGCGCCTTTCTCTCCCTCTCCGTCTGAATACCTTTCTCCGAGACGGGCGGCTGCCGTGCCGTGATGGGGAGGGGCGGCCCCGTCTGACGACCCGCGGGGAACGGCGTCCTCATTGTTTGATATGAAAGATTTTTTTTCCACATGTGTTAAAGGGAAGTTGAAGCCCTTTGATTTACAAAACGTAAGGACTTGCGTATTCCGGCAGTCTTTTCGTCTTTGCACCCCAAAGATACGTAACCGTGTGGGTGTGGGAGCGTCCGCTGCACGGGGACCCGTACGGCCTCCGTCAGCCGTGGGGGTAGGCAGTCCCGCCGCGCCGGCGTGTCCGGCGGGCTGGGCGGGCTGGGCGGGCTGGGCGGGCACGTCCCGGCCGGCCGCGCCCCACACGTCCCGGCCGGCCGCCCCGCCCCGCCCCGGCCGCATACATGAGGCCCCTCGAGCAGGCCGCGGGGGCCCGCCCGGGGACGTCTGTCTGTTTGTTTGTTCAGCAGCCGAACGATCTTTTGCCGGGGCGGCCGTGGCACGACGACGATGATGACGGCGCAGTGCGGAGTGCGGGGGCGGTCCGGGGTCCATCATGGCCGGCTACACACCCGGGGGGCCCCGGGGGGCCCCGGGGGCCGGCAGAGGCGTGGGGCCGGCCTTTGTGTAATAACATAACTTGATCTCCTGGAGGAGGCCCCCTCGGCCGCCACACTCGGCGTCCCCCTCCGTCTGTGCTCCGCACACCCTCCCCGCCGCAGCCGCCGCCATGTGAAAATCCTGCGCTGGAAATACGGGCCAAAGGTCTTCCGCGCAGTAAAGTTACACGGCAGGATACACGGCGCCCGTTTCTGTTTTTTTTTTTGGTGTGTTTTTGTGTGTGTTTGTGTGCCGGTACTGCGGTTTGGGGTTCCGCCCCGCACCTCCATCGGCAGCGCGGCCGACGCCGCACCGCAGCTGCCCCTTGGGAGCGAAACGGAGCAGGAGCAGGGCCGGGAAACATCGGGGAGAGAAAGAGAGGGTCGGAGGGAGCGAGAGAGAGGTGTAACTTGACCGCGCGCAGCAGCCGCCATCGATGGAATGAGCGATAACAGAGGAAACCTAGTCTGCGCTGCCGAGGCCCCCCATGGGGCCTGCGCGGGGGCCGCGGGGGCCGCGGGGGCCCGCGCCGTCATACTCCACGGCCCACCCCACCGCCGCTACTACTTTTTCGCTCGCATTATCGATATGGAACGGATCATTTTCCCTCTCTGGAGGCCCCCGCCCCCCCCCCCCCCCCAAGGAGAGCCGGGCTGAGGGCGGCCGAGTAACCCTTGCCAAGGCAGCAGTCCCACCTGGCGGGGCGGGGCAGCGCGCTACCCGCTACCTGGTACCTGGCTGTAATGAGCCACTCGGAGGGGGTCAGCGAACTACCGCAGCCAGCCCCACCGGAAAACTCACGGGAGCAGAGCAGGGGCAAGCAGCGAAGGGGGGGGGGGGAATAATTCCGGGACCCCTCGGTATTCGAACCCGCGCGCGACTTCTTGGCGTACCCAATAAAGTGTCACGGGTGTTAGTGTTCGATAATGTTGAACAGACAGCCTGCTCTCTCTCTCTCTCTCTCTCTCTCTCTCTCGCTTGCTCTTTCTTCCCTTCCCCCTCCCCTGTCTCTCTCTCTCTCTCTCCAAATCCCTTAAAAGACTTAATCCAGCCCGGAGCACTGAGTTGCTGCAGTGAGGGGTGGACGCCAACAGCCTCCGCCCGCTGCCGCCGCCGTCGCGCGCCCCCTACTTTTCTCGCCCATTTCGTCCTATTACCTTGTCCCATTCGTATCGGGAAGGGGGAGGCGGAGGCCGGCTGTCTCCCTCCCACTCGACCCCACTCGTGTGTGTGCGAGAGAGAGAGAGAGAGAGAGAGAGTCGTGCGTGTGCGCGCGCGCTCGGCCCATTCCGATGTCCATATCTAACCCCGCACTCCTTCCCCTCTACCTATTGTTACTTTTTATTCGGCCGGAGTGCTTACACCGCTTTCAGTCCGGTTTGCCCGTCTCCTGTCCGCTCGTCCGACACGTCGGACACGCCCCGAGGACCTCCGTGAGGACCTCCCTGAGGACACTCCCCGAGGACCTCCCCGCCGACTCGTCTTGTGGGTCTGGTAGCCGGGCCGGCGCGCTAACCAACCCTCTTCAATTTTCCCAAGTGAAATAACTTGACCCCGCCGGGCCGGGCCGTCCGGCTCCGGTTCCCGGGGGGAGGGCGGCCGGCTCTTTAGCCTCCCCACCGCACCCGTTAACTTCTTACTTAAACGGGCCGAAAGTCGGTAATCCGTACTGACCCGGGACCGGACGGACGGACACCCGGTCAGCCCCCCCCCCCCCCCCTACCCCTACCCCTCCGGCCACATGACAGGCAGAGCGGCACTCTGTAAAGAGCACGCCGGCAAACCCTAACACCGTTATCTGTTATCTCATGAAATATGCTGCGGTGGGAGAGAGAGAGAGAGAGAGAGAAAGTCAAGTCAGCGGTCACCCACCCCAATCTTGACAAAAATTCAAAACATCTTTTACATGCAAAAATATTTGTGGGCTCCCGTGGATATGCCTTTGAAAAAAAAAATGCAAAAATGGGTGGGCACTACCTCGTCCCAGGCCTCCGCCTGGAACCCTCCTGCTTAACTTCGGTGTTCGAATGGGAACCGGTGGACCAGGTATCGACCGCCGCTAAGACACGGGCACAACGCAGCGGCCTTTTTCAGGGGCACGCTTCCGCAACGGTCAATGTGGCCCCCTCCGCCAGCCAGATTTCCGGAATCAACTCCCTTCGACTGGCTGGTTGGTCTGTGGCACTGCGGCCACTCCCGAGCGGACTGGGGGGGAGGTAGGCTTTCCTATATCGTACACAGCCGAAGCTGCTGTACTTCACGACGAACCCTAGTCGCGACGGCGTGTCCTCGTCTGCCAGATTCACAGGGAGCGAAAACGAAGGTACCGAACCCTAGGTACCCCCGTAGCATACACCCGAGTCTCCGAACCAAGTTTCCTTGGTAGACACAGAGCCCCCCCGCCGGAAACCCCGGGCGACCGAGAGAACCTCGGACCCGGGAACGGGGGTAAGCCCGACCGTGCTGCGGGAATCTTCAAGTTGAAACCCAACGCTTACATCTCTCAGTGACGCAGCGCGCACGGCCGTTCAGACAGCCATACCGGTGCCACGTTCGGAAGTATATTTTACCCTCCGTCTTCCAAGCGCAGACACAAGAAAAATTTTGAGGATCTGGCAAGCCTTGAACCCACGACCTTCCGGTCGCCGCTCAGCTACCCCACCGATGCAGCCACCGAGCTGCGATGGTGACCGCCGCGCACCCCCTATACTTTACACACCGTCGTCTTAGCTGAGCCGACAGAAAAATGCAGAGACCGGCAAAGAGTAGAACCCCCGACCAGCCGCTCGCCGGCTGGACTCGCTAACCACACGGCTACCGAGCCTCGGTGCGGGACGGGCGGCGCGCTCCCGGTGCTCTAGCCGCTCCGCGGCGCTGCGGGGCTGCGGGGGGTCCGGCTGGAAATGGGCTGGACTCTGACTGGAGAGTGGCTGGACTGGAAGGCGTACTGGAAGCACTCGGCGGTCTCACACTTTAGAGCTTAAGTTATATTTTTTTGGGTGGGTGCGGGTTGTTGTCGACTGCGGAGGGGGGGGGGGAAGGTGAGAGGGGCTCCCCAATCCATCTCGGTCGGCCGGTGCCGCGGCCCGTCGGTTACGGACTCGGCCGCTTGAAATGGTCGCGACTCGAGTCCGCCCGGTCAGGTCCGGGTCCCGCCCGCACCCCGCGCGGGGCCCCCGGGGGGGCGAGGGGGCCCACGGGGGGCGAGGGGGCCCACGGGGGCGCCACCGGAACGGCACGGACGGCCGCAAGCAGCCCAGATAAATTGTTTACATCCGCGTAGGCGCGGGCCTTATCTGCCGGGAGCGAAATGACGAACGGCTTGTCGGCGGCGGGAGAGGGGGAGGGGAGGGGGGGAGGGGGCACGCCCTCCGTGAGTGTCGCGGCGCGGGGAGAGCGGTCCTGCACTGATGGTCATGACGATGATGAGAAAAATGATGAAAACAGTGATGATGATGACAATGATGACAGCAATGGAAATCACTATAATGCTTAACATTATGGTATGATATATCGGTGCGGTGCGCTACAAGTAGCGAGTGCACGCCGTAATTATCCGTGTTGGGGCCGCGCTTTCCGATAATTCGAGTGCTATGCTGCCACACACACACACACACACACCGACACACACACTGCTCGTTACTGCGCGTCATGTCGGGACACAACAACAACAACTCGCTGGCCACACACACACACGCACCCACACAGTGTCGGAGTGCTGTATACACTGCGTTCATAACCCCCCGCTTCGCTCTACACGTGGAAACACCTGCAGCGGCCCCGTCGTAGTCGGCAGCTGCGGCAGCTGCGGCGCTCGGCGCTCGGCCCGGCTCACGGCGCTGCGCTGCGGCCCGAGAGCCCCAAAGTCTGCTGAAAACCGTCGTTACGCTGCGGCTGTTGGCTGCGGGCCGCGACAGGCTCCGCGGCCAGGGTACACCAGTCCGCCGAGCCGAACCAAACCTAGACACGTTATGTTTAGTCCATTATATTTCTTTTTAAAAGAAGGCAGTCTAATCGTGCTTCCATACTCTTGGCGTCGGAAATTAAATTTTTAAAAAATGGCGTTTAAGGCAATGTGCTGTCTAAAGTCCGAAAAAAAATATTTTTAAAAAATTTGTTCGAAACTAAAAGTCGCACGGTATGTCGCACGCATATGTTATAAATTATGGAATTTCGCGAAAATGTGTCGGTTGTTTCCGGGTGTTCCTGTTCAGAATGGGGGGTCGGCTAGGGCCGCGTCCCACACTGCGGGACGTAATTGGAAACGCCGGGCCTCTCCTCTCGGGCAGGAAGGGCTGCGGGCCCCGCGGCTCCGGCTCCACGACGAGCAGGGCTGGGCGACAAGTTTTCACGCACCGCCTGGCGCCGGCCGGAACCCGCTGTCCATAATTCGAGCCGAGCCACGCGCCGCCTCTCTCTCCCTCTCTCTCTCTCTCTCTCTCTCTCTCTTTCTCTCTCTCTCTCTTTCTCTGTCTCTCTCTCTCACGGTGCCCTTAGAGGGGATTGTTTGCTTTTGAGTCCACTCGATTATTACCCGGCCATATGTTGCGCCGCGCGGTGTGTGGGAGGGAGCGCGGGCTACCTGTCCCCCTCTGCACGCCTCCTGGCCCAGGAATTCTCACCCCCTATCCTTCTCTTGCTCCCCCGCGTCCTCTCTCTCTCTCTCTCTCTCTCTCTCTCTCTCTCTCTCTCCTCCGGCCGTATTCTCGTGTCCTCCTCACACTCGCGACCATCTCTTTCTCCTTTATGTGGCAACTTTCGACCGGAGCGCCAAGTTTGGTGGCGAAACGTGCGGTGTGGCAAAGACGGTAGCGCGAAGGAGAGGGGGGGGGGGAGGGAGGAGAGGGGAGGGAGGGGAGGGAGGGAGGGGAGGGAGGGAGGGGAGGGAGGGGAGGGGAGAGGAAGAGAGGGGGTAAACTGGGAGCGACTCGAGGATTCGAGGATTGTATTCGGTCTGGCTGAGGGAGCCCTGCCTTCCCATTCTATACCTTATGGTGTCTGCAGGAGAGAGAGAGACTTGGTGGCGGTGCTGATGCCCTGGCTACGCCGGCTACCCCTGATAGGGTATCAGAGAGTACTCCCTACTTCCGCTGCACTTCTTCGCCGGCTCCGAGTATCCCCGGCGAGCTGTGTGAGGCGGCCGCTTAACAGCCAGCCTAGACCGCGCGGGGAGCAAGCGTGTGTACCACGTGCTGCTATCTATTCCATCTGCTAAACACAATGTGAACGTGCGCACACAAACATGCACCGCCCTTACACACGCACGTGCACGCACGCACGCACGCACCCGGCACTGGGTTATTATGCGCATTGACTAACCGTTTGGTAGTTTTGGGGGGAGCGAGCGCTGCGAGCACACCGCGCTCAAGTTTACCCCCAGCGGCGCCCGGCAAGCCTACCTGCCTGCCTACGTGTCTGTGTGTGTGTGCGTGTGTGTGCGTGAAATTGTATGTGAGTGTTTGCCCGTCCTACCGCAATGTGTGTGTAACGTGTGGCGTGTGCGAGAGAGAGAGAGAGAGAGAGAGAGAGAGAGAGAGAGGGGGGGGGGGGGGCGACACTCACAGCAGTCCGAAGCCGGCCTAAAAACCAACCGCGGTCAGCCAAAAATTATAACAGAATAGCCGGGTTTGGAAATGGAACAGACTAAAGTGCTGCACATCTTTGTCTTCCTTCCAGGACCTCTGTCGGTGGGGCGTCCTGCGGTCTCTGGCAGTAGGTTAGGTGTACACGCTGCCGTACACTAAACACGTAACGAAGTACACCCACAACTTTATTATTTTTATTTTATTTTTTATTTTTGAGGGGGGGGGGGAGGGAGGGGGCTATACAGCCTTGGTGGCAGCACGGTCCGCGCGAAGCTGCGCGCGTGCTCCACTCCCTCCTCCCCCTCCCCTCCCTCCCTCCTCCCCCTCCCCCCCTCCCTCCCTCCTCTCCTCTCCTCTCCCCTCCCTCTCCAAGGCCGTCGTGTACACAGGCAATAAATTGACGGCGCCCGGTGGCATAAATTCTCCATCCGCTTCGCGTGCAGCGCCGTCCGGCCGGCGCGGTGTCCCCCCCCCCCCCCCCTCCTTGGCCTGTGTGTGTGTGGGTGTCAAAAAGTCTGGGAAATGGCCGCGCTGCGCGGGAGGGAGGGAAGGGGGCCTGGGGAAAATCATTACCCGCCGATTGTTTTTTTTTTTTGCTGTAAAGTTTTTTTTTGTGAGGGTGCTTCATGACTCCTGTGCGGAGCCTCGGCCGGCACTGCCGCCGCCGCACGGGCCGCCCGGCAGAAGGTGTGCGTGGCCGCGACACATTCGGGGCATAAATAACGCCTCCACAGATTATACGTGACGCCGAACGCGGCACGGCCGAGGCCTGTCAGATGATAGGTATTTGTGTTTTCTTCTTTTTTTGTTTTTGTTTATTTAGCGCATCCTTGCGATTGGTTAATTGTGCTGCCCCCTCCCTACTCCTCCCTAAACTTTCGGAACACTGCTTCATCACTTCCCCTTTCTGTTCTCTCTCTCTCTCTCGCTCACTCTTCCTCCACTTCCCTTTCCCCGGCTGCACCTTTTCTTGGGGGCAGTGTATGAGGGAGGCCAGCCGCCGAAACTCTTGTACATTATGCACGTTGGTCGGAGAGGGAAAATAATTGGTAAGGCGGCTAGCAAGAATATCGGGTGGGAGAGAGAGAGCGAGAGGCACGGCCCGTCGACGTGAATAAAACAAACTACTTCGGAGAAACTTGTTGCCCGGACGGTTGCGGGCCATAAGGATCCCGGCAGGAAACTCGCTGCGCCGCGTCCAGTAAGGACTACCCGTGTCAGTGCACCGCACGGGACGGAAACAATTATTTTTTTTTCCGTCGAGGAACATTTTTGTGCCGAAATGGATTTTTCTGCCGAGACAGAGTTTAACAGTGTGATAAAGCGTCGCCGTGAGCCGCCGCGGCCGCTGATCTCTGGGCTGGCGATGAACAGTCTCTCCCTGCCGATATCGGATGGGCCGCCCCCGGCCGCCCCCGGCCGCCCCCGCCCCCCCGGCCTCCTCCTGCCTCCTCCCGCCTCACTCTCCATTCAATTACTTAACGCTTACCGCGCCAGGCATCAGCTTTACCGCTCCAAAGCCCTCTTCTCCCCCCCCCCCCCCCCTCCTCATTCAACACAATAATCTCATCGCGCCCACCACTGCGCTTGCTTGTTCTCCTTTTTTTTTCATTCTCTGGCCTTTCAATCAAATTTCCTTGTCACAGAAAAAAAAGGAAGGAAAATCAGACGCGCGGCGCCTCCACTAAAGAAGGTGACACCCAAACAGGTTTCCGTGTACGGGTCGGGCACGTCCAGCCGTCTTCTCTCTGTATGTCTGACTGTCTCTTTCTGTCCCTTTCTATGTCTCTCTTGCACTCTCTCCTCCTGGAAAAAACATAGTGCAACGGAGATAACGAGTCATTAATTTCCCCTCCCATTTGTCATACATTGCACATTGAATTACGAGCGCCCCCGCCCCCTCCCTCCCCCCTCCCCGCCCCTTTTGCGGCCCCCGCGGCGTCCCGTCGGCCCTTCGGTGGCCCGCGCAAATTGGGCGTGTTGTGTCGGAGGGCGTCCCTGCTATCTGATAGTTGGCAACAAATTTAGCCGGGGGTACAAGCCAGTCGGGGTAGGCGTGAGGGGGGGGGGGCAGACACACTCGGCCTCTCAGACTGCCTACAACTTCCAATCCCTTGACTTGCCTCCTCCACCATTCCCCCACCCGGCGCGCGCCCCCGAACTAGACTCCATCGGCGATATCTCAATCCGTGCCGTGCATGCCAAAACCTCTTTTTCCCCGATTTCCCGCCGTCTGCCCTCCCGGTTGCCCGCCCGTGCCGCGTGCGCCGGAATCTGAAAGCGATTCGAAAAGGATTTTCAACTTTTGATTTGACAGCTGGACCCTGGCCATACATTTCCTTCTCCCTGGCGCGCCGATGAAAAGGCAAGAGGGGACAAAGTGCCGAAGTGCAAAAGGGCGAGCCAGTCCGGCCCAACTGTGTCCGAGGCGACAGGGCACGGCAGCGCGGGGCCCCACTGGTGCTGCTGCCGGCCTGCCAAGGCCCCTGTCCCTGCCAGGCGCAATAGTTTTGAACCCCCCGCCATGATTCACGGTTCTGCACACAAGTTTCTTCATTTTGGGCATCGCCTTGCGCACGAATCCTCTCCTCTCCAACAATTTTTCTTCCCATACTTATGTTTGTGTTTCGTTCTGTGGAAGAGAGAGGGAGAGGGGATGGGAGAGAGAGAGAGAGAAAAGCATAGAGCGCCTGCAAACGCTGGGATAGGCCATCCCGCACGACACGCGTGCACTCACAGGTTGATGATTGCCTACCTACCAGGCGTCACAAGCCAGACGGAAGTCAGATGCAGACAGGAAAATCTTTTGGGATCAGATAAATTCATTTTAGTTGCAAGTAAATTGTGAATGATAACCACCATCAATTGCGTGTCGTTTGGCAGGAGCGGTGCGCCGCCAGCCAGACAAACTCGGAAGTGAGCCGGGGCTTCGCAGGGAGGGGGGGGGGGGGGCTTCAACCCAAACACTGACACGGCGGGAAGAGCCGGTGGGGAAACTTTTGATTTCATTCCGCACTGAAAATTATTCTACCGGCAACAACCTCTCGGGAGGCGGCGAGGGGCGGGACGGGGGAGGAGGAGGGGGGGGGGGGGGGGGGGGGGGGGGGGGGGCGGGTAGGGGGGGCTCCCGGAGCACTCCGCTGCTCTGTGCTGCTCCTGCTGCTCTATTTTTGTTTTATTTCTGTTCGTTAGTCACTCTGGGGGGGTTTCGGGGCGCCGCCGCCGCCGCCGCTGCTGCTCGATATCAACGCGACACGGTTGGGTGGCCGCTCAAGTGATAAGGGGTTCCGTAGTGCGGAGAGAGAGAGAGAGAGGGAGAGAGAGAATAATAGAGATGCGACGGGAAGCTGGAGCTCGGTGCCGCGACCGCTGCAGAGCAGAGGACGCGAAAGTAAGGCAGCGGGTGGTGGATATACACTCGGGCAGTGGTGGGACGCGGCCACGTCCACTATCTCCTTCCCCCCTCACTACTGAGCAAACACTCCCTCTCCCGTTTAAAAATATTTGTTCCGAAACTGGGCCGAAACGAGTCGAAAGCAGTCCGATCGGTCCTGGACTGTTCCAGTATATGTCCGATGTGCACTCGGACTGTTCCGCAAGCAGCCCTCCTCCGGACCCGGTCCGCCCGAATAGAGCCCGACTTCCCTCCGGACACTCCGATGGTAGTCCGACTCCGACTCGGACACTCCGAGACCAGCCCGGTCTGCTCGGACAGCCCGAAACATACCCCGCCCTTCTATCGGGTTGACCGTTTTTGGTCCGGCCACTCGGACTCGTTTCGGACTCTCTGAGTTTCGCGACGCGTTTTTGTGGACTTAAAATATTTTCCATCTCTGCGATGTAATACAGGCACACATTAAATCTAAGAAATGCGTTTGAGAAAATTATAAAAGTTAAAGGATAATACGAAACTCCATCTCGTAAAATGAAAATTTGTATGCACAAAAAGTAGTTTACATTTTGTAATTGTGCGTTCGTTTTATTTTGGTTTCCTAATGCGCTTTCGAGGTTTGGAAAATAAAATCTAGTATGTACTGAAATGCACTACACCACAGTATGTAGAGGACGCCGAATGCGCCACAACGTCGAAAACCGCAGAGAAATCCGTCCACTACTTTGCCTTCTACAGGGCAGAAGAGGTAGAGGCTCGGTGGGCTCCGAAGCAGTAGCCAGCCTGAGACGGTATTCCACAGATGTCTCGGTAGCGCAGTGGGCAAATGCGTCGACTGAGGAGGGAGGGCATGTTGGTTCGCGTCCGCTCGCGCTCATTTTTCTTTTCGGTTGCGTCATCGGGCAAGTCCGAAAACAGTACCGAGCCAGAGCGACTAGAGGAATTCGGGCTTTCCGAAACCCTGCCGAATTTCCGACATTTCGGTATAAAAGTGGAATGAGTCCGACGGACTGCATTCGGACTGTTCCCACACCGGACTCGGGTCGGGCCTGATATTTTTAAACGGGGGCTCTCTCACACACACGCGCACACACACACACACACAACAGGCAAGTGCTGCTGAGAGTGATATGCACATAAACCGGCGCGGGCTCAAACACATACATCATGACACGAGGCGCAGGCCGCCTGTGCCACGCGGGCCGCGGCATTGACCCTCCCACCCCCCCCACCCCCCGGGGGGCTTCCTTCCACCACACACTTCATTTCCATATTCATCCCCAAATAGTACAGCTAACAAGGACTCCCGCTCTATCTCCCTCTCCGTCCCGCCGTCTGTCTGTCTCTGTCTGGTCCGCGCGGCCCGCACAGCCCGCCGTGGCCATGCCTCACTCACCTCGGCCGGCCTTGCGGAGGGTCAACAGCCTCCAGCCGCCTCCCCCCCCCCCCCCCCCCCCCCCCCCCCCCCCCGCCCCCCCCCTTCCCCTCCTTAGCCCCTTCAACCCGCGCCGCACCCTGTGCTCTTCAGCCCACACACACACACCCTTCACCGACATCCTCCCTCCCCCCCCCCCCCCCCCCCTTCGCGTCGCGCCCCGCCTCACCCCGCCCGCCCCCGCTCGCATATGTTAGCCAAAGCAGATCAAAAACCACAAAAAGTCAATAAAAAAGATGACCCATAAACCACGCAAACTCTGCCATAAAAACAAGGGGCCCGGGGCGGCGGTGGTGCTGGCAGGGCTGGCAGGGCTGCCGTACTCCGGCAAGGCCCTGCTCCGCTGGTGGGGGAGGCCACAGTGCTAGATGAAGGACACCGAGGCTGTCTAGGATTCTCACAACCGCGATGCTCGAGATTTTTTCTATGTGCCCCCCCCCCCCTACCCCGGACTGTAAGCGTGTACGTGTGGTATTTATTTGTGTTTCGTCCTCTTCGTTTGCGTTTCTCGGTAGGGATTTTTTGGCGTGCAGGGTTACCTCCGCATTGCCTGGCTCGGCTGCCGCCCCCATTCTTCTCCCCGACCCGCCTCCGTGCGTTCTGCGCGCCGTCTGCCCGCGGCCCCCTGCAAGTGATTTCTTTATGCTGATCGTAAACAGCGAATGGGAATTGCTGGATTAGCCACAAGCGCGCCGGCAGAAGCACCGTGAAGGAGGAGGAGGAGGGGGAGGCGAGGGGGACGCTTTCTGGAATGACGGAATGCATACGCGCTGCTCCCGGAGAAGCTCTGGGTGATGCTTCTGGAGAACTTCTTAGGGGTGCTCCTCCAGATGTTCCTGGAGATGCTCTGGGTGATGCTTCCGGAGAGATGCTCCCATGGAGAAGCTCCTGGATATGTTTCTGGAAAAGCTCCCAGAAATACTCCGGGAGAAGCCTATGGACTTCGTCCTGACATCTCTTCAGAGAAACGCCGCAGCGGGAAGGTTTTTTGGGCGGGGCAGCCGTATGGGAGCCACGTCTGCCAGCTCCGGCGGGGCCGCCAGAAGGCGGCCACAAGGCCGCCAGCTCGGTCTGCCCGCTCTCCTTCGCCGTGTCGCTGCATACAAGGCAACCAACGACCCTCTTGGAGGCAGATCCGTCATTTCGTTACTCCTGGCCTGAGCAGAATGGACCAGCGCGGCAAAGGAGGGAGAGAGAGGGGAGAGGGTGCGGGGGTAGATAATAGGGCGGGAGGGAGGGAGAGAGAGGACGGGATAAAAGAAGAGAGGGAGGGAGTGGGGGGTGAGTGCAGTGGAGGGTGTTTGCTTGCAAACAACAACTAGAGTGCACGTCCCAATAGCTGCACTCGAGTTTTGCGACCCTCTTGATTGCGTTATTTTCTACAAGCCTCTACAGGAGGGGTTCCTTCTAGTGTTTGCCGGCTCTAACGATCCGCCGCCTCTGTGCGTGCGTGTGCGTGCGTGCGTGTGCCTGTGTGTGTATGTGCGTGTGCATGTTTGTTCATACTCCTTCATTATCGTCCGTGTGACACAGAGTTGCTCTGCTTGTGTCGTGTTGCAGCTGGTAGCCGGGAGACCAAGCCGTCCGTCATCATTACCAACGCAGCCACCATCGTAGTCATCGTCATCAGAAGCATCATCATCATCAGCAGAAGCGGCAGCAGCGGCCGCTCGGCTCCGAGCCCCGGACCCCGACTGCCCGCGGGCGCCTGGTGAGCATAACGCGACAGTCAGACGACACTGGAAACAGCGAGCGCAGTCATCGGTTACTTCGGGTGGTTCTGGGGGAAGGCAGGTAGAGGGCAGTCATAGATGTGTTCCTGAAGGGAGTGGAGGCCGTCGCAGAGGTTGTGTGTGATCCCAGCCGCCCGGAGAGGTGGGCGGCGCGGCGCACAGCACGCCGGGGCCCCACGGGGGGCCCACAGGGGGCCCCGCAGGGGGCGACACATCGGCAATAAAGTTCCGGGCGGAAAACTTTGCAATTTTACTCGCGGATGAAACATTCCACGTGACGTCGCACACAATGAGAGGGAGGGAGGAGGGGGCGGTGAGCGGGGCAGCAGTAGCGGAGGCGGTACAAACTTTTCCGTAATACCGGTCGAGTTTTGTCACACAACAATTTCGGGCCGAGATATGACGCGTGCGAGGCCGACGACGGCGGTGGCGGGCGTGACGGCGTCGTCGGCGCCGACGGCGTGAGGAGGCGGGGGGGAGGACGACGCCGAGCTCTGACGCGCAACGCGTAACGCCATCACTTCCAGCGCCCCGTCTGATTGACGCCGCCTCGATATGAGGAGGAGGAGGGAGGGGAGGTGGGAGGAATAGGGGGCAGAGGAGGAGGGTGTTGGAGTGGTAGCTGGAGCAGAAACCCCCCGTGGGCGTGAGGCCCGGCCGGGGCGTAGCTGTCCGACACCCGTGCGGTAATACGTCTGCGGGGAGGCGGCGGCGGCCAGGCGTGCGCCGGCGGTGGCCGGCGGCGCCGAGTCGACGAGCAAGAGTGCAGGAAATTGAAGCGCTGCCGTTGCGAGCCATCAAGCTAATAGTGTGGCCGGGATCGGCTGCCGGGCGCCGTGGCAGGGCGTGGCGTGGCGGGCAGTTAGCCGTGGAGTGGCGGGGAGGAAGGGGTGTTCTTCCCATTTACTCCACGGCGAACACCGCGCCCGGCTGGCTGCCTGGACCCCGCTCCCGCGCCCCGATGCTGCGACGGGAGGGTGGAAGGGAGGGAGGGAGGGAGGGAGGGAGGGAGGGAGGGAGGGAGGGAGGGAGAGAGGGAGGGGCGGAGGCCCCGCCCCGGTAACGGGCTCGGCCACGGCGCTGCGCTGGCCGCCCCGCGGCTGCCGCTGCCGCGCTCTGCCGGCCAGGAGCCCAGATGGCCTCGGGGGCCGCGCGAGCGGCGCGAGCGGCCCGAGTGAGTGTTCCCACCTTGCTCGTGTCTCGGACCCTGTTTGGCGAAACGACGCCCAGCGACCGAGCGAGAGAGAGAGTGTGTGTGTGTGATAGAGAGAGAGAGCGAGAGAGAGAGAGAGAGAGAGAAAGGGGGAAGTCCACCCGAGCCGTGAGACCCGTGTGTGCCGAGATTCTTGCAGCGCGGGGGCCCGGCTCTGGTCCGGGAGGCGTTTGTCCTCGCCCCACTCATCGATAAGTCATGCATGAGCCCCGACCCCTTAAAGCGGCCCGGTGGGAAGGTCCTGCAGTGGGCTCCCTCTTGTCAGCGGGCCGCCGTCCATATTGCGTATATATCAGGAGGGGCTTATGCGCAGTCCGCTCGCTGCGGGCTGCGGGCCTGTTGGCGGCGGTCCCTGCGCAGACCGCCGCAACTTCCGGCGACGCCGCCGCTGTTTCGGCGCGCTTTTCGAAAACGTATTCGCCGCGACGATGGGGTTGACCACGGCGCCGCGGCCGGCGCCAACGGCAGTGCCGCCCCGGGGCCGCTCTCAAAGCTCAATTCAGCACAGCCTCTGCCGCTCTCGCGTTGTCCTCTCAAAGATCACAATATTGTGTCATTATTGTGATTCAGAACGATTTTGATCGGAAAAGGCGTCGATTTTATTTGAGCTGAGGACGGGACGAAACGACCGCGCCACTTTGACAAAAGCCATCCCACATCGGTCCCGGAACTCTCCCGCCCCTTTTCGTTTTCTTTTTTACTCGTTGTGTAATTTTTTTGCGGGCGCCCCTCGCATGGTCGGAGGCCTCAAACTGTTTTCCCTTTCTATGGCTGAACAACAGGGGCCTTTTCCGCCTCCCGCATTGTGTAGCACTCTTCTCCCGCATGTATGTATGTGTATGTATGTGTATGTGTGTGTGTGTGTGTGTGGGTGTGTGAGGGTGGGTGCGGTCTGTGGGTGTGACTGTGGTGGGGTGTTTACGTAAAACAGCTCTCGCTTCCCGTGCACACTTTGCCATGTCCACCAAATCCTCGGTGTTTTCACGATGGCAATCCATTGCTTTAGCTTCCCTGGTCCCTGCTGCCGCTGCAGGGGGAGGGGGGGGGGCACGTGGGTGCGGACGGACACACAAGGGTGGTGGCGGTGGGGGTGGGGGGGGGGGTTAGTCCGTACCCACGGGCCCACTCCATCCGAGAGCAGCGGGATCTCCCTTTATCGAGTAGTTGTGTGTCCCTCAGGGCCCGGGAATGCACACTTCGCATTCAAATTAAGCGCCCTGCTGGTCTGCGGGGCCAAACCGAGCCGCGGGCCTTCCGGTGGCGGCGGTGCGGCGCCAAGTGGGTCACGATTTGAATTCGGAACATCTTTATGTTTCTGGCGGCGAGGTTTTGGGGGTGGGGTCGCGAGGAGTGGGGTGGATGAGAGACGGGATAAACGAAGGACACGCTAAAGAAATTAGATTTATTTTTTTTTAAATATTTTTATGGGAAATTGCTTCCGAGGCGAGTCGTAATTTCGAGTTTAGCCCCAGACGCACAGGGCCGGGGAACTGCGTACAGCCGGCAGGTTGTCGCTGGGGACGGATGCGGCGGCGTGAAAACATGGCGCGCACCTGGAGGGCCTCGAGCAAGCGTCCCCCCGCGGCCCTGCGGAGGCTCCCGGAGCCGCGGCCGTCCCCGGAGTCCGACGGCGAGGGCGTGACGACCATACCGAGGACGCGCGGCGCGGACCGGAGACGTCGGGGGCCCCCGGAAGCGCTCCGGGCCGCTGGACGTTAAAAATTGACGGCGGCGGGGTACCGCCGTCCTCCGGCCGGCCCCGGAGGAGGGCCGAGGGGCCGCCGCCGCCGCGGAGCGGGTCGCCGTCGAGGAGTAGTCTCCGGAGGGTTCTTCGGCGGTCAGTACCCCCCCCCCCCCTCCCCCTCCTTTACGGAAGAAAGTTGTTCGGATTGCGGCGGGGGCGGTGGCCGCGCGCCGCCTCGGCTAACGGAACCGGAACACCGCGGCCATTGGTTCCGGTTCCGGTTCGGGTCTCGAGTCGCGCCCGGAGCGCGGCGTCCCGGAGCAACCGGAGCCGCGGCTGACCGCAAGGAAGCGGCTTCCCGGCTTGCAGCGCGCGCCCGAGAAAATAGGCCGGGAGCCGCGCCCGCCGCCGGCCCCGGCGGGAGTCGAACCCGAACCCCCGGGAGGAGGAGGAGGAGGAGGAGGCGAGGAGAGGCGAGGCGAGGCACGTCCGGCCAGAGAAATAGATTGGGGCGTTTGTCACATCTCGGGCGGCGGGGCGGCGCGTAAGGGCCCGGAGATGCACTGTTTGGCCGTGTTACAGCGTTAGTCGTTCGCAAATTACGTGACAACCCCCCCCCCCTTTTCTCTCTCTCTCTCTCTCTCTCTCTCTCTCTCTCTCTCTCTCTCTCTCTCTCTGCACTCTCACCCACTTTCTGTCTCTCTCTCTACTCATCTTCACGAAAGTAAAATAAATTTGGTGGTGTGTTTTTAAGTCGTCCCTCTCGCACCCGCGCGCGCATCCCCCCCTTCTTTCTCTCTCTCCGCCTTTCTCTTTTTCTGACACGGCCCTCTGGAGGCGGCACGAGGCGGGCACGGCGTGTCCCTACCGCAGAGCCAATGGCCAACGCCTCGGTTTCCCGCCATAAAACTTGCGCTCCACTTTGGGAACTACTTGGTGTCGGGAGGGGAGAGGAGGAGGGGGGTGCTGCAGACGGGCGTGGGTTGCGGTGCGATTCATCCGATGAAAAATGCCCCCTCCTCTCCGAATGATACTTAGTGTCTTGCTCTCCCGCGGTGGAGGGGGGGGGGTACGGTGCCGTTTTATGAAACTCGTCGCGCACGGCGCGGTGGTTCTGGTGGTTCCGCGGCAATGATACGAAAGCAGGAGCGGAGGGCCTCGTATGTGCGATCCTGCACAATCAGTTTAGAGGACTCTCCTTATCTGTGTGCTGCTCTCCATACTCTATGTCTGCGCGTCTCGCTGTCCTTCCTCCTCCTTCTCTCTCTCTCTCTCTCTCTCTGTCTCTCTATCGCTCTCTCTGTCTCTCTCTGTCTCTCTATCTCTCTTTCTGTCTTTCCCTCCCTCTGTCTCTCTCGCACCTACGCCCCTGCGCCGCCGGGTTGAACGCCGCGTCGAGCCGTTCCATCGCACGCAACACAACCCGTGGAACGGAAGGGGATCCGACTTTCTGATCTCCTCCGGGGGGTCGCGGCTCCGCCCGCCGCCGCACCCCCGCAGCGCCACCCCTATTCTTGCACTGCGCCACGCCTCGACCCTTTTTTTTCGCCCGTTTATATTTTTTTCCTCTCTTCGTCGTCTGCGTTGACGCCTTTTTTTGGCTCCCTCGCTCTTTTTCCTGAAGCGCCGCCGCGGCTCAAGAGTTCGTCGTTGGAGTGCCGCGAGTCCCTTTAAAGCGCGCGGTACTCGCACGCCGCCGCCCCTCCGGCCCCTCCGGCCCCGCCCGGGCTGCCCGCTGACATGGAAATGGGACTTAGACTTGGAGTATACATAACAATGGACTGGTAAAAGGCGAAACGGCGAGGGAGCGGGGGAGTGGCGGGAGGGGGAGTTTCTTATTCGATTGAGAGGACGCGGGTGGCACCCTATCGGGTCGCGACACTCCCCCGGGGCGGGCGCAGGGCGGGCAGGTGAGGGTGGTGGTGGTGGGGCTGAGCAGGAGAGGCGAACTGACTTCACTAAAACGTCCGCGGGGCATAAATATTCGCCACGACGTACCCTGCTCCGATAGGGTATTCCGGAGAAGTCTGAACCGGAAGTGGAGACGATGACAAGAAGAACATGATCGGATCCAGTTCGCGGTATTGTGAGGGGTACCGCAGCAGGGAGTATCTCCGCCGCGGGCGACGCTTCCGGTTCAGCCTTTTCCGGAACACCCTATTGCTCGTTGCCGAGACAGCACTGCGCCGGCAGCGAATCGGCCGCCGCCGCCAGGGGCCGCTTTTTGCCGTCTGCTAGCGCTAGCCGTTTTTATCCCCGTGGACCGTGGAGTCGCGGATGGCTAATGGGGCGCACCTAACGAGATTTATTTTGAAGCGGTCCACTGGCCGAACCCGGAGCCGGACCCGGAGCCGGCCACTGCTGCTCAGGCTTCTGGCCCGGTCAGATCCGCAAGGCTCCGGTCTGCTGTGGATGCTTTTGAAAAAAAAATGCAAAAATGGGTGGGCACTACCTCGTCCCAGGCCTCCGCCTGGAACCCTCCTGCTTAACTTCGGTGTTCGAATGGGAACCGGTGTACCAGGTATCGACCGCCGCAAAGACACGGGCACAACGCAGCGGCCTTTTTCAGGGGCACGCTTCCGCAACGGTCAATGTAGCCCCCTCCGCCAGCCAGATTTCCGGAATCAACTCCCTTCGACTGGCTGGTTGGTCTGTGGCACTGCGGCCACTCCCGAGCGGATTGGGGGGGAGGTAGGCTTTCCTATATCGTACACAGCCGAAGCTGCTGTACTTCACGACGAACCCTAGTCGCGACGGCGTGTCCTCGTCTGCCAGATTCACAGGGAGCGAAAACGAAGGTACCGAACCCTAGGTACCCCCGTAGCATACACCCGAGTCTCCGAACCAAGTTTCCTTGGTAGACACAGAGCCCCCCCGCCGGAAACCCCGGGCGACCGAGAGAACCTCGGACCCGGGAACGGGGGTAAGCCCGACCGTGCTGCGGGAATCTTCAAGTTGAAACCCAACGCTTACATCTCTCAGTGACGCAGCGCGCACGGCCGTTCAGACAGCCATACCGACGCCACGTTCGGAAGTATATTTTACCCTCTGTCTTCCAAGCGCAGACACAAGAAAAATTTTGAGGATCTGGCAAGCCTTGAACCCTCAACCTTCCGGTCGCCGCTCAGCTACCCTACCGATGCAGCCACCGAGCTGCGATGGTGATGCTGCGCACCCCCTATACTTTACACACCGTCGTCTTAGCTGAGCCGACAGAAAAATGCAGAGACCGGCAAAGAGTAGAACCCCGACCAGCCGCCCGCCGGCCGGACTCGCTAACCACGCGGCTACGGGCCTCGGTGCGGGGTGGCGGCGCGCTTCTGGTACTGTAGCCGCACCGGGTCCGGCATCTCCCGTGCGGACTCCCCAGAGGATGCCGCGGTGCGCTGGTATGCGGCCGCCCCGCCCGCACCACGGCCGCAGAGACCTTCACTTCTTCCCCACTCGGTGCACTTTCTTTTAACGGGGAGAAACCAGGGGGAGGGGGCCCTTCTGCCAACGGCCCCCGGCCTGGCCCCCCGCGAGCTTCCTGTAGGGCCGCGGGTCAGGGGCGGGCAGGCACGCACCCAAACACACTTACACACGCACACACACAGACCGAGGCCAGATAAACATCGGAATTGGTCTCACTGCCCTACTAAACCTTTGCGCCGTACCCACCGCCCCCTCCCTCACTTCGACGTCGTAGCAGACGTGAGCGCTTTGGTTTGTCTTCTCTTTCCTCTGTCCCTCACCCCCCCCCCCCCCCTCTTTCATCTCTCTCTCACATACGCTCGCCCTCTCTCATCGGCTCGGACACGCACACACACACACACACACACGGTGGTTTTGCTGTGCTGCATACGCCGAGGGCGGCCGGCGTGCGCGTATAGACCTCGTCACATTGTCACGCTTGGAGGAATTCCATGAAGAGATTGGAGAGGTTGTGGAGATAGAGAGGCAGAAGGAGAGAGAGGGAGAGAAAGGGAAGGAGAGAGAGAGAGCATGAGGAAGGGTGAAGTTTGGAGGGCCCGAGCTGTCGCACGGAAGAATCGCGGGGAAATACATGAAACCCCTCCGGTACCCTGTTTCGTACAAAACCGCCTTCTTCGGAAGTACTTTCTTCATTTCCGAGATGGAGGTGGCCGCTACCTTTCCTCGTCTTTCCCCCTCTCTCTCTCTCTCTCTCTCTCTCTCTCTCTCTCTCTCTCTCTCTCTCTCTCTGTCGCGCTCTCTCTCTCTGTCTCTCTCTCTCTCGCTCGCTCGCTCATCTCTCCCAGGGACACCGAGTTAGCAACAAAAACAACAGTGGAAAAGTTGCACGCGCGGCCGGAGGGAGCAGGGACCCCACCATTTGCAATGGCAATCCCATGATTTCATTGTCTGAGTGATCACGGAAAGAAAAATGAAAAGTCCCTTTGTACTTGACGTAATTTTCCGGGGGCGGGCCGTGGGCTGGCGGGCGGCGGTGTCTGTGCCGCTCACTTGTTCAAATTGCCCCGGGAATATTTCCACATTTCTATGGATGAGCCGCGGGGGTCCTCGGCCGGGCGCGGCCGGGGGTGACCGCCGAGTTCCCTAACTTTTCACTTCTTCACCGTCGGTCGGTGGATCGCTGGCTCGCGAGTTTCGTCTGCCTTTGCGAAGTGGCCGCTGCGCCGCACGGCGCGGCGTCCCTTTTTGAAAAAATAAATTCAAGCCTTTTTTTTTGTTGTTTTGCCGGTGGGACCGCGGCGGCGGCGGTGCGTTATCCGCAGTCAATATTATGGGGAGACGCTGCGCTATTGGCAGGGAGGCTGCGGCGCCGCGGGGGAGGCCCCCTGATGGGACGTCCGGGACGGGCCATTACCACCCGGACCTGGGAGCTGCCCGGGCTGCGACAACAGGATGACAGCTCCTGTCCGCCTCCAAGGGCCGTAGCAGGACCTGCCGGCAGGGCTGGCAGGGCTGGCAGGGCTGGCAGGGCTGACCCCGCCTCAGAGCCTCGCACACACTGTCCTGTACTGTACAGGCCTGCAAGGCATGGCATACCAAGATAGTTTTCTTTAAAAAAAAATAACATCTAAACCACTTAAAATATCAGTGCACAAATACTGTCTCCAAACTTCCGTGGAAAAAAAAAATTCTGCCTGAGGCTCCCGGACGCCCCTCTAATGCCCCCCGGTGTGAACCGTCGTCGTTCGCGGCCAATTTCTCCATCGTTTCCTCGCCAACTTGGTCCGCTTTCCGCCGTCGCGCCGCGATCTCGGCGCTCGACGCTCATTTTCATCCAAATGGCGAAAGGAACGCGCGCGGTCGCCGCGGGGCTCCGCCGCCGCCGTCGAATCGCCCGTGTTCGCGGGGGTCCGCGGGGGGTCCACGGAGGGGGTCCGCGGGGGGTCTGCCCGCATGGAGCCATCATCGCATTCGGATTTTCGCCCGTTTTCACCGCTCGCTATCCGCACCCGGCCGTGCTGCGTACGGCGTTTGGCGCACTTCACGGCGCCACGGCGCCACGGCCAAGGGCGCGGAGGGCGCGCCGCTCAGCTGTTAGTTGTAGCTGCGGTTGCTACCGCCGCCGCCGCTGCCGCCGCCGCTGCCGCTACCGCCGCACCGCGCCAGGCCCGGCCTCTTACTCGTTAGACGACGGCGGTGCGCGCGGCGCCTACTTTGGCGCACTTTCTCTTTCTCCCCTTAACGATTGCGAGAGATGCCAAGCGGCCCGCGCCTCACGTGCTTTATAACCTTTCTCTCTCTTCCTACCTCTCTCTCTCTCTCTCTCTCTCTCTCTCCCTACCTCCTGCTCTCTATCTCTCTCTCGATGACTGGTGGCGCGCACATCACCACATCATCATCAGCAGCAGCAGCTCCGGCCCGCGTCCCGTTTTTGCCACCGCTGCTGCCTCTCGCCCCGCTCACTGTGCCCCCGACCGTCTCCGCGGCAGTTGTTGCTCCTTCCTTCCTCCTTCCTCCTCCTCCTCCTCCTCTTCCCACTTCCTCCCCTTCCTCGCCGCGCCGCGCACGGCTCTGTAGGTGAGCGCGCGTATCCCGCGCCGCTTCGCTGACCCCGCGGGGCGCCTAACAAACACTCAGAGGAGAGTCGTCTTGTCAGCCTCGCTAACGCGTCACCTCGGACAACTTTAACAGAAGCACAAGAGGAGGAGGAGGAGGAGGAGGAGGAGGAGGAGGTAGAAGAAGAAGAAGAAGAAGAAGAAGAAGAGGAAGAGACGTGGCCCTACACCGGGACTAACGGTGCGGCATGGACCTGTATGATTTATTAGCAGCGCTGCCCGCGCGCATGTGCCCCTTGGCCTCCCCCCTCCCTCTCCTCCTCCCTCCCCTCTCCTCCTCCCTCCCCTCCCCCGTCCCCCGTCCCCTTCTCCACAGCCCCTCTCCCCTGGCCCTTACGGGACCAGACCGGCCGTTTGGGGACGCTCATCACAATAAATCGTGAACACAAGATGGATACACGACTTGCGGTTCACCTTCTTCTTCTACCTCTTCTTCCCCGCCCTCTTCACTGTCTTCCCCTCCTCTTACTCCGCGCCGCCGTCACCAGACTTCCGCTGTCGCACTTCCGGCTTCCGGTTTTGACCCCCGCAGCAGCGACGGCAGCGTTGCTCTGCTGACTTCCGCCCCGATTTCCTGTCGCACCTTTCGTTATTTGCTTTACTGCGGGAGAGAGGGAGGAGGGAGTGCGGGAAGAACGATAGACAGAGGCAGATAGTGCCTGAGATAAATAGAAATAGTAAGAGGGAGAGAGAGGGCAAAGGATGAGAGATGAGAGGCCAACATGGCCGGCAGGGATAATCAGCTGTTTGGGAAAGAGACCCCTCTCTCTCTCTTGCACACACACACACGGTGAGGCTGCGTGGCTGTGACAAAGTGGTGGTGACGTCACACCGCTCCGCTCCCGAGCGCCTGCAGGCCAGCACCGCCGCATAAACTGCTCGGGACACCGCTGTTTGTTTATGGATGGACCACCGCCACTACGACCACCGTACACACACACACACACACATGTACATATACAAACACACACACACACACACACTCAGCACCAGATGTACGGCCCTTACTGTGCGACACCTCTGTCCTCGTGCGCGCGCGCGTTCCAGACAGGAAGAGTGAGACACTGAGACACACAGAGGGAGAGGGAGAGAGAGGGGCAGAGGGGGCAGAGACAGGCAGAGACACTGAGACACACAGAGGGAGAGGGAGAGAGAGAGGCAGAGGGGGCAGAGACAGGCAGAGACGCTGAGACTGGAAGAGAAAGCGCAAGAGGAATTCACTTCTGTAGCCTCGATGTGGGCTGCTATTTACGCCAGGACTCTGAATCACTGAGGAGAGAGAGAGAGAGGAGAGAAGGACTCATGCACGGCATCACGCCTTTTATCCTACTAGGACTACTGGCTGCGGCCTGACCTGAGCCGTGTGTGTGTGTGTGTGTGTGTGTGTGTGTGTGTGTGTGTGTCCCGTAGGGCTTCCGTGTCCCCAGTCCCGTCCTGCGGGGGCCGGTTCCGAATAAGGGTGGCCTCGTCTGTCTCTGTCTCTCTCGCATCCCCCCAAGGGATGTCCCATGCGTGCGACAGAGACAGGACGACGAAGACCGCCTCCTCGGAGTGAGCCTTGCTAGCAGCCTGGCAGGGAGGGCCTTACGCTGCTGGGAGCCGCCGGTCTGCAGTCCAGATCAGCCGCGGAAGGGGAAAAGAGTGGGAAGGCGGGCCAACGAGAGAGAGGGAGCGAGACAGAGAGAGGCGCACTGCTCTGCTGAGTTTTAGAGGTTTCCGCCGGGGCGCGCTCGATGACAGACATAAGGGGAGAGGGCGGGAGGGGGGAGCCCCGGCAATGCCTACCAGCAGAGGCCGCCGCCTCCAGCCGCCTCCAGCCGCCTCCAGCCGCCTCCTGACGCCGGCCTGAATCGGCGACTGTCAAATTGATGGGGCCAGTCAAGAATCAGAACAGGCGGCTGCTCGCGCCCGGCTGAACTGCCGTACCGTGCGGCTTCACATCCCACGCACATCCTCCTCCTCCTCCTCCTCCTCCCCCTCCTCCTCCTCCTCCTCCTCCTCCTCCTCCTCCTCCTCCTCCTCCTCCTCCTCCTCCTCCTCCTCCGTTGTGACTCCGCGCGTCACGGCTCGCTAGGCAAACAGAGGGGCGTTTTGTAAATTAAATTAAAACAGGTAAGGCAGGCTGGGTAAACAGACTGCTGAGGCTGAGGGACTGCCGCGGCCGCCGCGCGCCTGTCGGCGGCGGGGTAGGCAGCCCGCCGCGCACCGCCGTCGGCCGGGACGGCCTACCCTCTGATCCGCAGGCGCTCCCCGCTGCCGCTGCCGCCGCCGCCGCGGGAAGTTGTCACTTGTCGACTTTCCGCGCATGTCGTCTGTTCCGGAATCGGAGGTCATCATCTTTGTTGTCATCTTCATCGTCATCATGACCGCATGACTCGCCCGCAGGCGTGACGGACGGGGGCGGGCGAGGTGGACGTGTGCGGGCAGCGGAGGCCCGGGGCTCTGCGCGCCGGCCGATCTGCTCCACGACGCGTGTGTGTTTAAGCCGCCGAACAGTTACTGCACTGTGTGTGAGGGAGAGGGGCGTAGAGAGAGAGAGAGAGAGAGAGAGAGAGAGAGGGATGGAGGCTGAGTGGTGGGGGTGGTAATGAAGTTGCCACAGCCAGCCGTCAGGGCGGTTAAGGTTATCTCACATCGGCCCCGCCCGGCTCTGGCTGCCTGCCCCTGCATCGCACAGCACCTCTGCAACACACACACACACACACACACACACACACACGCACACACACAGTCGCTGACCGGCGGGCGCTCGAGTGCCGGGGATGCGAACTGGATGGCGTCTCGTCGCCGCCGGGAGGCCACGGCCTCGCAGCCCTGTGGGCCCCTGTGGGCCCCCGGCCGTGTTCTGAGCTGTAAAGTAGTAGGCTGCCGGGGGGGGGGCCGGGCGGCTGCCGGCTCCCATCCCGTGGTTGGCTGGTCGGTCGCTTACCCGCAAGGAGAGAGAGAGACAGAGAGAGAGACAGAGAGAGAGACAGAGAGAGAGAGAGAGAGAGAGAGACAGAGATAGAGAGAGAGGTATGGGGGGGCCCTCCCCGTCCCAGCCGTCCCCCCTCGCGGTCCCCCGGGTCCCTTGGGGGTCCCCTGGGTCCCCATGGTAGGGGTGGCAGGCGTGAAGGCGTCGTGTCTGCCGCTCTCCTCCCCCCACCCCTCCCCCCCCCCCTACCCCTCCCCCCCCCCCCCCCCCTCCTCCTGTACCGTGAGCCGTGCTCACCCGATCCGAGCCGCCGCCGCCGCCGCCGCCGCCGCCGCCGCCGCAGCAGCAGCAGCGGCAGCAGCCCGGAAAATTGTGTTATTCGTATGCGAAAGCAATGGAAGCGAAAATTATTCCGTTTTCGATGACGCCGGTGGTGGTGCCGCCGGGCACGACAGCATCATCACCACATCATCATCATCATCATCTTAACGCTTAACCTCGCCCCAGATCCACCGCCCCTATCACGAGCTGTAGTGTTTTCACATTATTATTTTTTTATTATTTATATTTTTTTTTTGGGGGGGGGGGCGCCGCCGCCGCATGGGGATATACGCGGCGAGGTGCGGTGTCGTGGGGGGCCGCGATGAGCGAGAGAGAGATAAGAGATAAGGCGTTGTAGCGTGCGATTCCTGACGCCGCCGCCGCCACGTCCCTGTCGTGGCGCCGCCTAAACTTTGGGGGAAACACGCACACACACACACACACACACACACACACACACACACACACACGCACGGGCAGTAATAAATTAATAGCGGGTGCGGCGCCTGAGGTGGTGCTGCTGCTCCGTCGGAGGGGGTCGTACCCGGAGCAGCTGCCTGTGAGGCAGAGGCGGATCCAGGAGTGGCTTAAAAAGGGGGGGGGCGATGTGCCGCTTTTTGCCTATCTTCAGGCGGAAATTATTGCCGGTTGCCTACATTTCAGGCGGCCATTAAGGGCCCATGAACGAGGAGGGGGACAGTTGCCCATCTCTCTGTCTGCCCGCCCCCTTCTCCTGTCTCTCTCTCTCTCTCTCTGACCCTGTCTCTGTCTCTCTTACCGATCCCTGCACGCACACGACGGACGGCCACACGCGTGACTTTTCCGCGCCGGTTGCCGCCGCCGCCCGCCTTGCTCCGGCCTCTCTCTCTCTCTCTCTCTCTCTCTCTCTCTCTCTCTCTCTCTCTCTCTCTCTTTCTCTGCTGCCCTTCTTCTCTTTCGACTGTGAATAATGAATGGCTCGCTCTACTGGCACTAGTGGGGCAGCACGGCACAACACGGCACGGCGCGCCGCAGACAGGGCGGAGGTTGGACGGGCTGAGGACGGCGTCGGCGGACGGCTTGAACAGCGCTTGCCGTGGGGCCGCCGCTGCCGCCGCCGCTGCCGCGTGCTCACGGCCGTGCCCCCTCCTCCCCTTTCTATTTATTTCTATTTGCCCCTTCCTCCCGTCCTCCCCCGTCAGCGCCGCTGCCGTTCTCCTCGCGGTTCTTCCTATCGCCTCTCTGTGTGAGGCGCCCCCTCCTTCTACCTGAGGCAAATGACTTTCACCTTCTCCGTTCGCTCGCCGCCGCCACCGGAAGATGCAGGAGAAGAAGAGGAAGAAGAGGAAGAAGAAGGAGGGAGAAGGAGGGGAAAAAATTGAAGGGAATGAGGTGGTTGTGGCGGCGCTGCTGTCGTAGTGTTGGTTGCGTGGGGAGGGGGTGGGGGTGGGGGTGGCTAGTGGGGGAGGGGGGGGGGTGCCCCCCGCTGGTGCCATACAATCGCAGTACAGTAACTGGGTCGGTGTGACGGGCTCCTACAAGCGTAACAACTCAGGTGATGGCGGAGTAAGGACCGAATCGGCTACGGCCGCCTCCGCACACACCTGGCCTGGCCTTTCTCTACTTACACACTGTTCCTCTCTCTTACCTCTTCTCTCTCCTCTCTCTCTCTCTCTCTCTCTCTCTCTCTCTCTCTCTCTCCCCGCCTCCCGTCACGATCAGCGCGCTGCGTTGTTATTACCGCGTGGAAACAGCCGGCCTCATTCGTTATTCATTGGGAACGGAAGCGCGCGAAGAGAGAGAGAGAGAGAAAGAGAGAGAGAGAGGGGGAGGGAGGGAGAGAGAGATAGAGGGGGGGGCTGCGTGCGGGAGTGGGACAGAGAGGGGGTCGTAATCACGGACTAAATATATCAATAATAGCGGGGACGCATCGTCAGCGATGCCGATTTAACAAGGCGTTTGAGGAGGGAGGTATAGCCTCGCCCTCATGGCACATGGAACTCTCTTAAATATTTATAAAAAAAAACATTTGCGTTTGGATAGAGGCGGTATCGAACCCGCGCCCGCTGCCGGCCAAGACGAAGCACCTCGTACGGCGCCGCTGCGGGCTCGGCCACCGCACCCGCCGCCTGATGAGGATTAACGGGTGCCCGGGGCGTCCGGCCGCCGCCGGCAGCGCGGGCCACCAGTCATGCCCTCCGCCCCGCCATGCGTCTCGCGCCCCACGTTTTTCTCTTTTTTTAAAAAATATATATATTTCCATAAAAACGATGGTGCTTTGTTTTTCATTTGTTGAGATCACCATGCTGTGTGTGTGCGCACGGATTTTCAAATGGGTCCCCGCAGAGCGCGTCGTCTGCGCGATGGGTTTCGTCGCGCGACAAACAGCAGGGGGGGCAAACATTCCGCACGTATAATCCGAGCGCAGACACAATTTTTCGTTGTTGCCCCCCTTGCCGCGATCCGTCTTCGTTTCTGGGCGACAGTTGCACACCTTGCACACACGCTCTCTCTCTCTCTCTCTCTCACACACACACACACCCATGGCACGGCCTGCAATCACTGCAAACCCTGTTAGCTGCAGTGCAGAGCTGCGCAGCAGAGCCAGTGAAAGGGGTCCGCAGAGTCATTACCACGTGGTGGTGCAGAGGCTAAGACAGGGGAAGGGGGGGGGACAGGGGGTCCTCACCAGCAGGGGCGGGACCAGGAGAGGGGGGTTGAGATCGAACCCTCGCCGGTATAAAGCCACTGCCCTCTCATACACCTCGTACGAATCAGAAATAAAAATGGAGTAAAACAGTTGAAACGTTCGGGCACTGACAGTGGCCGCGGATTTCTCATACTGATGACGCCGCACCGCAGCCAGCGCTGCCTTTTTCTCTGCCTCACTGTTTAACCGCCACTCGTCCTGTAGAGCAGGTCCGGGAGGAGAGGGGGCCGTGTTTAAGTGCCGAGTCGTCTGCTTTTGGGGGAGGGGGCTCTCAAAGCCCCGGCCGGGCTTTCAGCGGCGCCTTCAGCGCTCGGCTTTCAGGCTTTCAGGCCCGTCATCACATCGCCCTGAAATCCCCGTCGCCGACGAAAGCGATCCGCTCTGTCAGGCCGGCCGTAGCGTCCTGGCGTCCGTATTGACTCATCGCAACTTTGTTTCAATTTAACTTCGCCATTTGGCAGAGTGATGGAAAGGAATAGCAGAGTGAGAGAGAGGGGGGGCTGCATGAAGAGGGATCGACAGTGTGTGAGTGTGTGAGAGAGAGAACTAGATGTGTAGGATGACTAATATTCTAAGGATTAATTTTTTTTTAATCCTTCGTTGTCTCGCTCATTGCCAAAGAGGTTTGTCGGTGCGGCAGCAGGCTGGCTCTCCTCTAGGTGTGAAGAAGGCAGGGGGTATCCTCCTCGTACTTCATTAGTTTCTCGTAGGCAAAAAAAAACGTAATCTCCTGGTTTCATTCTCCCCTCTCTTTCTCTCTCTCTCTCTCTCTCTCTCTCTCACTCATTTCCACCGACCTTTCCCTTCCTCATGACGCTACCACCATTCCTCTGCATTTTCCCAAAGGCCCATCATTTTTTTTAAATTATTTTTTTTTTCTTTGCTCCGTCGGTTGGTTATATGAGAGGAGATTGAGATGTTTGCAGCATTATAACACCAATGAATTGATCGCACTGCTTAAGACAATATCCGTCGGGCGCCAAGACCGGTGATGAAATATTAATGAATTCTCATCTTGGCGTACCCCCCCCCCCCCCCCCCCCCCCGCATCTCCTCCACGTCTTTTTTCCCTACTTGCTTGTCCCGCCCCTTTCCCTTCCTGTTTTTTTTTTATTCTTCCCGAGTTTCCTTCCATCGTCTTTATCGACAAGTAATTCTGTGAAAAGGCCTTCTCCGGCGCCTTGATTGACATCCGCTGCCCGCAATATTTTTTATTGTTTTCCTTTCTCTCTCTCTCTCTCTCTCTCTCTCTCTCTCTCTGGCCGTTACGGTGATAGGCGTTTTATTCCGTTCGCTTTTAAAACAAAAAGTGAGATGCCTGAGAGTGATGCATTGGCCTTGGAGCGTACACGGCCCCACAGCAGGGG
>CM049606.1:1652500-1772500 GCA_026979955.1 Megalurothrips usitatus
CCTTTCTCTCTCTCCTTTTCTCTCCCTTTCCCTTTGGAATTCCACTTAATTAGACCACTCTTCATTCAGGGCCCGCGCCGTGCCAGCCGTGCTCGGGCAGCAGCGCCGCTGGACTCGTCCCCTCTCTTTCACTTCCGTGAGGCCATCAGCAGTGAGACCCTTCACCGCTCCCTCTCTCTCTCTCTCTCTATCTGTCTCTCTCTTTGTCTCTCTCACCCCCGTGCTGTCAACACGGTTTGGTGCGGCGGCGCTAACGCCGACCTGTGTCAGGCCGAGTCGTTTGCGCACTAAGGGGGGCCGCCAAAGGTGAGGAAGGACCGAAGGGTCTGTCTGTCTGTCTGTCTGTCTGTCTGTCTGTCTGTCTGTCTGTCTGTCTGTCTGTCTGTCTCTCTGCGGGATGTAGTGTGGACAGGGTCGAACGTTGCGTCACTCCGCCATTGATTTTTTTCGAACCCTCTCCGCGCTGCATTCCGTACCCCGCTTACAACCTTGTGTACTATGCTTGCTTCCATATGTATTTTTGATTTACAAAAAAAAATAAAAAAGAGAAAGAAAAACACGAAATAAAACCTTTTTTTTTTGCCCATGTGTTGCACGATATATAATGATGTACCAACGTTCTCCCTCTGGCCCCCCCCCCCCCTCTCTATCTCTCTCTCTCTCCCTGCCTCTTCTCTCTCTCTCTTTCTCTCCAACGCGGCGGGCGTGATGTCAATTTGGGTCACACGTCCTCCGCTCGGTGTGTGTGTGTGCCAGAGAGAAAGAGAGGAGGGGGTGGGGGAGAGAGACGGAGACAGTGCCACCACATGGCGCCGAATCGCCGCGCCGGAATGACGCAATGAAGCCATTTGACCGCTGCTGACGGCTGCACAACTTGCTCCCGGCGCTCCCCGCCAGTTTTACGCGAGCGAGCGAGCGAGCGCGCATACCGCCGCCTGCCGCCTGCCGCCTGCCGCCGCCCGCCCAGCGTCAGCGAGATGTCCGGCCGGGGCCGTCACTACGTCAGAGCTTTTTTTTTATTTCTACTGTTCTAAAGAAATCGTGCTCCACGTGTTTCACCTACAAATCCGGGATGAAACGGCACGTACTATTGCTGTTAAAATCTGTTGAAATTTGGGCTGCGAGTGAATGGGGTATCAGTTACTCAAATTTTATTATTGTTTCTTTTTTCTTATGCAAGTTTAGATGTATATCTTTTTAAGCAAAAATCTCAAACTTTCAAAACCCGAAAAAAAAAACCAATGCCGAAAGTATGTCGGACGGGGTTTGCTGACGTCTCCGGTGTGTTACGGGCGGCCCCCCGGCGGGCCCAGGCGGGCCCAGGCGGGCCCAGGCGGGCCGGGGCGCACCGAATGGGATATGTTTGCGTCTCTGACAGGCTCGTTTGCCGCGCGGAGCCCAGCGGAGCCCCGCACGGCCCGTGGGCCCCGCCGGGGGCCTCCCCATCCGGACCGGCCGGCACCGCGAGGTAACGAAATGTGCGGCTCCTGCCCTCTGTCAGTGTCGATTTAAACTGACAGCAGGGCGGCCGCCGCCGCAGCTGCAGCCGCAGCAGCCGCAGCAGCGCCGCCAACCTAACCGACCGACGCCCGCGCGGCTGACCCGGCCCAAGAGGGGAGCGAGAGAGAGAGACAGAGAGAGAAGGGTGGAGAGAGAGAAAGAGAGACGGGGGGGGAGGAGAGAGAGGTGCGTTTTTGTTGTTTTGTTTGTTTGTTTTTGGGTGGCAAGTTTTATTTTTTAACCCCTCCTCACTCTGTGTGACTTTTAGCGCGGCGTGGAGGGTTTTTTTTTTTCCCCCGGGCGCCGCTGCTGCCGCCGCTGCCGCGCGCGTGCAACAAGACTGGTCGTTACTTGGGGAGAGCCATAGCTTTATGAAACATTATCTCGTGATGGGCTCGGCAACTTAAGCCGACTTCGACATCTTATCCCCCGGCTTTCACTTGCCGAGGGACTGCCGGGCGCCCGGCACGGCCCGGCAGGGCCCGGGCCCCCTCCCCCGCGCAGTTTTCCTTGACCTATCCCTCTCTCTCTCTCTCTCTCTCTCTCCTCTCTCTCTCTCTCTCTCTCTCTCTCTCTCTCTCCTCCCCCCCCCCCTCTCTCCCTCTCCCATCCCGCCCAGAACTCACCATTATTCGCGCTCGCGGAAGTTTGCTTTTCTTCCGTGTGCCACGCGTACAGTGATTTTCCGACCAGTCCCAATACCGTCACCGTAAGATTTGTACTCCGTTCCACTCCGTGCCTTTATTTTCTTAAAAAAAAGACTTTAATACGATCAGGCGTGGGATATTGTCCATCCGTATAGGTCTGTCTCTCTTAGCTATGGCGGCTCCGGCTCTCTCTGTCTCTCTCGCTCTCTCTCTCTCTCTCCCCCCCCTCTTGCAATGGGAGAGCGGAACCCAGTGGAGCCAGCGGGAAGTTGAAGCCTCTGCCCCCTCCGGCTGCCCCCCGGCCACCCCCGGCGGCCTCACTCATCATCGGAACCTAATTACTGGCCTCACCTTTCTGGCCTCCCGACCCCTCCCCCCCCCCCTTGGTGTCACCTTACGCACCGACGCCGCGGGAGGCGCGACCGGCTACCCTGTCATTTCATTATTTTTATACGATGCATACCCACCCCTTTTTTTTAAACATTTTCTTTTGTCAAACCCTCGGACCCGACATTGTATTTTTTATGGCTTTTAACGCTACCCCGGGCGGGGCTCGGTGGCGGTGTGGGGGAGGGGCTATTAGGCAACTTTTACGCACCTCAACTAGCACCTGGCGGCTCGTTTGGCCCGGAGCCTGCGCCGACGACGCCCGCCGCTCCGATCTCCCCTTGTCGGCCGCGGCCCCAGGCGCCCCAGGCCAGCCAGCCAGCCAGCCAGCCAGCCAGCCAGCCAGCCGGGGGGATCGTTCACAAAACGCCTCACAGCATCTTTTTTTAAAAAAATCCAATTTTAAAAAATAGGTGTGAGTATTTGATGAAAAAATCATTATATGCGAACATTTTTCCTTGCTCTCCCACACTGCCCCGAAAAAAGTCAAGCTTTGCGAATTTGAACCTGGGATTACGTACGCGTGGAACGAATTGAGCAAGCGGATCGTGGCGGTTTATGGACGCTCCCTCAGCCGGGGGTCATAAGTTCCCCCGGGGTCGGCGGAGGCGTGAGACCAGACACCGACGCCACGCCACGCCCCGCGGCGCGCACAAATTCTCGCGAGATTTATCCACGCGCGTGTTCGGCTCTAAAAACTAAATCGCGAATATTGCCGGGGAGGCGGCGGCGGCGGGCGGCGGCGGGCGGCGCGGAGTTGGCCAGCGGTAGTATATCAAGGATATCAAGCCGTAAAGGTGGAGCGAGCAGCCCGCGCGGCGCCTGCAGCTTCCGGGACCCGCTGTCCGTCTGTGTGTCTGTGTGTCTACTGACTGTCTGTCCGCCTGTCTGCTCTGTCTGACTCCCCTGAAGGGCGTATAGGACCCCACAGACATTTTCATATTTTTCTTTAATTTTTTTTTTATATTCCTTATTACCACCGCGGCACCCAAGACTGATTGGCTTTTTCCTTAACCATTTCCCCTCCGCGCCGCCGCCGACCAGCCGGCTTCCTCCGGGACCCCGGAGCCGAGGCCCAGCGGCGGCGGCGCGATTGACACGGAAATGATTTCTTTTGTCCGGGCAGTCCAAGTCACGTCGGCCCCCGCGAGTGCGACTCTCTCAAAAACTTATTTGGCAAAAAAAAAACAGAATGTAAGGCTTATAGCCATTGTAATTTTTCCAAATTTTATCAGGAAATAAAATTTTGATTTCTCCCGCGGAATGTGTGGAAACCGACTGCAGCAGCAGCTCATTCAGGACACGCGGGCATTTTCGATTCCTGTGTAGGTGTGTGTGTGTGTGTGTGTGAGTGTGTGTCTGCAGTGAAACCTCACTGTTATGCCAGTGTGCCCGGCCTGGCCTGGTCTTCCAAGGGCTTCTATCAGCCCCCCCCCCCCCCCCCCCGCTTCTGATCTACCACCGCCCCCCGCAGGGCCCCGACTGTCCTCGGCGCCCGACTGCCGCCCTGCCGCCTGGCTGCGGCCGGTAGGCTCCCCGCCCGCGCGGCTGTCAGGCGCGTTGCCTAAGCGCTGCACGGCGGGCGTCATGCCCGACCACGCCATAAGCCTGCCATGCTGCATCCAGGCATCCAGCCGGGCCGGGTGGCTGGAGGCGGCTGGAGGCGGCTGGAGGCGGCTGGAGGCGGCTGGAGGCGGCTGGAAGTGCTCGGCGCGGCCCTGGCTGCCCGGCCGGTGGGCGGCGCGGCAGGCGCGGCGGCCGCCCCGTATGCATATTCCCTTTGATGTTATGCGCGCTCTATGATATCGCAGCTGTGATACACATTTAAAAGGAATTCGCGGCGCGGCGCCCCGTAGCGCCGGAGGCTGAGCACAACCGGCCCCACTGTAATTGTTACACCCTGTTGGATATTTGAACTATTTTTTCACCATATTTTTTATTAACTTGAAATTTTGAAATTTGATAGTTGCCATTGTCTGACTGCGGTTCCCGTTTCTTGTGCGTGTTTCAGGTGAATGACGCCGCCGGGGCCGCGGCCCGAGGCGCCCTCCCGGCACCGGTGATGGCAGGCGGCGCCAGCAGCGGCAGCAGCGGCAGCAGCGGCAGCGGCGCCGGCCCGCGGCAAGCGGAGAACGTGAGTTGGCAGCGCATGACCTAGCGTGTGACCTGTCGTGTGACCTGTCACGTGACCTGCCGTGTGACGTGGCCGCGTGGCTGTCCGCAGGTCTGCATGGGGTGCGGTTAGGGCTGCAGTGGGATGCTCTTGTGCCGGGTGTCGTGCGGTGACCGGGCTGCCAGGCGCGACAGGCCGCACCCCCACCACCACCGCCCGCCCGCCCCCTACCCCGCGGGCCCCGCGCCGCCGGTGATGCTGCTGCTGGACCAGCGCGCGCCCCCCGGCCGGCCCCTCGGGGGGCCCCTGGGGCCCCTGGGGGTGCCGCTGGGCCCCCTGGGACACCTGGGCAGGCGGCGCGCGCTCACCAAGGTGTTCCAGGCCCTGCTCGTGCTCGTGTTGCTCCTCACCATCGGCATCAACATCATGTTCATCCTGGACACGAGCCGCCGCCTGCAGGAAGAGGCGCTCCGCACGGGTCGGTACCGGGGAGGGGGGAGGGGGAGGGTTGCCCGTGAGGGTGGTCGCTGACGGCTTCCTTGTCCCCGCAGGAGAGTCGGGCGAGCTGGTGAGCGCGGAGGCGCGCCACAACAGCCTGCGTCTGCAGGAGAGCCAGACCAAGTCGATCGTCATCGAGGTGGTGTCGAGCCAGACCCGGGTGGCCGTGTCCGTGGACGGCGCCACGGTGAGTACTCGGCACGTCGCCGACGGCCGGACGCCGCCGGACCCCGGAGAGTAACCTCTGCCTCCCCGCCAGATCCTGGAGGACGCGGAGCCGGCGCGCGGCCGCGGGGTGCACGTCGTGGTGCTGCACCAGGCGAGCGGCAGCGTGATGGCGGCGCGGGTCTTCGACACGTACTCGCCGCACGAGGACGACGCCATGGTGCTGTTCCTAAACATGGTGTCGGCCGGGCGCATCATCATCCTCGCCATCAAGGACGAGGGCTCGTTCCAGCTCAAGGCCTCGGCCCGCGACCTGCTGCGGCGGCTCGGCTCGGCGCACGCCGCCAACATCGGCTGGCGCGGCATGTGGGCCATGGTGACGCAGAAGGGCCCCGGCGGCGGCTCCGTCGGCGCCCTGGGCGGGCTCGGCGCGCTGGCCCCGGGCGGCGGCCGGCTCCTCGGCGAGGCGCAGAGCGCCAGCAAGGAGTTCAACGCCTGGGGGGCGCCCGTCAGCCTGCAGGTGGAGGTGCCGTTGCTGTCCGCGGAGGGTACGTTCTTGCAGGAGTGGCGGCGGCGGCGGCGGCAGCGGTGCGTGACGCGCCCGTCGGTGTTGCTGTTCCAGAGAGCGAGTGCAACTGGTCGGACACGGAGGAGAACCGGCGCCGGCGGGACTTCTGCAACCACATCGAGGGGTACGGGAGCGTCTGCAGCTGCCAGGACCCCGCCCCCGTCACCTTCAGCCCGGAGCCCGTGAGTGTGCGGTCTCTCTCTCTCTCTCTCTCTCTCTCTCTCTCTCTCTCTCTCTCGCTCTCTCTCTGACTCCCATGGCGCTCCGTCCTCCTTGTTTCAGATTTTGAACAATCGGGTCAGCAACGTGCCGGTGGCGATCATCGCCAGCAACAGGCCGCACTACCTGTACCGGATGCTGCGCTCCCTGCTGGCCGCCAGGGGCGCCCGGCCCGACATGGTCACCGTCTTCATCGACGGCTACTTCTCGGAGCCCATGGAGGTGACCCGCCTGTTCGGGCTGCGCGGCGTGCAGCACACGCCCATCGGCGTGAAGAACGCGCGCATCTCCCAGCACTACAAGGCCGCCCTCACCGCCACCTTCAACCTGTTCCCCTCGGCCGAGCACGTCATCATCGTAGAGGAAGATCTGGACGTTTCGCCTGACTTTTTCAGGTCGGCAGGCCCTGCATTGACGTAATGACTGGCTGGATTCGACTTGTGGCATTTTCCGAGATACTTACGCGCTCTGTTTGAATCTGCAGCTACTTCAGTCAGACCATCCATCTGCTGGACGAGGACCCGTCGCTGTACTGTATCTCGGCGTGGAATGACCAGGGATACGAACATACCAGTGATGACCCATCACGCTTGTACAGAATAGAAACAATGCCAGGTCTAGGCTGGGTTTTGAAAAAGTCCATCTATAAGGACGAACTAGAACCAAACTGGCCTGCTCCAGAAAAGGTATGGGACATATCACAAAATGGAAGAAATATTTTATGATGATTTCTATAAAATTGTAACAATGATCTTTATTGACAGAAGTGGGATTGGGATATGTGGATGAGGATGCCTGAAGTGAGAAAAGGCCGCGAATGTGTTGTGCCAGATGTTTCTCGCACATACCACTTCGGGTCATCAGGCCTTAACATGAATTCCTATTTTCAAGAGGTTTATTTTAAGAAGCATTCAATTAATACCCAAAGTGACGTTCAGCTTAGAAATATTGACAGGTACAATACAGTTCAATGACAGGATTAACATTTCTACTTCATAAATCTCCGTGCGTAATTGTTAAATTTAAATTTACAGTGTGAAGAAAGCAAATTATGAACACCTGATCCAAAGAGATTTAATGCATTCTGTTCCATTAGACCACAGTAAAGATCCATGTGATGAAAACTTCATCCCAGATAGAAAGGTGTGTAAGACAAATGATGCCGCTCCGACTGGGCACTCTGCTATCATTGAGACCACTTGCCTGTGGCCTCTGCAACTTAGCCAACCTCTACAGTCAATGCTGTCTGAACGGGTGAACAAGGATAATCTAAAAATTGTGTGTTATTTTATTTCAGGGGCAGGTTTTTGTATTATACATCAAAATGGAGTCTCCCAAAGATTTCACAACTTGGCTCCAAGTAGCAAAGGTAGGGGATCAATTTAAGAAGAAAAAAAAAAAAGGAAAGCAGTTGCACCACATATAGCTTTCTGACTTTATATTTTCAGTGTTTCAGAATATGGGATCTTGATGCGAGGGGTCATCACAACAGCATGTGGCGAATGAGAATGAAAGAGAATGATGTCATGGTGATAGGCTACCCCAATTCCGAATATTCGTAAGTTTTTTTTCTTAGAGTTTTGCTCATATTTGTAATCTTTTATTTTATTGTGTATGTGTTTATTCTCATCATGATTGCAAACTGTCTTTGTTTGTTCGACAGGAGGTTTAAACCAGCAAACGTCACTCCCATGTCATTGGACGCCTCTAAAGACAAAGTAAAAGCCAGATAGCATTATCCAAAGGTGGACGCTGAAACCGTCCATGCTGATTCTTACTTTGTAAAATCAGCTAAAGCTAGTGTGATTTTTTAAAACTTCCTGATGATCAGGAAATGTGATTGTATTTCTAAAATGTGCCGAAAATGTTAAACTTATGGTTATTTAATTATTGTATAGGTCTTTGAACCTGACTGACAATAATATATTTGGACTGTATATTGCATTTCAGAGTATACGTCGAAAGTTGTCTATGTACTTAAATTGCTATTGTTCTACAGCAAACTGAACAGAACATAGCTGGCATTTATTTTTGTTGCTGTATTATTTCCACTGTGTGTTCTTTTCATTTTTACTGACTTACTAATGAGGGGTGACACGTGGAGGAAGGTAATACAAGAAAAAAACCCTTTTAATGCTGTCCTTTATTTGTAAGATTTTTAAAAAAAGTGGACTGAGAGGCAATCAGTCAATATTGGCCTATCGTCCCGGAGATACCCCCGACCTGACATACCCCCGACCCTGTAAATCTTATTGATATTTTAAATACATTTTTAAAATGTAAAATATCCTGAAAATATTCCTATGCGTCGTTTCTTGAATACCGAGCCTAGGTGCGCTTCGGGGGATTGCCGGCACGAAAAGTATATTTAAAATATTATTAATAATATTAATATTAATATAAAAATTACAAGGGGTATATCCGGCACTTGCCCAATATTGGTAGGACCACGTATTGCAATGATTCCATCAGCTTTTGAATCAAGGAAAGCTTTTAAGTAAATATTGGTGCCAAAGAAATAGGTTGCTGGGAAAGACATTGACTGTTATTGTCTGCAAATCTAAACTTCATCTTCATAGATGATAGCTGATTTGTCCACTTTCCATTTCCATTTACTTCCAGTTACCAATTCCTTAAAATTTAGGCATAGATTACTGCATGGAACATAAATGACATTGCCCATTTGCCAGACCAATCTGAAATTAGGTTCATCAGTGCAATTCGTATTAAGAGATTTCTATTGGCAATGGCATTTTAGCTTCTGGTAGCCCATCTCAGGTCATTGGGCAAACTTATTTTGTTCATGTTGAGTTGAATCTCAGTGATTCATGCAGCATGAAGAAACTTCACGTATCATTCTCATACTTTGTCTGCCTTTCTTGATTGAAATATTTCCAATACTGTTTCTTTTTTGTCATTGAACTTAGGAATGTTTTGATATGTTATTGATGTTCAGAGCAAAAATTATTTGTTTTAGACCTAGAGTTTATGAAATTTCTCGAAAGCAAATATATTTTATTTTCATAAAAAGTTAAATCTTATGCCCATCTTGATTTTTTGACTGCCCCTGACCATATACACATCCTACAACATTCATTCAGATTTTAAAAAGAGCCATCATGCTAATGGTGCAAAAATTTAGGATGTGATAGTAATGATAAAAAGACAATATTGTTTTTTTGGCTTTATTCTCAAATAGCAAATTTATTGTTAATAGTAAGACAATCTGCAAGCTAAAGGTACACTGTGTTTTACATAGCATGATCTATGTTACAAAAATCATCAAACAGAACTATATCAGATTAACACATTCAAGAGACTCACAACTTAAGTATTTGCCAGCCCACCTACCCCTGTCGACGGTACTAAAAGTTTCAAAGTATATCCACAAACAAGTATAGAATAAAGAATGTAAAAACACAATTCAACATATATAGTAATCCTCACTAAATTTTTCGATTCTTTTATAATTGAAACACTATGCACTAAGCTCCAAAAGAATAAAAGACATAACTAACTTGCAATAATCTAGATCTCTATGATTTGACAATAATGTATTCTTCAAACTAATACAAAAGTGCACCACAGATTGATGTTATAGGAGGAAGAAAATCCTTCCAAAACTAATGGGTATGACCTTGGTACCCACATATACAGAGATCATTTTACGGCAGAGAATACAAATAGAAGAACAGTTTGCAGATTTCAGGGTAATAACTATAAATGAACGCTAACAATACAAAGAAAAAAAATCAATCGAACCACCATCTTGTTAAAAAGTGGCACAGAGTAAACTTTTAATTTAAAGTTGGGTTCTGCTGTCTAAAGCATGAAAGGAGGCAACAAACGCAATGAAGGTGAGGAGCATTTCGAAGTACAAAGAATAAAGTGGTATAACTGTACAATTCTAAAAGCTATAAGTTGTACTAAGAAATTATTTTATAGTATGTACAGTTCCTAAATAGATTTTACCTGTATATTGTACAATACGATCAATGTAGCACACACAAGTTTTAATATATAACAGGCAACAAGTTTTAATGGACCAGACAGTGCAAAAGAAGTGGTTCCCTCCAAATCGCATCTCTAAGAGAATGAGTGAAAAATAAATCAGCGAGATCCAACAAACTTCAAATGGATCTAGTTCTGATGTACATTCGGGTGTTAAGGTGCCTGCAGTGTACCAAATCATAAGCAGCACTAATAGGTGGACCAAGGCTAAGTCTTGTTGGGCCTTCAAATAACTTCCAGACCACCTTCAAAATCTATATAATTGTATGTACACAACAGTAAGATTAACAACCTCGACCTACAATAAAATATAAGACATAAGATATATTATAATGAGATGCAGGTACTGAATTCATTGATACCAGCAAGAAATCAACAGTATTTTCTCAAAATTTACAGAAACGCATAAAAGTTGTACTAACACACGCACACACACACACAAACAAACAATGCATGGATAGGGTCATCTGTACAGGAGAGCCATTGCTGATGTGACGAAAGGAATGTCTGCATTACTATCATCATGAAGTCCCATCGCCACTTAAATAAAAGATACTTGTCAGAGGACAAGTAGTCTGACAGGTGAATAGAACTTCAAAATTAAAACTTTGAGTAAAACATACTACAAAAGTCTCGTTCAACGCATTCAAGAGGTACTTTACAGATGGATTAGTCTGTACAGAAAATGAAGATTGATCAACAACTGACAGAAATGAAAGGTACACAAACAAGACACTAAAAATAGCTCCTTCTTATCTATACATGAAGCATTAAATATGAATAGAAACATGAAACAGTAACTCTGGTCTAGTGTAGAAGATTTCTCCACAGATTTCACACTTGAACTCTTCTCTCACCTCCTCCTTAACCTGAGCAACTGGCTCGACCTTCACGCTCTCCACAAGGACAGGAGTTTCTACAGAGGCAGGCATCTTCTTATCCTGCATTCCATTCTGTGTAAGGAATTTAGGTTTACGAATGGGTTTACGCCCCTTCACCTTTGGTGTCTTTGGTTCCTTGGGGAATTTTGCCGGAGGTGGCTTCTGTGGTCTCTTCTCATGATGGTAATTAACATTCTTGGTTCTTGGGCCTTTCCTCACTTTGAATGGGTCGTCTCCTGGTCCAGGCCCAGCAGCTGGGGGTGGTGGTGCGGGCGGCGATGCCAGCAACTGGTCTTCCATTGGTGGGACAACCGGAGGAGGCGACATTGGGGATGGAGACGACTTCATTGCCTTGGCTGGCCTTACTGGAGTGCGCTGTGCAGCCGACACATTCTTTATTCTGGGCCTTATCCGAATAGTGCTTGGTGCTCTTGCATTGATCTCATCTAGCCTTTGTGGGCTAATTAGTGACGGTGGCTCCATCATGCTGGAGCTGGGTTCCCCTTCTTCTGCCATCGGGCCAGTGTGTTTCATCTTGCGCTTCTTCTTCACCTTGGTTCTCCCCACCATTGAGTTGATTGTGTCCAAGGCAGCATCAAATGTTCTCACCAGAGGGTCATAATCTGGTTGGGGATTCCTGGCCTTTTTGTTTGCCGAAGATTCATCTGAATCAGGGTCATCAGCTGAAAACTCATTTCCATACTCCATTTCATGCGGCTTCAGCCTGCGTCGTCTCTTGTATTTGCGTGGAGCCAAGGCCGGTTTTCGATGGCGTGCTGTGTTTTCATCAGAGTGCTTCACCAAATGCAGACAAAGGTCTTCAGAGGTTACAAGGGCCATTCCACACACTTTGCAGACGTAACCACCACCGCCAGCAGCATGCTTTGGATCAGGTCCAGAATGATGAGCACGAATGTGTTCCCTCAGAACAACCTGAAATGGACAAACAAACATTGGTGACGGAGCCATAACTTCAACCCACAAAACAGCAGAGCTTGTACAAATAATAATCGTACCCTTTGGTTGAAAGCCCTGGGACAAATAGGGCAAGCGTAAGGTTTTTCACCCGTGTGAATACGCTCGTGTTTTCTAAGTGTTCCACCATCAGCAAAAGCCTTCCAACAGAACCGGCAGGCATATGGTCGCTCTCCAGTATGGATACGAATGTGGATCTGTTGGCTGCTGCGGGATCCAAATGTTTTACCACAGTCACGGCACTGAAACAGGCGACCAGCAGCATCTCTTTGGCTGTGTACTGCTAGACGGTGGTTGACAAGAGAGCGGCCATCGGGGAATGTCGCACCACACTCGGCGCAAGTGAGGACCCGTTCACGATGCGAGACCATGTGCCTAGAAAACAACCAACCAGCCAGATATTAGTAAATGCGTACCCCATCGTAAGAAAGCGTCCACGTCACTTCATGAAGACACACCTGCGAAGTCTTGCCCGGGAATGGAAGCGCTTATCACACTTAGGGCAAGAATAGGACCGCTCGGATGAATGAACCCATGAATGCTTTTGCAAAGCTCTACGATCTTTGCATGTTTTGCCACACAGTTGGCAAGCATTGGCTGGAATTGCACCAGCATGTCGTTCGCGGACGTGAGCAGCCACCAACTGATCATCTGGGAAACCTTGCCCACACAGCATACAACGGTGTGGTTGATATCGAGAGTGAGACTCAGTGTGTGCCAGAAGAGCCCTCCTTGAACTGTACGACTGGCCACAAACCCCACACGGATATAATCGCCCAGATCCTCCGTCCATATCAGGTTCAGGAGGAGGGGGAAGTTCCATCTTAATGTGTAGCCTAAAAGAAAAAGAAATTTAGTGTGGGATGCAAAAATGCAAAATCTACGGATTCAATAAACAAATGCTCTAAGAGACGCACCTAGAATGTTTCTTAAGTAGATCCTGTCTGTTGAATTCAAGACCACAAGTTTGGCAACGGAAGTTTCCGAAGCGTTCGTCCCCTGTGTAAGGGCGTTCAGCAACCTCCTCTTCTTCCTCTTCACGTTCAACTTTTACACCTACACCAGGGTGTTTAAGTCTTGTATGCTCGCGTAGTAAATGAACATCCCAGAACATCTCTCCACAAGATGAACATTCAAATGGACTGTCTCCAGCATGTACTCTAAATTCATACAAGAAAAAAAAGATAAAGAAATTAGCACAGGCATCAAATAAGCACATTACAATGGGGTTTTCCAATTTAAATTTTATTAGAAAGAAAGGTACCTTGCATGAGATCCTAGGGCCTTGGCACGGGCAAAACCAATACCACAGTGTTGACACACATAAGGTCGACTAGGGTCTGTGACTGGCCATTGAGGCGCTACAGGTTCTGGCGGCTTCTGTTCCTCAACTGCTCCATTCATATAATAGCCATTAGATTCATCTCCACCACCACGTGAAGCTAATTCTGTCATGAGACGCATGTCTTCGTCAACATATGAAGAGCGTGGTTGTCTCTCGGCTGGATGAAGCTTCTTTCGACCAGGCCCTGCTCCTGCTGCTGCCGCCTTAGCTTTGCCTGGCTTTCTACCAGGCTTCTTTTTGACTCGCCCATCTGCAGGTTCACCAAAACTCTCTGATGCACGCCGCCTCTTCTGTGCTGGCATCTGTCACAAAACGAGAATGGGTTGTGTAAAGTAGCGAATATTAAGAGAAGTCACAACTAAGGTAAAAAATTACCTGTTTCTGCCTAACTTCCAGACGGTTGTCTAATCTAGTTGGTGAAGACAAAAGGTCATCTTCATCCTCTTCTTGTTGTTCGGCAGCTTCAGGTGCATAAGCATGAATCTAAAAAAAATATTATAAAATTAGTGAGTTATTAAGAAAGGCATGCTTTTACATTGCAGCTCCATTACATACCTTCAAGTGATTATGCAAATCACACTTGCGTCTGTATCTTGCGCCACACAAATTACAACCGTAAGGTCGTTCAACTTGGTGAGCAACCATGTGGTTCATAAGATTAGCTTTCTTTGAAAAGCGCCGAGAGCAAAAATCACATGGATATGGCCTGATCTGGCTGGCTCCACTCTGTTGATCTTGGGGAAGAGGTACAAGCATGTCATCTTCATTTCCAGGTTCACCCCATTCTGACTGCACATTCACAGTGGAAACTAATACCTGCAAAAAGAAACAAAGCAAGTAGGAACAGCCCACAGAAAAGATGCAAAAAAAAGAAGTGTTGAATCGCAGTAAAATGAAACTCACTTGACCGTCATGGCCACTCTGGCCAGTTTCCCAGGCCTCACTGATCACCTCCTCCTCTATGACCTGCACACCAAAGAGCTCTGGGTCCTGGTACTGGTATTGTCCACTCGAATCAACGACTGTTTCTCCAGCTACCAAATCACCACCAGCAATAACTTCTTCCCCGGTCATAATCTCACTCTCAGTTATAACATCTTCACCAGTGATAACATCATCTCCTGACATTATATCACCTCCAGAGATGACTTCACCATCAGTGACAATCTGATCTCCTGTTATAACTTGTTCATCCACGATATCTCCCCCAGCAATGACCTGCAGAGGTACGCAGAAAGAACGAAATGGGACATATCAATTTCGGATCATGGAGCTAATGTAATTAGAAAAGTAAATGTATCATTAGAAGCAAGAAGTGATCACTGATTTTAACACTGAGGAGGCTTGAAACAAAAACTATGTAGAGATTACAAAACAAGAAATACTTAGCATTTCTAAGAAGTGTAAAGTACTCTATACCATTTATTCCTGCAACATTCCTCCACAATCGATATAATCAAGAACACCAATTACTACAGTTAATTGGAAAAAGGAAAAAAAATGAAAGAACATACATTTAAGAGACTTACATCTCCTCCCACAACAACTTCATGATGGGCATCGTCTAAAAAGACAGGAGATGGTTTGAGACCAGCAAGGCCTAGTCCTGTTAAGCCTGTCAATCCTGCTGATGTAACAACAACTTGGTCTTGGGGCATTTGGACACAATCAGATGCAACTCCAAAGATGACTTCCCCACCACCGCCTCCTGGCACAGACTCTTCTTCATCTTCCTCATCATCATCTTCAGTTACCCAACTGACCGTCCACTGCGGTTCAGTCTCAGCTGAATCTGCCATGATTTAGGCACGGGAACTAACTAGATGAGGGAAATTCCCCTGAAATACACAAAAAAGTTTCCTGATAATGACAAACCCTCAAGAAATAGAATGGTGATACCATGAATAATTAAGGCATGATGGTACTGACAAAATGTACAGATAAATTACATTAAGAGAAAATGAGGCAACATAATTACAAATAAAAGAATGAAAATAAAAAGATCAAATGGAAAATTATAGCAATGACAAAAATAACAATTTGCATTAGACATGCTGTCAAAATTTAGTTTAACTCATAAAAATAGATTAAAACCAAAATTTACAAGTTCCAAAAAATGATATTTTGGAAGGACTACTATTATACAAATGACTTAATTTAAGGATAGAAATCATAATAGTGGTGTAACCTCAAAAGTCACATTTGACAGAAGTTGACAAACCATCGAGAGGTAATTTTAATTATCCAAAAAGTTAAAATTAAAACTAAGAACATCGAATACGCAAAGAAAATGGCTAACCGATCGCAGCATCCAGTTCATAAATTCCATTCTGCGCGGAGACCAATATTAGTAAACATACGCCTAAGGTTATGTTTATTTCCAAATTCGGCATCAAACTAGTACAAAACTACCAAATTAACAGCAAAGTTCGAATTTTTCAGTCGAAAATGACTCGTAGAAATTACACGGCCCCGCAAACTTGCGCACTACGCGCAACAGACAGCGACGCTTGGGTTTCCGACGGTAATTGGAGTAGGTTATATGGTCCTTGAAGATTACCATAACCCCAACTCAAACATTAAGAAATAAATGAAATACCACCGGACGCAGCATTAAAGACAAAGGCCCGGCGATTCATCACACGACCGCATTACGGCTCGGACCCCAGTCCTGAGGTGCTGTGGCAAACAGCGAAACATAAAATGGAAGCCGAGAGTCCTCAGCGCTCCGCTCGCTAGGCTTAGCATAGCATAGGCCAAGCTAACCGCAAAGACACCAAGCCAAGCTGACGGTGGCAACGCGTCCCCCGTCGTTACACGGATAAGAGAACTCCAGGTACAAGAAATATACGATAGAAACAATTACCTTCACTTCATGTCATCTATCATGAAAACAAACAGATCACATATCTTTTAAACACAGAAACATAACCCAATTTCCACTGACTGAAACGGCATCAGCCTCCATTTGTGAAATAACGTATGCTCAGAAACTCTCCGCTTTGTCCTTAGTCCTACCCAGTATCGATAGCTATCGAAGTGGTTCTACGTCTCTTTTCGTGCCGTAATTAAATCTTAGAACACGAAAAGCTATAATGTTTTGCGATAATCCATGACAAAAATGTTTCATTCGCAAGTATATTTGGTATGTAATGTAAAAAAAGGGATAGAAACCGATTCAGATGTGTCCTCCGTTCTTTCCCGCGTAATCATTCTTACGTCACCTTTCGATACCTCGAAGACAATTCGAGGCAAACACGAGGAGGAGTGGGAAGGGGAAGGGGGATCTTGGAGGGGTCAGCAGAACAGTAACAGTAGTAAACAATAATAGCTGGCGATATTTTTACCCTAATACATTTAAGTTTAACCGACAGTTTCTCAAGAAATAGACTCCGGTCGTAGCGCTGAGCGTTTTTTTAAAATTCCCCTCACCTTGAAGAATCGGTTCTTTTACTTGCCGGATGCGTCATGAGAATATGATAACCCTTGGGAGTATACCTTGGTATGTCATGTCAGGAAGGTGAAGCATTTAATAATAATTATTGTAGATTACTTACATATTTTAGTGTGACGTTTGACATATTACATCATTTTCTTTTGGGCATATATCTTAATATTCATACATCCTTTACTTAATTATGACAATATATTTCTTGTTCATTATAAGTAAGACCAATTGGTGAACTTCCCCACTAAGAATGCCGGGTGTTTGTGTTTCCTTCTTGAGATCCCAAGTGGTCTAGATGTCGCTCAACCCAGACTTCTAGAACTTTATTAGTTTGTATGAGTATCGGATCCTCATATATTGTCTTGGGTGGCTGATGATAGACATTTAATAATTAATTTGCTTGTGCAGCTGTTAGTATCCAGCACACATGGGTCACAATGGTTGATCCTTCGTCAGAGGATGATGGTGCTCTTAGAGAATGGGCCCCATTATCAACACTCCTTAGTCAAATCCCACCTAAAGCTCAAAGAGGACTTTTTACTGGAGATCTGAACCTCACATGCATAGCTGCTTTGCCTGACTACCTGGCTATTGGAACAAACCATGGGCTAGTCTACTGGTATAATAGACTCACAAATGAGTTGCAGCGGTTACGATGTGAGGTATGGCGTCTTTCCTTTGTACCTAAAATTATGAAACGTTACTGGCTCTGCTCAAACACCATTTCAAATTTCAGAATACAGTGTGTGCCATAACATGCGTTGCTGTTACTTCTACTGTGGATTATATGATAGCAGCTGGAACTAGCAATGGCATTGTCACAGTGTTTTTAGTTCCTAAAGCCTCTCCTGATAACATTCCTGAATTATTTAAAACAAATTCCAAAAAGCAGGTAAATTAACTTGGTGATAATTACTGTTTTCTCAAAATAAAAGTTAACAACTTTGTCTCTAATTGCCTATGTCTTGCTTGTAGGTAGAGCGTTATACAGTAGCTGATCTACATTCTGCTCCAATATCAGCTGTAGAATGGAGTCAAAACGGTATGAAGTTATTCAGTGGGGACCAGAAGGGCACGGTTGTTCTAACTGAGATTGACTTTTATATGGTTGGTATATGTCCCCAGGAACCTACATATGTGTATCTCATATTTTGATGATCTCTTACTGTCACTTTTTTCCCCTATAGCACCTAAGCAAATCTGCAGAGCTGTTGAATGAAAAATATGAGGTTGTTCAACTCAGCTACAATTCAAGTAATCAACTTCTTCTTGTATCAACCCTTTATCGGACCATCTTATGCCATAGAGATACTAATGATGGGGCTTGGAAAGTTTCTCAAGTTGGGAACAAAGAGAGAAAGACGTGAGTTTTCTAAATCATTTCATCTTATATTTTAATTTTGAAAAAAATGAAAAGAAAAAAATGTCTTTAGCATAATTAATGTCTCTTTTGTCTGACAAAGGCTGGGAAAAATGGGTGCAGTATTTTTCAACAATCCAGAAAACCCTCGAGCACCTGTAGCTTACTGCAGCCGTCCAGGATTGCGTCTATGGGCAGCAAATAAGGATGGTGTTGTGGAGAAAACGCTCATGTTCAAAGTAAGTCCTGTGTATAGTCAAATTTTATTTTAAAGATATTTTATATTTGTATTCAATCCTGTATTTTTCTTTTACCTCTGAAGGATTCTGTACAAGGACAGCTTCCACTGATTCCACTCTTGAATCCAACCAAGTCTCGAAAACGACAGCCACAAGGAGAACCTCAGCTTGGACCTGTTTTGATGTTCAAAGACAACCTTATAGTTACTTCCACTGCTGAGGCTCTTTTGGTTTTAGATCCACACACCATACGTGTTGTTGCTGCCCTCTATGATGTTCAGAAAATATCTGCTTTATGTGTATCAAAATCAGAAATATTCATTTTAGAAGGTGAACGTCATTTAATGCGAATCGGGTTTACTCCTGAAGACATTCCAATAACATGTAAGAATTTATCATCTACATTCAACATCATTTACTTCTTAATGTTTGCAATAGTAAACAAATGTACCTGTCAAAAATTTCAGTACCCATGGCTGAATCTACATCAACAAAGAGTGGAGCATTAGCTAATCAATTTTTAGAGCTCACAGCTAAACTGAAAGATACTTCAATAACATCTGTAATTCCCATCAAGAAATTATCACCCATTTTCTCTCCAACTAAAAGGTGAGCTTATTATTTTGGCTTGTACCTTCTAGGTACCATCCCATTTTTTTCTAAAGAAAATTCCTCTGCTCAGCTCCGGTTCAAGCGACGGAGAACAGATATCTGAATGTATGGAGGTTCAAGAGCTACCTCCTGTGTTGTCTTTGGCAGCTCTTGATCCAGGAGCTTGTGAGGGTTTACCAGAGCTTAGAGTCAGTGACAGTGCACTTGCACCGAAAACACTTGAGAAGGATGTGTATACCAACAGGTATCAGTTGTGTTCTAGGTTTAAATATGAAATCTTCATCTTGTTTTGGGTTGTCTCTCAAATTTCCTGTTTTTTTTTTTTTCAGTGTATCCTTAAGCTCTGACCTACTTGATCAAATTGCAAAGGAACAGTTTGAAGATATTGTGTTCCAACCAAAACGAAGAACAAAAAAGAACCGAAACAAGCGCAGTGGTGCACCAGCAGGTGAGCTTTTTAAGCACCATGTTTGTTATGTCAGTTCTTCCAATCATAGATAAATTATTTGCACAGACTGCTGTAAAGATTTTCTCTGAGACGTCAACATTTTTGGGAAACCTGTTTTGTGATTCTTGTGGGTAGGTCAGTGGAAGGTGTTCAACCAACCTGGCTCATTGCCAGGATTCTATATTTATCTTACGGTTGCCTTGTGGGAATGGAGGGGGGACTGTATACAAACACAGGTCTTGTGGTACTTGCTATGTCATTTCACAAAGCATGGCTTGGTATTTTGGAAGTGGCAAAAATTTTCTGTGGATGAAGTTTAACATGGAATACTGTGGTGGTATGATAACATTTTATTTCTTCTGCTCTCTTTATAAGTATCACTTTTTATGTTGTAATCTAAAAGAGGGAACTTCATCAATATCTTGTTGGGTGAGAAAATGTAAGCCTGTAGGCATCAGAACAAAAACTAAATCCTGCTTCAACATTTATATTTCAGGTACTGAGTCTGGATCAGACACTACAAGTGTTGTATCAGCTACATCAGAAAATGATGAGTTATTGTCGAGTGAACGTTTGGATGCCAGTAGCGAATGGAGCAATATCAGTATGAACACCTCCAGGCGCTCCTCTGTTGATACATCGGTCAGTATACATTATGGTATGTATTTAAATGTTTCTTCACTAATAAAACTACTAATTTGCCTGTACACTGTGTATTTCTTAATCCAGCAAAAAAATGAAAATGGTAAAGGTAAGCCAGGACCGTCCTCTAGGGAAGAAAATTTTTCCTCTTGGAATGAAGATTTGAGTAAAGCTTTGGAAGGAAGCCTAGACAAACCTCTTGTTAAGTCATCACCAGAAGAGGGGCTGAAAACTGAAACCTTCTCAGCAACTAACTCATTTAACTTGGAACACTGCAATGAAGATGCAATCAGAGACGCTTTAGCAATTAAAGAACGGTTGTTAGCTAAGAAATATAACTTAGAAGCTGAGTTGGGCATCACATTTGATGAAGATAGTACCCCAGATGATTGCAAGCCAGAAGAGACATCTTCTCAACCATTAGGGAATAGCAATGCTGCTAAGGAGTGTATAGCAGATACAAGTTTAGTTGAAGGATCTGAAGAGAACACATTACAGAGCCTTAGTGGCGTTGACAGCTTGAGAAGCATTTCTGATAGCAGTGAATGCTTTCATGATAGCACCTTGAGCTATGGCCCACCATCAGGAAGCAGCCAGCTCACAAGTCAACATTCTTCATTGGACTTGGAAATACCCAGTTAGTTTACTTGTGTAATCTAACTTTGTACTAAAGAGGTACACAATTATGATTTTCATGTTTTCTGTTTTCAGATGCCAAGGAAGATACCAGCAATACATTGGTCCGCAAAGAGGCAATGGAAGCAAGTGGTTGGCTGCAATTCAATACCCCAAAGCCTGTGGTTTGGGTTGCTGTATGCGATTCCTACTTGACAGCCATTGATACTCAGGACACAGTTCACTACTGCAGCCTTGGCGGACTTGGTTTGAAATGGCAAAAAGCAGATTGTAAAGCCACTCAGTTATCTCTTTCACACAATGCTAATTGTGTTTGGCGCCTACATAACCACGTGGCTTATGCTTTGAAAAATCCTGCCACTTCGGGTACAATGAAAATGATCTTATCTTATCATGGCTGTAATGTAACACAAATTCAATTTCTTTTCATCCTTTTTTCCTTCTTTTGTTGTGAAGGTCCTCATGGAGATTCATGGCTAGAAGCAGCAACAAATGTGCGTAGCATAGCAGTTGCTGAAGATGTTGCCTGGTTCATATCCCAAGATGGTGATGTATTCTGTCAGAAAGGTCTTAGTGTGGACAATCCTATGTCAGAATCAATAAAAGTGAATAAGCCATGTGAATGGCTAGCTATTAAGATTGCATGCTTCTCAAAGGTATTAAAATATTACTTCACTTTCAGATAAAACTGTAATTTAAATGTAATGTAGTAATTTGAGATGAATATTTCCAGATTGTGTGGCTTTTAACTTCTACAGGAGAAGTATATGTACGATTAGGTGTTTCATCCGCAAGACCTGAAGGAGTTGACTGGAAACGTGTCAACATTCCAGTTCCTGGAAGTGTGGTTGACATTTCCCTGGGTTCCCAAAGAACTGGCTGGATTGTAGATAGTAGTGACACAGTGATGTTTTCAGTTGACCACCTAGAACCTGAACCGCATTGGTGGCAGGTAAAGAGGGAGACACATTTATGCAAGTTGAATGCATATTCCAGTTTACTAAAGTCTTTGGGTTTTCCTCTTCCAGGTCCTTATTAGCGATTATGTTTTTCAACAGACATCACCCTTACAAAGACTGCGCACCAAGTTAACAAAAAATTTGCGGCCTGCTCTGTCTGGCCGTCAAGGTCCCATCTCGTGTGTGGCAACAGGTCAAGATTCAGTCTGGATTCTTCAGCATAATTCCACTACTCTGCATGCCAATAAAACTAAAATTTCTGGTCAGTTTTATTCACTTTAAGTTTAAACTATATCATTGACATGGGTTTACATTCAATATGCAAATTGCATTAATGCTTGCAGGCCATTCCTGGACACGGGTTAAATTAAAAGGTTCTCCTGTAGGCATAAAATGGCAGACAGTAACAGCTGAAGGTATTTTTGAAAGTGGGGGCCAGCTATGGCTCTTGTCAGCAAATGGGGATTTGTTTTGCTCTAAGCCATACAATAATAGGAGTCTCCAGGTAATATTTTGGTTCCACGGTAGATGATATGGACCATAATTATGAATTCAAAGATGTTCACTTTTATCTCTCTTGTTTTTCAGCAAGTACTCTTACCATCTGAAGATGGTGCAGTATGTCTCGCTGCATCCTCTCAAACTCTGTGGCTGCTCACATCGTCAGGAGCAATTTACATTCGTAAAGGCCTTAATGACAACTGTTTGGAAGGAAATAACTGGAGACAGCTGAGCCTTATGCAGATTGGTTAGCTCAATTTTTTTAGATTCTTTTCAGTTTGCGGTTCAACTTTAGGGCAAAAAGATTTTCTCTGAACCATTTTGTGTTCATTCATTTTATTCTATTTTTTTTGTAGAGGAAATTCACTTGAGCCACATATCCTGTGGACTTGATGTGGTGTGGGCATGTGATACAGCTGGGAACATGCATATGACAGTGAGTTCTGTCCATGCCTTGGCCACAGCAACATTTTCACCTGTGTGGATACGAGTTCCAGATTTAAAGGAGCAGAAGAAAATTTTCTTTATCAAGGTGAAGATAGATCTTATGTATTTTCAATATCTGTCCTCCAAAATCACAATAAATGTTCTCTTATACATAGGTATTTGCTGGCCCCCAAACGTACATGGTCTGGGCATTAGACAACCAGGGGAAGGTTTATGTAAGGGAAGCCATTTTTCCAGACTTCCCTCTTGGTGCTGATTGGGTTACTGTTACTGGAATCACAGCAGTCGACTTAAGCGTGAGGTAATGTCCTTGCACAATAGTATTTTTATTTTAGAAATTTTACTTCAATTTTTTACCACTTTTGTATTTTTATTTTCCTTTCAGCGCCACAGCTGTGTGGGCTTTGTCTGTAGACGGTGATGTGTACAGGCGTCAAGGAATAACACAAAATAACTACATTGGTGATTATTGGAAGAAAATACCAGGATCTGTGGAAGCTTTGACGGGCAAGTACATCCTCAATAAGCTTGCATCTCTTTAAAATAAAATAACCTGCTTTGAACATTTTTTCCTCAATAGCATCAATGTGTGACCGACTATGGGGTATTGACAAAAATGGCTCACTTCTCCGTCATACCCAGATGACAGTAACTCTCAACCCGGGCATTGGAACACCAACAATATCTCAAATGCCAGACATTGCCCCATCAGGAGAAGAGGGAGACTGGGAAGTTCTGTAACAGAATTAATCCAAGTGTATTGCACAGAAGAGGTGCTTCTGCAAGTGATATTGCAGAGGTGAGCCATTTCAATTTTTTATCCCCATGAACAAAAGATTTTGCTTCAACCAAAGTACTACATGGATCACAGCTGGTATTTTCATATGCACCCATAACGGTTTCTACCAAACATTTTTACAATCCCAAAGATTGCAATTTTGCTTAACTGACTGCATTGACCTTTACTTTATTCATAACTTGTCAATTACCTGTGATTTCTATAATATATTACTATATCATTTCTATGAATTTTAGTGTACTTCCAAGTCCTGAAAACAGGCAGCGGTGCTATGAATAAAAAATATAAAAATTTGTATTGCGATGATTTCACCATTGTAGGTAGTCCAACAAGAAACAGTATCACAGTATGCTTTATTAGCTCTTCCTTGGGTGTCAAATTTCAACTACATTAAGAGAAAATGAAGTAATTAAAGTGAAACAATTACACAAAACCATGATTGTCAAAATGATAATAGCACAGCTCAATATCAACCAATCAACTGGGTATAACAAAGAGTAGAGGTATTCAGTTAGTATGAAACATAAACATGACAATGGCACAAAACAATGTGACAAAAATAAGGGATGAAACTCCCTCCCCCCAAATGAACACTTTAAAATGGAATTGACGACGACTGCTGCACAAATGCAGGAATGTAACAGCACTTCAAAACAAAAAGATGTCCAGCTTTGTTCCAATATGATCAGGTTTGACTAGTTGGTTTCTTTTTCTCTTCTTCAGTGTTAAGCACATTTTTCTCAATCTCCTTCATGTCAATTTTTTGTTCTTTAATAGCTTCCTGTGAGATACAGTACGAAATTTAACATTATTAACAAGGTTTCAATCATACCAGTCATGATACAATGAGACTCATGTCTGCACTTACTTTGACACATTCAGTATACACTTTTAACAAGGGGGCACACATTTGTTCACTATGGTTTCCTTTCAGAAATTGAGTTGAAAACCAAACATTAAAGCAAGCGTCATACTCTTGCTTCAGCTCATTGCAGTTGGATCCAACGCTGTTCATTGTGAGGCTGCAGTGAAGAAATCGGACACTGAGATTAGAGTGTGGTGTGTACGAGACGGACACGTCTTGAAAAGCGATTATTGAACACAAACGGTGAAGCTCATGGCACCCAAGCACTGGGATGCAAGTCCCTTTGGCCGACCCCTCAATCAAACCCCCCTACATGGCAATGTCCCAAAATTTACGATTAGTAAACTTCTTTGCGGGGCACTTATCGGATAACATGGTCTTCAAGGAAAACGACGGATGAAAACCGAAATGAAAGGGTACCAAGAGAACACCACGGAGCTCTGGGTTAGAGTGCGGTGCCGTGACCATTTCACAACTTTATTTTCAAAAATAGAGCTGTCAGGAGAACGACGCGCGCGCAATACGATAACTACTTACGGCTAATTTAATCCTACAATCTCATGCGAAAGTTTCGCCGTCAATCAAAGAGGAGAACAGCGAACCTCGGGGAAACCGAGCATTCGGACCTGGATGATGCAAACCCCTTTAACCAAACCACGGCCCGACGACACCCCCTCCACAAATACTTACAGAGCTTGCAGCAGCCGCCGCGCGTGTTGGTTGTAAGGAGTCTGATTTCACCGATTTCGTTACCAAACCCCACCGAAATGACAATGACAAGAAAACAACTCCTGATTAGGAGGGAACAATACTCGAGAAACCCCAAATACGACTTGTGTTCTGTAACAAATTCGAGATGGCATTCAACCGCACACTTTCAGTGGCTTCTGCTAGGCGTTAGTTAGCCGAGCCGAGCTTGTTTTTTTTAGGGCAGTTGGGCTCATGTAACAATATAGGAAAGAAGTTTTGGCGTGTTTGAAGTGGCATTTTATTCCAGTCCAATAATAATTCTAAAAAAATGGAACAGTGAACAAGGTAAGGGTAAAAATGTAAAAAGGCCCCCTCCGTTCCTTCTGCCCTCACCCACCCCTTCTCTCTCGACTGCCCTTCGATTGCCTCGGTACTGCTTCGAGAGTGTCTGTTTTCCTCCCGGATTTTCTCCGTCTTTTTGAACTTCACAACAACAACAAAAACCGCGAAAAGAGCCTGGCCCGGTTGCGCTTTTCGCCTTAATTTCGGTCAGCTAGCATACAAAATGAATTCCGCTAGCAAGGTAGGCTGCTCACCGTAGCTTCAAGAGGGAACATTTGCCGAATCTCAGTAAACAGCAGTCTTCGAAGATTCACGCTCCACGAAAGTCCCCGGCGTCTTCGCACATAACCTAAACATTTTAGGCGTACTTTGTTAGTTAAATCGGCTTCCTTAAGGCATATTTGCCTTCAGGCCTTAGTTTCAACTCTCTTTTATTTCCGCTATTTCTTTATACGAGACCTTTTGGTTGATGAAGGATTGTGACATGCTCTTTTACCAGACCAGAAGTTAAATGGTGATACTCAACTCAGAACTCTCTTGACCGTGAATTGATTCTAAATTCCTAATTCCAGGTTGGTGAAATTTTCACTGCTGCTGGCAATGCCTTTAACAAATTGGGAGAGTTAACAATGCAGCTCCATCCAACTGCTGATTCTCCTGCTGGGTAAGCACAAAATCTGCTCTATATTATTGTGTAATTACGGTTGAGTTATTGAATTTAATTTATTTTCTGCCTTCAGTAAATGGACTGACGAAGAAATTGAGATGCTCCGGCATGCTGTGCTTAAGTTTGGGGATGAGCTCAGTCAGATTTGTGAACATATCAAGGGAAAGACTGTGTAAGTTTGTGTATTGGATTTGAGACAGCTTATGCCCCCTCTCAATTTCTTCGGGTTCAATCGTTTTTTTCATTCTGATTGTTTTTGTTCTTTCTGTTTAGGAGTCAGATCAAGTCCACCTTAAAGAAGAAGGTTTTTGAAGATGCTGGGCTACAAGTGAGGCAACAAGTTCAAACCTCATCAGCCCAACCCATCAGCCAGCAATCACAACAAGCCATGATGAGCAGAGAAGTCACTCTGAACATGTTGAACGCCACAGAACATGAAGTTGATGTGGAGGGATTAAACGAAGATGTAAAACTGGAATTTGACGGACCAACAGAAGAAGTAGCAGCATAGTTCAAAATACTTTATGAATTCAGCACTTGTATAAATTATATGTATATATGCCTTTCAAACACTGTGAAGTGCTATGTCTGCAATCCATAAATCTGTCTTGGGCGGCAACTGATTCTCCCAAGAAAGATGTTTTGGTTCATTCTCGAGGGGGGGGGGGGGGGGATTTCAATTTACTTTTGCCAGATTTTTCTGGCTTAGCTTTGTATCCTGTCATTTCTTTGAAACTGAACTATTACACTGACATTTGTCTTGCATTTTATTCCTCTCAGAAAATAGATTGTCAATGATTGATCTAATTAATATTATATCTAGTTATTTATCACATCTTGTAAAAAACAATAATTTCCTTCCCCACTTGGTTTCAACAGACTCGTGGATTTTCTGAAAGTCGCATGAAGTCAAAAAGAGTTCAATGTGCTGCTCCACATTTTCACGAATGGTTAACTCTTGAAAGCGAGGAAAAGTCAATTGGCATCTTTTCAACCTCTTGACTGCAGATTTATAACATTTCCAGGGTTGGGGTTCAATGACTATCATTCTACTGATTTCTGAGACGTCTTTCAGAAATCTATTCAAACCATCATCCCCATGGTTGAGATGAATCCACATGGTAACAGAGAAACAAAATACGACATCAAACTGTCCGCTGCATTTTTCGATGTACTTGTGAAGGACGTTAGTTCTTTCATCACTCATGAAGTCCAAACACTTGAATATAATTCCATTTTCATATTTGTTCTGTTCTTGGGCTCTTTGAATCAGCACTGGGTCAATATCAATGCCAACTATTGAGAAGGCATCGTTGGTTAGCTCTAAACTTGGATTTTTTTCCTGGATTGAGTTTGATATATGTTCGTAGACCCTTGTAGTCAGCGCCTAAAACATAAAGAACAGTTTGTCACACATGTATTCTAGCTTTCGATTAGCAGCAAGTAGTAACAGTGTACTTGCCCCAGTATTACAGCCGATATCAAGACATGTATATTGCTGGTTTTCTCTAAACAACCAAACATCATTTGGAAGTAACTTTAATCTCTCTTCAGGGGGGTGGAAATCATAATAGTTAATAAAATTTCCCAGCCTAACAGCTCCAGGATCATCCCCATTAAACTGCAAAGACTCCATGACAAACAGCAGAACGACCTGTAGTAATGACACGCCCGCGCTATATTCCTGATCCAAACAAACCACGAAAAGAATAACACTGAAGCAGTAAGAGGTTAGGACAACACGACATTATCCAGAATTGCACGGTCTTTACCTAGGACAGTGTCTTCAAATCACTATTATTAAACTCTGCGGCAATTTGCACCTTGGTGATCAAAAAGTACTGGCCGGTCGAAGTGTTTGACAAACCGTTGTCAGTGGATGGAGCTCACACCCCACCGGCAACGTCACTATTTGTTTGCGACCGAGCGTCCTGTGATCCAGGTTAAAGTTAAATTATTTTTTGAGCGTTCGAGCTCAAATGACAATCACTTTCATATCAGACCTAATCTAAAATTCCTTGTTGATGCGTGCATTGCAAGCAAATGTTGGTTCTAAAACTTGTTTTTGCTGCAGGTTGTGAAAATCAGCTGAGTGGTACTTGAGTTAAAGCTGACATTCAAGGGCCATATCTACAGGATTGTCTAAGATGGATGTAATTAAGCCAAATGTTATTTGGGTAAATGGACGTTGTTATCGTTTGTATGGACAAAGAGTTGGATCAACCCCTTTCGATACTGGCCATACTGGTTACGGAGATGATGATCAGGTTTACTTCGGTACTTTGATACAATTTTAATAGGTTTTTTGCGTTGTCCTCTTATAGTCTAGGATTAATATTCAGATCTTTCTTATTTTTAATGTTATCTTACTTTCCAGGGCAGGATGATGACATCTCAGATGATGATTATGAAATTTCAGGAGCTGAATCAGGAAGGTTGAAGACCTCATTTCATATCCCAAGGTTTGCAATAAAACTAATCATCGAAATTTAGCTAAATTGCTCCACGGACAGAGTACAATCTGTGCACTATTATTTCAGGTCTCTTCATGCAGTTCTCATAGGACCCAAAGGAGCCACTAGAATGCGCATTGAAAAAGAAACAAAAACGTTGATAAGAATTCCGAAGAAAGGACTGGATCAAGACATAGGTAAAATTAGAAACTGTTAATCTAGTTTGAAACTCTACACTTGACAGCCTTGATCTTTTTTCCAGTTGTCTCCGGAGTTACAAGAGAGAGTGTGGTGCGGGCAAGACGGCGTATGGAATTAATTGCTCTGACAGCAAGACAGAAGCAACAATTTACTCATTTCCTGTCATTTCCTGTAAATGATGAAAATATTAAATCAGGCTTTTTAAAGTTTCAGGTGAGATATTTACAAATATCACACCTTCCTTTTTTTAACGAAACATAATAATGCGCTGTGTTCTCAGGAACAAGTTTTGACTGAGTGCAAGGGGCGTGGCATAGGGAAGGACATTTTCCAGGACCCAAATAAATTACACATGACTCTTGGCACGCTTGTTCTTTTTGATGAACCTGACCGAAAGAAAGCGGCTCAGGCATTGCAAAGTTGTGAACAAGACATTGTAGAGTAAGTATGGAAGACAAAGTGGGTGTGATGTTTTGATGTCTAAGAGACAATCTGAAATTCTTTTGTGTGCAGGCCACTCCTACTTAATGGTCCTCTACGGTTGAGAGTTTGTGGAATTGAGTACATGAATGACGATCCAGCAGAGGTGGATGTACTTTATGGAAAAGTGAAGGACTTAAATGAAGAACCAGTTGTTCAACATCTTGCAGATCAAATTGTTGCACATTTTGCAAAAACAGGTGTGTTTCCCCCTCCCCATACTTCTATTTTATATAAAGCTTGTATTTTTTGAGTGTTCCAATAATTATTTATCTTTAAATTTAGGTCTGATGCCTAAGCAGTTTGACTCTGTGAAACTTCATATTACTTTAATGAACTCTCTCTTTCGGAGAGAGGAGTTAGATTCTGATTCAGCCAAAGACCAAAATCAAAGAAAAGTTAGAGAGTCTTTCGATGCCTCATCTATTCTGCGGGTTTGTTGAAGCACCGTGGATCGCTTTGAAATTTAGAGATTAGTGTTGTGTTCCACCTAAAGGTTTCTCCTTTACAGAAATTTCAAGATTACAATTTTGGAGAAATTGTTGTTCGAAGCATTGACCTCTCCCGACGATACTCCACTGCCTCAAACGGTTACTATGAAGCAACTGCCACCATTAAATTGAATTGTTAATGTTGATAATAAAATGGGGTTTCCTGCAATATTGTGCTTGTCTTTTTGTCTATTGAATTCCTGAACCATTTATTTCATGTCAATTGGGCGACAGGGCGGGAAATTCAAAAACAACTCATTAATACTGTAAGAGTATTTATTATCAATATGCTCATAACACTTATTTACCCAGCAGCCAAAGGTAAATACTTTTGACACCAGTTACACATGAAGCTAAAATCCTGTTGTAAAAAAGGGGAAATTAAAAGATAAAGACGGAAGAGCCTTGAACCAAGCTTTAGAGTAACAAGTTGTGATGTTCTTTAGTCCAGATTGGGAAGCATGGAAATTAAGGTACCTCTGAACAAAGCTCTCAGAAAATAAAATAAGTGTTTGGATATATTTGCAAATAAAATGTGCACACTCATATTACCTTTCTGTACAAACTTCAGTTGGATTTGAAATTCATTAAATTCTTAAGCTTTGATTGTACGTTGAATATAAATACTAATAACACTAAGCAACAATTTCATCTACACAATTTCATCTTAGCTGCTGCTGCATTATGTGATTCAAGTAACTTTCACTTCTTTACATGTTTACAATTCCTATGCATGATCAGAGCAAGCTTACAGCACTAGCTATTTACACTTCACAACACACATCTGGACAAGAACAATACAAAATTGATTAAATCACCCGACATGCGCTAAAACAATCACCTCATTTCACCAATACTGTATCATCTATTTATTAGACACATGGGCAGGCAGTTAGACTGGTCAACAGACAAATAAATTAAGAAATAGTACCAAGCTAGAAACTTCAGTTTTCTTTAAAAAGAAAAAAAAAACGTCAACCTTAAAACAAGTCCAATTTGTCCCCAAAATAAACATATTTATATATGTATCATGTATATATATTTCATTAAAAAAAGAATACTACGGTGATAATCTTTTATTTTTTGGCTAAATAAATAGAAGCCAAAGAATAGGACTCAAAATGGCCTCCAGCTCCACAATTGTTCATCATACAAACTACCAGTTAAATATTCAACTTTTCTGAGGAGGAAAGGCTATCACAGAATGCACAGTCAAATAACTAGAAAAAGAAATACAAGACTTTGATGCAAAAATTCATGATTATTTACAATATGCAACATGACACTGTGTGTGGTTGGGAAGAAGAAGCAGCAAGTACAAATGAGCTAAAAAGTATGGGTAAAAACTGGGAACTAAGTGACACTGTAGACAATGGCCACCGAATGAATGCATTAGAACTATTGCTGATCCACTTCCACAACACAGCCATGTTAAGCAAATGCACCCTTACTACGCAAGGGGTACACCACCTTAAAAGTTAAAAGTTATCAAAATGTACAGCAAATAAACAAATGGGACACAACAAGCTAGTCACATGACACCACTCAAATGTCAGACACAATAAACAAACAAGACAATAAGTATTTAAAATCGAATTTAAGAAGAAATTTAGACTATACACACTCCACATCCATAAAAACAAACATTTTTGCATCGAAGTCTATACCCTAAAAAAGTTATGATACAAAAGTGAAAATAGAAGTTTTCAAGATTCTAAAAGATGGCAAGTTGAGCCTATGCCTCATCAGATTCTGACTCCTCCCTGGACTTGGCCGCGGCCTGCTCGGCGTGCTCGGCCTGCTCGCGGGCGGCGCGCGCAGCCGCGGCCGCCGCAGCCCGGCCTGCACTGCTGCGCAACACCTTCCGCTCCACCGGCGACTCCTCCTCCTTGCCGCTACCGCTCCCGCCGCCGCTACCGCCCTTGCCGCCGCTGCCCCGCCGGCGGCCTCCGCGCGCCGCCCTGCCCTGTTCCTCGCCGTCGGCCTCCTCCTGCCCGGGAGGGACCTCCGACTCGGCCGACATGGCGGCGGCGGCGCTCAGGTTGTCAGGAGCCGGCTCGGCCGCAGCTGCTTCCTCCGGTTCCGGTTCCGGCGCCGCCGCGGGCTCCGGCTTGTCCTCTCTCGCCCTCTTGGCCATCGAGGCCATGTCCAAGGCCGCAGGGTCGGCGGCGTCCTCCGAATCGCGGACGCGCTTCGACGGCCGGTCGTTTGGAATGCCGCTGCTCGACGCCGCGTCGAGCGGCGCGTCGTCCTTGCTCTGCTTGCTGCTTCTGCTCTCGGTGAGGGTGATGGACAGGTCCGCGGCGGGGCCGGGCCTGCGCGACAGGTCCTGCGACAGGTCCTGCGACAGGTCCTGGGCGTCGCCGAGGCCCGCGGCCGCCCTCCGCTTGTCCCGGTCGTCGTGACTGCTGCTCCTACCGTCCGAATCTTGCCTCCTCGACTTGTCCTCTGCCCAGGACCTGTCGTCCTCCTTCCTGGACCTCATGTCCTTGACCCTGTCCTCCTTGTCTAACCTATCGTCTCTCGACCTCTCCCTCTCCCTCTCTCCGCCTTTGCTGGGAGAGATCAGTTCTATGGGTGTCTCGGCGGTCTTCCTCTTCCGGTCGTCGCCGGCGGCGCCCCTCAGGACGAGCTGGTCCCACGACGGCGACCCGAGCAGACTGGCCTTCTGGATGGCCTCCCGGCTCTGCTTGGCCAGCGCCCCGGAGAACAGGCTCTGGCCCAGGCTCTCCAGGGCGGCCTTCACCTCGGGCCGCTTCGAGGAGGAGGAGTCGCTGCCACGCTCGGTGCCCCGCTCCGAGGCCAGGCCCCGGTCACCGCTGCCGCCGCTGCCACTGCTGCGCCCGATGAGCAGGTCCGTGGGGACGTGGCCGTACTTGTCCATGGCCTCCTTCATGAGGATCTCCCGGGACTTGGCGTAGGGGTCCGCGGCGCTGTTGCTGCCGCCGCCCCTGGAGGAGGACGTCGTGTGGCCGAGGCTCTCCAGCGCCTTCAGCACGGCCTCCTGCTCGCGCCGGCTCGCGGACGATGACGAGTCCTTGCCGGCGGAGGAGCCCCGGGTCAGGCTCTCCAGGGCCTCCCGCATGCGGGGGTCGGAGCGCAGCATGCTCTCCGTCATGGACTCGTACAGCCGGCTCATCGAGTCGCGGTCGTACGCGTCCCGGGCCCGCTTGGTGTCCGCGGCCGAGGCGCCGTAGGCGGCGGGGATGCCGGCCATCAGGTGGCGGAGGTTGTCTGCCTCCGCCTTGGACCGGCGGGCGCGCTCGTCGCTGCGGGAGTCCCCGCCCAGCCGCGACGAGGACGACGACTTGCCGCTCAGGCTGTCGAGGAGCTTCGTGTCCTGCGGGAGCAGGAACTGCTGCAGCTGTTGCTGCTGCTGCCGCTCCAGGGCCTCCCGCTGGTGCCGGTTGTTGGCGGCGACGGACGACGCCGAGGTGATGGGCGTCGACGTCCTGCCGCTGCTGCTGCTGTGCGTCTTGGTGGCCGAGGACGACGACCGCGACAGGCTCGAGCTGGACGGCGTGGAGGCCGTCGAGGCCAGGCTGCCGTTCAGCAGGCCCACCTGCTGCGCCAGCGCGTCGTAGCTGAAGGGGTTGAGGCCGCCCAGCCCGAGAGGGCTGTACAGCAGGCTGGGGTTGTACATGAAGGGCAGCGCGCTCGCCGACGCGCTCAGGGACGTGGCGCCCTTGGAGCCGCTGGTGCTGGTCGCGGCCCCGCTGCTCGAGGTCACCGTGTTGGAGCCGGAGCCGCGGTCGTCGCGGTCCCGCCGGTCGCGGCCCCTGTCCTGGTCACGCCCACGATCGTCCCGCCGGTCACGCTCCTTGTCGCGGTCGCTGGCGTGCGAGTCCCTGGCATGTGAGTCCCTGGAGTCCCTCGCGTGGGAGTCCCTCGCGTGAGAGTCCCTGGAATGCGAGTCCCTCGCGTGAGAGTCCCTCGCGTGGGAGTCCCTGGCGTGCGAGTCCCTGGCGTGCGAGTCCCTCGAGTGCGCGTCCGCCGCCTTCTTGGCCGAGGCCGACGACGAAGACGACGTGGGCGTGGCCGTGGTGCCGGCAGAGGCCAGCAGTTCGGTGAGGGCCGCCGCGTCCATGCCCGCCAGCCCGGGCAGCCCCAGGCTGGCCAGGTTGGCGAACAGCGAGCTCGACAGGCCGAGGTTGCTCAGGTTGCCGAGGCCGCTCATGCCGCCCAACGCGGCCGCGTTCATGTTGGGGAGGCCGGCGAACGACATGAGGAAGGGGTTGTTCTGCATGCTGGACAGCAGGCTCGGGTTGAGGGAGCCGAGGCCCTGGTAGGCGGACGAGGCCGCCGCCGAGGCCTGGCCGGTGGGGGAGGCCATCACGGGCGGCCGCCCGGGCTTCTTGCGCTCGCCGCCGGGCAGACGCTTCTGCAGGTCGTGGGGCAGGTTGCCGCGCTCCTTCACCAGCTCGGCCCACTTGGGGTCCACGTCGAACATGGGGTTCTCCAGCAGCCAGGCGGCCAGGTGCTTCAGCGGGGGAGCCTTGTTGCCGGTCAGCTGCAACCACAAGAAGGCCACCGTTAGCCCAGTCCGCCTCCACAGAGGGAGAGCACACTCACTCACGAGGGCTTACCTTCTTCCCCGTCAGCCGGTTGATGACGGACACATTCTCCTCGCCCGTCAGCTTCTTCCAGTCCAGCAGCGAGGGGTCGACGCGCGGCCGCCTGCGCCGCGTCAGGAAGTCGGCGCCCAGGCCGGCCGCGTCCGGCAGCAGCGCCGCCTGCTGCTGCTCGGAGAGCCACTTGTTGACCTGCAGGGAGACGGGCGTTAGCGACCGCGCAGACGAGCCGGGCCCAGCCGAGGCCGGGAGGGCGCGCACAGTTACCTTGGCGTCGTGGGAGTACGAGTTGATCTTGCTGGTCAGCTCCGCGGCCTTGTTGATGTCGGCAAGCATGGCCTCGTACGTCTTGCGCGACGCCGAGCTGGACGTCGACGACTGGAGCAGCTTCTGCTGCTGAAAGATCTGCTGCTGGAGCTGGTGCTGCAAGCAGAGAGGGTGCGTTAGCGACAACCGCAGCGGGGCCGCGCGGGGGAGGGAGGGGGAGGGCACTCACCTGCTTCAGCAGCAGGTTCTGCTGCTCGGCCTGCGCCAGGAACGACGAGTACGAGTCCTTGGCCGACAGGCTGCCCGCGCCCGCGCCGCTCGACGTGTTCCGTGACGACGCCGAGTGCGCCGACGAGTGCGGCGGCTGCACCGACGTCACCGTGATCGAGAAGGGCGGCTTGTTGGAGGAGCCCGAGGACGAGTGCGTCGGGGTGGGGGTGCGCGACGCCGAGGACGCGGGCGTCACGGTCACGCCCGGCGGGATGACGGGCGTGGGCGAGCGCTGCGTCCGCTTCAGCATCGGGTCCGGGTACTGCTGCTCCTTGGCGGCCGACAGCCCCATCACGATCTCGTCCAGCTTGCGCCGCTTCATCTCCTTGCCGTGCACCGGCTCGTCGGCCGGCACCGGCACGTTCTTCTTCTGCATCAGCTTGCCCAGCATGTCGTCCAGCTTGCTGCTCTTGCGCTTGCGGCCCATCGAGAAGTCCTGCGCCTCGTCCTCGCCGCCCGTGCCGAACGAGTCCTCGCTCGGGGTCTTCGACTTGGGCGGCCCGCCGGACAGGTCCATGGCGCCGCTGCTGCTGCCGGCGGGGCTGGGCGCCGGCGAGGCCGCGGGCTGCGGCGCCTGCTTCGGCTTGGACGGCATCGTGAACTTGCCCAGGTCGTAGGGCATGGAGATGACGCGCGGCCCGTGCTGGTGTGCGGGCGGGGGCCCGTGGCCGTGGCCGTGGCCGTGGCCGTGCACCGGCGTCGAGCGGCGCGAGTCCTCCGACGCCGACTCGTCGTCCCAGGCCATGGGCGACTGTTTCGGCTGCGGGGTGGCGGAGTGACGGCCCGCCCGGTCCGCCTTCTCCAGCATCTGCGCGGCGCGCTCCAGGTGCTGCTGCCGCTCCATCAGCTGCTGCCGCTCCAGCTCCTTGTACTGGCGCTGCTGCCGCTCCAGCTGCTGGTGTGGTGCTGTCGCTGTTGCTGCTGCTGCTGCTGCCGCTCGAACTGCCTGTCGTACTGCCTCTCGCTCCTGTCCTGTCTGTCGTGCTGGTCGTACCTGTCCCGCTCCGTCCGGTAGCCCATGTGAGAGGATTGGTGCTGGTTCGACGAGTTGGTGCTGTTCAGGAGGGCGTGCAGCTTGGCCCTCTCCGTCTCCACGTCGATGGCAATATGCCTCTTCCTCTTCCTCATGAACTGTGGGTACTGCGAGGACAGGGAGCCGTTGTCGGTTGTAATCGTGATCACATCGGAGCTGTCCGAATAAGGCGTAGAAGCCCCGTCCCTCCTGTCGTTACCCACAGTCTCAATGTACGAAAGATCGACATCAATCGCAGAGTTGTGGTTGTTGGGAATAGTGGCGGTCACGCCGGGTGGCAATACCACAGGTAACTGAGGCACTGTTTGGAAAACAGAGAAGTTCCTCGACACAGGCCACTCGCCCTTCTCGACACACTGCACAATGTGCTGCAGTCGGGCTTCAATGGCCGTATCTTTTGGCCACTTAATTTGGCTCTGGAAGCTCTGAGCGAGAAGCTGGGAAACCGAGGCATCCAGCTTATCCATCGACTGCAGCTGCTGCAGCGCCTGAGCGCTGTTCATGCCCTGCAACGTTTGCTGGATCTGAGCAAACGCCTGCTGATTGAAGAGAGAAGGCTGGCTACCAAACGTTGGTTTCTGGCCTTGACTGGTGGACTGAGATGATGTCTTCGGAGGATCAAGAACGATGGTATCAATTTCGGGCAACCGCGTCAGAGGATGGACGATCTCAATGTCTGGGTACAAAGCCTGAAGCTCCGACTTTCCAGGAATTTCCTTTTCTATTTTGATGTCAGCATTATCATCTTGGGTTTTCCCCTTCTCCTTGGTATCCTTACTCTCTTGGTTTTCTTTCTTAGGCGCTGATGGTTCAGATTTGTCTTCCTTCTTGGTTGCCACATCCTCAGACTTAGCCACCTCATCAGGAGACTTGGGAGAGTCAGTCTCAGCCTTCGACTCTTTCGCTGCCTCGTCAAGACCGCCACCTTCTTTCGCATCTTCTGTTTTTTTATCTTCTTCAGAAGATTCCTCTTTTGGCTCATTATCTTTCTTTTCAGCAGATTCTGAAACCTCTTCAGATACTGCTGACTTTTCTGGCACCTCTAATTTTTCATCCTTTTCAATTGGGCTCTCAACCTTGTCAACCTTGTCAACCTCATCAGCCTTGTCAACCTTGTCAACCTTTTCCACTTTTTCAGCCTCTTCAACCTTCTCAACCTCTTCAACCTTCTCAACAGCCTCTTCACTCTCTTTATCAGTCTTTGTATCTTTCTCCACCTCTGCCATCTCTACATCTGGCACCTCAGGCTGATCTGTCTTAGGAGCCTCTTCTACTGTCTTCTCAACGCTCTCTGTGGGAGGGAGAGACTTCTCTTCAACACCAGTTTTTTCACCTAGGGTGTCCTCAGCATCTTTGGAGACAACTTGCGAGTCAGGAACATTAGCTTCAGTCGTGGGCTCTTCCTTCTCTTTCTCTTCAGTGGGATCAACTTCCATTTCTTCCACTTTTTCTGCCTTCTTTTCAGCATCCTCTTTCTTAGAATCACCCTCCTCTGACAGTGCTTTTTCCTCACTTACCTCGTCTGTTAGTTTCACATCTTTAGAAACCTCCTTTGATACATTATCTTCATTTTCCGGTTTGTCGTTTACAGTATTAGAAGTATCTTTGCCAGCTTCTGTTTCCTTGATGGAGGACTCGGTGGCTTCTTCTTTTGGCTGAGAATCTGCGTCCTCAACTGGCTTGGCATTAGAATCAGCACCGTCAATTTTAGGTTTGGGCGTTTCACTGCTTTCTTCTGGTTCACTTTTAACAACAGGTGGCTTGACATCTTCTTTCTCAGACTTCACAGTGACGTCTACTTCAGATTTGAGCCCGAGTTTTTCAATGCGGAGAGTCCCTTCACCTTTCTCCAACTTCACTAAAATTTCACTCTTATCCATGCGAAGAATGTCTTCAGGGCGTTCCAGTTTCATTGCTGTTGCAGCAGCTTTACCATCTCCTTCAGGTTCCTTCTTCACCTTTGAAGGAGCTGTGAGAGATTCACCAACAAGAAGCTTGCGAATGATTTTTTGGAAAGACAATTCCGGGTCGTTCAGAATGTAGTGGTCAGTACGAACAAGGCCATGCCTGTAAAGAAAAGATTGAATGTTTAAGGATAGGAACAAAGCAAACCCAAGAACATGCTACAAGCATGAAATACATACTTTGCCACTCCAACAAGGAGGTCACGATCATGGCGTCCAGGAATCCACCATTCTGGCATGTCAGCTGATGTTTTGCACTGCTTCAACCGTTCCTCTAGCTTAGGATGGTGAAGAACGTCTTCTCGAATTTTACTCATCAACTCCATGCGATCAAGAACTTTCCTAGCTCTTTCCTCACTCAAAGACTCAACAATCATATCACTCAACTCTGTAATATTAGTAGGTAAATTAGGAAGAGACAATGATTCCACAAAAAGAATGATTCTAAGAGAAAAAAAAAAGAAAACCCTAAAGGCTTAATATCTAGCTCACCTTCTTCTGGTGTCATTTTGACACCACATGTGCGCTTCAGCATCGCACAAAACGCTCTGTAATATTCGGTCATTGTGTCATCATATTTCTTTTCTAGGTGAGCCATAGAACGGAACTTAGACCAGTCATACTGTCCAGTTTTCCTGCAAAGCACAAGACATGCAATTAGCTTGCTGTAATACCTTCAAGACAATACCTTAAATAGCTACAACACAGACTTGCAAACAAAAGTGAAGAGTGACGTACCTGTCTATTTCAACACCGTACATTGAAATTGCACGTAAGAAATCAGCTTCTTCACGTCTAGACCACTTCTTTTGGCTACAATCCAGACGCTGGCGTTCCCTCTCACGAACAATTTGTTCAATCTTTTCACGCCGCTCCATCTTCTGCAAATCGAAGACAAAAACAGTGAGCACTTGAACTACATTGCTAACAATAGTTTCAAAATATTTCAAGATAGGATTTATAAACTAACAATGTACTGTGAGAAGGTAAGGTAACTTAATGCTACATGAACAAGGACTTAATGTATTTACAGCAAATTATTTTTTTATCATAAGTGATAAAATTAAGAAGCTTAAGCTGGTGTTTCGCACAGCCTATTGTTCAATAATTAACAGGGGTTGAAGTTCCTAATTTAAGTTTGTCAGCTGGGGTAAGTCTGCATAGTATACATATGCAAAAAGCGTTCATTCTAAACTTTTCATAATTTCAACAAAGGATGAGACTGAAAAGGCTCGTACCAGATCATTCCAATACCAAGAGATCTTAAAGGATCTCTCAACCTATCCCTACGCCTACCAACAGACCCCATCCCCCTCCACAGTCTTTCAGGAACACCACAACCAAAGGCCCAAAGAAAGGTCCCCAATAATAAATTAAGCACATGTGCAAAACATTCAGGACTTATCTAGACCCATTCACCATTTCTTGGTTTTCCTAAATCCTGTTAATTATAGGACAGTATGACAGAAGGCTTTGAGGGAATGCTAGAAGCTCTAAAAATAGGAAACAGTATAGCTCAGTGTGCCTTGGCAAAGTGCAGACAGCATATAAGCGAGCAAAGCCAATAACCGTGTTCTTTTCTTTCATATTACTTACGTTTGTGTGTATCCATATTGGCAGAAAAGTCAAGAATATGTATTACATTTAGTATTATGAAAAGAAAAGGAAAATTGCAACACAGTAATAGACCACACACTCCATTGTTAGTGAAGAGGGTATGAGAGTAGGGATACAACATGATTTATCAGGCTGTTAAGAGACATTAAAGTGAATTGTTAGAAGGTGTGGACAGTCACAGACTGATAGGTGAGGACAGGCATTTATGCTCTTCACTGTTAGGAATACAAGCTACAAGCAACAAGAAAACAAATTTTCAAAAAAAGTTAATAGTGGGCATGCAAGAGCCATGCATAGATGGTGGGTATGTAAATGAAGATACTTTACCCATAAATACATGGCTAGCTGCTGAAAGTCCACTCCTTGAGTGTTCAGAGCGTCTCTCAAGACAGCATGCTGCTCTCCCTCTACCCCTCGTTGCTACAACAACATGGACAGCTTGGTCAACTACAGGGACACATCATGCACAAATACCCTGTCTACAATCTTACTCTTTTCTGTGACTAATAAAATGCAACACTGAAAGTTTTACTATCAATTCCGTTTTGAAGAATAAATGATCTTAAAAAGAAAAGCAAACAGCAGAGATGCACACACTTCTTTTTCTGAAAGTTAAAACATGTTTTAAGGAAGACTGTAAATGCAAATGAGTAAAAAGGGTAAATGAGGGGAAAGTACTTGAAAATATTATAAAGACCCAGAAGTTCAAAAAAAAAAAAAAATTATTGTGATTTAGAGCACTTTTAGTACTTGCATGCTTCTAGCCACCACCAATACAAGAAATATTTTCAAATTAAAAAAAAAATTATCAAAAGAAAAGAAAAGGAAAAAAATGAAAGATAACTTAATTTCAAGAATGTCTACTAAGGTAAATTTTGAATCACGCCTAAAATACCGCAAAGAAAAACTTTCCCAAAGAATGCATAACACAATCTACTGGCATAAAATGCAGAAGTACTACAAAACAGCAGAAAAGAACAGATAAGAGAAACAAAATAAAATAAGACCCTCATAAGTTACCAATGAAGAGCACAAAGGCAAACCGCATGGTTCCTGAATATTCTGAAATGACTTGGTAGAACATGTAAGGGTGACTGCCATCACCTAAGGAGAATTCCTTTCTATACCTTCCATAGATTCTTAAAATATAATTATGTAAAGTTTTCTAACCCATGGAAAATTCTACGCATCATGGACAGAATTATCCACAAAATGACTTTCGCACAATATTAATGGATCAATTAACAGACAACAGTCCCAGAGTTCCTTCCAGTACTAAAAGTAGTAAGTATAAAATGCTTCCAAATACCTTGGCTTTCTGCATCTGCATCAATTCTTGTTTCTTAAAGTTGCGCTGGTAAGCTGTGATGACCCTGCGCAATCTTGTGTTCAGATCCACAGCTGAAGGCCATTCTAAGTCCTGATTGGTCTGTGATTTAGCGTCCTCATTAGCCTGAGACTCAGAACTGGGTGACTGTGGAGCACCAGAGCTGGGCTTTGACTCCCCATCATCAGATTTCCCTGCATTAGAGGCCTCCTCGGACCCATTAGCATCCTTTGAGTCATCAGCATCTTCTGGTGTCTTCAAGATCCCTCTAAGTCGGCCTCTTCTTTCAGGACCATCTTCCTCATCCTCACTTAGTTTATCTTCATCCCGCCTGTAAGAAAGAAAATGTGATCATGACAAGGATCTCTTCTACTGTTGAGGCATTAAAGAAAATGTTTACCCCCTCCCCTCCCCCCAACACACACAAATAAATAATAATAAACAAAGTAAATAAAAAAAAATTGCACGAGAACAAGAGGCTAAGAGCTCTCAGGTGCCCAGAATAGTACATCAAAGACACACTGAACCGGTTTCTGAAACCAGATGATAGGCTCAATCACACACATATTTACGGGCAAAACATGGGAAAGCTTGAAAAGAGAGAAATAGGCTTGGAATGAGCAGCAAACCCAAGGGAAAAGAAGCATGGCATTGTGCTAGGTAGAGAAAATATCGTACTTCTCATAAATAAAATTTTAAAATTTAAAAAAAATAAAATATACATATATAGCCTTACAGCATTGAAAACTCATACCATAACAAAAAGGCAGTCACAATACAGAGACTCAGTAAATTGAAGCTGTACTTACATTGAATTACTGTCACCAAGCATAGCAGCACCTGGGTCCAGGGGACCCAGACGAGCGAGGAAGCCCAGGTTCGGGTCGTTTCTCATAGCGGCGTAGTTTTCATAGCCATGTTTGTAGGTACCAACCAGAAGAGAACGATCAGCGTCTGAGTCCCACCAGTGCACAGGGAGCAGTTCACAAGGGGGTGGGTATATCGCCAAGGCACTGAAAAGACGCAGTTAGCAACACATCAGTACCGCTGCACAGCACATAGCCACTACTGGGTCAAACAGTTCACTGCAAAGCTGAACAGGATAAGCAGCATGACTGAACTACTTTATCTGAGATGAGAAAAAAACTGAAGTTTCACAATGACTGCCGTGAAAGTAACAGCCAACACAAGACAACACAAGGGGCTAATTTATTTTGCACAATAGCCATCCAGCAACAATTTGGAGACGGATAAAGCATAGGAGTCTGTGTGCATGCCGCCACAGAAATTGAAATGGGCAATATTAAATAGAAGAGTGTTAGGCAATGTCACTCTCAATTTAAAAATTAAAACTTCATCAGAATTTTAAAGAAAATAAAATTGTTACCTGACTGGCACATTTTCGGATATTTGATCAACCATGTCAGTGAGAACTTCATGCTTGATGTAATACAACATTCTCACACGAAGAAGTACTCTGCAAAGAAATTGTATGATTAGTGATATCCACCATACATGTAACATTAAATTAGGCCAGGATATCCTTGCTTCAAAGTGCAGAAAAACCTCTTACTTGTTGGCATGTCGAAGAAGATGCTTCTTGTACGTGGGTTCTAGATAAATATCACCATCGTACTTCTCAATATTACTCCAGTGGTCTTTGTCCACATTGTTCAGACCGGAGCTCCCACCACGACCTTCCTTAGACTTCATTTTCTTCGGTTTGCGGCCTCCTCGAGGAACAGGAGAGTTAAGCCCTGAATACAAAACGTTGCAGTTCAATAACACCCATTTCGCAGAGCCCAGACAGAGAACAAGTTTGTAATGACTTAACACTTACCCATGTGGTTTTTCTGAATGACTGGTGCCCCATTTTCGGCGGGAGTAATAAGGTCCCAAATAAATGCACGGATTTTCTCGTCACCACGGTAGAACCGAAGGCAGTACAACAACTGTAAAAGTCAAAAGATCCGGTAAACAGGGGAATGGCAAGCACCTTCAAGGACACTCTCAGAAAATAAAAGACTTACAATAACTCTGGCACAGTCTTCCAAAACTTTATCAGTCCATCCTTTCCTAAACTGGCTGCTGGCAAGGACCTCTTGCCACCTACCCCAACCAAATGTCAAAAGACCACGCTCAACCTTGAAGCATTCACCTCTATCCCAGCTTCCATAAGCTATTTCACCCTCCCTGGGTATATAGTCATCAGGTCGCCTGTTCTTTTTATCTCGTGATTTCTGATGTTTGTTGGACTTGCGGCCTATAAAATTCAGGTAAGTTTACCAAGTTGCATGAACTGCATGTAATGGATTGGTGACATGTGGTTTAACATGGAAAATTACCTCTTCGGCCAGAATTCTCCTCATCACCCTCTTCGTCTGAGTCAGAGTTAGAGGACTCCAATTCAGACATATTCAGAGTAGATTCATCGTGTCCATAACGTTTGATTTGAGTACGTCTTCTTGGTTCAGATATAACCAGATTCTCCTGCAAGAAAAGCAAAATTGTATCAATAAGCTACAGTATCTCCCGTCCCTCACTTCATGAGAGCATTTCAAGACATAGGTGATAGCCCTCAGTCAGGATAGTTGAGAAATTTTGAACTCAGCGTGTGCCTAAAGCACACTCGGTATTAGCATGGATAATCATCATGTGAAGGGACATTACTAGTAAGTACAAAATAGATTTGATCAAGCAATATCTGTGGATCCTCATTCAGAACAGTTGAGAAAGTTTGAACTCAGCGTGTGCCTAGAGCACACTCGGTATTAGCATGACATGGCATCATGTGAAGATACAACAGATACAGAAAGTCTTTTCCTATGACGACCTTCATTCAGAATAGTCTCAATACAGCTTATGCCTCAAGCATATTCATTATTAACCTAACCTAACCATCATTATGAAGGAAAGAATTGCCCACACAAACTTGCAAACACACAATATTGCACTACAAACCTCTTCACACTTCTCAGTGGTATCAATATCAGCTTTCTTGGCCCACTTTTTCCAAAAGTCTGGATCATCAATATTGATGTCTTGACGAGCAGTTGAACATGCAAAGCTAGCTTTAGAGAAAGTAGAGCCCTTTTCCTGCTCTAACGTAATAATCTGTGTTCTCCTTTCTAGAATTTGGTCAATATCTTCTTCGCAGAATTTGTCTCCAGCATTGTCTTCATCCATGATTGCTCCATAGGCACCTTTCTTTAGCAAGTCTTCGATTTCTTTCTTCGACAGTTGTTTGCTTCCACCTGCATCCTTGCTTTGAGATGTATTCATACTTTGTAGGATAGCTTTGTCCAAACCCAATTTGAGAGATGCTTTGTCAAACATTTCCCTTTCATAGGTATTTCGGCAAAGTAGACGATACACCTTTACCATTTTCTGTTGCCCAATACGATGGCATCGAGCTTGAGCCTAAAACCGTTGAAGAGCAAGTTAGACAAATGGTCCACAGAGGCTAATAGAATTACATTAAATAGCTGAATGATAAAACAAACCTGCAAGTCATTCTGAGGATTCCAATCACTGTCAAAGATTATGACTGTGTCAGCAGCAGTTAAATTAATGCCCTGTCCACCAGCTTTGGTGCACAGAAGAAATACGAATCTGTCAGACTCTGGTTTACAGAATCTGTCAATCGCAGCTTGACGAAGATTTCCTCTGATGCGTCCATCAATCCTCTCAAATTGGTACCTGAAATTTTGATATTATGGCATTAGTAAAATATGCAATCATGAAAAGAAACTTCAAGGTCAAAAAGAACAAGTTTGCTTACTTCTTATAGACCAGGTAGTCTTCCAGAATGTCAAGACACCGCACCATCTGACTGAAGATTAAAACCCTGTGTCCATTGGATTTTAGTTTGGGTAGAAGCTTGTCTATCAACACCATTTTACCAGAAGAGTTGATTAGTGCCTTGTAGTAGGAATCAGGATCTTCCCCATTGGACATCTTGTAGTCCCACTGAATCTGATCCTCAGCACCTGTAAAAGTAGAAGTATGACACACAACCACCAAAGAGAAAAGTACTACTGAAAATAGAAAAATTATGATGGAGGAATGCATACCATTTAAGAGATAGGGGTGAATACAGCATTTACGGAGTTCCATCATAGTGTTCATTAAATTAGGTACATTGTTTGAAGTGGTTCCCTTGGCAAGGAATGAGAAATTTCTTTCCAAAATACCTCTGTAATATTTCTTTTGAATATTTGTAAGCTCAACCTGTAAATGAAAGAAGATGGAACATCAGAACTGAGCATGATAACCAGTATGTCTTGCCATTGACAAATGTTATTGGCCCTCTCTGTAAATTTACCTCAACAACAGTTTCTTCCTTGGGTGCAATACTCTTTTCTACATCTTCCTTCAGACGGCGAAGCATCATTGGTTTTAAGACTAACTGAAGTTTGTTCACCTCCGTTTCAGATTTCAAAGCACCAAATTCTTGAAGGAAAGATTCACTGCTAGTGAACTGACTGGGTTCCAGGAAGTTCAAAAGTGAGAAGAGTTCATTGACATTGTTCTGAAGTGGTGTTCCAGACAACAACACTCGATGTTCCTGTAGGTTAGTTTGAGTTAGCAATAATCTAGATTTTTAAAAAATATTCTCAGAGGCGAGAAGAAACCATGCATACTCACCAATTTAAGAGAACGTAATCCTTCTAATAATTTACAGTTTCTATTTTTCAATCTGTGGGCTTCATCAATCACACAAAGTCGCCAATTAAAGGACTTCAGTTCAGCACAATCGGTGATGATCATTTCGAAAGTCGTAATGAGCACATTGAACTTGGCTACATCTTTAATAGTTTGCCCCCTGTCATTTCTGTAATACAGCTCGTACTCCATCAGCATGTTCCGGCTTGCACCCCTAGAAAAATACGGACAGAAAGAACATTGGTAAGACTGTCTAAATAAACTTAGATATGGATACGACGTAGCTGGAAATAGTAACTTACGATCCATGATAAACTACAACGTTAAGATCTGTCCATGCTTCAAATTCTCTTTGCCAGTTGGGAATGGTTGACAAAGGGGCTATCACAAGGAAAGGTCCGCGTATACCATATTTGAAGACAGAGTACACAAAAGTCAGCGATTGGATGGTTTTTCCTAAACCCATTTCATCTGCCAATATGCAGTTATGTCTGAAAGAAGAAAACAACAGGGATTCAATGAAGTAAAACCTGCAGGGCTCAGAAAGTACTTCCATAATAAAGGTATGACACTCACCCATTGTACCAAGAGAATAGCAACCAGTTTAACCCTTCTAGCTGGTACTCTCTCAGAGAATTGCCATTCTTAAAAGTGGGGGAAGAATCTAATTTGACCCAATCATCTGCAGTGGGTCGTTTTTTAGGCTGAAAAGAAGAAAAAATAAATGGAAATGGTAAGGGCAAACTGCAAACAATCGATCAATTTTAAAATTAGAGCATACCTTCCATTGATCTCTTGGTGGTAATTTGCGGAACCTCTCAAACTCTTTAATTCTAACAGGATCCACATCCTCCTCTATTTCCCAGGTAGAATCTTCATATTGAAGTGAGCGCCACTTTACTAAATAATGTTTCACAGTCTGACCTGTATTAGGGTCAGTTTGCTCTGAGACATCCAAGACTCTATCCACTTCCACATAATCTGGATTAAACGGATCTTCTTCCAACTGAAACATCGACATAATTTTTACGATATCATACAGATTTTTATAATGAACAACCGCCAACTAATAAAATGACTAGCAAACTAAACTTACATTTTCGAAGATGTTGGTAAGGTGAGACATTTTTTGTAAGAAGCGCTTTATTTTACCCTGCACTCTCTTGTCACCCTTCAGTAACTCTTCCTCCGTCTTCCACTCACAGTGAAGGTAAGAGAAATTCCTGTACTTGACATAATATTCATCCACCTCCACCCACTCCTTCTCATCCTCACCCTTATCATCCTCCTTCTTTGCCTCTGAACCATCACTATCACCATTAGCTGGTTCTTCCTTAGTCTCGTCCTTTACATCAGCTTTCTCTCCTACATCCTTGTCAGCATTTTCTTCTTTCTTTTCTTCCACCTTACCTTCCGTGCTCTCAGATTCTTCGTTATCTACTTCCATTTTTTCATCACCTTTTTCTTCAGGCTTTTCCTCCACTGGTTTATCATCAGCACTGGAATCAGTCACTTTCTCTTCGTGTTCATTATCTTTCTTTATCTCAATGTGTTCTTCAACGCTTTCATTCTTTGACACTTCACTTTCTTCAGATTTCTTATCACAGGTATCGGTATTTGAAGACTCCACTTTAGATTCTTCAGTATCAACTGTTCCCTTCTCTGCAGAATCTGAGGGGGAATTCTCTTTTCCTTCTTCTCCTTCTTCCTTTCCTCCTCCTTCCCCTCCTTCTTCTTTCACTCGAGTTTCTGGTTCAGGGTCCTTCCTCAACTCTCTTTTACCCTTCCTGACTGCCAAAATATGCTGTACAACCATCGTGTCCTCCTCCCCTGGGTTCTGTAAAAGCAGAATGAAGCAAAAAAAAATTAAAATCACAGGGACAGCAATAAGTTGGGTCTTCACAGGGTTGTATCTTTACTTACAATGTAAACATAGTTGGGTTTGACAGGCACTTCACCAAGTTCAGCCTTATCCACTTTTGTTGCAGCTGGCTGTTGTTGCTGCTGTTGCTGTTGCTCCTCTGATTGCTGCTGCTGCTGAGATTGTTTAGGCTCAGAAGATTTAGAGCTCTTTTCTTCATCATCTGAGAAGCGCAGCATATCATCATCCACATACTTTTTGCGATGTGTATTTCTAGCAGATCGACGTTTCTAAGGGAAAAGATTATGCAAAGTGAGAGACACTGAATAGAAGCAATGGCAAATGGACAAGTGCAAGGGAAATACTTACAAGGGTAGATCCTTCAGCCTCCTCTTCAGGAGACGCTGGAGGAGTCGCCAATAGTACATCATCTACTTCATCATCATCTTTTTCATAATCCTTCCTCCTCTTTTTACGTCGGGAAGACGAACCACCACCACCCCCTCCACCACCACTACTCCTGAAATAAAGAGTTGGCAAATGATTAGCAAACATGTGAGGACTTTCACACACTCAGACAGTTGACATTAAGAAAATGCACTTACTTTTTAACCCTATTGGCAACAACGCCCTTGGGCTTCCTTGATCTTGATTTACTTTTGAGAGGCGAGCCTTCCGCATTCGAATCCAACGTTGTGTCAGCATCTGTCGCGGGAGCACTCTCAGCATTTTCCTCATCTTGAGAGGGCGTAGGACATGGAGTTCCCTCTGCTTCCAGTTGAGAAGAGTACTCCTGGCTCCCTTCCTCATCCTCACCATCCTCAAGTTTCTTCTTTGGAGTACGCCGCCTGGTTCCCTTTTCGTCACCCTGCGTTTTAGTTTTCCTTTCCTTTTTCTCTCTAGGAGTCTTGGGTTCCTTGGGCGCTTTTGGCTCTTTGGGAGCCTTGGGCTCCTTCGGTGCCTTTGGAGTTTTAGGTTCTTTGGCCTCTTTTGGTTCCTTTGGCTTTCTGGACCTCGGTTTTCGCGCTCCCTTTTTCTTGTCGTCGTAATCTGACATCTGACCGTCGACCATTGATCCTGGGTAGGGCATTCCCCCAGGTGGTAAAGGTCCTCCCATCGGGCCCATGGGGCCCATGGGGCCCATCGGGCCCATTGAACCCATCATACCCATTGGTCCTTGAGGGTACATGGGTATCTCACCGGGCTCCAGCCCGGGGGGTGGAATGTGGGGATACTCATTGGGGAGAGGCATGCCACTCGGAGTTGGCACCTCTGGCTTTGGCTCTGGTGGTCCAGGGGTTGGCTGCATCGGAGACTGCATGTCCGGAGAGGGCTCCGTTGGTGACGGCTGGTAGGAGTCCGGTGCTTGATCTTGCGACAGGGCGTCGCTCGAGTTCTCGGATTTGGTGTCCAGGGGGCCGGACGGCACAGGCGTGCCGGGCTCGCTCTTCCTTGACATTTCTGAAGGAGGCTGATCATACTGAGGAGACTGCAGGCTCGAATCCATCGGCGGTTGGACTTCGCTGACCGGCACTTCAGTGGGCAGCTGAGGTGCCAGCGTTGGGGGCTGCGACGGAATGGGCGAGTCCATCGGGACCCCCAGCGGCGAAGAGAGGTGGGGCTGGAGCACGGGCGCCTGGCTCTGGGGCGGCAGCGGCTGTTGGGGGGGCGCCTGGGGCAGTTGCTGCGGTATCGGTGAGGCTAGTGGGGCTTGCGGCGCCTGCGGCGCCTGCGGGGCCTGCTGGGGCAGCGGGGCCTGCTGGGGCTGCGAGGGCTGCGGAGCCTGCAGCGCCTGCGGGGCCTGCTGGGGTTGCTGAGGTTGCTGGGGTTGCGGGACCTGGGGGGTCTGAGGGGTGGGCGGCCCCTGAGAGAGCCCCTGCGGTCCCTGGATTTGCGGCGGTTGCGGCACCGGTCCTTGGACTTGCACTTGTGGAGGTTGAGACTGCTGCGGAGGCGGGATGGGAGGCGCCACGAGCGGACCCATGGGTAACAGCGAGCTAGGCTGCGCGCTGGGCGGGCCGGGTGGCCCCGTAGGTCCAGGGGGGCCCGGGGGGCCCGGGGGTCCACCCATGAGGGGCGACATCATGCCCCCCAGCCGCGGGACCTGCCCGAGCTGTCCGGGCATGGGCTGCCCCGGCAGTGGCAGAGACTGCCCCGGCGGGCCTTGTCCGGGACCCGGCCCCGGCCCCGGCCCGGGCACTGGACCCGGACCCGGGCCCATCGACGACGGTGGCACCGGTCCCGGACCCGGGCCGGTGCCGGGCATGTGGTGCGGCGACATGTGCGGGGGCATGTGACCCGCCATGTGGGGCGGCAGGTGCGGCGCGTGCGGCGCGTGCGGGGGCATCCCGGCCATGTGGGGCGGCTGCGACATCATGCCGGGGTGGTACGGCGGGCTGCCCATGTCCGGCCCCGGGCCCATGTTGTAGCTGGCCGCGGCGGCCGCGGCGGCGGCAGCTGCGGCGGCGGCCTCGGCCTCCATCTGCTGCTGCAGCAGCTGCTCCTGCTGGGCCTTCTTCGAGCGCGGCTTCTTGGCGCGAGGCGTCGTGTTCTTGGCGCGGCCCTTGCCCCGGCCGCTGGGCGCGGGCGGCTGGTAGGGGCTGTCCATCGCGTTGTAGCCGTACATGCCGGGGCCCTGCGGGCCCTGCGGGCCCTGCTGGCCCTGCTGGGCCTGCAGCATGCACTGCGGGCCCCCGTTGCAGCGGTCGCTCATCTCGTGCCGCTGCAGCATGGCCAGACGGCTCTGCAGCTGGGGTATCTTCTGCTGCTCCGGCCCCGGCGGCGCGCAGTACAGCTCCCGGACCTGCTGCTGCAGCGCCGCCATCTCCTGCTGGTGGCTCATGTGGCCCTGGAACGGGTACTCGCCCGCCATCATGCTCATCCCCTGCGGCGGTTGGGGCGGCGCCTGCGTCGGAGCCTGCGCCCCGTACATCGAGCCGTGTATGCCGTCCATGGCCCCGGGAACGCTGCCCGGCCCGTGTCCCGCGCCGTGTCCGGGACCGTGGCCAGGGCCGTGACCAGGGCCGGGCCCGTGACCCGCGCCGGGCCCGTGGGACCCGTGCGGCAGACCCGCGTATACATGGCCGCCGCCCGGCATCTCGCCGGGCTTATACGACATGCTGTTGGCGCCCATGTAACTGCTATAACTAGATGGATAACTTTGATTCATGTTCATCATGCTACTTGCATCAGGTCCACTCCCCGCTGAGGTGCTGTTCGGATCCACAGTTGGCTGCGACTGTGGTCCATTCAGTTCAGAGAGAGCGCCAGTCTTGGTCCCTTCTTTTTCTGCTGCGCTCCCCGGAGTGCCGGAGGCTGTACTGTACTCCGACTGAGTTGCTGCAGCGCCTGATGATTCACTAACGCTCGTTACAGATGATGGCTGCGATGATGATCCTGGAAGGAGGAGGAAACTATGAGTTAGAATGGCTGCATAAGGAATACCATATCCGAATGAAAAATATTATTTCACTTACCTGATTGTGAGTCTACCATTCCCATGCTACCATTCATGCTAAATGCTGATCGGTTGCCGCCTTGTTGTGGCCACTGTGGAGAAACTGGGGTGCGAGGACCAAGAGGAGACGACTGAGGCTGACCCATCTGGCCTCGAGGTCCATAGTTTGGATAATCTGAGCCTGGTATCACCATTTGTTCCAACTGCTGTAACGTGCTCTGCTGTGACGGGAATGATGATTGAGGAGTTGGAGTGGCAGATTTGGGCCGAGGAGACAAGTTGGCATGTGGATGTGGTGAGAGAGTGCTGGGCTTGGCAGGAGACATGACAGGCCTTGGTGACATCTGCTGGGGTTGCTGAGGTCTTGGAGACATCTGAGGCGACAACTGTGGGAACGGAGCCCTGTACTGCGGACTTGCACCTCCAATACCACCCTGGGGCCCTTTCTGACCGGGAGGATACTGTGGTGTTGGTCCAACATCCACACCGATAGGCCTTATTAGTGGCGGCTGACCAGGTGCCTGTCCTTGGCTCTGCGGCTGCTGAATAGTCGCAGCTTGAGGAGGCTGCGGCTGTGAGGGCTGGGCCTGAGATGGTGTTGGTATTTGTTGCTGAGATTGCTGCTGCTGAGACTGCTGTGGCTGCGATGTTGACTGCTGAGACTGCTGTTGCGATTGAGAAGTAGGCTGCGGTTGAGTGAAACCACTAAAACTCTGAGAGTATGTCTGGCTCTGACCCGGACTCATATCAGGCAATTGCATCTGCGTTTGGCCTCCTGGGTATTGCCCATGATGAGGCATTCTGGTACCCTGATGCATAGGTCCGTAACTGCCATACGCCGCACTGGCACCTGGGTAATTCATGCTTTGAGAATTCTGAGCATGATATTGTTGTTGCTGTGAGCCCGGAGGCTGCTGTTGGCCCGGTTGCTGCTGAAGTGGCATTCGCTGTTGCTGTTGCGCTAGGCTATAATTGCTGGTTGGAGGCATGTTTTGGTGGGGCTGCATCATAGAGCCCATCATTCCTTGCTGATTCGGGTACTGCTGGGGAGGGAGCTTGGCTTGGCTACCCATTGCACTCGGGTCCTGGTAGCCCATGTGGGGCTGACGATAGCCCCCCTGGGCCATTTGGCTATAATGCTGCGCTTGTTGTCTATAATTAGCACCACTATTCCAACCTTGCATATTACTAGAATCCCCCATACCCATTGATTGATCCATAGAATACATGTTATCCATACCACTATATCCATATTGGCCAGGTGCCTGAGCTTGAGGGGCCATGCTTCTTACATAGCCCCCGCTCATACTTGATGCAGTGCTGGAAGGATGGATTGGCCTTGTCGTATCCCCATAGCCGCTGTGATTTTGGTGGTACATGGCCTGTGAAGATGGGTCCATATGGTTAGAGCCCGCGGGGAACTCACCCCCAAATGATGCAAGCTTCTGAAGGGGGGACTCTTGCTGTTGGGCCTGCCCCTGTTGTTGCTGCATGTGCGGGTACGCAGCTGACTGCTTCTGAAGCGAGTCCTGCGGCATGTGAGGATAAGGCTGTTTCTGCATGGAAGGGTGCTGCTGCATGTAGGCGGATTGCTGTTTCTGAATTGCTGCAGCACCAGCATCTCCTGCAGGATATGCATGTTGCTGCTGCTGCTGTTGCTGCTGCTGAGAGGGTGGAGCTGCTTGCTGCTGTTGCTGGTAGTCCCCTCCACCTCTTGCCGCTGCTGATGGGTCATAGTTGTTGGATCCCAGATCCAACCCTGCCAGCACACTTCCAGTGACATCCTCACCAAATAGGTCGTAAGAGTCCATCCTCTAAAACTGGGTGCCGAAACTGCTGGGAGCAGCAGCGGAGTGCGTGTGGAACAGTGTGGCTGCCACTCCCATGGTCAATCCAGCCGGCCTTATCCAGCACCACGGCCTAGGCCAGCCTGCAACACACAATACAAAACCCTGTAAATTCATGAACAATATGATGATACAATGAAACCTAGAGAATAAAATTCAACAAACAGTCACTGAAAATTGCTAAACAATAGGTCAGACTAACTCAAAATGTAGACAAATTTTACATGATTAAAGAAAGAGCCGGTTAGAAATATACTTCTTGGAATCATTACAAGAGATCCTCAAATTGGTCACAAGGAGATAAGGGAGAATTAGTATTTCAGTGGGAATGAAAACAATACTTCTCATAATAGAAGCAAAGGTAAGAGCAAAGGTGTCCAAACACGGAGATTTTCATTGGTTGAACAAAAGAGGGTGCCTATTCCTGGTAAAGTTTAGCATACAAGCACCAACAATTTTCAATAAGAAAGAATATGGAGAAAAGGAACCAAACTCCATTTAAAAAACTAATGGCAAAAAAGTGCTGCCACCTACGAAACAATTTTTGGGAACTTCAAAAAATATTCAGATGATGGTTGGGCAACTTGTTTCCATTGAATCCAGTAGATAGATGGTGTAGACATGCATCATGAAAGGGGAAAAGCTATACGCTTACAAGTCAGTCACAATGTAAGAGCTATAGCATGTCCCCCTCCAGGAAGCACACATCTTCTCGGTCCTATAAATCTTCACAACTGCCAGGGAAGAAAATTAGGATATAATGCAGGAAAAACTAAAGTAGCCAAACATAAAATTTTTATCCTAAATGCACAAACCATGAGGAAATTAAGAGAAAAAAGGAGAGGAGAAGAAAATACCTCTACAAGTTGCTCATGAATTAACACAAAACAACACAGTCTGCTAGTCAGCCAAGTCCAAAGCTTTGCATACAAACTCAAAACAAACACACACAAAGCTAGTATCCATGTAAACAACGCTTATCGTGCGTCAAAAATATTTAACAGTGCGAGGCCTAATATTTCCAGCCAAACGGGAGGAGAAAAGGGGGTGTGATACAGAATCCGGTATTTGGATCCGCACTGTGTTTACACAGCGCTCGGCGGAGGCGGCCGCAGCCGCTCTCCCTAGGCGCGAGCTTTACGTCGCCAGGACCGCGAAAAACACAACTTCAGATTTTAAAAAACATACCGACGGGTGCAACAGACAGCCCGGTACCCGTTTCGAATAACAGGGGCCCACACTAGACAGGCTGAGCACAATTTTCGTCGAAGTAGGTAACCCAAATGACCCATTCATGCAAACCAGCCTGGTTAGGTTAGATTTGCCGACGAAATAACTTCGGCCTGAATTTGGGGACTCTGAGCGCCCCGGAAAGCATCCAAAACAAACACAAGATGAGGCCGAACACACCCGGCGGCACAGAAGAGGCGACGGGCAACAAAGTATTCGAGATCTGGCCGCTTACGGTCACGAAAGCTGATTGACAGGAGGAATACAAATCCAACAGCCCGACTCCAAATGAGGCTAGCCCGAGTCGGTAGCACTTTACAACACTCGTATACAGTACCAGACCGAGAACAGAATATCCAGCGCTCTTTTCTCATGCAGAAGCGAATCTTTGCGGCGAGCTGACCTATTCACATAGCCTATGCCTACCTGAGGCAACTTCACAAATTGTAACCACACAGTTATTCGGGGCAGGCAGGCCGCCAAAGCCGATGCCCTCGGCGCCGCGCTCCGTACAAGCCTCCGACGTGGACACAACTGCGCCCGATGGAAGCCTACTTTCTTTCGGTATCATTACCGCAAATTTAGCGGGACCGTAAGAACAATGAACTTTATGTACGCCATTTGAAGTGTCCTCTTTCGGCTTGGGTGCTACGGAACGCTCGATAATTCCGAGGACCAAGTTTTCGCCGGTAACGCTATGAGGCTACGACGCCAACCAAGGCGTGGCCACCGAGCTTCTGCACTTGACTCCAACACCAGAACACTTTTCTACTTACTATAAATTAGAATCCAACGCTTTCAAGTCTAAAATTAATGAAAACTTCCTTCTTCCCACATCTTACTTTAGGTATCACATAAAATAGCACATATTGCTTAGAGAGCGTCGATCTAATTGGTCAGAATAATGTCATCTATACGCAGTTCCTCGTAAAAGCCGACCAATAGGAGACCAGCTTACATACGCGCATTAGAAATGTGGAAACCAAACAGCCAATGGGAGACAAGCATTTAGTCGAGATCCTACCCACAATGCATCGCGGCGACGCAAGTTCGAATTTTACTGCCGGCAGAAAAAAATGTCCCAGCGTCTAAAATCTGGTGTCTTTTAGTAGGCGCTTTGTACCATCAAATACTTAAAAATTGTACCACATTGTACGACACGCGATCGTTGACCGGGCTTTGTTGACGTTGCCCTGCCACGGGGAAGCGTGCGTATGTGTCGTGTTTTACTTCAACCGCTATTTCTTTTCTTTTTTTTTGTGAGACACTATTGCCACGCAGCTACCTTGGCTTCCGCCGAATACTGAGTGTAGCTTGTGCACTTTATATCAGTAGCGTTTTCTTTTCTTCTGCACTACATGGCCCCGGATAGAGTTTCTCCGGAAAATGTGTAACGCTGTAGAGTTGGCAACATGTACATGTGTACATGAGAGCGCGATATTTAAAATGGTGCCTGAAGCACCTAGCCACCAGCCCTCTCAATCGAGCTCCCACTTAGTCTTAACTACCTTATTATCATTATCAAGTTATAACGAGGTTGTTATTTGATGTTGTTGTTTTTTTCTTTAATAAATCCACAATGAAGGGGTCTTTTTACTTTATTCCTCATACATCTAAATTTCAAACCAAGCTACATTGGCAAAACAAGTTTGATCACATACAGACAAATCTAATGTTACAAAGGAAAAGACAAGAAAGGTAAAAACAATATTTATTTATTAAAAACCTACACTTAGTGATAACATAACTGACTAGCATTATTATCACATGTTCGCAGCCTCTGCAAAAACAAACTTACAAACTAGATCTTACTTTTGTTACAGCATGGTGAACCAAGCTCACAATGGTATTACAGTATTACCATAGCGTTACGTCAATTAAAGGAATTAACTATTAAAATGTTAAGAGTAGTGTTGAGACACCATGGATTTTCGCTGACTTAGCCATTACGTATCAAAATGACTGACCTCAGTTCTACACCTAAGGACTGAATAATGTTGATAGTTTTGGTCACCAACACAACATTGACGCATGGAGGAGCAAAGAAAATACAATTACTGCGATAGAGTAAGAAAGTTCTTGATGAGACAAAGAAACAACTAATTTCTTAACAAATGCATATCACACTTAAGTTCATAAAGCTTGAATGAGTTCATTACATATCAAAGTATATGTGAAGGTATAACGAAACAACTAAAAATGATATGTAGAAGATAATAAAATGTCAGTACTCTTAGTAAACATTCAGTTCAAGCAAATACATTTACACTGCCATTAGACTACTTGGCATGGCATATCGGAACAAGTACAGAAAGTTGGTAACATTTGAAATAAACACAAAGTAAATCTTAATCTAATTTTCCTGCCTCAACAGAAACTGAACTAGCAACCTGAGTCAAATCTGCTTCAGAAATTCCACATTCAGTACTGTGTGGTGATTCATGACAATCTTCAAGACCACATTTGGAAGAAGATTCTTCTGCTGATTCCTCAGATTGCTCAGCATCAGCCTCTTTTTCAAATTCTGGATTATTCTCAACCTCCCTAGAATCATCTGCATTATCTTTGCTTCCATTATCACAGAACCTTTCGGATTCAAATGTTTTAAGATTTATATAAATCCTGTCGGCAGCATCAGTGCTATCTTCATTTGTATCAGAAGGAAGAGGAGGTATAAACCGATCTGATGTGGCATTGAATCCCTTGTCTTGAAATATGAGCATCTTTCCCTTAGATTTGCCTTTCCCTATAAATCCAGAACTGGCGTACAGCTCAAGGCTGTCACATATCATGTAAGCATCTGGTCTAGGAGCTTTACTTACATCAAAGTGAAGTTTACAATGATCTCGTAAGAAATGCTTGTTTGGAACTGAGTAATCACAGTGATCACAAACAAATGTGTTGCATACACCAGATACAGCAATGTGACGCCTCATATGACTCTCGACTTGGTCTCTTCGAGGATTAGAGTATGGGCAGTGTGAACACCAATAGTTCTTGTCAAGAGATTCTCTAGAGATGGCTGCCCGTTTGGCCCGACGCTGCTGCAGAACCATTATAGCCTGTTGGTCTGCCACAGAGAGTTTCTCTCCTTTTCCCCCTGTTGTTTTAGCTGATCTGGAAGGTGAGGGTGGAGTCAGCGAGCGAACATTTTCAGAGTTTTCTGGGATCGCTTCCTCTCCCTCATTTGTACTCGACTCTGAATCATCCCTACCACCCTTGGCATCCTCACTCTGTTGATGTCTGAGAAGATGCTGCTTAAAATTAGCATAAAACTTCACAGAGTAATCACATTTTGTACACTTATAACGCTGTTTAGAGCCATGAAGTTTCAAGTGAACATGATATTGATGTCGCTTTTCAAAAGCTGAAGGGCATTTAGGACATTTGTACTTTTTCGCTTTCACCCGACCATTTCTGAAATGGGTTGGGTAAACAAACTCAGGAGACCCTGATGCAGGTGCAGAATCATTGGTAGAGAGAGCAGTTTCAGCTGGGCTATTTTCTTTGTCTTTCACTTCAGAATCAGATTTTTCGCCATAGGCAACATTATGATGGTCATCTACATCCATGCCTAAATCCTCTTTCATTGGAATGCCATCTGCTTCTGTACTAGTCCCACATTCAGTTTCCATACTTTCTGCCCCATTTTGATTTTCTGCATCCTCTGGGGGCTGAGGCTCCTCTTTAGGCACTATCTGTGGAGTAGAACTCTCACTTTCCTGCAAAGTCCCAGTTTTGGGCCGTAGTGACTCAGGAACCTCCATCCGCCCCTGAAGAATTTTCTTGGCAACGCTTGCCCGACACCCGTGAGATATCATGTGTTTAATAAGATTTCCATATGTTTTGACGGCGTAGTCACAAATGCGACATTTGTGAGGGTTGTTACTTCCATGAAGCATCACATGAGCCTGATAGGCTTCAGTCTTGTAAAATGTTGCAGGACATTTTGAACAAGAGAACTTAGGAGCAGGTGGTGGTGATTCTGGGGCTTCGATGACAATCCACACATTACCCACCGTGCCAGCCTTATGATTGACACAAACAATTCGTGGCATTGGAAACTCTTTGTTAACTTTGTACATTTTAAGAAGATCAGTTGTTCTATCTTGATAATCCTCGGTATGAACTTTGACATGGCATTCCATATGAGACCTTTGCCTTGAAGTATAGGAACAATTATCACAGGTGTGAACCAAGTGCAAGTTATGAAACCGCGAGTGAATACCAAGTTCTTTTCTGAACAAGAAACGAGCAGGACACAAATGGCAAAAATAAAGCTCCTTCTCTTCTGGCACATTTGATGCCGTTGGATCGATTAACTGTTTTAAAGGGGAACATGGAGAGGATTCTGCCAAGTCTTCAACAGGCTCTGCAAAAGGTTCACCATCCAATTCCAGGTTGAATTTCTTTTTCATGGCTAAGACAGCATCAGTGAGTGATTGATTGGGATCAAGGAGACTCATTACATTAATCCCAGACAACTTGTTTTCATTTCCAACATCTGATGTCTCTTTAGGAGGAGATGACTTCTGAGGCGGCTTTTCTGTTTTAAGCTTCAACCCAAACTGTTCTGCTATTTCTTTCATTTGCAAAGACTCACTTCTGTAGGGGTCATAAAATGCATATGCATGGGGATTTATGGGAAGATGCACTTTCATGTGCGTTGATAAAACACCTGCATTATTACAGACATATGTACAATCCGGACAGGGGTACGGCGAGTACTGGCCTGAACCCTCACCCCCATCACTTCTCTTAGAGTGCATTTTCTCATGTTCCTGCATATTGGCTCTGCGTTGGTTTATGTGAGGGCAAAACCTGCAACGCAACATTTTTTGTAGCCTTTCCTCCTTCAGAACCCAGCAAAAAGGGGCTTCAGTCATGTTGCTGAAGTCCAACGTTGGTAACTGCAGACGATGACTAGATTGTTTTTGTTGTTTAACATCAGATGGAGACTCCTACAAAATAGAAAAATCATTTTAAAAAGAAAAACATTTTTTGTTGTTAATTGGTTGGCGAAAATAGTTCAAAACACTTACCTGCTCTACTTCTTTCTTCACCTGAATTTGTTCAGTTCCAGAAACCGGAGTCTGTGGTGTAGCAACATTTCTTGGTGTAGCAGTGCTGTTAAGAACAGAACTGTTCATAATCTCTGTCTTTGAATTTTGTTGAGGGTGCACAGCCATATGTTGAATGACTTCTCTGTAGAACAAGAACAGAATGAGGAGGGAGCCCAACACCACCAAGCAGGAAGGTGTCCGATAGATACATACTGTTTAGTAGATACATAGAAGGGACAGTAGAAACATTTGAACAGAACATCACTCCTCTCTTTGTGACAGCCCATATGAGTCTGCATGACAGAATCAGAGACAGACACAAATGGGCAGATATCACAACGAAATGGAGCCTTCTTAATCACAGTCTGAGAACCATCCATAGAATTTTGTCCTTGAATGACAGGTGGATTTTTCAATTTGGCCTGATTAAAAAAAAAAAAAAAACAGAATGAAATTATTAACACTAAGTAATAAATATGGAATGAAATATTTAAAATTTGAATGGATAATCACTGACCAGTGCAGCCTCTTGCTGTTGACGATAGTGGCCCTTGACATGAGCTAGAACTACTGCTCTATCGCCATCCCTGTGGAAAATGTTCGATTAAAATTAAATTCAAATTAACAATTAGACTAACTATTACTACAGGAGGTTTCAAAGAGGTACCTGAAGTGACACTGTTTGCATCTCCATACTGTTTTCTTGATATCAGCATTGGACTTTTTGGGATCTGGACCCATGTTATTGGCAGGCGCTTCAGCAGGCCTCTTGAAAGACTGAAGCTGCTGTGGGGACTCTGCCTGTTGTTGCGGTTGCTTCTGCACTGCACGTTCAGAAGGTGATTGGGTCGTCATTACTTGAGCAGGTGCCTGGGGAGCACCTGCCGCTTGAAGTGGAGGGGGAGGGCGCAACTGTGTTGAAAGTGTTGCAGGTGCAGCTTGAATAACACTGCGTGGAGCAGGAGCTCTTGTCAGTCTTGGAGGAGCTGGGAGAATTGGCACAGGCTCTGGTGGAGTCGAGGTGATGTGAGAACCATTGACTGCAGGTTGACTACTTGTCATGGAGGGCGGTAAGCTTTCTGCGGACGGCTCAGCACATTTTAGCCACAGCAAATGCTGGTAGTATTTGGAATAGTTTCTACGTCCAGTATCATCAGTCATTAAAATTTTAGCTTCACTGTGGATGGGATCACGCTCCTGCTTTATCCGGATATGTTTCGTGATGTCCCAGCGCCAATTTGATCGGTACTTGCAGGTTGAGCAGGCAAATGGTTTCTTATTTAAGTGGCCAACCATGTGGACATGGAATCTTGATGCTGTGGCCGCCCAAAATGGACAATACGGACATTTGAACACCTGAAATTTAAAACAAATGTTATTAACCAACACTATGAAAGAACCATTCCTTAACATATAACCCCCTATACAATGTCCAGCTCTTGCCTAGTAAACGGTACCACAAGTGAGGCTTTCAGCTTAACATGTGACACATGTGAAAAAAAAAAAAAAACTGAGCGAGCCGTGACATAACACGATCCTAACCTCCAAGGATAATGCCATGCAGCCCATTCCTCCCATAAACAAGGGTCTGATGAATGGCATCCCTCCCAAATAATGTCCACCGGCCGCGGGCTACACCGACACGCCGGGGGGCAGGGCACACCCCGCACGCGGGCCGCCCACATCCAGGCCGACACCGTGCGGACAGGCGATAACCTCTCCAAGAAGGCGAAGGGGGAGTCTGACGCGCACCTTTCTGGTCGTGATGGCCGGCGTGGACACGTTCTCCTTGGCGGCCCTGGCGGCCAGGTCGGCGTTGCTCGTCACCAGGCCGTAGCCGGGGGCTGTCTCGACGCCCACCTGGTCGTCCGAGGCCACGGCGACGGCGTCGTCGGGTGGGCAGGGATGATCCACGTCGTCGTCGTCGGCGTCCTCCGCGGCGGCCGGCTCGCCGGCGCTGGCGGCCGCCGTTATCTGGTACTCCATCTCCGACTCGGTCGTCAGCCTCGTGCTGTCGTCCAGGGCGGCGTCCGCGTCCTCGGCGGCGGCGGCGGGGGCGGCCGCGGCGGCGGCCTTGACACAAGAGCGCAGGTGCAGCGCGAGGTCGGCGCTCGTCTTGCAGCGGTGGCGGCAGTGCTGGCAGCGCGTGGACGTGCCCTGGGCGCGGCTCCGGCCGCCGCCCTGGTGCAGCTTGTTGTGCCGCACCAGCTCGGACTGGGTCTTGGCCTCGTGGCCGCAGTGCACGCACACCAGCTGGGAGTCGTCGTCAGCCGAGGTGCCCGCCCCGGAGCCCGGGTACAGGCGCAGCTGGTCGAAGAACGAGTTCTTCTTCTTGGCGTCGAACGGGTCGTCTCCGTTGGTCGGGGACGGGGGGGCCGCGGGCGCGGCCGTGGGTGTTGATGTTGGCGTGGGCGAGGGCGCGGGGGACGGCGATGGCGAGGTGGTTGTCCGGGGGAGGACCGCCGCCTGGAGGGGGATCAGGTTGGGCAGCGGCTTGGCGGGCCGCTTTGTCGGCGGCGGCCCCTGCTGGGGCTGCAGGTGCGGGTGCGGCAGCCTCCGGGACACGGGCACGGGCGCGGTGTGCGGGACGGCCCACGAGCCCGACCGGATGGTCAGCTTGGGGACCGGCGCCCGGGTCAGCGTCGGCGGGCCCTGGGCCGCGCGCTTGCTGGCGTGCACGGTCGACATGTGGCGGGACATGTCGGCGAAGAAGGGCGTGCGGAACTCGCACAGCGAGCAGCGCAGCACCTGGTGGTGCGGCAGGCGCACGTTGGGGACTGCTCCGGAGGCCGAGGACGCCGACAGAGCGGCGGCCGTTGACGGGAGGAACTCGGGGGGCGGCGAGGTCGGCGCCGAAGAAGTGGCATCCGCACCGCCGCCGTCGCTGCCGCCGCCGCCACCGCTGCCCGGCGGCCCGGCAGGCGTTCCCACCGTGGCGATGACTCCGTCGGCCTGCAAGCCAAAAAGTAAACCGTAAGACGAGAACAGAGCAGGGCAGTCCAGAGCAAACACCCGCGTGGTGTCGCCGGGGCTGGTGGCCGACGGGCACGTCAGCGAGGCCGCGGCCTCAGCAGCCGCATGCCGTTGTACCGATTCTGCCGACGCATCCGGACTCCGGTCCTGGGAGGTCCTCGCGCGGCCTGGCCGCCTGGACGGCTCCGGGCGGCTCCACATGACCTGCCGACGGCTGCTGCTGGGAACCAAGTGGCGGGGCGAGACCAACAAGGGGACGGGAGAGCCCGCTGGCTGGCGGGGAGGGTCCGGAGGGGAGGGGGGACGCCGCCGCCGTCCCGGGAGACAAGACGTTCTGCAGCGCCCAGCTAAGCACCGCACCACCGCACCACACCTCACATGGCGGGCCGGGCCGGACCAAGGAGCAGGCGGCGGGCCCCGCGCCGCGCACCCCCTCCTGTTCCCCCAGACTCAGCGCCCCGCCGATGCAGCTGGCCGCAGCCTGCGCCCGTCAGGTCGGCGTCGGCGCGCCAGTCTGTCCAGGCCCGTCGGCGCGCGGCGAACAGGCCCCGCATGCACTCGCACGGACAACGACACGGGCATGGACGTGGACGTACCGTCGTGGGAGCGTCGAGCGACCCCCCTGCCCGGCCGGGTAGAGCTGATGAGCGCCGGGCCGTGCCGAGCCGGACCCAGGCCTGCGCGAGCCGGCTGCGCGGCGCGGCGCGGGGCGGACGCCAACTACGCGCAGCGGCAGGCGGCTGCGGTGGTAGGGGGCCAAGCTGAGGGCCTCTGGGACCGCGAGCGCGACGCGGAGGCGGTCACACGAGACACAAGGCGCGGCTGCCGCCCCGTGCGGCGCGAGCTGCCAGCGGAGCGCGGAGCCAGGCGGAGGCAGGCCGCGGAGTGGGCCGCGGCCGCGCGACGCGACACGAGGACGAGGAGGAGCTGAAGGTTGTTTTCAACCGACTGACGGGCCGCCGCGCCGCCAGCGGGGCGGTGCGGGGAGGGTGGGGCGTGGCGCGGGGAGGGGGAGGGCGGCGCGCCGGCCTGTGCGGCGGCGGTGGCGACTGCGAGTACCGCCTCTGATTGGTCGGCGGGGTGGCGGCGGCGGCGGCGGGTGCGGCAGTAGCGGAGCAGTTGGCGGCGTGCATCGTGCAGAGGTCGCCTCGCCGAGCAGCACAAGCAAGGGCCGGGCTTGGTGCGCCGCCGCCATTATGGTTCTGCGCGCCCGAGGCCCGTCGGAGGCCCGGAAGAGGCACTTAGGGCCACGCCAGCACGCCGACGGCGAGCGCGCGGCCGGCGCGGCGAAAATACATTTTCGGAGGGCTGCGGGCTGGGCGCGGCCCGCGCTTCGGGCCTCAAGTCTCCGCGAAGGGCTAAAGGGCAGAGCCCGGCCCCCGGCGGGGCCCCGGAGCAGCGACTCGGCTTATCGGTCGCGCGGGAGACCCCGTCGGGAAGGGCAGGCACCCCGGCGCCGACGACGACGGCGGCCCGGTGACGTCGCCCTCCTGTCCTCCGTCGTCGGAAGCTCTTGGGCTGACGCTGAATATTCCGATGAGGCCCTGCCCCCGGCGGCCCCCGGCGCTCTCGAGGTCTCTCGGCGGCCCGTCCCGGACTCGCGTAATAAGTAGCAAGGCGACTGGGACCGCGACGTCCCCTTTCCGTCCGCCCCCTCCCCACCGAGGCCCGCTTACAGCACAGCAGCAAGTGGACCCCGCCGCTGGGCTGCCAGTAGCTGCGGACCGCGCGCCCGGCACCCAGGACGACCGTGGCGACCCCGAGCACGGCGTCAGCGGCCGGCCGCTCCGCCGAGCTCCGTGCCAACGCAAACACAAGTCACCAGGATGACGAGGTCGACGTCTTCGGCACGACGCGCGCGCGGAGCGCCCGGCGGGGGCTGGCGTGGCTGGAAGGGATGTAGGGAGCGAGAGAGAGAGGGAGGGAGTAGGACTTCTTCCGGGAGAGAGAGAGAGAGGGAGCTGGGGAAATGCTGGTGGGTACCGTATGGCATCGCGCTGCGCTACAGGTAACCGTGACAGTGCCTATCTCGCGGCGTGGCTTCGTGGGGGGCCGCGGCGGCGGTCTCCTGGGACGGGCAGCCACGGCCCATCGCGCAAGGATGATAAGGATAACCAAACGGTACGAGCGATGGAGCGGGCGAGATAGGGCGGCCGGGAGCGGCGCGGCGCGGGCAGCTCGCACGTCCAGAGCCCAAGGAGCTCGGCGGGGAGAGCGGCGAAGCTACGCCGGTAGTCCCCGCCGCTAATCCCCGGGGTCCGGGGCGGTACTCACCCTGGCGGACGCGGCCTGGCCCGGGGCGTGGCCGCCGACCTGGTCCTCGCCGTCCTCGTCGGGCTCCGACTCCCCGTCGCCGCTGCCGCACCGCATCCGGTACGCGTCGCGCTTCTTGCGGGCCTCCGCGGTGAAGGAGCTGGTCCTGCAGACGTCCCTCGTCTGCCCGGGGGCGGCCGGGGGCGGCAGCGGGGGCGGCGGGGGCCTCTTGTCGCGCCGGTTGTGCAGCGTGGAGCCCTGCAGGGGCGGGTCGTGGTGGTGCGCCTGGTGCACCGTCATCGTCTGCCGGTTGTGCGTCGTGAAGTTGCACACCCTGCACGCGTACCGCTGCTTCTCCGGCTGGTTGTGGTTCTTGAGGTGGCGGTCCAGGTTCCAGCGGTAGGGCGTGGCGAAGTCGCAGAAGCTGCACTTGACGACGGGCAGCGAGTGGCACCGGAAGTGCTTCTCGTAGCGCGAGCGGACGGGCGTGACGTAGGTGCAGCGGCTGCACCGGAAGAAGCGCCTCTTGAGGTGCACCACGCCCTCGTGCCGCGTCACCAGCGACGCCGTCCGGGACGTGAAGTTGCACGAGGAGCATTTAAAGAGACGCGCCACTGGGTCCAGGTCCACGCCCACCTCCTCCTCATCCTGGCCCTGCGCGTCGGCCGGCGCCCGCAGGAGCGGCGGCGGGGACGCCGAGCTCGCCGTCGTCGACTGGTCCGACGGCCTCCGCTGGAACAGTGGCGGTGGCGTCAGCCGGTCGCCGCCGCCGGCCTTGGCGAGGCCCTCATCGGCCTCGCGGCACTCCGCCTTGACGCTGGGCGGGCGGGGCGGTGTCGGGGGCTGCGCGCGGCGCTGCGGGTCGTCGTCGTCAACGTCGTTGTCGATGACCAGTCGGTCCTCGTCGTCGTCTTCGTCGTCGGTGTCACGGTGCTGCTGCAGGCGCTGGCCCCGCTCCCGCTCCTCACGCTGCCGCTGCACCTCCAGGTCGTGGAGGGTGACGGTGGCGGTCGGCGGCGGCTTCTTCTTCTTGCCGTTGGTGGCGGCCGGTGCCTGCTTGACCTGGTCGCGGGCGGCCGCGGCGGCCACAGCGCGCGCCGCCGCCGCCACGTTCTGCTCCTGCTGGCGGATGAGGCGGCGCTCCTTGCGCACGACGCGCGCCGCCTGCCGCTTGTGGATCTCCTTGACGAAGTCCAGGTAGTAGTCGTCTCGGGTGCGCGAGGGCGGCCCCGGCTTGCGCCTGCCCTGCCGCCCGGGGTCGTGCACCATGGCCACGTGCCGGATCATCTTCTGGCCGTGGCGCGTGGCGTACGGGCAGTGCGGGCACTCGTAGATCTGCATGCGCTCCTGGTGTACGCCCCGCACGTGCACCAGGTAGGCGCGCGGGCTGTCCGTCGAGTAGGCGCAGGCGCTGCACTGCAGCTTCAGGCCCAGGCTGGGACCCTCCATGGCGGACACGTCCTGGAGGCCGTCCTCCTCGAGGCTGCCGTCCACGGCGTCCAGCAGCCCCATGGCGTTGTTGCTGGCGCCGAACGTCTCCGGGATCATGATGACAGGCGGGTCGTCGCCTTGCGCCAGGAAGTGCATGGGCACTGCGGACAGACAGGACAACAGGGAGGCGTCAGTGTGCGCGCACGACATAACCACACAGACTCTATGTCGGGCGCGGGCGTGCATGCATGCATCCGCAATTTTACTAAGATGACGCCAAATTAGCATGATTTTTTTTTAAATTTCAAACGTCAAAAATATCAGGATGCTGGTACAGGACTTCAAAAATCACCCCCGTCCTATTGGGATTTTTCCCACGATTAGTTAGTTGTACAGAGACAGTTACGCCCCTCGCAGAATACCGTTGGCTGGGCTCTGTCCCACTCAGGCAGGTCGGCCCTCCGGGATCGGACATAGCCCCCGGCAAGTCAGTGAGGAGCAGACCACCACACCGCTCCCGGGGTCGGGAAGACTTTATTCCCTGGCACAACCCCTCCCGTCCCCACAGGTGACGCAAAGACCGCCCAGACATATCATGGTCCGGTCAGACGACATCAGCAGCGCGAGAAGTCGGCTGGCAGTTGAACGGTGGCGCCATCTCGCGGCGCCGGGGCGCAACACCCGAGAGGTTTGGTGCCGAGGTAGTCGTGTAAGTCCAACAGAAACGCGCGGCGCGAGAAGTCGGCTCACAATTCGACGGTGGCGCCATCATGCACGGCGGCGGCCAGCGGTGCAACTGCAACGCTGCTGACGTAGTTAGGGGGGCCGCCGCCGAGGGCGCCACCGTCGAATTGTGAGCCGACTTCTCGCGCTGCTGATGTCGTCTGACCGGACCATCATATGTCTGGGCGGTTTCGTTGTCCACTGTGGGGACGGGAGGGGTTGTGCCAGGGAATAAAGCCTTTTCGACCCCGGGAGCGGTGTGGTGGTCTGCTCCCCACTGACTTGCCGGGGGCTATGTCCGATCCCGGAGGGCCGACCTGCCTGAGTGGGACAGAGCCCAGCGAACGGTATTCTGCGAGGGGCGTAACTGTCTCTGTACAACTAACTAATCGTGGGAAAAATCCCAATGGGACGGGGGTGATTTTTGAAGTCCTGTACCAGCATCCTGATATTTTTGACATTTGAGATTTAAAAAAAATCCTGCTAATTTGGCGTCATCTTAGTAAAATTGCGGATGCACGCATGCACGCCCGCGCCCGACATAGAGTCTGTGTAGTTAAGTCGGGCGCGGGCATGCATGCATGCATCCGCAATTTTACTAAGATGACGCCAAAAATCTCAAACGTCAAAAATGCCAGGATGCTGGTAGAGGACTTCAAAAATCACCCCCGTCTTACTGGGATTTTTTTCCCCCTACTAGTTAATAACACAGAGACAGTCACGCCCCTCGCAGATTACCGCTGGCTGGGCTCTGTCCCACTCAGGCCGGTCAGCCCTCCGGGATCGGACATAGCCCCCGGCAAGTCAGTGGGGAGCAGACCACCACACCGCTCCCGGGGTCGAAAAGGCTTTATTCCCTGGCACAACCCCTCCCGTCCCCACAGTGGACAACGAAACCGCCCAGACATATGATGGTCCGGTCAGACGACATCAGCAGCGCGAGAAGTCGGCTCACAATTCGACGGTGGCGCCCTCGGCGGCGGCCCCCCTAACTACGTCAGCAGCGTTGCAGTTGCACCGCTGGCCGCCGCCGTGCATGATGGCGCCACCGTCGAATTGTGAGCCGACTTCTCGCGCCGCGCGTTTCTGTTGGACTTACACGACTACCTCGGCACCAAACCTCTCGGGTGTTGCGCCCCGGCGCCGCGAGATGGCGCCACCGTTCAACTGCCAGCCGACTTCTCGCGCTGCTGATGTCGTCTGACCGGACCATGATATGTCTGGGCGGTTTCGTTGTCCACTGTGGGGACGGGAGGGGTTGTGCCAGGGAATAAAGCCTTTTCGACCCCGGGAGCGGTGTGGTGGTCTGCTCCCCACTGACTTGCCGGGGGCTATGTCCGATCCCGGAGGGCCGATCGGCCTGAGTGGGACAGAGCACAGCCAGCGGTATTCTGCGAGGGGCGTAACTGTCTCTGTACAACTAACTAATCGTGGGAAAAATCCCAATGGGACGGGGGTGATTTTTGAAGTCCTGTACCAGCATCCTGGCATTTTCGACGTTTGAGATTTTTAAAAAATTCCTGCTAATTTGGCGTCATCTTAGTAAAATTGCGGATGCATGCATGCACGCCCGCGCCCGACATAGAGTCTGTGTGGTTAAGTCGTGCGCGCTGAGGTAGTTACAGGTGCTCGCCATAGTGGCAAAAGTGCCATATTATCAATTTTCTGAATGTCTAATCGAAATCAAGGTCTGGCTACGCCGCTGCCCGCGCTGCCCGCGCTGCCCGCGCCATGCGGTCGGCCCGGTCTATTGAGGTCACGGCTCTGCCGCTGTGCGCCGCGGCACGCCATGGGACCCGGCACCCGGCACGACGCCGTCCTCGCCGGGCCGACCGGCACGCCGCCGACGTCTCCTGCCCGCGGCTGGACTTAGGGTCACCCGGTCCGCCTGGTTATTTTCGACCCCGGCCTCCCTTTCCCCTCCCTTCTCCCACGTACGCCCCTCCCCGGCGCGCTCCACGCCGCTACCCTCTCCACTCACTTGCATCCGCCCCCGCACCCTCTCCTTCTCTCTCTGTCTCACTTGTTGAATGCAGAGTGGGAAGTTGCGGAGCTGAGGTTCCGGACCGGGTGAACAGGAGCTAGGAACAGGTACCACGGGGGTGCCTCGTCTGTCACCCTCGGGTCCGCGAGTCCGGGAGCACCGGCCGCTGCACCGGCATCGCCTCGCCTACACCGCCGTGCTCCTTCGGGTGCTCCTTCGGGTGCTGGCCGAGGTGGAGGCCGAGGCCGAGGCCGCCGTCACCGCGGCTGATCCCCGCGTCCGCCGTCCGCAACCAGCCGCACGCCAAGAGCGCGCGAGCGTCGACGGGAACGCCGCCGCCGTCCTTGTCGCTCCCGGCCGTCGGCTCGGCCGGCACCGCGGCCGGAGAGAGACAAACGCACTCGCCGCCCGGGGTGGGGTATTGATCGTGGTGCGGCGGTAGGGGTGGCGGCGCGCGGAGCTCGGAGCCCGCGGAGCCCGCGGACCGTGCCCCGCCCCCGGCCGCCCCCGACCCGCCCCCGACCCGCCCCCGGCCCGCCCCCGGCATCCGGCCAACACCACCGCCGAGATGGGCGCTCGGCTTCGCGGCGGCTGCGCCAGTCCAGAGCGGGCCAGCATCCGCCCTGGACCAGGACGCTCCGGAGGGGTGGCCGCGGCGGCGGAGCCGGCGGAGCAAAGGGTCGCCGCCGGCCTCCGCGGGCCGCACATGAAGTCCCCGGCGTTGTGTCCGGGGCCTCCCGGCGGCGGACCGCGCGTGCCCGTCGTGCCGACTGCAGACCGCTTCCGGCGGTGGCCTCGGCCGGCCGCGCACCGAGGACGCGACACGGAAAGCTCGACGCCGACAGCGCTTCACAAAGCGAACGGAAGCGAGATTACTCCAACACATTTGGCCGCGGACGCCAGTGCCGCGCCGCATAGCAGTAGCAGCGCTCCGCTATCACTCCGGGGGCATCCACGCTCCTCCACGCTCATGTCTGACCCCGGCGGCGCGGCCCCGCCCCGCTTGCCTCACAAAAGGCGCCTTTGCCCGTCACCCGCGGCCGGAGACCCGCCGAGATTCCCTCTCCGATCTGTGCCCGAGGAAGACGGCGGCGGCCGCATGAATACCCGATGAGGAACGCGGTCTGCTGGCGCCGCGCAGGAAAACTTGCACACGACGGCGACGCATGCCCCGACGGAATTGTCAGCTGTTCCGGGCCGTCCCCGGGAACACGATGTGCGGACTGTGGGCGGCCGGACCCCGGGCGGCGGCCGACGGCGGCCCTGCTGCTGGTGATGTAAGCCGGCCTCCTGAGCGTCAGCCCCAGACTTCCCCGCGGCCCGCCGCCCGCCGCCCGCCCGGACGCCGTCGGCACGGCCGGCGTGACCACGCACGTGCTACGGCCTCGACGGCCGTGTCCTTATCTCCCGGGCCGCGCCGCGCCGCGCCTCTCGGTGCGCCGCGGGGACACGCAGTACCGCGCCCCCACCGGCGTTGGCGCTGCCAGAAGGGAACACGCACGGCCGCGGTGTCAGCTAGCGGATCTGGCGTTCACCAGGACTCTCCCGGAAACCGCCCAGCCCTTCGGAGTGCGTTTTAGTAGGTTACTCCAGGGAGGGAAAACGGAATTTTTCAAGTAGGGTATGCAAAATATAACCGAGAAAAAAATTTGCCGTGGGCCCAGGCTCGGGGCCCGGTCACATCCAGCCTCCCCCGCCCACTCCTTTCCTTTCCTTTCCTTTCCGAGTGACTACAATGGCAACACCGCACCGCCAGCCGCCATGCGGCACCGCCGGCCGGGGTGGGGCGGAAAGGCAAGGGAAGAGCGAAGGGCGCGGAAACGTGGCAACGCCGCCGCCGCTGGCCCGGGGCAAGAGCCAGAGAGAGAGAGAGAGATAGAGAGAGAAAGACGGGCGGAGCGGGGGCTGCGGGCGTGCGGGCCTCAGCAGCCCGGGCCGCACCCCGCGGGGGATGGGGATGGGGTGGGATCCGGGGCCGGGCCGGGCTGGAGAACGTCCTGGACGTCAAGGCGCTGGGCTCACCGCCGGCGGAGCAGGCGGAGCAGGCGAAGCACCACTAATGTCACGGACCGGCCGCTGGCCACGCGTTCGATACCGGATTTGCCGCATCGACCGGAAGACCACCTGGGGCCACCCGGGGCACCGCCGTCACCGTCACCAGCTCGCCGTCCTGTCCGAGCAGGGCTCGGTGCACTCGGAGCGGCCCGGGGCCCTCGGGGCCCGTCGACGAGAACGAGACGCCGGCGCGTGACGGCGGAGTATCGACTGGCCCCCGCCGCCGCCGCCGCCCCCGGCTGTCCGCCGCTGTCCGGCGCGTCCGGCCGGCCGGCACCGGCAGTAAACTGTTATGGCGACGGAGTCCTTGATGGCCGCGGCACGGCGCCCACCCCCGCGGCCCCGGTGACGCGATCCTACCGAGCCAGCGGGTGCAGTTGGCCGCCTCTGCTGCGGTCGCCATCGGCCGGGTGTCGTCGGCGACCTCGGGGCACCCGGGGTCAGGGCGCGGTCCGCGGTCTATCGGCGCCCTCCTGCCCGACGGCGTGCACTCTGCGGTCTGCGGCCGCGGCCGGCTCCCCGCGGCACGGCGCCGGCTGCCCAGGGCGTGGCTGACCAGACCCGCTGTCCTGACGGCGGGGGAATGGGGGAGGGGGGAGGGGGGTCTCTCCACCCCCGCGGAGCGGCGACTGGCCGGCCGTCTCATCATCCTAACCATCATCGACACGTTACGGGTTTTGTGTACGGCGGCTTCGGCACGGCGCCCTCGGCCTGCCAATGTCATGACAGGCTGCCAATGGCGCGGGGGGGGGGGGGGGCAGGTGCACTCCCGCGGCTGGACCCGGGCCCCGGCCTCAGCTCCGGCTCCGGGTAGCGGTGCGGTAGCGGTAGCTGCGGGGGCGGCCTGTCGCGTCGCGGCCAGGGTGGGGTGGTGTCGTCCTCGCCGCCAGAGGGCAGCACGCATCAGCACCGGTGACGTTGGCACGCCACGCGCACGCCACGCGCCGCCAGCGCCGCCCACGCACGGCAGAGAGGCCGGGCAGGCCAGCAGCCGGCAGCGTCAGCGTCCCGCCGCTCCGCGTCCGCCCGCACCTTTCCGTTCCAATCCGCTCTGAGCCTCTCTGGAGATCGCGGGTCGGCGGAGGGGAGGAGGGGGGGAGGGGGGGGGGCACAGGGGCCGGGCCGCGGTGGTCCCGTGATCCGCAGGGCAGGGTCCGCGGGGGGTGGGATTTGATGGGGGGGAGGGGAGGGGCTGCAGGCGGGGCGCGTGGCGTCTGTTGCGTCAGAGCGGGAATACTGTCAGAAAGTTGGCGGCGGGGCGGGGCGGGGCGGGGCGGCCGGGTCCGAGTCCCCCCAGTCTGTACAGTGGTGAGCTGGGCTGGGCGTGATGAGTCAGGCTCAAGTCGCCGCCGCCGACCCGGCCGCCCGGGACCTGGGGGGTGTGGTCTTCCAGGGGCAGAAGTGGTGCAACAAGGAGCACGGAGCGCGAGGCTTCCCGCCGGGCCTCTCCCCTCGGTGACGTGGCACCGCAGGTGTCGTCTCGCCGACGAGTCCTTCTCCCCCCCCCCCCTCTCTCTCTCTCTCTCTCTCTCTCTCTCTCTCTCTCTCTCTCTCTCAGCCGGATGGCCGCCTGGAGCGTAGGCAACGTCATGCAGTTCCGTCTTGCGGGACGGTATTTCCTCGCTCGCAGGCGCCGGGCGGGCGTCGCGTCGCCTCTCCCCGAGCAAACGACTCCACCTGGAAGACTGGAGCTGGAGCTGGAGCTGGAGCTGGAGCTGGAGCTCGGTGCCGGGGGCTGTACGCTGCGTGCAGTTCCACGGGGGCTGCGCGGGCAGCGAGGACGCGACTCTGGCCGCAGCCGCCGCCCCATCCCAGCCCGTCCACTACGCGTCCCTCCAGGATCAATACGAGTGGGGTGTCGACGCGGAGCTCCAGGAGCCGCGGAGCACCGCGGAGCCGGCCAGCCTCCAGCACCTCCGGCACGGCCCCGGCGAGCTCCGCGGGGTCCCGCCAAAGCTTACTGTGCGGTTTTATCAAACCCCTGTCCCCTTCTTCCTCGCGGCCTCGTACATGTCCGTTCCTAGCTGGATGGAGTACCGTACACGGGGCTGTGCACACCGCACGGGCATGCGGCCAGATCCGGCCAGATCCGGCCAGAAAACCAAAATGCCGCGCGCGACTGTTCTTTCGAGCGGCCTTCTTCTCCTGACCTTTCGCGGGGCCGGTGGGTGGCTTATCGAGGGCGGCGCGGTGGCGGAGGCGCCGCAGCGGGTGAGCCTCGGCGCCTACATGTCGTCCCTGCGGACGGGTGCGGCCGAGCCAGGAATGGGCGCGGGCACATTACGCTTGACGCCGTGGGTCCGCGTGCCTCACGCGCCGCAGCTGCAGGAGGAGCAATGATCTGCACGCGACGGCACGGCGAGAGTGGTCAGCGGGCGGCGCGGCGGCGCGGCGGCTGGTGCGGTGCCGAGTGTCCTCTGTACCCACGGGCCGCGTGGGGCCGGCGGCCGGCGGCAGCGGGGGCCGTCCTACGCCCGCTGCGCCGCCGGTGCAGCCTGGAGAAGATGATTGAGTCAGCGAGTCAAGGTCGGCGCGACGTCGCTGCACTGATCTGGCACGGGGTCGTTCCACGCCGAAACGTGTCCACTAATGCCCGACCACTCCCACCAAATTCCATTTCTGGCCCGGGTTCAAATCTTGGTTTTCGGTAACCCAACAAACACGAACTTGGGTTTTAATCGTGCGCCATTGAATCTAGCAGAGATTTTTAAAAATCATTTGGGGGTCCTGGGGGTCACCCTGCATTAGTTTCTGCCCATCCCACTCTAGTCTGAGACTCGATAGCAGACCTCGGACGTTTCGGCGTGGAACGATCCCACTGCGGGCAGCGCAGTGGAGAAGTCGCCGTGGTCCGCCGCCGTGGCCGCCGCGGCCGCGCGCGGGACGACCAGATGGCCGCACATGGCGCGTGCCCATGGCGGTCACGGGCACAGGGAAGTGCACGCCGGCGTCGGAGCGCGCCGGGCCAGCGGCTCCGCGGCTCCGCGGCTACCGCGGCACCAAGGCGTGCTTTCCTTATCAGCGGCCTGCCTCTGGCTAGCCTCCCGGCGCTGCCCGACGGCGGAGGCCTCGCGGCTGACTCAGTCAGAGCCCCCGCCGCCGTCGGGTTCACGTCGGCGGTCGTGTCCGTCGCATGCCGCGCCGCCGTGAACACGGTAGCAGCAGGGTATCTGGCAGTGCTCCCATGAGGCGCTGCCGCCCGGTGCGCTGCGCCGTTCGAGTACCGACGACACGAGGCCTCATGGGACTGGTGTGCGGCACACCGTGTGCCGCCGTGCCGCGCTGTGCGGGTGGCGCGGCGTGCGCCGGCCGCGGACCACCCCGGGGTGAGCCCTCGTGTGGCGCGGCCCGGCGGCACCCGCAGCGGGGGGTTGGCCGCTGCACACACCCACACCCACCCACACACACACATACACACACACACACACCGTCTCTCTCGCTCTCAGACAGTGTCCGGAGTCGGGCGGCGAGCTAATGGCAGGCGTGGGTGGCGCCAGCGCTACCCCGACGTGACGGGTGGCTGTGTGCCGGGGCCGGGGCCGCGGGCAGCAGGGGGAAGTCCACGCGGAGGTGGCGGGTCGCCCTCCGGTCCGCGGCATGCAAAGCTGTGCCAACTCACTCGAGCCGAAGTCCATGTTGAAGTCGTGGGCCGCCATCTCCTCGGCGGATGACGTCATGTCGTGCTCCATGGCGGCGGCCTCCGCCCTTAGCGGCGGTGCTCCCGGTGCATGGCGGGCGGCGGTGTGCCCCGGAGGCCCCGACGCCGGCGGCGCGGCTGCGTCCTCGACGACGGCGACGTCAAGGCCGCGGCGTGGTCCGCGGGGCCCGGGCGGGGTGCCGCGCTTGGCCGTGTCTGAGATAACACCTTGCGGCGGCGGCGCCCCCCGTCCTGTCCTGTCCGGTCCGGGCGGCGAGGCGCGGGAGGGCTAGGCTGCGTCCGCAGGGGTCGGCGCACGGACCGAGACTGGCAGGGCAGGAGGTGCGCGTCGCGCTCGGCTGCTGCGGTGCCGGGGGCGCCGGGGGCGCCGGGGGCTCGGGGCTCCGCTCCTGCCCGGGACGTGACGGGGGCACGCCGACGCGGTGCTGCGCGGCACGGGCTCGGGGCACCGCAGGGGTGGCGCTGGCTGCTGCTGCTGCTGGAACACGGCTACTGCGCACCGGGAGCGAGCCCGCAGCTCCGCACGGCTCCGCACCCCGCAGCCCCAACGCCACCCCGCCGCCGCCTCGCGCCTCCAGCCTCCCTCTTCCAGGCCCGGAGTCGGCCGCTGCCGCCGCTGCCCGCCCCGCCGCGCCGCACGGCCACGGCCCCACGGTCTACTCACGCCACTCGCGCCCGGCGCTCGCAGCGGCACCAACGGAGCGCCGGCCGCACAGGACACACCGCTTGGCCGGCGGCTGGGTCTGGTCTGGCCTGGCCGCGGCTCGCTCTTTCTCTTTCTCTCTCTCCCCTCCTCCATGGGATGGGCCGGGGCCGGGGGCGCGCGGCGGGCAGCGGCGGAGGGGGTGCAGCGTTGGCCGTGGGGGATGAACGTGACAGGGGATGGCCCGGCCGCCTGCGCCCGGCCGGCCTGGACGAGCGCTGCGCGGCGCCGGGGGCGGGACAGCGACATGAGGCCATGAGGGAGCGGCCCCCGCGCCGGGCGCCATGTTGCTGCGCCGGCCAGGCCAGGCTACGCTAGGACGGCCGCCGCCGCCGCCGCCGCCGCCCACCGACCACGCCCTTGGGTCTTCCACAGGATGACGCGCGCCGCGCGCCGGGCCGGAACCGGGGCTGAGGGAGCCGACCATCCAGAGAGCCCCACCTGGCAGCCGCCTCTTTCCGAACACTGATTTTGTAGCGCGCTGCCTCTGTCCGGTTGCTCCGTAAGAGAACGATATAGTATGGTGGAGAGACACGGAGGGGAGAGAGAGAGAGAGTGGTCCGAGAAGGAAGTGTTCGGAATTGCTCTCTGTAGGCCCGCAAGGCATTGGGAGCTCTGCGTGGCGCCTGGCGGGTAGGCAACACCGACTGCTGCGTGCGCGCGCGTCGTGCGGGCGGCCTACCCTGCCTCTGCGGGCGGCGTGGTCCGCTCCATGCCATGCCCGTGCCGCCCCTCGGACTGCGTCGCCTGCCGGTGTCAGCTCACGCCGCGCAGCCCGTCCTTCACGGGCCGCACCGGCTTGACGTTGTTCGGGCGCTGCCCTAGCGCTCCGGGCCGCCGCTGCCGCCGCCCTGCCTGGCTGTGCCTTGCCCTGCCCCGCCTCCTTCCTCCCCAGCAGCAGCAGCAGCGCCCCGAGCACCCGGGCCCGGCCTGCGGGAACCCGCCGCGGCCGCGCTCTAAGAATAGCGCCTGAACCTAACCGACCGCCAACAGCACCGCACGCCGTGCAGCCCACCTTGCTCGCTCTCTCTCTCTCTGTCCCCCCTCCCTCCCCTCTCCTGGAGCAGACCAATGTAGACCGCATTTTGACTTGTGTCCGCGCCTGCAACCCCTTGGGCTCGTCACCCAGCCAGCGTGAGGGGAGTCCTCCCGCCTACGCCGCACAGCAGACTCAGCGAGCGCAACGGGTTGTGGGGTAAGACAGGGTAGGAACGGGTAAGAACAACTCGGGCGTGCGGTCGCCAATTGCTTTTATTGGCATTTCCACAACAAAAAAAAAAAAACTATTCCATCAAGGCACATCGTCATCAATACGATTACACCAGAGTACAGATACACAGATACAAAGTGCTACAGTCGCACACAGCTGGCGCCGGCAGCGCGCGGGGTGCCCGTCCAGCAGCCGTTCCATCAACTTCAAGCTTTTCTTTTGGCAGGTCTATTGAATCTTCAGAACGAAAGACAAGGGTACACCTGGATGGGTCCATCCCAGTACAAAACATTAAGGCTCCATTAATGGTTTTATTTTTCAGAAAGGAAATGAGTACCATATTTGAAGTACAAGAGTTCACAATTTGTGTCAATTTTTTTTACCAAACAAAACAGGAATACATGATATGGAATGATAAATATTTCCCGTATCTTCCAGATGAAAAAAAAAGTATCAACAGCCATCACATTAACTTTATTGGTTCTGTTCAACATGACTGTCGGCCTATATTCTTAGCATGCACCAATAATAACCAAAACAATGTCCATCGCTTGCACATGTTGCACTAGACCTAAATATGAATTGTTGTGAACATTCTCAGTCTTGCCAGTAATGAGTGAAGAGGTGAACAGCAGCTCTCAAATTTTCAGTCACACATCCAAAGAGTCTCTAAAAATCAGGGAATAAAGATGTCTAAAATTTATATAGATCAACAGGCTTATGGGGGGGGGGGGAAAAGGGGGGAAACAAATAGAATGTTTTGTGGTTCAAAGAATAGTCATACTAATACATGTATTTGGCAGTACTGAACCTAATCAATAATGCTACATGTTGCCTACCAATTTTTCAAGAATGTGTCCTCACTACCCAAATAGAACTAATCTTTCACATTTGGTACACACATGTACACGTCCTTTCTTGCACACACTCACACACTCACGCATACACACACAATAAAGTAACACCACAGACATAAGATAGTATATGGGCCTATAAAAATTTTCAGAGCATCAAGGAACTTCAGGCACAATGAAAAAAGGAGAAAACCTAAGAAATCACAATGGCATTCCATGCCAATGTAGCCACCATACTGCACTCCAGTTGCAATGGATACCTCAAAATTTGTGGACTCCCGACTTGCAGCTATCACACATCAAACGGCTTTGAGCCACATCGGATGCTAAGAATTTGTGAGTGATCGGCCGGTTGCATTAACAGTAAGTATTTCCCCTACATTAAAAAATATTGCAAACCTGGGTGGACATCATATTTCAAGCTTCAGTGGTTATGCGGAATAATCGCATGGAAAATCATCTAGTCAGTGTAAATGGTTACAAGTTAATATTTGTCTTGTTTTAACAAAATCAAAAGCCTAAACCAAAATATATCTCCTACTGTAACTTAAGCATTAGGTGAGCTCAAAATGGATGTCTAGTATTAAATGAAGTTGAATCATGTCAGAACACATGCACAATGAACCACTGAATCAAGAGTTAAGGCCAAGCTCAGAGATAAAATTGGGTATTAGACGTTGAAAATATTCCCCTTCAAAAATCACAAAAAAAAAAAAAAAAACAAAGGGAGTAAAGAGGTAAAGGAAAAAAATTTACTTTGAAAATGAAATAGTATCCAACAATATAAGTACTTCAGAAGCATTGAGGCCGTTCTCCATATCAAGTTGGTTCAAAATATGTCACTTCAGTTTAATGTGCAATTATTTTACATAAACGTGTAAAAAAATTCAGGCTAGACATATTAAAACACTCGCCATTTCAACAACAGCAAGCAATGCAACTGATCAGGTATCTAACAATGCTTAAATAACATCACTGGGCTGGACACTGAATTCTTTGTGCTCCTCCTTCTTCATCATCACTATTATAAGCTTCACCTCCTCTTGAGTTGGATTGACTACTTCTGTCATTAGCGTCATACTCCTGCAACATGACTTCTTCCACATTTTCTCCAGTTGGCATTTCAAAGCTGGGGCGAGGAGGTAGTAGTGTTTCAAGCATCTGTTGCAAAAATAAATCATATTTGTTGAAGCAAATATAAATTTCGCATTGAACAGTAAGAGATCTGCTCCTTACTTTTAATTTTTCCGGCTCAGCAAACTGATTTGCAGGGAAAACCACATCGAATTTAATAAAAAGATTTCCGTGCTCAAAGGGGTTCTTAGGTAAAGGCATGCCTTCACCAACAATACCCTTCACATCACCTGTTGACAAAGAACCCCGTCAAAGCCCACACACATTTCGAGTGCAGCAAAAAATTGAAGTGGGACAACGGGTGCCATAAATGGTTCAGAAAAAAACACTTACCCGGCTTAATAATTTGGCCCGCTGGATGTTTGACCAAAATATCTCTTCCATCTAAATGTTTCACTAAAAACTGGAAGCCACACAGAGCTTCCGCAAGAGTTATAGTATGCGTCATATAAAGATCACAGTCCACTCGCTGGAATTTTTCATGGGGTTTTTGTTGTAGAACAATCACAACATCACCTGGTTCAACCCCTGGCTGGAAGATAAAGTTGTAGGACCTTAGTTAAATGGTACAACTATAGATGGTCTATGAAACAAAATGCATTGAATGTTACCTGCTGATCTCCTTGACCCCAGAATGTAATACGAGTTCCGTCTTCCATGCCTTTCGTAACATTAACTTCTAGGATTTTAGTGACTTGAACAACTTTCTTACCCCGACATTGCTGACAACGATCACTTTCAGGACAGGTTTGACCTAACAACAAATATTTGTGTTATACAAACCACTCCAAATTTACTGGAAATTGCACTGTATTTGATTGAACATACCTTCACCGTTACAGTCTGTGCACTTCACATTTACTTGAGCAGACATGTTTCCCATGATAGGCTTGAACTGAATCTTGTATCCAGCACCCCGGCAACCACGGCACACATAATTCATACCCGACTTTGAACCCTTCCTACAAACAAGAGACGAGACAAAATTAGCCACATGCAATATGACTTCATAATTTTACTGCATTCATCATTGATAACAATCATACCCTTGGCATCCTTCACAAATTTGATTTTTACTTAGTTGTAGCTTAGTTGTCTTGCCATTGTACAGACATTCCAGAGAGACCCTGCGGAAGATTAATTTAATCAGCAATGAGAGAGCTCCAATAACAAAAGGAAAACAACAATGATGAAACTAAGAATTATCAGCCTTACTTGAGAGGGTGTATGGTGTCTTCCCCTTGATACCGGTCCCGTCCACCACGACCACCCATCCCACCCATGCCAAAAAGACCCCCTCCAAATAATTGGGAAAAGATGTCATGGCCACTGAAACTTCCTCCGTCAGCTCCACTTTCTTGAAGTCCTTTCAATCCATATCTGTCATAAACTTGACGTTTCTTAGGGTCTGACAGCACATCATAGGCAAATGATATTTCTTTAAATTTGTCTCCCGCCTCTGGATTTTTGTCAGGATGAAACTCCTTAGCTAATTTGCGGTAGGCCTGAAAAAAAAAGAAACGTTATATTAATTTATATAACATTATGTCATTACATAAGATAAGGATTGGAATTACAGATCAGCAGGGACACAATGCAGAGAAGGAGTAAGGTAAAAAAAAAAAAGGAAAGCGACAGATTTCACTAAAGCGTGGGTAAGATTATGACGCAAAAAACAAAACCTCATGAATCAATTCAACCAAATAGAATTTTGAATGGAACACTTATGAGGCTTGTAAAAATATAAATAAAAAATAATTACAACACCTCAACAAAATAGAAAAACAACGACGTGTGGATCATTTAATTGAGGATTCGTGAAGGGATACTATGATTTTACCACATAATGGCAATGTCATGGTCAAAATTCACTAATTGCCACCATTGGTTAGGAAGACCTCAGAGACATGACAAAGCCAACGGTGGTAAAAGAAGGCTACCACGAAAACTGACGTACGAGTGGGCTTGATAAGTCCATTGACTCCCCCCATCTAATAGTAAATTCAAACAAGCATAGAATCCGAACAAAATTCTATTCTCTTGGCCTTGGCGGAACATCACAGCGGCGTTCGGAACCTACGAGAACATCACACATGGCCAAATCTAACCTGAATCAAGCAATGCCTGCAAAAATTGGCAGCTTCAACCGTTGCCGAACACGTACCTTTTTGATATCAGTATCAGAAGCAGCTTTGGGAACTCCTAATATTTCGTACAACTCATTGCCTCGGCTACCTGACCCGGCCATTTTCCCAACGAGAGGGTGGGATCGGTGAACGCACTGGTGTGGTGGGCAAATTCACTCACTTCCTTGTCCCTCTCGTGTTCCTTCTTGCCCTCCACCCCTCCACCTCCACCACCCAGCGCCCATCACTCTGCCGTCCCCTCCGCGGCCAGGAAGTAATCCTGCTGATTCAGCTCCCTTATAGCCAACATATTTTCTTAGTACCCGAAGCAACAAAATTATCATCGCAGATCTGGCAGGAAGAAGGGATCGCCTCTGAAGTGGCGATCGAGATATGCTGGTCGGAAGGATCACGAAGAGGTATCGCGGGATGTGGAGAATGAATGGAGAGGAGACTTCCCCCTCAGGGCCTCATAGTCAGGCGCCTGGAAACGAATCATAATGGGCCCACTACCCTATTTTCTTATAAAATCCAGGCACAGAATTTTCTATGTAGCCTCTATCTGGGAACTTATTTTGTTTTTGTCGGAGGAAAATATTGATGTGGATGAATGGGTAGAGTCCGATTGGGGGCTTTCTGATCTGGCGATTGCCGGCTTGCCGGCACACTGCAAACCAGTACACCGACCTCGTTTATTTCAAGTCAGTTGCTCCAAGAATTTCCTTACATCTGCTTCCTGAAGATCATCACCTGCGTCATCCTCATCAACTACGCCGTCATCCACTCATCCCTTCCCTTCAGGTCCACGCACCCTCGCCACGCGCTGCGGCGGAGTGATCTTAACTTTAACTTCGTATGTAGTCCATCCAAAATAAGTGCCACAGGCAGATTCTTTGAAACATCTTTTAAAAAATAAGTACGTTCCTTCGAAGTACGAGAACGTCATGTTCAATGTGCACCAGGTATCTGGAGCATTCCCGTTTTTCCCGAAAGAAAAAATTTAGCTGCTCCCCTACGAACGATAGGAAGAGAGTTAACACGCCGGATTTGACGGCTCACGGCCAGCGAGATGAGTCAAGCTGGAGGACTTAGACATAAGCCACATTTCAAAACTAGAGAGGATTCTCGCTATTTCAAAACGACTACGCCCGCCGCCGCCCCTGTGCCTTCGCCGGTATCCGACATCGTGAACAATCTCTTGGTGGACATCCAGCCTACCTATCACCATCACCCTATTCCCCCTGAGGCCCGTGGTTTAAGAAATCTTAGCATTAGCAATTTCCTGAATATTTATTGACTGGCAATCAACATTTTGGTATTCACACATCAAAACCAACATCAGACTAAAATGTGTCACCACATGAAACTAATGATTACACATACCAACAATAATACTGCAGGAGGGATACTTAAAAGCATCTTTATCACAAGAAAAATATCTACTGATGTCAAACAGCCTGCAACTTTCATGTAATAATATTAACACTACCTCTGCAAAAAATGGTGGACATTTCATTTAGAACCATATTGTCGCAACACTTAGGTTGATATGATAACATTTGATAGATAAAGTTTAAAGCCTCATAATCCTTGCAAAGATTCAAAAGGATGCACATCAAGAACAGCAGTGTGTGGTTTACAAGTCACAACCCACAAGAATATTGTTGGCAAGACTACAAGCAGCATCTATACATCACACAAAGAAAATAATAAAATTCTTTAACCAAAGGCAAGCCAAATTTCATGATTTTTAGGAATGAATAAAACCTTTTTTAAAATAAAAGTTCAAGATCAACAACATTATTTGATTTGGTATCTTACAGATCATTAACAGTAGAGAGTAGCCCTCACACAAAAGCCCTACATTTTTACTTTGCCTCCTTCTGTTGAAAGTCATGTTATGATACAAAGTTTATATACAACTTTTTAAAAAGCAATGCCTTAACTTAATGCAGGAATGTTGGTTTGTGGCATTATACTTATTTCAACTTTGTCATTTCATAAGACCACTGATTATTCTATGATCAGGGCACTTCAGGACTACAGATTAAAAGACTGGAGAGATAACTGTATGGTGCTTTCCAACCATAAAAACAATAATATATATACAATTTCATATTGGTTTGGACCTTGCGTTAAACCAGTATAACATGGATTCTAGATTCTTAAAGAATAACAAATTTCATAAAAGTTAAGAATGAACAATTTGGTCATAGGCTTGGAATACACCACCAGCAACATCCAAAGCTCTTGTTTTCAGCGACAACTGTAACAATGATATTTACAAACTTAAATAAGCATTGCTCTTAATAATTTCAGACCATGTGGATATTTAATCACGCAAATATACTTACTGTAATATTAGGATTTCCTGGTTGGATTTTCAGTTCATTCAAAACCCAAATACCATTTGTTAGTTTCAGAGACTGGTAGAGCATGTCCTGACCCTCTACATTCCTCTTTGCAATAGTGAAGACATTATTCTGTTGCATTTTGGAAACAACAGTATCTGGGGGTAAAATGTGACATTGGGGTTAGCGCAAGGAAAAAGAGGAATTAGCCTCCAAATATCAATGCCTCAACACTCCACCAACCTGGACTACACTGGACATCTGTCAGAGTGAACTGAACTTCATTTTGTGCAGGGATTTCTTTCCATGTGTTCAAGAAAACCCTCTTATCCATTTGACCATCCTCACAGAAATAAACATTCATGGGCACAACACAGGCAAAATAGAAGATGTCAATGTTGTTCTTCACAGCAACCTAAAGATAAACATTGTGATTAGATTGGCACTACAGGCCTATAAGCCAACATGGGAACAAGTTGTCCAGGAAATTTTCTGAAAAATCACCTGCAGGTTTGTAAGTGGCTCCATACGCTGAACGGCACCAGTCGTCGCAAGTGCCAATGAACATTCATGTGACATCCCAGGAGCCAAAGATGAAATGACTTGAAGGGGGGCAGCAGGAGTGAGACCAAAGCTAGAGAAAAGGCCAAATAATACTTTATCTACCAATGTATACTGTTAAAGAAAAATTTAACAAACAAATCAAATTTACCTATTTTTGTTCAGTTGAACAGCAAAACCACCCATGGCTTGCATGGCTTTATTTGTGAAAGTAAAGTCCATAGAAATTTGACCATTCCTAGATTTCAAAATATGAATATGATATACACATTTTTGTATTTGTCTTAAATTTAAGAAGGTAGCATTGCAAAGGGAAAGATTCTTACTTGCGGGAGAAGGTTCCCCAAATATCAAGGCCTTTCCCTTTTTCAGCCGGTAACCAGTTGGTTTTGGGGGCAACAAACATAGCAGGAGGAGCACTGAAGCCAAAGATGTCTCCGAGCAGCCCTGTCGTTGTCTGGGACACTGGCGCCGGTGCAGCACCCCCAACGTCACCACCCAACTGAAAATTTTAAAAGTGCAATTTTAGAAATGTCTAAAGTTAAGTAAATACCAGTATCTGAAAGAAGAAAAATACACTCTCACCAAGCCGTCAAGGCCACCACCAAGGAGATCAAGACCACTTGATCCAGAGGGCTGCGCTTGGGGAGCACCGGGTGCTGCCGGGCCACTGATGTCCATGCTCAGCAAATCTCCGATCAAAGACTCCTGAGTTGGAATAATGGAAGGCTGGTCACTGCCACCAGCACTTTCCCGGTAAATTTCTTGAGAGCCCGTTCTAGAAATTTAGAAAGAAAAAAAAAATGTGCTGAAAACTGAACAAAGCACTCTGAAACAAAGAATGGAGAGAGCATGTGATCACCTGGCAGGCAGAGACTTGCGGAGGCCAGCTCTTCCCTCGACAAAGGCAGTGGGAGGCTTGTGGTAAACAGATGCAAGGCTCGAAATGTGGCAAATCAATTCATCAAGAAGAGTTGGCTCAATCAAATCAGTCTCCTCAGAGATTAAAGGCTTCTCCGCCAACACCACTTCCTTGGCAGCTGCGGGGTCAGTAGACAGAAGACGCCAGTAGATAAATCCTCTGTCTCTTAAATCTGGGTTGTCTGAGTCCTGCGTTGCCAGACTAAGAACCTACGAACAGAAAAAGATGCATTTAGTATATAATCATTGTACTGAAGACATCTTAAAAGCACTTTGAAGCCAAGAATCGTACCTGCTGCACCAACTCTTGGGTGTCTGAAGGTCTCTTCAGGAACAACTTCACAATCGCAGTTAATAACTGAAGTTGAACTTGGGTATTCTCATCGTGGAAACCTTCCAAAAAGCTTTCCAAGAGCTCATCAGCATTGTCAATTCGCTCTGCATATTCTCCAATGATCCAGATCATTGAAGCTCTGGCTTCAGGCTCATCCAGAGTATCAAGATTTTCACAAAGGGTGGAGATAATGCTTTCATATTTATTAGGATACTTTCGGAAAATATCCTTGATGACAACAATAGCTTCTTGCACCACATAGTTCACCTAAAAATGTAAAAAAGAAGAAAGAAAAAGTTAAATAAGTATACTTATATCAGATGATGAAAATGGGAAGTGGAAAACAATATATACTTTGGTCTGGATAAGATCCAGTAGAGTAGAAACACAACGTTCAGCAGATTGTTCAACTTTGATGGCACAGCGACCAATAGCACGGACAGCTTTGCGGACAAAGTCAACATCAACCTCAGTAGCATACCTGCAGACGGAAATAAAATAGATATGAAATAAAAAACATATACAATCTATTATAGAGCTATGACAAGGAAATAATAGTGTAAGACTTAAAGACTCACTCTTTGAGTTCAGAGAGCACTTGGGCAATATTGGCTTGTGATGCAAGACGAATCATGATGTCCAATTTCTCTAGCTTCACGTAAATTGGATCATTGTACTTAACAAAGAAAACCTTCATTTCATGCTTCAAAATATCAGGTCTCTTCTGTACAATTAGATTTATGTTCCGAAGCGCCACATATTGAACCTACGTGCAACATAAAAAGTTCAAGTTATTAGATTTGTTCTGCTATGAATTAAATAAATACCGCGAGAACAGATGAAGGAGAAAACCCAAAGCAATACCTCCGGCTCAGATGATAACAATGTCACAAGTGGAGGAGCTAATTTCTTTGTCAGAGTCTGAACAAAATCAGACTCTCCAGGAAGCATTTCCATGAACTTCATTAAGACCTTAACAGCTGACAGTACGACAGCTGCATTGGCATGGGCAAGTCTCGGAGTGATACGTTCACAAATGCTGGAAATATAAGCAACTCAATATATTTGAACAGCTCAAATAGATGACAGAGGACACAGTATGAAATGTACCTCTGAGCTTCTCTGTCATCTTTGGGGCTGTAGTTGGCCAAAGAATCAAGGATGAACACTTGGCCCCACTCTGTGCATTCATTCAAGGCGGTGAGGAGTTTGTTGATTGTCTGGGCATTCATTTCAATGAGGGGCGATCCACTAGCACTAGACTCATTGATTTCAGAGAGAGCAGCAACAGCATTGGCCACAACCTGAGAACATTTGACAAAGACATCAGAAACACCATCTCCAAAAAGTTGTAAAATTATAAGGAGGGGAAGGAACTACTTACCATCGGGTTAGAATCAGATAACAGGTCCTTCAACTGATCAAGGAAACCTTGGTCTTCAACTAAATGAGCATTGATGTCATAAAGCTTGGCAACACACACTGCTGCTGTCTTTCGGACATAAGGATCCTCGTCCTTCAAACATTTCCTCAGAGGTTCACACAAGTATTCTGTTATTTTATCAACTCGGATACATCCCATTGTGCGCACAGCCAAAGCACGGATCAAAGGATTAGGGTCTTCACAATCCTAAGTCAAAAGAAAGGTTCAGGGTTAAGGTAAGTGAAAACAAAAATGAATCAACCCGTATAGTGTAATTCTTATCAAACCTTGACAAATGTGTTCACTGCCATAATAGCCATATCAGGTTGACTCTTGGCATAATTCATGAGGTAAAGGTAGACAAGCTTCTTCAATTCCAAATTATCAGTTTGCATACAGTTCACAACATCAGGAAAGAGAGCTGATACATCCTTGCCCACAGTCATAGAAGCAATCACCTGAAACACAGATGGGGGATAAGTAAAGATTTGGCACAACTGTTCCCGAACATAAAACAATATTCCTACCTTCTTGACAGCTTCTCGTTTCTTCTCTTTCTTATCATTGTTCAGTTCCGACTTGAGTTCAAATATTTCACCCTTCTTGGTGGTAGTGAAGTACTTGGAGTCTGTCATGGTGATTTCCTGGTTTCCTGAAACAGGTTTACAAATTAACACTTCCCCATCAAGAATCCACTCCTTTTGATAAGTAAGTATGCGTTGGCTTGGAAGCCAATCCTGGCAAAAGTCCAAATAAAATAGTACTGAGTATTGTTGAGGTTAGGTAGTGTACTGTTTGACGTCTCATTACAATAATACAGACACATTGACTGCATGAATGAGCACACACACTGCACAATGCAAAACTACAGACAACTTACGGCAGCTTCTTTCGAGTTCAGAAAGAGCAATCGATAAATAATCCTCAAAAACAGTTAGCTATTGACATTTGAGAAAAACGACAGTGGCAGTCACCGGGACAGAATGGATGCACCGCGTGCGGAAATGAATGGATAAGATGTATCGAACACGCCAGAAGACGTGCACGTACAAACTGTCGCAGACGAAAACCGCTCGGATCCCGTAACTTACGTGGAAAACTCGCGAGATGTGATCCAATCAACGCCCCTCTTTTCGTGGACGTCGCAGGGGGCTGGGGCACACGAACGCGACAGGCCGTCAACTCTCGCCCTCGCTACCACTTTCGATGGGATCGATCCCTGACAGTTTCAGAACGTTGACAACGACAACAGCGACTTCAATGTGTTTTAAAACGTGGGCGTGACTGATTGAGTTATACTTTATACTGAGTAGACTTTTGTCTTCTTCTGAGAGCGATATTTTTTGCCGTCTTAATTGCTATCTTACCGGCTCATATGTGGCGAAAGCTGTTCGTGGTGTTGACGGCACTGTGCGCTTCCTGTGTCCTGGGTTACTTTGAAATTCCGCCCGACGCAACTTAGACCGTTTGTCCAGCGTTTGCCGCAGTCATGTTCCTCTCAAGGTTTGACTGACAACTTAAACTTGCGTGTCGGTCTTATTGTGCGCGGGTGAGATTTGTTTCATAACTTTAGAAGGTCCCCGGGTAAGCAGCCATCGTATTATGTTGAAGTGTCGTTCGCGGGGAGAAATTAAATAAAGATTGTGCTCGTATTTTCCTTCCTTTTTAAAAAAATATTATCATTTTTATTACTAACATAAAGTACATTGTTTGGAAGCAACTTAACCAGTATACACGTTTTTTTAAGATCACAGACGAAATTATAAAACTAAGATTGTCGGTGTGAGCGCGAGGCGCGGGCCGGCGGTTCAAACGTGGCGCGGGAACGACGCCGTTTCCGGCCGCAGCGGCGCGGCGCGTGGTCGGTTCGCAGTTTTTGGCGGTCTTAGTGCCAGGCGAGCATGTTCCGGTAGGAGGTGGCCGGTCGAGGCCGCTCTCTCCGCCGCCACTCGCCACGCGGGACGCGGCGCGGGCCGCGGGCCGGGCGAAAGGAGTCCCCCACCGCTCCCGCTCCGCTTCCCCCACCACCGCACCACCCGCGCCCGCCGCGGACCCCGCCCCCACCCCCACCCGCTCACTGACCCCTCCCTCGCCCTCCCTCGCCTGGCCCGCGTTCAGGTCTCTGTACTACAAGTCTCTGCTCTGCTCTGATGCTGGTCTCGGCACTGTCCCGACCAGTGCAGCCGCAGGTTGCCGAGTCCACGCTGTCCTCGTAGTTCTGGAGGTCCGCCATGGTGGAGCGGGGCGATCAGGTGACGGACTGGTACACGCGCACGTAGTCCACCTGCATGGCGGCGTCCTCGCCCTTCCAGGACGGCAGCCACCACTGGCGGTACTCCCAGAACTCGCGCAGCGGGTGCCCCGACGTCCAGTTCCAGGGCCGCGGGTACGGCGAGTTGATCATGCCGTTGGGGAAGAAGGTGCCTCCGACGGCCACGTTCAGGATGATGTAGAACTGCGCAGGAGGGGGCGGTCAGCACCGCGGCCGGCAGCGGGTGCCGCCGAGCACGGCGTCACTCACCTTCTTGTCGAAGGGCGCCAGCTGGGTGCCGTTGGCCCAGATGTTGGGGCCGCCGGGGTCCGCGTCGAAGTTACCCAGCGACCAGAAGCCGCCCTTGGGCGGCGCCATCCTTCCAATCTCCTTCTTGTCCACAGTGAAGCGGAACCCGGCCGGCGTCCACTCCATGCCGAAGACGTGGAAGTTGTCGGCGAAGTCCCCCCGCTCCATGACCCTGCGGCAGACCGCGGCGGGCGCCGGGGTGAGCAAGCGCCTGTGGCTCCGAGGGTAGGCGGGCCTGCCAGGCACCGCGGCCCGGCGGGCCGGCCTACCTGCCCGGGGCCCAGCCCAGCCCAGCCGTACTCACTTCTCCCAGTGCGTCAGCCGCCAGATGTTGTAGGAGCGGTTCGGGCCGAAGTGCAGCGTGGAGACCACCTTCTGGACGCCCTGCGGCTCGCCCTTGTACGTCCGCAGGTTGGCGTTGCCCCGGGACTCCATCAGGTCGATCTCGCCGGACGCGGGCCAGCCGCCGTACGCGTTGTTGGCCGGCTTCAGCCAGATCGCTGTGCGAAGGCAGGGGGCACAGAGCGTGGCCTGAGTCACCGGGGGCACGGCGCGGCACGGCGCGGCACGGAGCGTTTACTTACCCGGCCAGATCCAGTCGCCGCGGGGCAGCTTGGCGCGCACCTCCAGCCGGCCGTAGCGGAAGCTGAACGCCTTGTTCGTGTCGATGCGCGCGGACTGGATGGGCAGGACGATGTCCGCTCCGGACTCACTGTGTGAGAGAGAGAGAGAGATTTTTTTAAAAAAGTGTTAATTGCTTAGAAAAGCGTGTGGCACGGTGCAGATACGTCTTCCCACCCGACGGGGCCACGTTAAATGGCCTATCCAGGTTCGCTTCATTGACTACAATAAGTGACGATAGCAAGCACAGGCACCAAAGAAAAGTCTTTTGTTTCCCGTAAAAGGCGCAACAACGCGTGGCTGAAAAAAAAGTCAAATATTTTTTAAAAAAAATTAAAATGTATAATTTTTGTACAATAAAAAAGAAAGTTTTCTATGATTGTAAATGCTTTTTTGTCGTCGCCTGGCACGTGTGAGAGCACTTACGACACGCAGGGATCGAAGTTGCAGTCCGGGTAGTAGAGGCGGCCCGTGTAGAGGAAGGCGTCGCCGAACTCCCTGGCGGTGAGCGTGGGCTTGAGGAAGAGCACACCCCCGCGGACGTAGCTGCGGACACCAAGTGCCTCAGGTAGAGCACAGCTGCGGCGTGACGTCACAGTCACGTGACATCACCTCCCGGCAGGAGATGCACGCGGTCATGCAATTAAAATGGGCTGCATTTCAGCAGCAGGCGCGGTGTGAAGGCCGCCGGTGGGCAGTTCCAGTCAGTCACGACGCCGTGGCCGCGGTCGGAAACGCGCCGCCGTCCCGAGCGGGGGGTCCCGGGTTCGAGCCCCGCCGAGGCGTTGGCGGCGGAGGACGGCCGCGCATCAGTGGCCTTGATGGCGCGGCGGGTTCGAACACCGGCCCCGCGGGGGGTGTGGCGCTGCTAACGCTAACCCGCACTTACCCTAACGGGACTTCCGCGAATCGCGCTAGCGCCCCGCCAGGCCCCGCGAGGCCCCGCCCGCCGCGGCTAGAGAGACTGTGAGACTGAGTGTCTCTTAGTCTCTCTAGCCGCGGCCCCTCCGGGCCACATCAAGGCCTCTGGCGCCGGCGTTACGTCGGTTTGTGCACAGCAGCCCCGCGCCGGCGCCAACACGTCACCGTCAAACGGAGGTTCAAACAGAGTCGTGAGCGGCGCATCAGCCGTGACTGCCGGGGAATTATCTCATGTCGTTTGAGAAGCTCCCGCGGGAGGCCGGGGGGGCCGGGCCGCCCCCCGGAAGCGGCCGAGGCGGTACGCCACGCTCCGGCCCATTATATACCTCCAGCCGGAGTAGAGGGAGACACAACACGGACGGGCGGGACTTCCTCCTCGTCAACCGACCCACTCACAAAGGGAATGCCTGAAGGTGTGACTCCTCAAATCGAACCAAATTTCGAGGGTAACTGGCAGAATTCGGTTCGATTTGATTAGTCACACGTTAAGACATTCCCTCTGTCGGATCGGTTCAGTACTGTTGCTCAGTGTTGTCAGCCCAGTATTCGGCCCACGCTCTTGCCGCTCAGCCACCACGCGCCGGCAGCACCTGCAGGTCCGCAGAGACAAGTGTCTCCATTTCACATCCAGCTCCATTAACCGTTTCTTTTGTCCGCGCGCGTGTTTCTCACCGCGTGGCGTCGGGGTCGGGCCGGCGGCCAGTCGGGCCGGCCGGGCCGGGCATCACGGAACGGAAGGAAACGCTGCCGCACTTCCTTTGTCAAAAGGATGCAGCGGACGCAGCGCGCGCCGCAATGTGTTGCGTCTTACACGCACTCACACACAGCCAGCCATTCACACACGCACGCACACACACACACAACGGTCACATGCGCGACAGAGGTTAGCTAGCCGCCGCCGCTACTGGCACGCGCGCGCCCGCGGGGGGACGCTCGATATGCTGCCGATAGGACACCGGGCAGCGCGGCGTCTCTCTCTCTCTCTCTCTCTCTCTCTCTCGTTGTCTCTCTCACGAGCCGGCACGCCGCCGACCCGATGACGCGTATGTCTCTCTCCCACACGTGCGCGATAAAGATATAGAAGCACACGCACACACACACACACACACACGCGATCGCACAAATAGCAACAAGAGCGCAGAACCCGTAATTAACGCGGCAAACGATTCATAGCGATGACCGCAGCGCGGCGGCAGCAGCAGCAGCGCTTGTTATGTCCACTTCAGCACGTGAGGAGGTTGATTTGAGTTGACATCCGCACGGAGCCGAGCGCCTGCCGGTGGCGGGGTAGGCCAGCCCGCACGGCGCACGCGCGAGCTGGGATTGCCTACCCAGCAGGCGCCGCCCGGAGCTGGGGGGGCGACTAGGAGTTGTAAGCGAGTTGTAACCAAATGTCTCTCCCTATGCGGGGCCCGTCTCCCCTCAGCAAAAAAGGAGAATCAGACAGACAAGGAGTCTCTCTCTCTCATACACACACACAACCCAACAAGCAGAACGACAAAGAGGATGGATCGAGATCAAGTTTTAGCACAGAGTGACCGCTGAGATATCAGCTGCCAGCTCCGGCACTTGTTTTGCCTGCTGCCTCCGGGCCTCCGCCGCCGCCGGCCGCATCAACCATCTCCTATTTCGTTGTTTGCTTTATAATGGCTCGCGGATTACGAACAGTCACTGACCCCCGCTGTGATGCCCCCCCCCCCCTGCCTACTCGCCCTGGGCACCGCTGGCCGGCGGGCCGCGGCGGCGGGCCCCTACAGGCGGGGCCCGTTGTGTTGTGTTTCTGGGGTGGCATTCGGGCGTTGCCCGGGCAGAGAAAAAAAAATATTCAGTCCCCGGGCAAGATCATGACCCTCATCAACATCATCAACATCATCATCATGCAGCAGCAGCAGCAGCAGTGTGGAGGGTAGGGGTGCAGGTCGGCCGTTCGGTGAGAGGTTCGCGAGCCGTGTACCCGTGAGGACCGCGGCGGCGGCGGCGACGACGGCCTGCTGCCCCGCCCCCACCTCGTGTAGGTCGTGTCGCATGCGAGCGGCACAGGATGGGGGAGGGCCGCGGGGGTCGTCGGCGGCCTCTCCCGCTGTCCGTCGCCGTCCTGGACCGCCCTCCCGCCGGGTGGTATTCGGGGCCGGGGACCGCTTTAATTCGAGATAAGAGACGGGCCGCGGGGTCCTATCGGGGAGGAGTCCGGCCGGGAGGCGGGCACCGCGGCAGGCGGCGAGGGGGCGATGCGGCGGGACTCAAGAGCTATAATTATGTGGCAGACCTGAGGAGGAGGAGAGAAGGCCACGACGCCGGGCCGGCGGGCGGCGCGGCGGTCTGCACGACCAGGAGGACTCGCAGAGGGTTTCCGCACTTGAGGCCCAGCCGGGCCCAGCGAATTATTGATGCACGGTATGAGAAATCTTGCGCCTCCCTGGAGTTTCAAGGGGAAGAGAGAGAGAGAGAGAGAGAGGCACAGCGATGCCGCCGCCGCCTGCTATATCTCTGCCTTCCGCCTGTCCTGCGATGTCCGGCGCTCGCTCGCTCGGCACACGGGCGATAAGACGGCGTCTTTATATCGGACCGGAGGGCCTGGACTCCTGGACTCCTGGACTCGTGGACTCCCACTGACCTGTTCCTCCGGTCGTTGCGATAGTACTGGAACTCCTGGTTGCCTCCCCGCCAGGCCGTGACAAGGTGGGTCCACACGGAGGGGTCCAGCGTGTTGAACTCCTCGGAGAAGACGAGCTTCTCCCGGGGCGGCGCGGGGGCGGGCCGGCCGACCGCCCTGGCGGCGACGGCCGGGGATGCCGCGGGGGCCTTCCTGGGGGCGGGCGACGGGGGCGGCTTCCTCGTCGTGGCGGCCTTCCTGGAGGTCCCCGGTGAGAAGGACCTCTCCGTCGACGGGTACGCTGGCGGCGCGGGGAAGTCCACCCGGGCGGCCGTGGCGTTCTTGCAGGCCGTGCCCGCGCATGGGGACATCGTTGCCGTCGGGGCGACGACGATGACGAGGGCGGAGGCCCAGCCGCACAGCGACAGCGCCAGGAGGTAGGGGATCATGACGGGGGCGGCGGCGGCCGGCGGCGCTCTCCGGAGCTCCTGCTGAGGCGGGTGAGGACGCTCTGGCCCAGCCGGGACCCCCCGGAGTCTGTGGAGCCGTGCCGGTCCCGGTTCTCCCCGTGAGGCACTCCGCTCAGGCCCCGGGCCGGCAGTGGCGGCGGCGGCGGATCTGCCTGCCAGCGGCGTGCGCCCGTCGTGTGTCTGGCGCGTGCCGCCGCGTGCCGCCGCGTGCCGCCGTGTGCCCGGGCCCGACGTGCGACCGGGACTGAGTGCGCCGCCGGAGACGCGGCCCGACACCTCCTGGGCACGCGCACGCACTTGACATCGGCACGGGGCACCCCTTCCCCTCCGCGCCCCCGCCGCCCCTGCCGGCTGACAAGGGCGGGCGGGTCGCGGGGTCGCCGTCAGACTCCCGCAGCTCAGCCGTGGGCGCCGCGGAGGCAATCGGCTGCTATCGGTGGGGACGGCATTGCCGGTGTTGCTGCGGCCGCCGTCCCCGGGCACGTGCCCCTGGCCCAGTTCGGGAAGGGGAGACCACGGCCCCACGGGCCCCACCCGGCCGCGCCCACAGCCGCCCTGCCACGGGCGCCGGCCGGGCTTCCCCGGAGAACGCCCTACGCCACCTGGCCTACACCTGGACCACCACCTGCGGAAGCGCCAGAACCATTTCAAACGGGTCGGGCAGGCGATTTGACCTACATTACCTTTCCCCAACCAAATCGCGAAAGTGATGCTCTTCGGGCTTTTCCTTTTCTTATGTCTTCCTCGTGTCTTTTCCTCGCCCCATCTCGACTGACCGGACCCCGCAAGGGGGTTGAGAGTGAGAGTGAGTGAGAGGGAGGGGGGGGGGGGGGTAGAGAGATTAGTTTTGTAAATATTTATTGGGGGGATAAACATTTACAATATGTAAGAGAAATAGGACGTGGTGGAGGGGGGGGGGGGCAAAGAGAAGAGAGATACAGAGATATTTGGCTGGAAATTACAAGCCAACACTCAGACCGGTGCGCGGGTAACCAGGTTTTTGTCTTACGGCGCCTGAGAGTTATTGCACAGCGCCTGGGAGTGGGGACTCTGCCACTCGCAGTGCAGCGCAGTGATGCGGGTGCGGGGGGTATGCCCGGGCAGTGACATACTCCCAGGCGCCGGGTCCAGGCAGCCGCTGCCAGACCGCTATCGGTATCGCCTCGGCCCCGGAGGACAGCAGGACAGCCCGCACCGTTTCGGACGGCGAACGCGTCCTCCGCGCGACAAGCCGAGCGTCCTTGGGCGGCTTTCCCTCTGCCCCAGTTCCCCGCCCGCCCCCGCTGCAGCGACGCGTGGCTCGGCAGCTCGTGCCGAAGGGAAGCTCCCCTCAGTGTTCTTCTGTCGTTCTCTCGGTTGCATCGCTTCATCTCGGTGTACCGTTGCACGCTGTACACTGCGCCGTGCACGCCGGCTCACTCGGCGTGCTCTTTTTATTTTTTTTCCAGCGCTGCTAACAACGCGCTCTGAACAATGGCCATGTAAATCGCTCGCTCCAAGTATTGTCATGGAGCTCCGGCTGAAGCGTCACCTGACCACACGTCCCCGTTCGCGCTTTTCATCCTCCGACTCCGAAAACGCGCAGCTTCCGGACCGGATCTGGCTTTTGCGGCGTGCTGCAGTGCTGCCCTCTATGTCGTCCGTGTCGTGTCGTCTGCTAGAAGCTGTTTCTAGAAAAACAAAGACGGTTGCACCATTGTCAACACGGACAATTTAATTTAATCGCGTGAACGTCGAGGTACCGTTGGAATAGTTTGTAACTGCGACGTACTATTCGGTGTTCGAGTGTTACGAAGACAGTGTCTTAGTTGAAACATGATATTTGATGCGGTGAAAAGGTTTTTGGGGATTGGTGACGGCCAAACAAGGTAAGGAGTGCTAATTTTCACCATATGTAGAGTCTTTAAAGTATGTAACCATGTGTGATATCATCATTTCCAATTTTCAAAACATTTTAGACATGTCGATGAATCTCGACCCTCACAATTACCTGGGGATGACAGACGCTTGGATCTGTATGGGTAGGTTAATGTTCTCTAAAGTCATCTCTAACATTTGTTTGCAATTCCTGTAAGTCTTACATGTACTAATATCGTCATTTGTTAACTTTTTTTCAGACGGCAGTCTTCTCCGGATATAAGAGAAATAGAATCAGACTTGGCTCAGGTGCACAAGTTCATGGAGGAGCAAATGCGCTTCATGATGGGATCATTTGGGTTCTCCTTTGGCAGCCCTGGATTCGGATTTGAAGGTGTGTTTAACATTTTACTTTTTTCTTTCGATACCCTCATTCTATGTCACGTTAATAATATGTCTTTATCTTTCAGATGACAGCAATGGGTTCTTCAGATCGCTCCCTTTTTCTAGACCACATTTTCCACACTCTCCTGATATTCCCTCAGGTCCTCAACCTGCTCTACCTTCCACCCCATTAGATCCCAGAGAAGAAATGCTGAAACCGCAGTACCGAACAAAACCATCGGGACAGTGGAGTGGTCAGGATCAGGTTCTTGATGACAGGTATGCACTCTTAGTAATTAATGTCGCCTTGTCACCTTTTTCGACATCAGTGCACTGTTTTTTTTTTCCCTCCAACAGAGTGAATAGTGAAGGCCTTGGATCCATTATTGAGGATCTAAGGCCACCAACCCAGGTATATGAAGGAAATAACCCATTCGAAAATTTCTCCCCATTCTTTGGTAGTGGACCTTTCAGAAATGGACTATTTGGTGGCATACCCAATCCAGGGTCATTTTCATCAAGCTCTACCGTAACAATTTATTCAAATGTGAATGGTCATTCATCAATGGAAAAAATTGTAACACATCCAGATGGGGTGAGTCATTTTCTAGAAGAAGTTCTCACTTAATTTTTTTTTAAGTTCATTTATTTTATTTATGCCATTCCATCTTTTGCAGAGAATTGAAAGAACGGTGATAACTAATGATGGAAATACTGAGCAGTAGTTTGATGTATTTGATGATGTACATATGTATTATTTACAACAAATGGTTATATCTTTACTACCACCGGCCTGTTTTTTTTTTTTTTTAAATCTTCTTGCACCTTTTTTTAAAGGACAAATTGGGATTTAAGAAAAAGTGAGTCATCTTGCACTTGCATCTTTTTTATTTCCAGTTAAAATTAACAGTTTGAACACACAATGGATGTTGTTTAAGTTCTTGGCATACATAGTAGATCACAATTCTGCCTTTCTAGTTCTTCATTCAACCCAAGAAGTGCTTGTTTTATTGAACCCACAGTATTACACAAGGAACTTAGTAAAATTGAACTCACACAACATACTGGAGATAAATTCACTTGAAAGTCAGAGTAAGTACCTCATAACATTTCCAAATGAGCTGCTTGAAAATACTGACGACACACAGATACTATCTACTGAATGTTTTACTCAACTACTTATCTACGTCATTGAAATTCTAAACAAAGAACTCATCTATATGCTAGTACGACAGTGATTTTTAATATTAGCTGTTCATTGAAATAAAATAATACATGGCCTCTTATGTCTGCTTGTCAATTTTAAATGAAATTGAGACTTCTTTAGTGAAGTGTTACCTGCAAAACTAGTAATGGCTCCAACTTACACATAGAAATAAATGCATTAAAAAATCACCTTGTACATGGAATAGAATAAAACACCAACAGATTTTTGCCCTTTAGAGTTTTGTCATATCTTCTACAGACTTTAACAGATTTGAAACAAGGATTTGCAGAATCTAAGGGAATACTTCACAAGAGAAATCATGCCATCAGCACTTTTTTGGAAGCTGTTAAATTTGGCAATCTTACAGCAGATATTCAATCACCTCACCTTGTGATAGTTCAAACTTTTCAGTGTAACTTTTGTTACTATATTGCTGTTAAAAGCACCACTCACTATGAAGATACTGAATTAAAACACCACTCTGAGATCAATTATCTTTCTTGTTTTTGTTTAACAAAGCAAGAAAGTTTCTCAAACAGGAAAAACAACGCAAATGCAAACTTACTAGACAACAAGAAACAATAAAGGTGGGAAGTTGTTGGCAAACAGAGTCCAGGGAAGGACTACGGTCAAGAAGATACTTTGCAGAGAGATAGAAGCTAACTATCATCCAAGGACCATTCTGGAATTGGACGTGAGCTTCAGAGACACCACAAACTTGAGATTTAGATATCAATTACACAGAATGAGAAAATTAATTGAAAGGGAGAAGGTGAAAGAGAAACCGGCAAATTGACAAAAATTAATAAAGCAGTTATATGGTGATATGTTAGCACAGAGCCCCTTGCTCTTTTAAAAGAGGAAAGACCTAACAAAGTAACCCAATGTTAACCTAAGCAGGCTGAATAATCACATTTGCCCAGTGTTTTCACTTTAAAGTGACAATATTTAACAGCCTTTTCTTTGGTTCCCCGTATTACAGCCAGCAAACATCAAAACTTGAACCAGCAAATGTTAAGTGTGTACACAATTGAGAGCTGCACACTGACAAAATATTCCCTCTTTAAGTATCTTTCCCTCTGAACAGTTGAGAAAAGCAACTAAAGCTGATGCGATTTTACTCTAGTGGTACTTATTCTAATACACCATGAAAGCTTTTGACAAGAATGCACTCATGTTGAACATGGGCTCTCATTTACATAACATGCTTTACTCTCCACCTTAGTAATGTCTCACACCTAGCATAACACGCTAAGAGGATTATATTGAGAGAAAAAAAAAAAAACTCAGGCAAGAAATGCTTTACGGTTCTGAGTCCTGTTTTATTACCAAATCTCACATGAAGCACATACCAAATCTTGGAAAAGAGCAATCTGGAGAAGGTGTCAAAATTAACATACTTAATGCATAGTTTATTCATACATCAAGATGGAGTCTACGAGTAAACATCACAGATATTACCTCCTCAAAACACAGCATTATCTTTAGACATGAGAAGCAAGCACACATGCAATTAACATTCTGTCCACGGGACACTGGTCAAGGTATGCCCACATCATGGTGAACCGTGAGATCTTCAAGAGGTGTACTCAGTAAGCACGTAGTCTCTGCATAAACCAAGTATTAAATACAGAAAAAGAAAAAAAAGTCAATGATGTATTATGTTACACTCTTAACCTACAGCTTAGGTGATAACTTAAAAGTTCACCAAACTCATCAGTCCCAATAATTTTTTTTGTCACTTCAACACCTTTTATTAAAAATCCTCATTATGATCACATGAACTTTACTCTATAACCCTCATTACATATCTGTACAGACATTCTTCTCCTAAAGAACTAAAACCACAACACAGAAGAACGGAAACAGAAAAGAAAGGTCGCAATTAAAAAGCACTGGATTAAGGTAAGGAGAGATTTTAAGACATGATCGAACAGCTTTGAAAAAAGAAAAAGGGGCAAAAAAGCATTTAATTCAATCCAATCTTTCAAAATACAAAATCTGAATCTCAAAATTCTGGTTCCTTATTTCATACTACAGATTAGAAACATCAAACTCATACCTTTCCTCATCTGAAGTATCTTCGAGCACAAATGTGCAATGTCTTTGGTGTGTTGTTCAGTTTAAAACAGACAAACCCCAATACAAATTTGCACATTATAAATAAAATATAACAATCTTGTTACGTGACCAGCAAAGAAATCAAACATACTCTGTTAAGATTACAATATGTACAAATAAATAGTCTCACTGAATCCGCTTTAGAACAAGCATCACACTGAGAGTGAAGAAAGGAGACACATAACAAAACATAAAGATGCTTTGACATGTCAAAGCACACACAGCACATTGCTAGATTTACACAACAAAGCCCAAACAGAAGAAAGCTTTGAAAGCACATGATGAAAGCAGAAAAAAGTCCATAAGTCATAGTAGGTTATAATTTCTATAAAGACACAGCAGAAAGATAACTAAGTCACGGCAGTCTTTTTGATTTCTAATATTCACTAGGTAACTGTAAGAATTACCTAAAACCAATTTACTTAACGGCTAAATTATTGGGCCTCTAGGACCAATTGATAAAACTACATTTATACATCCTATTATAATATCTATCACATACATAATTCATCTAAGATAAAGTAGAGACCATATAATTACTTGGTAAACAGACATTTTTACAGAAAAGGAGGGGGGGCCTTGAAATCATACAAAGTGTTATCAAGACAAGTACGCCATGTTATGTCCACACATCAGTGAGAATGTTTAGAAACTGAATTGAAGTGTTTTGAAATGTAATCGCTGAGAAGTGATATAATCATAGAAACATCATACAATGCCACCCACCTACAAAGTTAAGTTGATTTAAACACCCAGCATTCCAAAGAGCAGCATGTCTTGACATGCCTTCAAAATATGATTTACTAAATGTAGTGAATATACAGCGCTTACATAATAAGCTAGTTACAAATAATAATTATTAGAATAATAGTAAAAGTAATAATAATCACAAAGGCAATTGAATGCACAGATTGCAGCCCCCTCTTTAACCAATTAACAAAAGTGGAAAATTACTCTGAAAGTACTCATCAAAAGTTCACAATCACAGTATTGTGCAGTTACAGTGAACATAAATAAAAATGTACGCTTAGAAATCCGTCAATGGCAGTACAATCCAAGCTTTTAATGAAAACAGTACCTGTACGCGTACTGGTAGACTGGTAAGCCGAGACTTGTTGAGAATGAAACCACATGGGGCAGAATTGACACAATTTCACAGCAGTCTAGAGCAGCAAGAAAGAATGTAATGGAAGACAAATTAAAATGATTAACCGTTAACTTTTTTCAGGCATGGGCACAGCTCTTTGTACCTTCCACATTGTGCAGAATTATAAATAGCAAGTCAATCAACAATACCAGTCTGTCACAATAAATACGTACACAATATTACGGATTCTGTCCATAAAACAACACATGTGTTGCAGAGCGTGTGAACACATAATGTAAAAACATAACTTCATCCTTCAATTTAGACACACAATAAGAAATATCATATTTTGAAATGGTTTCAATATTCTATATGTTGCAATTCAAAGGCATAAAATTCTTTGCTATATTTTTAATACAATCGTTTTGAATTTAGGGGCACAAATGACTAAAAGTTTAAGGGGGAGAGGTTACTTCTATATGGTGACTAGCAATCTTCAACAGTGGGGAGCCAAAATGCCATATTGGTACAGGCAGAAGCTAGCATCATGTATTTAGGATTGAATTGGACACACTGCACAGGAGCAGTATGGTCTGCGGCTAGAACACAAACTTTGTAGCCAGTCCCCGCATTCCAAACATGCACTCTTCCATCAGTTGAACCACTGAAAATAAACTGAGAGTCAGGACTATAAGACGCTTCAATAGGAATCCCTTTATTGTTTAAATGACCTGTAAAGGTCTGCAATGGCGTGCCATGAAAGGCATCAATTAATCTGATGATTGAACCATTAGTGGAAATTAAAATAGTCTTGCCGTCTCTGCTGAACTTTAAACCAGTCCAGTCGCATTCTCTCTCTTGAGTCAGTTTAAACGTGACAAACGGTCCTTTGTCAAAGGAACGTAAATCATACAACTTTATGCTTTCAGAGTTTACGCCTGCTGCGAAGATCAGGCCCTCTGGGTCATAGGCAGCTACAGGTCGACCCGCCAAGTGCATAAGACCTTGACAGTTTGGAGACCGCAAGTCCCACAGGCGCAAGGTCTTGTCCACGGATCCCGAAAGGAAAGTGTCCTCGACCGGCGAGATGCAGAGTGTGACAACCTTCTTGGTGTGGCCTGGAAAGTATCTGATGTATTTGTTGTCATGGAGGGACAGGTATCGGATGGAATCATCCACTTTGGTAGAACTATGGATGGCCGTATTTTTAGCGTGCGTGAAGTGGATCAGATCCACCCCGTACTTTTTGCTGTTGACAGTTCTACTCTGAGTCCCTTTCTCGCAATCATAAATGACGATTTGGTCGTCCTCACTGCAGGAAATCAATGTTTCTCCACTGGGCGAAAAGTCAATGCTGTTGATCTTGTCGGTATTCTCACGAAACACCTTCGCCACTTTAAAACTTCGAATAACATTGTCCACTAACTTCATTTTCGAAGTTTTTAACGCCTATCCAGCGTGATTTTACCACAAACTTTCAACCGAAGCACACAAAATATAGCTATTCGGGTGCTGATGCGACTCCACACTCCATGAACAAAACGCGATCGGCGAGAGAAGCGCGTTCACAAAGCGTCGAGGTCGCGACCACAAGATGGCGTCACACGCAGAGAACAAAACAGGATGTTGACTCTCGACAACTTTCTCATCAGCAAAGGGAGGGCATAGAGGGGGGTTGTCGAACCGCAATGTGCTAGCTTCAAGTTGAGAACAAACGAATCACTGCTTCTTCTCAGATCACTTCCCCGCCGCCGCCCGCCGGGGCATCCTCAGTCTTGAACTTATTTGAGACAACAAGTGTTGGAACGTTTGAAGCGTGTTAAAAGAGACAAGGGTACGTTTCCTATTGTAGTACCAGCACAGTGCCGCGGCTACATGCGAAGCTGTCGACGTTGTCTAACAGACAGCACAAAGTTGTCGTTGGTCGATCTGATCTAACTTAACCTATCTTGTGCATGTTTACCGCCGGTCCTCCTTTTGCCTCTCCTTGATCTTTCTAAATTATATATTTGTGTTGTGATATCACTAAAACAGATGATTTAATAAATGGGCGTTTTTTCGAAAATTCATCTCTTTTAATGCGTTTCTGCACTTTAAATGCTTAATCCCTTACCATTCATACTGTAGATATTATATGTTCCTCTATTGTATTGGCATTTTGTTTTCTTGCGTAGGTCTCTTCTTCTCCTTTAACATGGGGGACAATGACTTCTCGGAGCTTCTCAGTCAGGCTGAGCAGCTGGCGAATGACATCGATGGAGTGGGAGAACTTCCTCGTGTGGAACGCTCACTTAGACAGGTTTTGGATGCCTCCAATGATTTGTGGAGCAAAGTGACTCTCCATGAGGCACCCGATATCCAAGCGTGAGTGTTTTAATCATTCTGAGCGTCCGTGTCAGTAATATGTTTTTGATGTTAAAGTTGAATTTGCAATTTTGCAGGCACATGATGCTTGCATCTAAAGGAGTTGACCTAACACAACTGTCTCAGAAGTTGGATACGTTGAGCACTCGGAAAACATTTGAACCCTTGGAACCTGTTCCAGAGGCTGATATTTCAAGCTACCTCAAAAATGAGGTGGAGAATGTGCTGCTGTCATTGATTGAGGGAACACACAGGAGGGTGAGGATAACGGCCTTTTGATGGCCTTGTATTTTGTTTGGACCTGAAGCTGATGCATCTGTTTTATGTATCATTGTAGTCAGCAGCTGCTGCAGATCAACGTTTGTGGGACAGTATTAGGCAAAACTGGTCGAAAGAGATGCGTCAAATGTTCAATGCTCTTCACGGATCTTCCAGACCACTTGATTTACAAGGCCTCCCGGAGGTATAAGCCTTTTCATCTCTTTTGCTTGTTTCTGCCATATTTTAGCATCATACTTACTGATGTTTTTCCTCCCCAATAGACTTCAACCCTTGCAGATATAGCTCCTGTTCACAGTAGACTCGATCACATGGAAATGGCATATGCAAAGGAAGTAATTGATTACAACAACAGAGTGATTCAAGGAGTGGTCAGACCGGCCCTCGTCCAGAAGTTTGCCACTGCTGCAGAGGCTTTTAATAACTTGGTATTGTATATTTGTCAAGGATTATACCGGTGCTTTCTGAGAAATGATCACTTTGTTTCACTTTAATATTACTATTTGTTTTCAGAAAGTCAATGAGCTCTGGGAGATCGTCAAATATATGTCTGATATTGCACCACAATTCAAAGACAACCCTCTTCACACTAGAACCTCCCCAATTACTCAAAATCAACTCATTTTACAAGCAAGAAAATATCTTGAAGAACGGTAAACCAATTGTTGACTTTTAGAGCAAATTTTTATTTCAGTAATCCATGTTTTCATGAATTCACTTTTTTTCCAGTTACAAGAAGTATATGACAAGTGTAGTAGAAGGCAACTTAGCACGGGCATGCCGTGGAGGTGTTCCTGGAACCCTGTCCTTAGTTCGTAGTTTTGTAGACCTTCGAGTACTTGGAGGATTGCAAGGCATGCTTGGTCTCGAAGATGGTCAAGTTGACAAAAAACCAATTTGGCCTCAACTCTATTACTGTTTAAGATGTGGTGATATTGATGCAGCCTTGACATGTGCAACTCAAGCTGGGTATGACAGTTTCGTCAATTTTTTGTTTTACTCATCCTGATTAAGTTTTGTATCATAGGTTCCCTTGCTTCCTACAGGGCGCAGTTGGCAGATTTATGTGCAATTTTGGGAGCATTGAAGAGTAGTCCTGAGCGGGCCCTTGATCCGAGTATGGAATCGACCGTGAGGTTTCAATATAAACGGGACATTCGCAAATCTCCTGATCCATTTAAACGGTAAAATACACTTGGTGCTCTGTTTTAAACATATTGTTTTTGGATATGTTGTTCTTATCTTTTTCGTAATTTTAGAGCTGTGTACTGTATTCTTGGGGCCTGTGATGTTTCTGATGAACATTCAGAAGTTGCCAAGACAGCTGATGATTACCTGTGGTTCAAGTTGTGTCAGATTCGTGATGGAGAGCGAACAGATTCCAGATCTGGAGAAAACATCACTCTTCAGCATTTGCAGACACTCATTTCTCAGGACTATGGTACGTATTAGATTTCTACATGTCACTACAATATATTACTCTGTGTGGAATTTTTAAGCTAAATTTTCTATGCTCAGGTGAATCACATTATAATGCTGTTGAGCAGCCTCATGTCTATTTCCAAATGCTGTTTCTTACTGGGCAGTATGAGCTTGCTTTGGAGTTCCTCTGGCGCATTGACAAATTGAAAGTTCATGCTGTGCACATGGCCATAGCCCTGCATGAAAACCACCTGCTGGGAATACCCAACTGCCCTGAGTCTCCACTGTGTAAGTCTGGGCCATTCAAAAGATGTTCCGTGTTTTTGTTCACAGGACTAATTTTTTTGTTTTTTTTGGTTTCAGTGTGTGTTGATCCCTCCGATCAGACGCCGCACCGTCGTTTAAATTTAGCTCGTTTAATCCAGTATTATGTGAGAAGGTTCAATCTTACTGACATTAAGGAGGCACTGCATTACTATTATTTCTTGCGGTCTGTACTTGCTTTTACATGTTATCATACCTGCATTGCCTGTGACCCTTTAATGTAAAATTAACTGTTGATAATTTATTTTGCTACAGGGGAATGAGGCTCCCTTCTGGAGAAAATCTCTTCAGATCATGTGTTTCAAACCTGGCAATGGAATCTAGGGACTTTGGCACTATCCTTGGGAGATTAGAATCAGATGGATGCAGGACCCCAGGAATCATTGACATATTTAACGGAGTTCAGGTACGCTCCCATTACATGTATTTGCCTATGGAAATATGTAAATGCCTATGTCAATGAGTGCATATTATTTTTGTGAAAGTAGGGCCAAAATTATATCTCGCTTTTATCACAGGCTGAACCCAGTGAAATTATTGAAATGGTTGCTTCAAATTTGGAAAAGAAGGGTCTCTTTGAAGATGCCCTTGAGGTCTACGACTTGGCTGGTGTAAGTGATGTGGAAATTAATTTTGATATATGCTTCTTTCTCAATGTGTACTTCTGATCCTAATTAAGATTTTTCCTTGCTTTCTACAGAACCATGAAAAGGTGATGAGCTTAATGAGTGGTCTGCTAAGTCAGGTTGTCCACCTAACCAGCCAGCCGGGTTCATTGAGATTCCGCCTTGCTCCCAAATCTGCTGATGTATCTCGCCGCATTGATGGAAATAAATTCCGTTGTTCAGATGAAACGTACAGGACATTCAAGACTTTGAGACATCTGCTAGAGTTCTTTGATAAATATCATTCTGGAGAATATGTTAAGGCCCTTGAGGTATGTGTTTTCTCTTTCCTGTGCCTTGACAGGAATTTCTGAATGCTAGTTCAAAAAAAAAAAACCCTCTAATTATGCTCTTTGTCTATTTAGCTCATTGTGGAATCTGGACTTATTCCTACCAAGACTGAAGAAGTTGAAAATAGAGTGAATAATTTCCGCAAACTTGGTGATGATATCTGTCATAATTTCCCCCAAATTCTGTTAGCAACCATGACTATTCTGCATACTCTATACAACAGAGCAAGGTGTGCTTAAATCTCTGGCATTCCCATGTTGTTTATTTTATCCTTTATTCTATGAGGAAACTTATAATTTCTTGGTGTTTTGCAGGGGTAATGCCAACGTCAGTCTGAGTTCATCGAGGCTGGATAACAGTATGGCAGATAAGGTAATTGACTTTTGTTCTCTTATTGGCATCCAGTTTCATGCCCTTTCAAAAATTTATCTGACCCTGTCTCATTACAGCCACTGGCATCATATCGAGAGCAGGCTAGAGCTATTACTAGCTTTGCTGGAACTATGCCTTATAGGTTGCCGGGAGATACCAATGCAAAATTGGTTCAAATGGAAATCCTTATGCATTAAGAACACTTCTTTAAATCTAAAATAATTTTAAGCAGCGCTTGGAAGTCCCTGTAGTTAAATAAAAAAAAATCCATAGATTTCATGAACAATTTTACAGGTCTTCACTTTTTATTTATCACATTTTCAAGACTAGTGTATAACAGAAGAACATTCCTTTATCAGGCTTTTTAACACTGTCTAGTAATGAAATTCATATTGTAATCGATTTTTACTGCCAATAAAATTTGATATGCCAAACTAAACTATGTTGTACCTACACTATCACTCGCCCACAGATGTAATATGAATGTTTAGACCAAGGTCCTCCACTCTGCCTTCTTTGACCTAAAAATAGAACCAATTTTAAAATATTAGCAAAGTCTGAAAACTTGACATCTTAGATAGAAGTAGGATGAAAGTCAACTGGGGAATGTCACTTACAGCTTTATAGTCAAGAAACATTTCTTTAAACACAAGAAAATCTGTGAAAGTGAAAAGAATTTCAAATACTTCCCCCTCTAGGTTGTCTTTCCTTTCCCTGAAAATTAACTCTCATTAGCATGACAAAACAGAAAAGCAGGGCATTGTAATAGTAGTGGTGGATTGCTTACTGCAACTGAGTTATAAAGCGATCCATGTCAAATTCAGTCATATTCTGTTTTAAGTGGTCTTCAATGTATTTTTCTACGACGTCAGTCTGGAAGGCAGATGTCAGAGTAATATAACTGTGAGAAGTAATAGTTTAAGCCTTCAGAATGTATTTGAGCTTACTCTGTACTCACATATTCCTTGAAAATGTCCATGTACACTAATTTATTCTCTTCGGTGTCATCAAATTCATTCCAGTATTTTTCCATGAAGGCTTTTTGCAAGGTTTGAAACTGAGGATCTACATTAAAGAGATAACAAAAACATCAATGCATTAATGGTTGTGTTAACTATTGTGAGATAACAAAGTTTAATTAGATTTTAAAATAACTGTACCCACCCATAATAACATCTTCAATGTGACCTATAGCCTCATCGAACATACTTCCTTCTTGTCCTCTTATATCTATAGTATCTATAGGGTCGACATCACCATCTTCCAGACAAAGATTTTCGAAACCCGTGGAAAATCCTTGAGAGGGAATGTAATACACCAGTTAATGAGATAAATTTATTCCTCAAAGAATTCCACTTGGAGATCAGAAATAAAATAAAATAAAATTAGGTCTCATTAAAGATATACCTTTACTCTGCGAGGAGGTCATCCTAGTACGATATTTTGTGTAAATGTTTAACTAATTAATTTGATTTGATGGCAAAAAGTGATCAAACAATCATCATGAGGCCCTCACAAATGAACCATATCTCGCTCTTCAACAAATTACGCAACGACAGTTGCCTGTAGAAAGGTAGAAGGTAGTTCTTTCTAAAACAAACCCGAACCGGCAAAATTTTTATCACATCCGACCGTGTTTGACGAAACCTGAAAGCATTCAAACTATCCTGTTCAGATCTCCCAAACAAACATCCAAACAAACAAACAAACAAAAACCAAGCACAACAAAGACTATGAGAAATTTGTTTGGTGCAGTAATGCCTTCACCACAATTTCCCATACGTTGGCGCGAATGGGCTGGGCAATACGAAAATGCTATTTTTCATCACAACTAAGATTAGAACTGATTGTTGTAATCAACTGTAATGCAAAGGGAGGCCGCGGCGCCCTGCGCACTCCCTCTCCTACGAGGAACTGTAAACAACTGGGGCAAGGCTGTGAAATTTTCTGAAGATACTCGAGTGACCAAATAACGAAATAAATAAAATACAACTGCGCGCAAGTGATTCCGTGTTGTGTAGCCTGGTTGTGGTGGTGTCTGGCGCCGTGCCCCCCCTCCCCTCCCCCGCTGTCATGTCGCTCGCGGCTCGCAAAATGTGATGCGAGGCCGCGATAGCCGGAGCCGGGCCACCGGCTGCCCGCGCTTTTCAGAAAAGTTAATGAAATCCCGGCCCGGCTTCATTCACAGCCTAGCCTTTTCCATTAGACCGTTTGAATGAGCCGACTAACAATACTCACCGCAATCGGCGATGCAATGCCAGCTGTGAGCCCACCCTCCCCCTCCGCGTAGGGGAGTAGGGGGGGGGGGGGGGGGGGAGCATAGCGAGACACTCGCCAGAGAGGAGCATTGAGGCCTCTTTCGAGAAAATATCATAACAGGCGTCAGCGGGTGCTCTGCTCCGCTGCAGGGAGCGCGGAGCCGCAGGGGGTCGTGCTGGCGCCGGACGGAGCACCCCGCGAGAGCTAACGTCCGGCGCTGACCGGCAGCGCCATCCCTCGGGACTCTGTTGTACTTCCCCCCACCCTCCCCCTCCCTCCCCCCTCAGCCCCTGGGAGGTAGGCACGGACGGCCCGCCGCACAGCGGCGTTGCCGGGGTTGCCTGCCTGCCGGGCGGCGCGGCGTTTGCCGCAGGCTCTCGGGCAGCCGCCGCCCGTTCGCGCCGCGCGTTTCCGACGCGCTCTGGACTAGTCCGACGGGACGCTCGCTCCAAGCTTTCGCGCGGCCTGCGACGGTCCTCGTGCTCTGTGAGGTTGGGTGTACACTTTTTTGAGTATCGGAAATCCCCCGGGCACGGGTGGGCGGCGGCCTCTTGGCGGGGTCGCCTTTCGGGGAGGCCAGGGAGGCCTCGGCCGCCGACTTGGAATGCGGGGAGGTCCAACCAAGAGCTTGGCGGCCGCCCCTTGGCCGCGCCCAGCCCGCGGGCGACCCCCCTGGCGGCGGCCTCGGCCCCGACGAGCCGTGGCCGTCGCGTGGCCGTGGCGTGCCGCACATTTCAGCCCCAGGAATTCCCTCCCCAGCCACCGCGGCCCGGCACCGCCACAGGCGCACCGACGCCACGGCCGCCTTGCCGCGCGCACACACACACACACACACACACACACACACACACACACACCTTTTGCCCTGCTTTTGCCCTGCACCGCCCTCCCCGCTGCTGACCGCTCAAAAACTACTGTACTCTCGGCTTTAGGCCAAAAATCCAGAAGGGGTGGAGGGGGAAGGGGGGGGGGGGGAGAATAGAGAGATAGAGAGAGAGAGAGAGAGGCGATTTAGAGTGAATTTCGAAAAGACCCGGTTGCACCCCCTGCCCCCCTCCCCCCTCCCCGATCCGCTGCCGCCGCTGCGCCTATACTTGGCACGACACACGCCATTGCCAACGCACGCGCACGGAAAATAAAGCGTTGCTCCGCCTGCAAGTCGCAGAGTAGAAGTAGTAGTGGTGGTAGTCCTGTAGCACGGCAGCCTGGCAGCCTGTAGCCGCGCGGCCCGGGCGCATGCCCCCCCCCCCAACCCCTCTCCATCCCCTTAGAACTTTATCGGCAATCAGGCAATAAAAAGTTGGAGCAATACAGATCGTATCCCGTGGCGGCGGCGGCGGACAGCGGCAAACCTCGTGATGGCGCAACTTGGTATAACTGCAATCAAATGAAAATCTTGCGAGGAAGGGACGCAAAAAGATTTGTACGACCGTGTTTTGCGCCGCCGCCGCCGCCGCTCCCGTGTGGTCTTTCTCTCTCATTGTTTTTTTTTATCTGTCTTACGGCGGCGGTGCGGAGTGTGTGTGTGTGTGTGTGTGTGTGAGAGAGAGAGGGTGGGGGAGGTACTACAGACGACACGTAACATTTTCCCAACGCCGAAGTGGTGCTGCGTCGTCGTTTTCAAGTAGAGTCGCATGCAAAAGCACGCGACGACGCTCGCGAATTATGAATGACCGGGAGTACTTAGCGAAGGAGAGAGGGGTGGGAGAGGGAGGAGGGAGGAGGGGTGGGGAGGAGGGAGGAGGGGTGGGGAGGAGGGAGGAGGGGTGGGAAGCCCCCCCCCCCCCTCTGCTTGCAGTCGTCGAGCTCCTACGCTTCTCCAGAAAGTTGAGCAACTCAAACCGGATTTCATGGCATATTAGTCTTGGCTGATGTCACCCTGTGCGCCCGTGCTCTTTGGTCTCTCTCTCTCTCTCTCTCTCTCTCTCTCTCTCTCTCTCTCTCTCGCCCCCTCCCCCCCCCCCTCCTCGGACGCATACCCGACTGGCTGACGTGGTCTGGAGCAGGGGGGACAGTCATGGGGTTGCAATGTCAGCCCCGCTTGTTTCCTGGCTGGCTGGCTGGCCGCCTGGCCGCCTGGCTGGCTGCCTGGCTGCCCGGCTGCCCGCCGGCCCCGAGGATCCAAATCTTCTTTTCCGGCGGAGTGGAGCGGGATGCCACAGGTTCCCATTCTCATTAGCCACGCTCTGCCGACGTCTGGCTCTGAACGAAAATGTTAAACGGGCTGAGGAGGAGGAGGAGGAGGAGGAGGGTGCGGGTGTGCGGAGTCTGCTGGGGAGAGAGAGAGAGAGAGAGAGAGAGAGAGAGAGACAGAGGAAGGGGTGGGATGGAGGAGGGAGTAGGGGGAGAGATTATTTCGATTCCTTGTTCCTTTTCTGCTCCGCTGCCGGCGACGCTAGTTTCGTAGTTTTCGCAGATTTTCCACATGGCGGGGCCCGCGGCCCCCCTCGGGGCCCTCCTCGGGGCCCTCCTCGGGGCCCTGGGGCGCCTGCCTGCTGCCTCCGGTAGCGCTGCTGATCTCCCCGCTGATGCTGATGCAGCAGCCAGTGTAGCCGCCCAGCCGCCCAGCCGCCCAGCCGCCCAGCCGCCCAGCCGCCCAGCCGCCCAGCCGCCCAGCCGCCCAGCCGCCCAGCCGCCCAGCCGCCCAGCCGCCCAGCCGCCCAGCCGCCCAGCCGCCCAGCCGCCCAGCCGCCGCACGCCACTCGTCTGTTTTTGCCCGCTTGTAAACCGTCTCGCAGCAACTTTCCTTTTCTCGGTATGAAGTAATAGTGAGCTGGATGGTGGGGTTTGGGGGAGGGGAGAGAGAGAGAGATGGGGGGGGGGGGGGAATGGAGTGCATATCGGGTAAAGAAGAGAGAGAGATAGAGCAAGGAGACGATGCCAGGGGGAAGAGAGAACGAGGATGCGGTGGGGGGTAGGGGGGGGGGGGGGAAGGAGAAAAGGCATTCCGACTCTGGACAACAAGCAAACCGCTTGAAACTTTCCCGTCCGAGAGATATCCGCAAGTCATCAAACAAGCGCAGCGAAGCTCGAGCAGCGAAACCCGACCGCCGACGGCCACCACCACGGCCACCACCACGGCCACCACCACGGCCACCACCACCACCACCACCACCACCACGACCACCACCACGACCACCACCACCACCACCACCACCACCACCACCACCACCACCACCACCACCACCACCACCACCACCACCACCACCACCACCACCATACACAGGAACCACATCGACACCACGCATTATTATAGTTAATTCACCACTTTCGAACGGGAGCGGGAACTTTGAATCGGCGGCGTCTTGTCGGCGCCGCTGCCAACCTTTCCGCGACGAAAAAAAAAAAAACAACAGAAAAAAAACAAGTTTGGCGCGGCTTCGCGCGCGCGCCGCGCACCCCCCGGGGAGCGGAGAATGATTCGGATGCGACAGCGACACGAGGGAAAAACACGAGGGGGGAGGGGAGGGGAGGGGAGGGGGGGGGTAGGGGAGGGGAGGGGGGATAGGAAATCCTGCCGCCAGGTATGGACAATGCGGAGAGCAGGGCGGTGCCGGTGCCAACCCGGCGGCAACAGCGGAATGGAAATAGCAGCGGCAGCGGCAGAGCGCCGTCCTGGAGAATGGGAGTGAAAAAGAGGGGGAGGGGGGGGGGGGGCTTGCAAGGACGGGAAATAGATTGAAGCGTGATACTGCAAGAGATGGGATCTCGACACGTCTCGTAGAGGGGCGGCGGCGGCGGCGGCGGCGGCGGCGCTCGCTGGAGTGGCGGCAGCAGGGGCAGTAGTAAGAGGGCGCTTGAAGAATAAACGACCTATTGTCAGAGTGGGATTTGAACCCGTGCCACAAGCCGCAGCGGGGGAGCGTGGGGGGTAGCCATTGTAGCGCGGTGCACACAGGGCGGCGGCGCGCACACACACACACAACTTCCCCACACCCGCCGCGCGCGGCCGTGCGCCAAGCTCTGAATTTCTCATCACTCATATACTCCAGAGGGCGGCGGCGGCGGCGGCGGCGCAGTGGCACAATGGTGGTGTGGGGCGCGCAGGTAGACGATGTCGGAGAGAAACCGCCGAGTCAATCATCAGCGCAGGGGGTAGCAGGGGCGGCGGTGGTAGCGTGGGGTAGCAGGGGCGGCGGTGGTAGCGTGGGGTGGCAGGGGAAGCAGAAGCCTTTCGCCGCAGCAGCAGCGCTGCCCGTCTCTTTCTCCTCCGACTCCTCCGCCCTCAAGTCCCACCGGGCCTAGCCCCGCCCGGCGGGGGCCGCGGGCCACGTAGCGCGCCGCTGACACGCGTCACGTGCTGAGCGCACGCCGCGGCCGCCTCGGGGCAGTGTCCTCGGGGCGGTGACTCTGGTATCCTCATCGATAAATCTGGGGGGCCGTGAACCGTGGCCGGTCTCCGGCCAGTCAGCACCCCCCGTTTAGTGTTGTTGTTCCCCGCCCCCTGTCTCTATCTCCGTCCCTCCCTCCCAGCGGGCCCTCCCCCCGTCTCCCTCGCACTCTGGGAGACAGCCGGCTGGGGCTTTTGGGGCGCTCCTGCTGCGTAGGCGAGTAGACAAGCGTACCGAACACGTTCTCTTGCCCGACAACCGATCATATTTCCGGCCGGAGTCCCCCCCGCTGGTCCCCGAGCCACCCCTGCTGGATCCGCCCCCGGGCCGCCCCCCCGGCCGCAGCAGCATCGGGCACCGTGGGGCCCCGCCGGGCCTGCGCCTCGCTGCGCCCGCTCGGTCCCGGCGGGGGCGAACCGGGCGAACAGAGAAAGGGTTGGCTTCGAGGGGAGCGGCGGAGCGGCGGAGCCGGGCGGAGAGCTCTCAAGCTGTCCACGGGGACCTCCGATCTCAGTAGGAACAAGTTCGGAGCGGTGCGGCGGCGGCGGCGGGCGGCAGCGGAAGAACAACGTGAAAGGCTCGCTCCGACTCCGACCTTCACCGACCAAAACCCATCTCAAGAAAAGGAGGACCCGAAACTGAGTGACAGCACGCATGGAGCCCGGCGGGTGGGCAGCCCGCCCGCACGCCTGCCCCGCGGGCTGCCTACCCGACCGACCGCAGGCGCCGTCGGCTCGCCGAGGCTCTTGCCGAGGCTTCCGTCCAGGCAGGCCGGAGCCGCGGCACGCCTTCCGGCCCAATTACCGCTCTGCATTTTTAAAGAGCGAGTATTCGGCCCTCGCGGCTAACTAACCCCGACCCGACTCCCGCCGCTAAAAATAACGATGGCGCTGCCGCCGCCGCTCCTCTGCCCGGGAATACAGAATATAGAACAGTGATGACGCAGTATATTTCGTACGTGAAAGCTGCTAGGATTAAGAGGTCTTAGCCCTCCTGGGTCTGAGCATGAACATGACGCCGACACTACCGACCGCCCCGCACGGAACGATTTCCTCTCTCGGCCCGCGCGCCCCGCCGGGGGAGCAGCAGCGGGCCCCCCGGGGGGCATGCGAGGGGCAGGACCTTTCTCCTCTGTGCCGTCAAAGAGGAGAGGGAGAGAGACAGCAGGCAGGAGGGAGGGCTGGGCTTTTCCGACTCTTATCTATGGTTCCTCCTTTTTGCTAACCCTGTCTGCCCCCACCCCTCCCCCTAGCCCCCGAGGGGCCCCCGTGTCCCTTGTAAAGTAACGCAGCCGTCATGGATAAGACGGGCTAACGGCCGTATACATGCTGGGGACCGGACCACATGGCGCCCGGCGGGTAGGCGACCACCGACAGGGGTGCGGGGGCGGCCTACCCCGCCCCGCCCCGCCCCGCCCCGCCCCGCTCGCTGCATCAGAGTTTTCCGTAGAGACCCGCCACTTCCCCCTCGAGTCGGCTGCTGCGGGGCGGACGGCTCGGTATGGCCTGGCCGGGCCCATAGCAGCTCCTTCAACCCGATCTTTCCTAACTACCGCGCCCGCCGGCCCGGGGGGCGGCCGGGGGCGGCCGGGGGCGGCCGGGGGCGGCCGGGGGCACGGCCCGCTCCACCCCGCCCCCTCCGCCTCTGCTCTCCAACTGTGCGCCGGCCCGGACGGAGTCGTGCTTCCGATAATCTGAGCACAACTTGAAGCAACTCAAATTTAATAAGTTTGTAGTTATGACCTTCTTATAATCTGAGGGGAGGCCTGGTCGGGCCCGGCCGGCCGGCCGGCGCCCAACTTTGGAGCCGTTCGGATTGAGTGTGCGGGCGCGGGGGGCGCGGGGGGCGCGGGGGCGCGGGGGGCGCGGGGGGCGCGGGGGGGCGGGGGGGGGGGCGCGGCGCTGATCGGTGACCTTTGGAACGCCGACGCCCGCACCATTTCTTCCGCGGACGTCAAGCTTGGACACCGACACAGAGAGTGGCTCCGTTCACTTGGTCCCTCCGCCGCCGCTGGCCAGTCTGTTCCACTCTGCCGCACACACTGGTCCCCAGATAGTCGAGCAGCAAAGCGTATTCTCGTTTCATTTACGGCAGTGCGGGAGAGAGAGAGCGAGCGAGAGAGAGAGAGAAAGGAGAGGAAAACCACGCTGTCGAAAAGGCGTGCTGCCAAACGCAAATCGCGTATGTAGTATGTGTGTGTGTGTGCCGCCAGGGCCGTGCACGCCCCCACCGCGTGAATGTGTGTGTGTGTGCTCTCGCGCGCGCACACACACTCACACATTCGCAGTCATTCTCAGATACCATCAGCTGCAGCCAGTAAATATCGGAAAAATAATTTTTGAGCTGGCTGCTTGCGACGAAAACTGTATATGCCCTCTTGCTGTTATATACCAGAACGGTCCCACCCACCCCGCACCCCTCCCTCACATGCCGCCCCCCTCCTGTCACCAGCTTCCTTTTGTTTGAGATAAGCCGAGTCTAGATCGTGTTGAAAAGGGGTGTGAGCCGGAGGGGGGTGGGAGGGGAGGGGGCCGCCGGCTCAGAAGCACATTCGGCCAGTTTTTATGCGGACCAGGCCATCATTTATACCTTTTCCTCCTTCCTGCTCTTCGCAGAAAGTGCGGAGAGGAAGGGAGGAGGCGGCGGGGCGGCACCAGTGGCGCACTTTCCAACAGCAGTTTAATTTCACTCGCAAGGAGAGAAATATAATGCAACTGGACAAGAGAGAGAGAAAGAGAGAGAGAGAGAGAGAGAGAGAGAGAGACGGGGGAGGAGAGGGAGAGAATGGGGGGGGGGGGGGGGGGAGCAAGCCGGCAGAGAGGTGTATGCGAACCAGTGCAGAGGAGGGAAAGAGAAGGATGATACTGGGGGGGGGGGGGACGAACTGACTCGACGTCGGCTTTAGCCAAGGCATTAGCCCGCAGCGACTAGAGAGAGAGAGAGAGAGAGAGAGAGAGAGAGAGAGAGAGAGAGAGAGAGAGAGAGATGCAGGGGCGGCAGAAGAAAAAAAGAACCAAAAGAGAGAGAGAGAGAAAAAAAGGTCATAACTTGGGTAAGTGAAAGTTGTGCAAATTTTTTTCCTTCGGGGTCCGGTGCCGGTGTGGCCGGAGCTGGGACTGACGGGGGGCCCCGGACCGGGTCACCGGCACCGAGGAGGGGTGGCGCCGGGACGCGCGCCGTGAGTTTTCGCCCCGGAGAATTATAGAGATTCTTTGCAAAGTGTATTCTTAGCTGCGGGAGCCCCGGCAGCCGGGGAGGCCTCCGGACCTGCCCCGCCGCCACTGGGGACCTCGGACAGGGACCTGGACAGACCGCGGAATCCCCACAGAAAGACTTTTCTTTTCTTTTCCTTTTTTTTTTCAAATTTTCTACGTTCGCTCCTGGTTTGTGTCGAGAGCGGCGGAGGACGGCCCGTGGTCGTCCGGTCGGTCACAGCGGTGCGGTGCGGCGCGGTGCGGTGCGGCGCGGTGCGGTGCGGTGCGGTGCGGTGCGGTGCGGTGCGGTGCGGTGCGGTGCGGTGCGGTGCGGTGCGGTGCGGTGCGGTGCGGCGGTGCGGCAGGCCGAGCGGCCGGAACAGTTTCTGCAAAGTCAGTGTTGTAGTGTCCCCCCCGGGTCTGCATTGCAAATCCCACTCGCCAAATACACCCCCCCCCCCGGCCGCCGTGCCTGCAGGCCCGGACCCCGGGCACCCCGCCACCATGGACTCGACCATCATCACGGGGCTCCCCCTCGACGAGGACCCCGCGGCCTTCACGTCACGCCACAGGCTCAACAGCTCACAGTCAGGCTTTTCCCGTTTACCTATTTTGTTTTTTTTTTCACCCTCCGCGCAACAACTTTGAAATTGTGGAGGGGTGAAGCTTCGCTCTAAACGCGGGCCATGAAGGGGCCGGGGTCGAGGATGACGCACAGTTCCCCTAAGCGGTAGCACCCGCTGGGCGTCGTGTTGTGGAGGAGGAGGAAGAGTGGGTGCGGGGCGGGGGGGGGGGGGCTGGGGCCGTTTTACATGCTCCGCCCCGTCTAAGTTTCGGGGAGACGAGTTGTAATAAATCTGGGAACCCCGCGGGGCTGTAAAAACACGGCAAAGGGAAGCGGTGGAGCGGCGGCGGCAGCGGACGTAAGTTGTAGTCAAGCCCGGAGTGGCGGAGCGGAGCACCCAGCCAGGTGCAAATGCGCCAGCAGGCCGGGTTAGTGCGCGAGCGAGGTTCGTCAGCCGCGAGTTCCGCGAAGAAATCCGCACTGTCGCACTCGGCAAATAAATAAAAAAGAATTAAAATTGCGGCATTTGAACCCGCGGCGTCAACAGCAAAGCAAGAGTGGCTCGGAGACGCTTCCGGTCGGGTCGGCCGCCGCCCGCCACGCCCCTCCCCTTTTATTCGCGCCCCTTCCTTTTGACACAGATGTTATACGAGGCGGGGCCCGTTTGAACGTTCTCCATGTATTATTCAAGGTGGCCCCAGCCACCGCAGGCACCGCAGCCACCGCAGGCACCGCAGCGCAGGCCCGGCTGCTGGAACTGGAGACTCCAGCAGCCTGGAGACCCTCAATAGGCGTCGGGCTCCGACGACTCGGCGGCTCCTGTCCGAAGTAAAGAACCGGCAAGCCTGCTGGAGCCGGCCGGCCGGACCCGCCGCCTGGGACACAGCGCCCCGCGTGGTGCCGGGCCGTCGTCCACTGGAGAGAAGACTCCAGCAGGAGCTGTTACGGCGGACGCCATACACCTACATAGCATGGCAGCGGCTGCAGACGCTCTTCCTCCTCCTCCTCCTCCTCCTCCTCCTCCTCCTCCTCCTCCTCCTCCTCCTCCTCCTCCAGGCCTCTCCTCCTCCAGGCCTCTCCTTCACCATCTCTTTTTCTTCTTCTTTGGCGTCTCACCAAATAATGGCCAGGTCCGATCCATGGGATCAGCCATCTAAGTTGGCCGGACTGGAGAACCAGGACTGCTGTGTGTGCTCCTGTGTGTAGGTGTGTGTGCAGTGTATGTGTGTGTGCGTGCAGTGTGTGCGCGTGCTCTCTCCTGCCCGCTGGAGCCCGCTGGAGCCCGCTGGAGCCCGCGGTGCGCCCCGGAGGCTCCGGCCGCCAACAAGTAGTACGGTGAAACGAACACTCGTAATCCCCAGGCCGTACGGTCCCCTCCTCTTCCTGCACAATCACAGCAGCGCGGCAACTCTGTCCAATTCCCCGTCCACACAAAAAATTTTTTTTTTTGGCAAGTGCAAACTTTTTTTTTGTGTTTAATCGCTTTCCAAAACTCTCTCTCTCTCTCTCTCTCTCTCTCTCTCTCTCTCTCTGTCTCTCCCTTTCTGCCCTTGCAGGGTGCATATCTCTTCCTCGACCGAGTTCTGAGTGCCGCGGGGGGGAGGGGCTAGGTCCTCACTCCCTCCCGAATCCTGCATTGTCATCCCGACACGGCGACGCCATCCTGCCTGCCTGCCTGGCCGTCATTAGAGACTGCGCCCCCCCCCCTCTCTCTCTCTCTCTCTCTCTCTCTCTCTCTCTCTCCGCACCCTCCCCTTCCCTTACTCTTCCCTCGTTGCGAATTCGTCGGATTATCACAAAGGCAATCATCATCAAGAAACGCGATCCTCGTCGGTGCCAAGCCCATTGAGGCGCGACGGCAGGTGGGGCGGCGCTGCAGACGACGCAGCCGGTGTCCTCGGAGCACGTAACGCTCGGGGGGGGGGGGGGGGGGGGGGGGGGCGAGTGCAGCGTTCGGCCGCCCGCTGGGCGACAGAGCCTCTTCCGTCAAACTTCAGAAAAAAACCTTCTTTTCGCATGTTTGGTCCCCCCTAGACAGCATAGGCGGTTTAGTTTTCCATCGCGGTGTACGTAATTTTGTGGAGAGAGTCCGTTTTCGGAAACGCTGAGCCGCGCTGCCGCCGCCGCTGCTCCACGCGGCCCCTTCTCCTCGCACCTGACGCCACCGCAGCACCACCCGCGCGCCCACAGACACACACACACACACACACACACACACACACACACGCACACACACAGAGTCAACACTCACAGCGGAAGCAATGGCGCTAACAGAGGCACTACAACCGCCTGGCTGCCTGCTGGGTTAGAGAGGAGGGGGGGGGGGGGGGGGGTGCTCATAGTGAGGCTGTGAGGCTGCGGGGGAGAGCCGGGCACGGATGATAGCGGAGTAGACCCCGCGCTCGAGAGCACCCACCCTCTCTCTCTCTCTCTCGTCCCTCACCCTCTCTCCCCCCCCCCCCTCTCTGTCTCTCTCTCTCCCTCTCTGTCCCTCTCTCTCTCGCTCTCTGTCCCTCTCTCTCTCTCTCCACGCGGTTTCCGGGGCCGCACACCGCACGATCGCGGAAACGGGACGCCCTGGCCGTCATTGGCGAGCCCTGAATAGTGATGAGCGGGCCCCGCCCCCTCTAACCTCCTTCTACTCCTCCTCCTCCTCCTCTGCTTCCTCCTCTCCTCTCCCTCTTCCCCTCCTCCTCCTCCTTCCGAACAATGCCCAACGCCACCAGAAAGTTAACCCGCGTTAACCGCAGCCCCCATCCCCTCCCCTCCCCCTCGTCCCCCCGTAGGACTGCGGTTTTCTCCCCCCCACCCTCCCGCGCCTGCGGCGGCATTTTAAAAACTCCTCGCGGGGTCGTGACGTCACCGTGTGCTCGCAGCGCACGCGGGGCGATACGTCACGGCGGCGGCGGCCTCGATAGCCGCGGGTTCAAGTACCGGTCGGGGTGAGGAAAAGGGTTTTATACCCGGAGCCCGGAGGTGCCGGATATCATCAGAGATGATATCGTAACGATGGCGCAGCAAAACGGGACAGTAAGTTGGGGAAGGGAGGAGGGGGGGGGGGGGTTGCGGCCGTGGAGAGGGGGGGGGGGCGCCCTGCCAGGTTCCAATTATTCAAAGCTTTCTTCCTCGCCATCTGCTATGTCACTTAACCTTCCCCGCACCGAGGGGTGGGTGGGTGGTTGGGGGGGGGGGGGGGGGGGGGGGAGGTCCCCCCACCACCGCTCCGCAGTGCGACGTCTCTGAGCCTGCGATGGATTGAAAACGCTGTCCTCCCGGCGTTGCGCGGTGCGGTGCGGTGTGTCGGTGGGGGAGGGAGAGAGAGAGGAGAGAGAGAGAGAGAGGTGGGGGAGAGAGAGAGGGTGGGGGGCGACAGGGACAGACGTAGTTCGGGGTGCCGCCGGGGCGGAGGCATTGTTTGAATATGGAGAAAAGCGGAGGGCGGTGCGGGGGCCGGCATGTCGTCACGGCGGGGGGTCCTGGGCCCCCCGCAGAGACCCCCCGCAGAGACCCCCCGCGAGGCCACGCGGAGCGGCTCTCGTTATGCCGGCGTGCGACGATAGGGGCGCGGCGCGGCGCGGCACCTGCACGCGGAGAGGGCTCGCGCCCCGCACGCGCCCCGCACGCGCCCCGCACGCGCCACGCGCCCCGCGTCAAGGCTGCTGCAGCTGCTGAATCATCGGCGATTCAGTGAGCCATTAAAAAGGCGCCGGGTGTCGCGGATACCTGTCCGAGCCCTGCCCCCCCCCCCCCCCCCTGCCCGCCCCTGCCCCCCTGCCCGCCCCTCCCCCCCGCCCCCCCCCCCCTACCCACCTCCGCGCCACCGACCGCCCACTCTGCAGTGTTTCATATGTATGGAAATGGGTCCGTGTGCGCCGCGGCAGCAGCAGCAGCAGCAGCAGCGGTGCACCGGGCGGGGGGGATGACGGGGAACAGAAGGGGAGGAAAAGAAACTAACCCAAGGAGGGTGAAAGAGAGAGAGAGAGGGAGATATGGGGGGAGGGAGGGAGAGGACGCTCCGACAGTCGCAAACAATCCCAAGATTTATTGTCGAAAGCGTTTAGTGCAGATTTACCCGCGGCACACACACACACACGCGCTGTCTGTGTGTCCTTGGACGTCCCGGACGTTGGCATGTAATCGAGTGTAAGTTCATAGAGCCGCGTTTGGTGAGGAGCTTCGCCGCTGTAAACAAGCACCCAGCCTGGGAGGCCGTACGGTCACTCAGCAGGCGAAGGTGAGGAGGGAGGGAGAGGGCGAACAAGAGAAGAAGAGGAACAAGATGATGTGGACGGGAAGGTATGACAGTTCGTTGGAATGTGTCGCAAGGCAGCGGCAGCGCAGAGCGCCCGCAGCAGTCGGGGTAGGCGTGCGCAGCGGCGGCGCGCGGCGGCCGGAGCTGCCTACCTCCCGGGCGTGACACTTGGCGGGGCGATGAGTGCGTGCGTGAGAGAGAGGGAGAGAGAGAGTTGGTGTGTGTGAGTGAGTGAGACGAGGCCACTATGGGAATTGGAAATCAGACAGAGGCTCCTCAAGTGTTTCAATATCGGCGGGCGTGGCCGAAAAGGTAGGCCTCTTGAGCTCTGATGCGTACAAGGGGGCTGATCGGGATACCTCGGCAGGCTGCGTGTGTGTGTGAGAGAGAGACGAGAGAGTGGAGA